>JANHMN010000002.1:63000067-63031748 GCA_030674055.1 Rhabdomys pumilio
AAAAACAAAACATAAAAACCCATTTCATTGAGATCTCGGAGAAATGATGGGTAAAGGGCTTGAATAAGAATTTCCCCGTGGTTAAGACCACGTACCACCAGTGCAGAGGACCTGAGCTTGGTACCCAGCACCCATGTCTGGCCATATTCACAACGGCTTTCAACTCCAGCTCTAAGGGATCTGATGCTCTTCTGGACTTTGAGGGTACCTACATCCACATGCTCATATCTACACACAACACACACACACACACACACACACACACACACAATTAAAATTAAATATAAATCCCCAAAAGTAATTTCACAAAAGAAGGTATTTACATGTCAATAAATAAATGAAAGAGTTTTAACTTGAAGCCATTGCTATTCAGCTTCTCAATGCTGTGACATTACAGACTGTCACTTAAAAGGAGAAAAGGTTTGTTTGGCTTATCATCTCAGAGGTGTCCTCCCATAGTAATTTGGTCCTATTGCGCTGGACCTGTGGTGAAGCTGAGCATCATGGCAGATACATGTGGAGGAGAAAGCTGTCTTTACCTCTTGGCATCCAGGAAGCAGAAAGACAGGAATGAGCTGGGGTTCCAGTAACCCCTTCAAAAGCATGCCCCAAATGATTTGACTTACTTACCTCGTGCCCCACCTCCTAGAGACTCCATTACCACCTCCCAGTAGCACACAGACTGCCAGCCAAGTCCTCAGCTCACTGACCTTTAGAGAACATTCCAGATCCAAACCATAGGAGCCATCATGGAATTGGGATCAGAGCTACATGGGGACTACTGCACACCCACTGGAGGGAGAAAGCAGAAGGTAAGATGCTTTCTTTGATTGGTTATCTGGTCATGACAAGGACAGAGATGTGAAGGGTTACAGAGGAGTTCATTCCCCACTAGTGGGACACAAAGGGGAAGAATAATTTTGGAAGTCATGGGGCAGTAAATATTTGAAGCGTTGAGTACTGGCCCTTCACAGATTCTAATCCCCGGAGCCCTGGAACCGGTTGTATCATATAGCAAAGAAGAGCATAGCAATGTAAGATTGCAGGACTGAAATTAGGGAGATTAACCTGGATTATCACCATGGGCCCAACTCAATCATACGAACCCCTCAAAGCAGGTAAGCCACTCTGGCTGAAGCAGAATGGGTGTGGCAGTCAGTCACAGAGATCCAAAGAGAGAGCCTTGAACTGCATCGCTGGCTCTGAGTTGCAGGGACCACCTGTAAAGCCTAGAAAGAGAAGACTAAGACAACTTCCCTTAGTGGCAAGGAGCTAGCGAGCTCCATCACACAAGTACACAGGCCTGAAGTTGGCCAGTGCTCCTGGAGGAAGCCTGTTTTTCCCATACTTCCTCCTTACCATAAAAGCCAACCCACTGATACCTTTATCTTGTGTCCTACAGCAAAGACAGTACCTAAGCCCATCTAAGAGTTCTGGACCACAGAAGTGTGAGCTGATAAATCACGGTTGCTCTGCACGTGGTCTACATTCGCTGCCATTTGTTATGGCAGCAACAGAAAACTAATACAGCAGTAAAGCTGAATATCCCCTGACTCAGCAGTCCTGTTCCCATCGGAGAAACGTGCCCCAGGACACACGCAGAAATGCTTAGCTCAGCACCATTTGCCACAGCCTCAACCTGGAAATGATCCAAATGCCTATCAGCAAAAAGGATAAGTCAATTATGCTGTCGGATGTGGCAGCAAGGTAGGGGAGGATTGGACTTACAACTGTTCAATAACGTGGAAAGGCTCAGAAATGAGTTACCTACCTATCAAGCTGGGGCCTCAGCACAGGGCGCTCTATGGGTAAGAATGAGAGGACGGTGACTTTGAGAGTCTGTGACTGGAAACCGGATAAGAGAGAGCCTGCAGGGAGTATGAAGTTTCATATGGAGATCTGGGTGGTTCTGTGTATGCAGGTGAGCACAGCTTGGAAAACTTTCCTGAGCCATCCACTTGATGTCTGTCCAATTTCTCGTATATATATTTTACATTCCAGAGAGAAGGCTATTTCTATAGACAGCATACCTGTTCATATCAGGAGTTTGGTACCATGTAGTTTGTAGTTTGCTGACATGGGGTATATTGATGTCATGTGTGGATCTGTATACAATTCTTGTAATTGGGATTGAACCCAGGGGCTTGTTATATGATGGTTCAAATGCTCTACCAACTGGGCTACACCTTCCCTAAGTCTTTCTTTGACTTAGAAGGGGATCTATGTTGAGGGCATGGTGGTGCACACTATTATCTTAGCACTTGAGAGCAGAGGCAGGAGGCTCATGAGTTCTAGGCCAGCCTGAGCTACACAATGCTGTCTCAAATAAACAAACAAACAGAAAAGAAAGAAAGAAAGAGAAAGAAAGAAAGAAGAGAGGAGAGAGAGAAAGGATGGAAGGAAGAAAGACAGAAAGAAAGCAAGAAAGCAAGAAAGAAAGCAAGAAAGAAAGAAAGAAAGAGCCATCTTCGAGATCAGGTAGGTGTGAGCCTCCTGCAATAGTTTTCCCAACTTATACTACCCAGCAGCCATCCTCAGCTGGGGCTAGGAACTGATGTGGTTATTGACCATATCCACTAACACTAGATTATTTGGTTGTCAGCGCAGGAGTGGTGGGTCCTGTGTATGGTTCTGCCTCTAGCCAAAGATCCAGAACAGAGGAGACAGATGCTCAGAGGACATGTGATGAAATGGAACGGCACACAGTGGAGTGTGGGGATGAAGGAGGACGGGCAGGATGCTTGCAGCTGGGGACTTTGGGAAACATCCCAGCACAGCTGAGAAGTCATGGGTTGTTACAGACTCGCCTAGGGTTATCTTTGACTTGGGTAGAGAGAGGCGTTTCCCTGGGGATCAGTGTTCCTGGCCTCCATCTGGGATGATGCCTGTCTCTAGACTTGGAGCTCTGGCTGCCTGAAAGGAGGGCTTAAGTCTCTCTTCTGCCTTTTTGTATGCCTCATAGTACACACACACACACACACACACACACACACACACACACACGTATTGTGCATGTACGAACAAGTGGGTAGATATGAAGGCACTGTAATGACAGTCTCATCTCATAACCAGGTTTGCCTCTTTTAGGAAGGCTCAGAAGACAAAGAGGAGTTGGGGTGTCCTTTCTTTCCTCTGCCCCCACATGTGTGGAGTGACAGTTGCTACCCCTTCTGCTTGACCCTAACAAGATCTGCCACACCCAAGAGGAAATTCTTTTCTGTACAATTTTTCTGACACTTAAGGGGGGAGGGGAATGCAGTGATGGCACATACCTTTAATCCCGGCTCTCAGGAGGCAGAGGCAGGTGGATCTCTGTGAGTTCAAGGGCTGGTCTACAGAGTGAGTTCCAGTATGTACAGTCAAAGCTACATGAAGAAATCCTGTCTCAAAAAAAACCAAAAAAACAAAAAAACAAAAAACAACAACAACAAAAAAAACCACACACACACACACACACACACACACACACACACACACACACACACACACAAAACCGTATCTGAAAAACTTAAGTCATCCTTGCACTCTGGAACAGTGCTGAGTTCAGTTCACAGCCACCAGGAGGCCACAGAATTTTTTCGACTTCATCCATCTTTGGGATCCAGATGAAACCAGTCTCAAGCTGGATTGGGGAAGCTTCAAGAATCTTCAGTAAAAATAGGGTTTATCTGTTTCTTGAACGCAATGCCAGATTAGTTTAACTTGGAGAATACTGGGGTTTGGGAGCTGGTGGCACTTGGCTACATCACTTTATTTGATGGTCACTGGTTCATCTGAGTTTTCTAGACACCATCTAAACATCCAAGAGAGGTTAGGGGTGGGTGTCCACCACCAAGCTGGAGTCGCCAGCTCTGCAAGCCCTTGCTTTGGGAATGCATGTTCTCCGTGTCTGCAGCTGAAGATAACAGCATCATCCTTAAGGAAGTGCTGAAATAGTTAACACACTGGACGTGCCCTGCAGTTGTGTTTCTTGAGACAATTTGTAAGTTTGCATTTATAAGAAAATGCCTTTGCACAGATGATCAGAGTTGCCAGAAGGTTCTAAACACTTTTTCTCTAGCTGCTTCCAGATTCCACTTCCCATCCTTGCACTCATTTTACGTTCTAATGTGTGTATGTGTTCGTGTGTGTGTGTGTGTGTGTGTGTGTGTGTGTGTGTGTGTGTGTGTGTATAAACCAGAAAACCACCTCAGTGTTACCCTACCTTTTTGGCTTTGGAGACAGGAACTCAGTTAGGCAAGGCTGGCTGGCAGCAGGCCCCAGGGACCGATGTGCCTCCCCTCCGCAGCCCAGGGATTACAAGTGGCTGGGATCACACCAGGCCTTTTCACACGGGTCTGGAGGATTGAACTCTGGTCCTTGTGCTTTGCAAGGCAAGCACTTACCGGACTGAGCCACTTTCTGCACAGCCTGCCTTCCCGAGTTTTCTAGTTTCTAGATCCTGGCTCCTACCTTTAATGTTCCTTTTTGCTTGGGTTTGCTCTGTTCATTTGTGCTAATCTCTTGAGTTGAATGCTGAACACATTTTTTAAAAACATGTGGTGAATGTTCATCAGTCTGTACAGGTAACTATGGAATTTGATGTGCAGGCTATGCATTTTTGGGGGAGGGAGAGGGATTTGATTTTTTTTCTTCATAATGTCCTCTCTCACCTAAAGTGTGAAACTTTTTCAAGTTTATTTTCAATTCTGTTAACATTATTATGTGAACAAAAATCTTATGATGCCAATTTTGGAATTTATTGTCACTTCCTCTGTGGACTGGTAGTTGATTTTCCTTTAATTTCCACTGCATGATCAAAATAAATTTGCCTGGTGGGTATACTATTCCCTATGAGCCCAGGTAAATCCTGGTACTCTGCCCTTCTAGACTTTTACTTAGCTTTGACCTGTTTGGCCTGTCTATTCTACGAACAGTATATTTATGTTTTAGACAGAACTTGTAGATGTTTCCCCTGTGATATAGTTAATCGTTTATATACCCACAGTTGCCCTTATAGAGAATACTATATGGGGGATGCTCTTGCAGTCTTGTATTCTGCTACACCTGAATTTACCCAGGATCCTTATGCCTGTTGGTCAATTTGCTTGAGCCATTTGCATTTATTTATTTATTTATTTATTTATTTATTTGTTTGTTTGTTTATTTATTTATTTAATTGATAGAGTCTCTCTGTATAGCCACCCTGGCTGTCCTGAAACTCACTTTATAGACCAGACTGGCCTCAAATTCAGAGATCCGCCTGCCTCTGCCTCCTGAGTCCTGGGATTAAAGGTGTGTGCCACCACAACCAGCACATTTATTTTAATAACTTATTTATGGTTACATTTCCTTTTCCCCCCTATTTTCCCGCATAAATTTCCTTCTTCTGTATCATGTCACAAAATTTAACTTCCTATTAACTTTATCAATTTTTTCCTTTTTTATGTTTTATGTGTATGAACGTTTTACTCACATGTATGTCTGTGCACCATGTGTAGGCCTGGTGACTTTAGGGATTAGAAGAGGGTGTCAGATCCCTTGGAACTGGAATTACAGACAGCTGTGAGCTGCCACATGGATGCCAGGAAACAAACTCAGGACCTCTGGAAGAACAGCAAGAACTCTTAACTGCTGACCTCGGCCCCATAGAATGTCAGGTCTCCATTTCTGTGACCCTCATCTGCGAGCAAGTCTTTACCATGCTCTCTCATCCCTATGGGGTCTTGACTTCATCTCCACTGCTACCATTGAAGCTTGTGTCCTTCTGCAGCCTCTCCCTTGAAGTCCCGTGGTGAAAACAGGTATTCAAAGGTTCCCAAACAATCCCTTAGATTCTGGGTTCTTCAGAGATGTCTCTACAGTTAATGCAGACTTGTGTAGCTACATGAATACTGGTCACTGTGAGTACCAAATGTTTACCAGCAGACACAAGTATGTCTTTCCTTGTAACTCTGTCTATAAAAAACTGATGTATACCTTTTGTATACATGAGTTAACAGACATCAAAAATCTGGTTGCTCACAACTGGGAGAATCAATGACTATGTAGTAGTATAAATTCATGTGTTTATTTGTGTGCTCATATGTATATCTGTGTGATATAGGATAACACACACGGGAGATGAACATGTGGGGATCTAGAAAGGGCATACAGGAATTCTTTGTTCTATTCTGTTTTTCTTGAAGCAGAACTTTTCTTGATTTTTTTTTTTGAAATTAGCTCAAAATTAAACCTTGAAGACTTAATGGGATCAATCAACACAGCACTGGAATTAGCTTTGGGGGCCACAGTTGTGCAGTATAAGTCTCAGAAGGAATGATGAGATACTCAGACAAGAAAGCAGAGTCTCTGGTGAGACCATGCAGGCAGCCTTTCAGCTGTGCCCATTTGAACACCAAATAATAAATAAAAAGAGCAAGGGGCAGCAGCCATCATCGGGTTTTGCAGCTTACCTGGGGGCCACTGAGCAGCACTGGTAAAGAAGCACTTTCTGACAGCATGTGTCAGCAAATGACTGTCACCTGAATAGATGGATTGAGGAAGTCACTCTTCCTTAAGCCCCCAGGAGATTCTTGCTCACAGTGAGATGATCAATTGCAGTTGACGGTATGAAAAGAGTGACAGATGGGGCATCCCCAAAGTCAGCCCTCATAGACAAGCTTCTCATCACCGGGAGGGAATGTAACTGAGGAGGGGGTTGGGCTGTCATCACTCTAACTAAGTGGTCAGCTTCCGTGTCTATGACAGCAGGTCACAGAGATGTGCAATGTCTTTTGGTGTGATTTAATATAAAGGTGACATTGTTACTCAAATGTATGATTACCAAAAGATCAAGCAAACCCGTGTAAACTTCAGGTGTACCCCCCAGATTCCAGAAAATACAAGAGAGGGGGAAAGGGTCAGCACAACCTTATGGAAACTGCTGCACATGGTCAGAGGGTGTGCATCTTACTGGACAACCTGTTTTGACCTGCTTTCTTCTGCTGTAACAGAATACCCGAAATTAAATAATTTATAAAGATAAGAAATGTATTTGACTCACGATTCTGGAAGTTAAGGAGCACTGCTCAGCTTTTGGTGAGGGCTTATTTCTATAAGTGTCATGATAAAGTACAGAGAGGGGAACGACACACAAGCAGGTGCACGTTCACCAGAAGCACAGAGGAGACCATGGTTTGCTTTCTAACAAGCCACCCTTGAGGCAACTAACCTAGTCTGATACTTAACTCACTCTCATGAGACCCAATCCAGACTTAAGAGAATATACCCAGTTTCTAAAGAAAGGTGTTAATCCTATCACAGAGCCTCTTGTGATCCAAACACTTCCACCTGGTAGAGGTTCTTTCAATTCTGACTATTTTGGTAATCAGCATGACATCACATGAACCTCTGGGACAAACAGTATCTGTGATGGTTGGTCTCAAGAGTCACCTTGATGGGATTTGGATCTACCTAGGAGACACACATCTGGGCATGTCTACAAAGGCATTTCTAGAGAGGTTTAACTGAGGAAATATCTACCCTGAAATTGGATGACATCATCCCATTGTCAATGTGTGTATGTGTTCTGCAGACTGAGCAGAGAGGAGAAAGAGACAGTGAGCCAAGCATCAGGGTTCATCTGCCTCTGCTTCTTGGTTGTGGACACAATGTAAAGAGCTACCTCTAGTTCCAGCCACCCTGTCTTCCTAATGAAGATGGACTGGACTCTCAAACTCTGAGCCAAAACAAACCTCCCTATTTTTGTAAGGTATTTTGTCACAGGAGTGAGAAAGGTGACTGGCACACGGTCAAGGCCACATCTAACTGGTACTGTGCATTACCTTTGCTGGGGACTGACAGAATACTAAGGAACAAGAACACAACAGCTAGAAGCCATACATCATCATAGATGCTGACTGGGCTGTGGCTGAAGGGACAGATGATGCTCACAGGGACAAACTTTTGAAGGCAATCTTGGCTGGTGTTGGAAGCAGCTCTCCCTGGATTCTCAGGTCTCACATTTCTACACCCAGTGAGACATGCCTCTCTGTCCACTTCCCTTTCCACTGCTCTAAGGTAGGGATGTGGGTGAGATGGCCTTGAACTTCCTTTCCGACTTCCAGATTCCAAGCCAGAGGACTGAGTAGGAAACACTCCGCCACATGGCCGTTGGGCTTTTAAATTATGGAGGAGCATGTGGTTCCATGCTTTGAGGGACAGGGTGGGACCAGCTCCTAACTACCAGTTGTAACACAGGCTCCCTTACATATCATGGTGACTCACCCTTTGCTGATTTGCTGATACTGCCTCTGACTGATGATTCGAAATGACAACAATGAAAGTATATCAAACCACCTCCTTATTGTCACAGGCAACCTTACACTTCAATTCTCAGAAGCAGATAGAGGATTTTCAGGAGTCTGTTGAGGAGCCAATTATACACTATCTCTAAATATGAGTACCCCCACTACAAAAACTAAAACCCCATCAAACTGTCACCTCATCTACACAGAACATTTCAGTTAATAAAGCAATTGTGGAGCTGTCTACATCGGAGGCAGAGGTGGCAGCTCCAGAGAAGAGTTTCCCAGTCTAGACCTTAGCACAAGGCTGGTGCCGACTGTACCTGATGGTTTGAGTTCTCCTAACAGAGGAAGGGAAGGGAGCCTCGAGAGGCTTGCTACTATGTAACTTGAAGTTTCAAACGTTCTCAGTGCTTGGAAACAAGTGAAATGACAGTTCATCCCTGGCACAAAACCACAAGTACACAGGCACCGTTGACGGCTTTTAGACGTATACATACAGACAGCTTGGCACGTTCTCCTGGTTACATCTTGTGAGAATACAACGTCACCAATATTCCAAGCACATTGTACAGTTTTTTTTAAAGTCAAAACCTACTGCCATTGTTTTGAGACAGATGCAGAGATTAGAACTAACAGTAGCACTCCTACTCTGGGTTTGAAAACGTTTTCCAATGTCTGAAATTACGACACTTCAACATCTATTTGTGTTAGGTTTGTAATCAAAATGGTGATGTGGAGATACAGTCAGTCAATTGTCACTTTGAAACACACAGGAATTGGACATGCTGTACATTTTCTGTTTTAAAATGTAGTTTGTATTATTTTCCACCAATCAAAACACATAATATATTTTATTATAAAACATTAGGCAATGTTACTTTTGAGATATGCAATCTGAAAGGTCACACCTGTACTTACTACCAGCATGAGACATTGGAAGAGTCATAGCAGACAGACTCAGCCCAGATGAAACCAATGTTGGGTATTTTACTTTAGATTTAGGCCCCGGCTGTCAGCAAAGGGTCAATGGAGGGTGTTCTCCTTCTAACACCGGGGTTGGGGGGGAGGTCTGGTCTTTGTGTTCCAAAGATGAGAGCACAGCCTGGTTTTGAATGCAGGCTCAATGCTTGAGGCACTATGCAGCCTGTGTTCTGAGGCCAGCTCTCCTACCCTGGCTGGACATGTCTGCCTTCCAGTCCTGCGCTTGAAATGGAAACCCAGACCTGGAAGGGGCAGTCATTCCACTTTTGGCTGAAAATTAAGCCAACAACAAAAAAACTAACCTAGTGCAAATTCCAGATAATCATTAGTTACCCGGTTTATAAAAATACATGTCCAAAATAGTGACTTCCAGGGTGTGTACAATATAAATTACAAAAATAAAATAGAAAAGATGAAAAAGTTGAGCACATTTTTCAGTTCTTCATCCAACATCGGCATTTGCCTACAGAGGTCAGTTCGAAACCATTCGCATTGTCCCAGGACCCTGGCAAATCTAGGCTCAGGAGGGAGGACCCTGAAACTGGGGTGAGGTATTTCTTTGGGGCTCTGTGGCCGATCATAGGTGCACTTGCCTGATGTAAGAGGATCCTGGCACAAGACCCTGTCCACACCAGCACAGGCTCCATCCACAATAGACTCAATGGATATGCAAAGTAAGGGGAGAGAGGAAGAAAGCCACTCTTTGGGGGCCCCTGAATCCACTCACAGCTGTCTCCTGTCTGTGGGACCAGGGTGAGCCTCTATCACAGCATCCTCCCCTTACAGTGTAGGGCAGAGAATGTAGCTCCTTCTGTATTTTCTCCTTAAGTGTCAGGGAAGTCATTTAAAGACTGGGCGTCAGCAGGAAGAGCGTGGTCTGATGTTGATGGATGATGCACTGTGGGACCTCAGGCTCCCAGGGCCCAATAACCTGAAGCCACAGACAGGTGTCTCTGCCCCACCCACACCAGCATGTCCACTTTGTACCTGAAAGTATCCACATATGATATAAAGCTAATCCTTATTTCAGATTAATGTTGTTCATTAGCAGTTCCAAAGATCAGACCCACCATTAGGATACAACTGGTGCACACAGAATCACATACTAGATGGTACTTTTCATAAAAGTTCTTATCAAATTTCCAACTAGAACACACTCCATAGCTCCCAAAGTAACTGAACACAAGATATGAATTGTTAACAAAATAAGCTCAAGGGAGAAAATGCTCTGAGCGCAGGTAGCCAAGGTATGACCATCCCAACTCCATTTCTGCAACAACAGAGGACTCAGCATCTTATCAAATCTTGAGTAATTTACAGATCAGGATCTGGAAGTATCAATTTCAGGTGAGCAGTTTTAAATCAGAAAATATTCGAGAATGAACTCCTACTCTCTAGAACATTTCTTCTGTGTTCTTCTGAATGTTTCTAGAATATTTGAGGAATTCCCTTAGAAAAAGAAAATGCCTCCATAAAATGAAAAAAGACAGCAGCAAACAGGCAGAGTAAGTGAGCCCGGGCTTCTAAGAGACCACGTGCTCTGGCTGGACGTGGTGGCTTCTGTCAATGAGAAAGACAAATTAGGAGGGAAAGCCGCAGAAGAAAAGGCTATGAGACCCAGTCACCTTTCACCTTAAATAAGGAGAGGGGAGCCAAGGATGGGTGGGCTCAGGGAAGGAGGCACCACTCAATGACCGTTCTGGGGAAGCCACTGTCAGCTTTACGCCAGCATTAGGCAGTGGGTTCAGGAATCTGCCACTTCATTCTATTTTGATGGGGTGCTTTGTGATAAAGAAAGGGAAGTTCTGTGGGGGATTCTAGATCCATGTTCAAAGGACCAAGAAAAAGGAAATGCATGGGCAGGATTCAAGGTGACATACGTCTTAAGCAGCATAAAATACAACTGGGAACTTTGTCATGCAGAAAGCTGTACATAAAGTATCCCACAGTGGGCAGTTTAAAGGGCACAGAGTGTCCATATAAAGCAGTGGTAATTCTCAGCCTAAAACATCACAAATTTAAGAAAAGCTGTGTTTTTATTTATTAAATAAATTTAATTATATTCCTTCTGAAATACAAAAGATAGAATAAATCATACCATAAAAGTGGGTAAGATATGATAATATGACGGTGGCCAATTAATACACATAATCTATATTTTTGTGGACAAACACCAAATTACTAAAGAGGATTAAGAGATTATTCTAGAAGCAGAACTACCTGGAAGATTATTTGGCATTTAAATATTGATTCCCAAAGTGCTACATGGGCAAGTTCAAGCAAGCATTTGTGGTCACATGCATACGAGTCCCCACGGTTACACATGAGCTGTCACCACAGACACCACACAACTGGAAAAGAGACTCAGCTACTCTAATTGCTCACCTGAAATGATCTTGAACAAAATTTCTAACAGTGTGGTTTATACTTCTCTTCAGACAGAGTCTGCCTCACTTTATAGTCTAAGCAGGCAATCCTATTGGAACTGAGCAGGGGCAAGGCATCGTGTTTCTTACATGCAGAACATGGAGTTTCTCAGTTTGGTTCCATCAGCTCCCACGCGCTCGGGGCCATGGAAGTGAGAGTTCCTTCACAGACAAGTGCGGCGGCGTCTCCAGCGTATCATCGGCAGCCTTCCAGGGGTCCTGTTGAGGCATCGAGACTGCTGTCTGTGTCTGAGGCCAGGGTGTGCTCAGTGGACATGGATGAGATGTCATTGATGGATGACGACTGAGAAGGAGTAGCCTTGCTACTTACTGCTGCATCTGTGCTAAGAAAACCAAATGGAATAAAATCTGAGGCACGCATCCTGCATGCCAGGTGTGGGGCTTCAGGCTACTTCTCCATGCTGTGCCTTGCGGCCTCCTGATCCTAATGACCAGCAGAACCAAGACTGCTCAGCTATACTTTGAGCTTCTGGGATTTTTCCTGAGTCCTCCTTTGGTTCAGTTTTGAAACAGTCTTGGGCTTTCCCTACAATTCTCTTCCCACCAACC
Organism: Rhabdomys pumilio; assembly: GCA_030674055.1. Classification (NCBI taxonomy): domain Eukaryota; kingdom Metazoa; phylum Chordata; class Mammalia; order Rodentia; family Muridae; genus Rhabdomys; species Rhabdomys pumilio. Next base: position 63,012,315 of record JANHMN010000002.1, read on the forward strand.
CTCTGTGGGCAATGTGTATGTGGTCACACATGACCATGTTGATTCCTTAAAAGATATACCTGTTGACTTCAAGTATACCTTGAAAGAAAACGGGTGAATTTATTTTACAGTTACCACAAGAGGCAGAGGCCTGAGTAGAGTCCAAGTGTCATGAACATTTCACCTACAACAGACATATCTCACCTTGTCTATAGAAAAAAAGCATCAGGATTCAAATGAATCTTTTGTGATAAAAATGCTTTCTAAAATATACACCCAAAAAAGGAAAGTTTAGTGCCTGCTGTAGATTCTATTTTTGTCTAGTGAGTCAGGAAATCATTATTTTAATTTCAAAGGTAAACAAAGCTACCCTACCTCCTACTACCCATGTGTTAGTGTGGCCTGAGCAAAACCAAGCACGCAGGGTTTTAGGTCTGCACAACATCCTTCCTGTTCTACACTGGATGGATCTGAGCAAAGCGGGCTACACATTTCAAAAACGCTTCAAATCCAATCCCTTTCTCTCTAAACAGAGCTGACAACAGCTGTCACAAAGTCACAACAAGGATGTTTCAAATGCAGCTTAGGGCCTGGCGCCTCAAAATGAGTGCAAAGTCACTGCCAGCAGCAGCAGGACAAGCCAGAAGGTAACAATGCCACACTAAGGTGGCCCAAGTGACAGTGACATCACTGCCATTTATAAACATTAAATAGACAAAGAAAATACTAGACAAAATTAAAGCCATCACCAACCTGAAGTCTGGTCTTTTATTCCATTCTTGCTTCTCTCTTCCCAGTCCATCACTTCTTTGTAAATTAGCTCTTCAGAGAGAAACACAAGTTGAGATACTTTGTCATTTCCCCTGCATTGAACTCTGCTTCCAGATCCCAAGAGCCACCCCAGGCCTTGGGATGTCTCACTTCCTTTGGTTACCACATGTTACTAGGGCTCACATCAGCAGCATACTGTAAGCATGTACTATGACTACTGCCATGGCGACTGTGTGCATGAGTGGGCCACCGGCATGCCAATCTGGAGACTCTGTGATCAGTGTTGACCTGAACTGACTATGGCCCTTACTGTTAACCCTGCTTCCAAGTCATAATGAAAGCTTCTTTGTTAACCAACTTAGTTCACTGTGACTGCGTGGCTCGTCTTAAAGTGCTAGTAATACCTTCCTGCCTACTTTTGGCCATTTCCTCCACACTAGATTTTAAAACATATAACTATATGGCTTAATATAAAATCACATGTCCCATGTCTGGGCTCCCTCATATCTGCTTAGACAGGAATCTTTGTAAGGAATATGTGCCTGTATACTGGGTTTGCTCCAAACTGCCATGCTATGAAGAGGAGTGATACACTTATTGGCCTCCAGGCCTGTATCAGTATATGATGATGGGAAGTCACATGGAAAGTCCTTGCATTTCACCTGAAGCAAACTATGATGTCATACATATTCTACTCTAATACTGCTAGTGTCACAGTGGTTCTCAGCTGGGAAGTGGGAAGAGAGGACACTGGGGCTTCTGGGTTTGAAGGTCCTTCCTAAGAGGCTACGATGAATAAGAAGTAAAAAGCATATTCTGTAGGTCTATGGAGCATGTTCTGGTGAACTCTGGGATCATCATAAGTAAGGATCTAAACACACTGGTCTTACCTTTCCACTCTTCAATTGCATGCTCTCTTTCTTCCAACTGGGCATCATAAATTTGAGGTGGTGGCTGAAATGACATGAAAGGTTGATTGCTCAAAAGTAATGGGCCATGCTGGTAAGATAACACCACTTAGAATGTTTCCAGTCTACTTATGGATTTAATTTAGTTAACATGTTCTAGATTTTTTTTCATAAGCATAATATATTTATCAGTTTAAAAAACAATTACAGGAAGTTAACCAAAAACAGGCTATCAATAATAAACCTCAATAATCACATGACCTCAAAATGTTCTGCAGACATTGCCCAAATGAAATTACAAAATTAATAGTGGCAGGCAGCTCTGAGGTTCAGCTGTGTGGGAGCTGAGTGAGGTGTGGTACTTTCTTAGAACATACTTCCAGTTTATAAGTTTATAATTCTTCATGACAGGACACCCATGCCCAAACCACAAGCTCATGCATGGAACATTCCATAACTCGGCTGTTCATGAATCTGACTCTTTGATATAACACAATGTTACAATGTTACAATGTTACAATGGCAGTTAAATCTATACCCAGGACACAACAGTGCTCCCCAGCTGGCATGGAGTAAACGCCCACTGTGTTAGTAGTTTACTCATAGCTAACGGTCATTCACAAGGGATGCTATGAAGAAAACTTAAGAGAATGAGATGTGCAGACATGGCGGGGAGATGTGAGCTAATGTGTCACTTGGGAAGAATGCTTAGGCTCTCTGACTCGAGGCTCTGAATAAGATGTAAGCAAAGCTCATGGCCCAGTGCCAGGCATGAAGCAGATGCTTCATAAATTATTATTACACATCAGCTTTATAAACATAAGGCCAACATATACCACAGTACACTCCTGAGCACTCTGCAGCTACAGCCCTAGCAGCAGGAGCCGCCAGGGCTATCGACCTAGGTCTCAGATAGCACTTGTGTCTATGCTAACCTGCTATCCTCATGTAGCCATTCTGGACCAAGTGAAAGAAGATCCAAAGACGGTGGGCCCTGGACTTTAAAGTGAGCCCTCTACTCAGACATTTTTTTCCAAAGAGAACTTACCGCTTCTGCTTCAGCGGGGTCATACCAAACAGTAATATATGGGTGGCGCAAGGCTTCGTCCACAGAGATCCGCTTGTCTGGATCAATCACTAGCATTTTCGATAGCAGGTCTCTGGCTTGACTTGCTAGGGTGTAAACAGATGATGTATTTACATTGTTACCATGGGAAAGAGGAAATCACACAGTAAAGACTCAAATGTGAGAGTGCAGAGGACAAAGAGACACGCTGACTTCAGAAAACGTCTGAGGTTCAAGACCAGCACAGCTCACGACCTTTAAAAGTCACTGTTACAAATGAGGCCTTAGCATGTGAGGTGGGTACTCGGTAGCCTCAGACCAGCGTCAGACGACCTGAAGCTGTGACGATACAGCACAGGAGGTGGCACTGTGTTGCCAGGAGTGTGGACATGAAGTATCAGGAATACTGTTCGAAAACCTCCAAAGTAACCCACGGTCCCAGAGTACAGCCTCCCAGGTACCACTGCTTTGTCTAGCTGTAAAGAGTGCTTTTGTTTTTAATCAAGAGGTTACTAGCTAAGAAAAAAAACAAGAAGCTAATTAACTTAATTAGGAAGGCTCAGTAAGGTCTCAGCAATGAAAAGTTCACCACATATACAACACAGGAAAGGCTTTTGTGACCAAGGTGCTGCTCACCCAGCACAGAGGACAGCACAGCTATTGTTTTTCCTCAGGTGACCACCTTCTAGGAAGGACACAGAAGGACAGCGAGGGCCTTTCCCATTGGGCCACCCTCAATGGCTTCTATCTAGAATCCTTACTGAAGTATTCTTTATATTTGAAATTGTTTTGAATTTGGGTTGGTGACATCACAATATGGGTCTTCTGTGTGCATGCATGAACATGTATGGTACATGCACATGAATGTTTGAGTGACGGTAAGATGTACTCTGAGGCTAGAGGGGAAGTTGGCTGTCTTGCCTTACTGTTCTTCCCCTCATTCCTTTATGACAGGGTCTCTCACTGAACTGGCAGCTCCCAGTTCCCCGAGACTGGCTGGTCAGCAAGCATCCAGGATCCACTGCTCTCAACCCCAGAGTGTGGGTCTCAGGCACAGGAAGCCATGCTTGTGCTTTCTGAGTGATGCTGGGGGCACAAACTCAAGTCCTCACACTTGCAGGGCAAGTGTTTCTACCCAAGGCATTTTCCCACCCCGTAACCTAAGGGTTTTCCAGACTGATTTGGATATTTGGTTACACTGTTTTAGCAAGGTCAAGACTCTGGGCCTTTAAAGCTTTCCCTCTGTGGTGCCTTTGAATGTTAGACTGTAAGAGCCTCTATTTCAGGGTTTCCATTACTTCACCTCTTAACATACATGGGCTTTAGAGTTCAGACACTAGAGAAACAAGTGCAGGATAGAAGAATGCCTTACTTTTTATTTTGTCTCGCTCAGATTCTGACGGAAATATCCAATCTGGAAAGAGCTCTTCAAATTTGATTCCAGGGTACTTTGGTCTGTTTTCCACATAATTCCTTACAGTTGGCTGAAGTTTCTTCATGAACTCTGCAGATGGTGTTCCTAGCTGTTCAATAACTTTATTCCATTGATCAATATCTAAGGATTCTCTTGAGGAAAAATACAACTAAAATGCTTCATAGTCAAAATACATACAGTACTCTCATGCAAAGGAAAGTTGTATTTATATCTATGAACAAGTAAGTAACTAGGCTACCCCAGAGGATCAGCAAAAACATTTGGGAATAATACTTAAATAAGGTTTGGATTTCTAAATCATTTAGCAAAAACTCTTATATTCTGAATCTTAAAAAGTATGATCATGGTTCATTAAATCAACATAATCTATGTTTTCATATTATAATTCAAAATAAAATTATGACAGAAATGATTCAACCTATGAGATAAATGATTAAACACAAAATAAATAAATATCACATAAGCAAACTGAAATCAATGTTAATACTAGAGCTATCTTAGATTTACAGGTCTCTAAACAAGAGAAGAGCTTGAGATATCAATCTGACCTCTCTTACAGCTGGGCAGCAAAGCCTGTGAGACAGGCTGATCCAGGGAAGCATGGAGAGGGGAGGTGGGGAAGGGCCTGGGCTCTGGCCTATCCCACAGACCGCACTCCCTCCTGAAACTGCCTTAGACAATGATGCTTTCAGAGGCCATTCTGTTTCTCTTGGCACCAGCCCATCCCTTCAGCATCTAGTAATGTGTTCTTTTTTTCCTTTCAAAATACATGACCTGGGGTTCACAGTCAGCATGTACTACCCAGTCAGGGTGCTGGACTCAGTCCTCCTTAAAGCAACCTCCTCACTCTTGGGGCAGCTGACCCCAGCCTTGACTAGCTCTCAGGGTGCTTGTTACACTTAGGATAACTGGGACGATATCTCTGGAAAGTGACAGTGAAGCTGTAAACAGGTACATGAGACAGTGCAAGCTATGAAATCACATAAGCAGGAGCTTGGAATGTAACAGGCTTTCTCAAAATATGCATTTATACCACTGGGAAAGCACTCAGGGCAGCCACACAAACTCAGTTCTTCCAGAGTGCTAATTTGGAAGACCTGCTCAGAAAATGGGTTCAGAGTCAAATCCTGAGCAAATCCTCCTCCTTCTCTTCTCCTTCCATGCACTTTGCCAAATCAGAATGATGTACACATTTTATCTAAGTGCTTAGCCAAAACAGGGCACCTGGCTCATATGTATCCCTCTTATACTTTAACACCTCTCCCTCATGCTCGCTGCTCACTGTGAAGAGTAATCATATACGCGCTGATAGCCCACCCCCCATATCTCATGCTGCTTACCTCTGGGAACCATCTGGGCTTCTGGCTAAAAGCCAAGCCCACCTACCTCACCCTCTCACCTACTGAAGGACAACTGTCTCATATTCTTGTTTCTTGCTGTTCCAACTCCAACATGATCCCTGCCAGGACCTTCTGCTATCACTCAAGCATGACACTCTTCCATGTTAACAGCAGCCACTTTCCTTTGACATTCCCAGCCCCTGCTTTTTGAGGCCTGCATCTCTAATTCTTACCCCCTCGTCCTCTCCAGAACATATCTCATCAGGCCTCCCTCCTTAGTTGCCTGAGAACTGTTTCCACTAAGGTTGCTTGAGGCACCCACTAAACCCAGTGGTCAGTTCTGAGTCCTTACTCATTTTCCTTGAGCCTTTGCTCATCTCTTCCTGCTTAGTACCAGCTCAAGGTTTCAGTGCTATTAACAGACCAACCATTTCCACATTTTCTTTATTCCAAATCTTTCCTTCAAATTCTACACTTCAAAGATTAGATACTCCACATCCACAAGGTTGTTTGAAGGACAGGCCTTCAGAGCAAACGCAGACGCCAGGCACAGTCCTGCCATCAGTCCAACTGGCCTGGAGTGAGCTTCTGCCATTTCTTTCTAGGTGACTCTAAGCTTCTGCTCTGTTTCCGACTTCTTACTGTCCCAAAAAAAATCTACTCTCAGGTCATCTTGGCAGTGAACCTTTTACCCCATCACCTGGATGAGGTATCTAGAAAAGGGCAGGTACTCGATATATATGTCTGGTTTGTGCTGCAGGGTCATTCTGATAGATGACAGGAGGTCACATGGGCACAGGTGCAGCTCACCTGAGAAAGCATGGTGGCCTTCTGGGTTGGTAGAACACAGGTTTCGTTTAAAAAAATTAGGAAGCATGGCCCAGAGAGAGCTGAGTGTTTCTAGGATGTACAGCTGCCATGGGTGCCGTCTGAGCTGAGGCCTCTGGTAGCCTGGCTCAAGTGGTTTCTTTCTCACAAGTCACCATGAGGACACTTACTTTTCTACCAACATCATAGGCAAACCTCTTGAGAACCTCAACTTGGTTTCTGGAGCTTTTCTATAAATCGCCCAACTTTTTTATTTAATCTTTGAAAATGTAAGCAAAACTTCTTTTAGAAAAGGATGTTAATTTCCATGTGACTTTAAAGCACCTTAAGTGACCTTATATGTAAAACATCAACTACTGCTATTATAACATGCTAATACATAAAGTATTTTAAATTATAATTTAAAATTATTAAAGTGTATGCAAAAGTACATACATTTTTATTTATTTTTACTTTTATTAATACATTTAAAAATGTAAACAAATAAGAAATGTTACAAAATTAGTCTTGACTGCCATTACAGCCCATCACCTTGACCACTCATGACAAGTTCACACAGCGTTTCTAAGGCTCTGGCAGCAGAATGCCTCAACTTCCTCTTTAGCTGATTTCACTTGTAAAATAAAGGCTTCCTTATTTATAACAGTACAAGCGAATCCAAGGTAAAGTTATAGAAAAAAAGCCAGAGAAATTATTAGACCAAAATAAAATGCTATATTTAACTTTGCATATTTTGTAACTTATGAGGAAAATGTGAAGGAATGAGTGGATAAAATATGTTCATCCTAAGCTCACATTGTGAGGGATTCATACTTTAAGACAGTTGTCTTCATGAAATTATAAACCTCAAAGCACTTTTTATGAAGTATACATTCCAAACCCTGACTACAGAGCCTGGTTTCTCTTGAAGCATGGATCTGCTACCAGACAGAGGACACTGTAAGCTTTCATGAGAAAAACAAAACCAAAGACCAGTGAGAATACAAGGGGTTAGAGCACGAATGGAAAGCATGAAGAAGCGTGTTAGCGTGAAGAATGTAAAGATGGAAGAAGGCACACAGGGACAGAGCTAGTGCCCTACACTGTCTGCTCCCTTTACAAAACCTCCTGCTGAGGTGACTTGCTGACCATGGTATGAGTCATCTGTTGTGTTTAAATTTACCTTCCCCAGTGTGTCACAGATACCTGACTGTCTTTAGAAACGTCTATAAAATGTCAACAAAGTAACAAATGAGAAAGTGTAATATATCACTTCTGATACAAGTTTTACTTAACCTGTTCACTTAACTCTGCATCCCTGCCTCAGCTCTGACATCATGCCAGTAACTAACAGAATCATATACGACTTAAATCATAGTGCATGTTATCCTATTAAGTTTAGACTGCCCCTTTCCCAGTTAATTAACAGAATCAACTTATTTGTAAAATAGTATTTCCACTTAAATACCAGAATATATTTAACAAAGATAATAATTTTACACATCTAGCTATTTCTGATAAAAGAGCTTGTATACCTGGTTTAGATTAACAAGATTGTCGCAGGTATCTGAGTGAAGTATAAAACTGAACCACTTGGTCTGTGACACCAATTTAAAAAGAAGACCCCCTGAAAACAAAGTCTGCATCCCGACAGTTCCTTCTGAGTGTTCAGTAAGTAGGCACAATCATGCTGCCCTTGGCATGGAAATCATGGCCAGGGTCAAGGTTCTGGGGAAGGATACGGTCAGTACCTTGGAATATCACACAACCTTTCACCAGCTCTCCCATGATGCAACCCACTGACCAGATATCAACTGAAAATAAAATGAAATGATAAAATTATGAAGTGTCATGAACAAAACAAAAGTGAGGAGAAAGGGTTCTAACAGTGTACTAGACATAGAGACACGGAGAAATCAGTGGCTAGCTAAGGGTACGCTGTTTACACAATATGAATGATTGCTGACCTCTTTCAGCCTTCAGTTTGCAGCAATCTGTAGTTTTAGTGCCAAAGAATCCAATACTTTACAGCTTAAAAAAAGCAACAAACAAAAAACCAGACACAGAAAGTGCTAATGAACATGAAACTCTCAGGGTCACATTCCCCAGCCCCCACCCCAGCCTCCAGGGCCAAGTACTGGGTCTCTCCCGGTGAAGGATACAGTCTCTTCCTGGGAACAGGACTTTATGGAGGACCATTTCTGCCATGATGCACCCGACAGACCAGATGTCCACTACCAAATATCATGTGATTAAAAACCAGCCAGAGCCTTGCATCTCCGTTTCTAAACCACCTCCCAGACACGGGCAGCCCCAGCAAATACTCATTGGGTGGAACTTCTGTAAACTCTTGACACCACATCTGAATGACCATTTTTTAAATTGCCACATCAGAAAGGTGGCAGCCCCATTAGTAAGGGCTGGACTCCAGGTAAGGCCCTGCTTGAGCATGGCTCTGTGGTAACTGACTTCTAGTGTGGAGTTGAGCCTGGGGCCTGGCTAAGTCCTGTGCTTCAGACAGGGAAGGGAGAGCTAAGCACAGGCAGCTACTGAAGGGCACTGTGCCTCTCAGAGCAGGCAACAAGTATGTATAAAAATTTGTATGCAAACTCAGAAGACTTCAGCAAAGCTCCCCTGTTGTTTTTCATAAATAATCACATGAATTTATTAATAGCTAAAGTTTAGCATTTAGTTGACACAGCTAGAACAAGTGAAGTTTTGATCTAAAAAAAAAATCAGCTTTACATAAAAGAAAACACGGTACATTATTCCACTCAAATTAAGATATTAAAAAAAGGAGTGAAGCCATTCACAGTGTTGGCAACCAGGGTAACCAACACTGAGCACAGAGGTCCCAGTGCTGTGGGGTGATGTGGGCCTGCTCGTGGAGAGAGGTATAGGGGTTCCAGTGCACGATACTCTGGTCAAACATGGAGGTTCAGCATGGTGACAGATGCCTTTAACTCCAGCATTTGGGAGGCAGAGGCTGGCAGAGTTCTATGGCAGTTTCAGGCCAGCCAGAGGTGGGAAAAACCCTGACAAATGGGAAGACAAAATAAACAAGTTCTTCTCTGTGGATTACAGGCATCTATATGCAGCACAGCGCTCAAACTGTCTCCAGTGGTCCTTGAAAGGGAGGAAGGGCATGCCAGTGATGATGGGAATGCTACCTTGCTGTTTAGTGTCTGCAGTCCTAACTGGACTTACCATTCTCTTTGTAGCCCATGCCCAGGATGACTTCTGGAGCCCGATAGTAACGAGTTACCACATAGGGAGTCATCATAAAGTTGGTACAGGCTGTCCGCGCCAGGCCAAAGTCAAGGATCTTGAGGGTACAGTCTGATTTTACTACAATGTTGCTAGGCTTCAAATCCTAAAAAAGAAATTGTTCGAATATTTAAATGAATCACAGCATGCTAACTACACAATTTCACACCAACAGGAGTTTGTGAGGTGAGTAGCTACTGAAGTGTGTGAGAATGGGAAGGAGGGCAGGTAAAACAGCACATAGCTTCTGAGACCCTGCCTCCACACAAGTCAGGCGGCCTCCCAATCACTTGTTTCTTTGCTCAAAACCTGAGAGCCTCTAAGTATCTCACATAATGTGAAATGGCATTTGCATATAACTTACACACACAACCTCTGGAATGGTCTAACTCATATCTAGATGATTAAAACTAAAGCAATGATATTGTATAGGGAATAATTACACACAAAAAAGATTTATCTGTGTTCAGTACAGATGAGATGTTTGTTTTCCAAATATCCCTGATCTGTAGCCAGTTGAATCCATGGATGAAGAACCCAAGAGTATGGAGGCATCTTACTACTAGTAAGCTTGAGCATATAGACGAACGGCATGGCTGCATGGGCGGGCAAGGACGGTCACAGCAGCACTGCTTCCAATGAAGACAAATGTAGTACAAACATAGCACTGGAAACCACTCAACAGTGCGAGCCTTCATCTCAACGAGCCCTAGAGAATGGAAAACAGCCCCTGGTCCAGACCATACCTGTCTAGAAATGTGGTGACGGGAACAGCTGTCTACTGTACTGCCATCTGCTGGACAGCTAGGACAATAAAAATAAAGCTCTGGGTGTCAGCACACTTGGTGCTCTGTGCGAGGGTCATCGCAGCTGATGTCTGCCAAAGGAAAACTGAGTAAAGAGGTCACTGCGGTTCCTCAGCATTCCCAACACCCATGGACTTGCTCCAAGTAGCCTTCACAATGCACACAGAGTCAGCATTTAACTATCTCGTGACTTGAAGAGTCATTTCAGTGCCAAGGTGGCAGAATCAAGACAGCTCTGCCTCTTCAAATCTTGAGGACCATCCAAAACACAGAAAACAAGAAACCCAAGCGAAGACATGAGGACAGCTGACCTGTAGGCAGTGGTAGTTACTACACCATACACACATACATACATATGGCTGTATGGTTACAGCCATAGGGGTGGCTAACAGCTATACCCAGAACACAAAAGAACAGAAAAGCTAGGTGTGCGCACCCACAAGTGCATGTGTAACCCTGATTTAATCACCACAATAGTTTGTTCGAATCCCAGATCCAGAACCACTGACTGAACAGATGTCCCGGGAAGGAGGATGACAAGAAGCCCAGTGTCTACAGTCTGGATTTCCCCGGCCCTCGCTCAAAGGTAACAAAGGTGGCTGCCCAGTGGGAAAGGGCAATGACACGGAACTTGGAGGATGACTGGCTGTACGCTCTCAGTGTGTGCTGAGCAGGAAGAGCCTAAACATCAGCACACCTCCTCCACGTGGGGGAATTTGGTGAAGACTGGGGAGTAAGTGGAGTCTGATCCAGACCGCCTCAGAGGTTAGGGTGAAGATGGAGATTTACACAGACCTGGGAAAACTGCAAGAGAATATCTCTATGTACTGCACACACGTGTGAATGGTGTCTCACCCCAACGGATGTCCATACTACCCTGCTTTACCATCTACACTAAACCAGAACTGTAACTGCAACCAGAAGTAGTACTCACAGCCGTGAGAAACTTCCATATGTTTATGAGGATTTAAGTCACAACCCTGAGTAAACAGAGCCTTTATAACTAAAGTGGCAGGTAGGGGAAGAGAGTCACAGGAATGAGGGCTGTGTTTGTGGACAAGGAATACATCAAATATCTTATGTCACAAACTGAAAAGGGTCAAAAAGATCTAAACATATTGTCCTGAGATACAGAAATGAACACTAGAGTAATTCATTAGAAGAACTGAAAGTTGGGTGACACAGCCCAGTGGTGGAGTGTTTGCCTAGCATGCACAAGGCTCTAGTTTCATCCCTGGCACCACATAAAAAAGCAAAACCAAAAGCCAAAACAAACAACAATAACAAATTCTAAATAACAAAAACTAAACTCAAAGTTTGCTTCTAAAGGAGACAGAAATAGAAGCAAGAAGAAATGCAGGTTTCATAAACATTTATGCAACGTTTGATCCTTGGTGAACACAAATGCAAATCAACCCATTTGTTTAGCAAGTTACAGGTTCTGTAGAGAGAACTTCTGACACTGTTAAGGACAGACACTCAGGCTGGCTGGCACTGGCGCAGGTAAACACGGAAGCATCTGTGAAGCTGCAAGGAGGCGTGGCAGACTTACTGTGGGCTGTCTCCTCGTGGCTGCAGGGCTGAGGGAGGCTTTCATTTTTCCCAATTTCGTGGATTATATAAAGTAAAAGTAGTAAGAGCGAGGGATAAAACCTTTTGTCCCGTTTTACTCTAAAATGTTTGAATAATTAAAATTTTTGTTTATTGTGAGGCCATTTTGTTTCTTTAAGACAGAGCCTTGAGAGACATATGGTTCAAGCCGTCCTCAAGGGTCATCCCTTATCATTCTGAGTTCTCCATTACAGGTGTGACAAATTGCATTAACAGCAAATAGAAGGCATGTTTCTCTATGTGAGGTGCTATTTAAAGGGGACCATTGATGCTTACACTGCCATACTGAGGCTCACTTGGGGTCCTCATTCACAGAGGCCTGTCATCCACTTTGATGTACCTGTGGGTTGTTTGGAACATCTCAATAACAGCGCTCAGACCTTTCCCAGGTAGACACAGATGTGAGTGCGTGAGGTAGGAGTGTATAGGGGATCCAGAAGGAACCAGTAAGACGGGGTGCTGGGCAGGGAGCAAGGCAGACACATAACATTTTCTCAGATCATCATGGATTCTAAACACTGTGCTAAGCCAAACACTTTGGGCTCTGCCTCACCTGCTTGTAGGCAGAAGTGTTGTTCCTGGGCTAAAGGACAAACATCCCACAAAAGGCAAGTACATGCCAGAGTCTCATGAAGTTTCCAGGAACTAGGAACACTCTCCTACCCTTACCACTGGCTCCAAGTAAGGGAAGACATTTCCTCCTCAGAAATTAATACAGCTTGTAAATCTTGGAAATTATCATAAAGCATACATTTGATTAAACATAAATTTACAGGGCTGATGACCATAGCTCAGCGGTAAAGCACTGCCTCATGTGAACAGCATCCTAGGTCCCAATCTCAGCACCACACAAAAAGCAATATATTTAAGAGACAATAAAAATGTCATTGGAGCTGGGCAGTGGTGGCACACACCTTTAATCCCAGCACTTGAGAGGCAGAGGCAGGTGGATTTCTGAGTTCGAGGCCAACCTGGTCTACAGAGTGAGTTCCAGGACAGCCAGGACTACACAGAGAAACCCTGTCTCAAAAAACAAAACAAACCAAACAAACAAATAAAGAATGTCTTTGGGAAGAGGATCTGGGGCGGAGAGATGGCTCAGTGGTTACAGCCATCTGGAATTCTAGTTCCAGGGGATCTGATGCCTTTTCCTGGCCTCCATTCAGGCATGTGGTACACATACATAAATGCAGACAAAACATCCTTACACATAAAATAAAAATAAATACACTTTTAAAAAGCCTTCTGCATGAAGGAAGAAAATAAGCATCATATTGTTGATGAAAAATTCAGTGTCTTAAATAAAACAAAAAAGGAGCCCCAGTTATATGGAGGCCTGGGGAAATTTTTAGAAATAGAATGATTCATTAGGAATCTTAGTTAAGTAAACTTTGCCATCAGGTCTATTGCTTGAAATGACCACTTGGTGGCAGCAAAGGCTACACTTCGAAAAACAACTCGGCTATGAGGATGTACAAAGGAATAGAAAGCCAGCACAGACCTTTGGATATGGAAGGGAGAGAGAGAAGATCAGGTTTTAGTTGAGGATGGGAACGGATGGGAACGAGGTACACCCTGGGAAGTCTTGTTCAGTGGCTTGTGCTAGACCTAACCTTTCTTGGCACCTAATTGATCAGAAAGAATCCTGCCCAGTGCCCTGTATCAACAGGCTTCACTGTATTTCACTGTATTCTTCCCTGTAGAAGGGAACTTCTCATTGTTGAAGCAAAAACTATGGAGATGCTGGCAAAATCAGCAAGGAAGCAGTTCAGAGAAAGTTGTAATGTTCCCAGGGAAATCTGCTTTGTCTCATGGAACATGCTGAGTATTTTTTAAAATTACATTTAGTAATATACACATGTGAGGAGCTACATGTGGGTGTGGCTGCCTTTGGAGGCCAGAAGTGGGGTCAGATCCTCTGAAGCAGGAAGTTGTTAACTGTCTTGACCCGGGTTCTGAGAACCAAACTCAGGTCCTGTGGATGAGCAGTTAACTCCTCTTAACCTCGGAGTTATGTCTCCAGCCCCAAGTATTTTTAAAACTCTGTCAAGATGCTCTGTTTATACAGTGGTACAGATTTCTAAAACCCCAAAATAGCCCAGAATGTCAATCACATATGTCTCCCTGGTCTTTGCATTTCAAGTCTGACGGTGACAACACGGTTTGTTATGTTCTTTGACCCCGGCTTTCTCCAGTCTTGACTCTAATTTCCTTGCTCATTAAAAAGGGAATTTCAAATACGGCAAGAATAGTAACAATGGTTTGACTTGAGGTCATTGGTATTTTGGTGTTCTTGCCTATTCTTGCCATTTTTCTCTATGTTTTAAGTTACTGTAAAGTAGCCAGGCAGTGGTAATTCACACCTTTAATTACAGCATTCAGGCAGCAGAGGCAGGAGGATCACTGAGTTTGAGGCCAGCCTGGTTTACAAAGTGAGTTCCAGGATACATAGAAGAAAAAAAAAGTTACCACAAACTGAAAAGCTAAAACAGAAGACCAACTGTTCTGCAGTAGGGTGGCCTACCTCTGTGTTTATAGTGTGTGAAATGCTTGGGGCTTGGGCAAAACAGTTGATCTGAACAGTGTTTTGTACACAGTATGATTCCACAGCTTAACCTGGCTTCTCAAAGTACTAAACTTTAAAAAACAAAAAAAGTAATAAAGAAAGAGAGAAAGAGAGAGAGAAAAATACATTCTTGGGGCTGGGGAGATGGATCAGTGAGTAAGCACAAGCACTGGGATCTAAGTTCAAACCTCCAGTGCCCATGTGAAAAGCCAAGTATGCTTACACATGTGACTGGAAACCAGTGCTGTGAGTTTTAGAGAAGTGGAGTCAGGAGAATCATTAGGGTTTGCTGGCCACCAGCCTTCCCCCAGGTTCAAGTTCCTGTCTCAAGAAAATAAGACCAAAACTGAACACCTGGCCTCCTCCTCTGGACTTTAAACACACATGAATAAGTGTGCACTCATGTATGTGCAAATACACCACACACACACTTATACTCTCTCTCACACATAAAGATATTAAGTTCTTTTGTAACTAGATGACTGATGACCAAATGGTGATTATTTTTAAAATTAAGTTATTATGTGATTACTTACTCTATGAATTATACCAGCTGAATGCAGATGCTTAATGCCACAAAGCATCTGGTAGAGAAGGTATGACATTCTTTCATGGTCCAGCTCCATATGAATAACCTGACATAAGTTAGCATCCATCAATTCCATAACCAAGTACCTGAATATTCAAAAGAGAACAACCACACTCATTAGTAACATTTTTAAATGTCCCTTCATGAGTCTCAGATCACAGCTGTTATGAGACAGCAGTAACGGGATATAAACACTGCACACCTAACTTTGAATAAAGCAGTTTGAGAAGAATCAAATGTATAACAAGACTCTGTAAAATTTCCCAAAGAACATACAAACCACAAACTTACCCAATGTCTTTCTGTCTTTCAAATTATAAACAAAACTTTTTTTTAATCATGGAAACAATCTCATATGAACTTTTCTACTTTTCTTTTTTTAATCTGTGTCTGTCTGTCTGTCCGCCTATCTATCTTTTGTCAGATCATCCTTTCAACATCTATACCATGCTGCTGTAGATTCCTGATCCGTAACAAGACATGACTCTGGTAGGGCTGTTGACTTGGAGGACTTACACAGCCAGTAAGTGGGAACTCTAAAGTTTCTGCTCAGGTTTGTTATATATTTGGACTATCATAAAAAGTGAAATCTTTTACTTTTTCTGTTTTTTTGTTTTTTTTTTTTTTTCAGACAGGGTTTCTCTGGATAGCACTGGATGTCCTGGAACTCTCTGTAGAGCAAGCTGGTCACAAACTCTGAGATACCTCTCCTCTGCCTCCTAAGTGCTCGGGTTAAAGGTGTGTGCTACCATCACCTAAGTGAAACCTGTCTTTTAAGGCTGAACATAAACTTTCAAGCTCACGGTCCATCACCAGCACACGGTTTTGTCTCATGGTAACAGCATAGCTCCCCAAACCACCCATCCCCCTGACCCCTGCACACAGAGGTGCTTAGACACATCACCTCTAACTCTCCTCCGTTGTTTGTCATGCCATTCTGACTCGACCTATGCCTATTCTCTGTCCAAACTGATGACTTCCACATCTGCAGAGACCCAAAGGCCAATGCTAAGAACGTGGCTGCTTTCTGTCCTAATTGCTTCTCCTTGTTGGAGAGGCTGGAATTAGACACTGGCTCTCCTCTCACAATGTCCACAGTGTTGGTGATATCCAGGCTGCTGTGCCTTGAAAGACCATTTATAGATTATTCTTCCATTCCTTTAATCCAGACCTCTCTTCTGAACACCAGGTTCTCTCCTCTCTACCCCCTTCACTGTTCCACTTGGATAGGCAGTAATATCTCTGAATTCATGTCTAGAACTATTTGTGAGTCTAGCTGCTTGGCACCCCCAGTCTGATCCAGTCTTAGTTCTCCATCTCTCAGCTGAGAGCCTTCATGTGTGGCTTTCAATTTCTCTCTCACATCTAGCTCTCAGTAGATCCTAGGCACCACCCACGGACAGTGTTGGTGTCTAATCTCAAGCCTTTCCCATTACCCACGCGATCCTCTCATTATGAACTGCTGTGATTGCTTTCCCATCTAACTAGGCCTTTCTGTCCCTACCTCTGGGAGTGGATTCTCAGCCCAAGAAAACCAATTGTTCTTTTAAAATAAGTCAGGTGAGATCACGGCTCTGTGGGAAATCTCACTCTGGCTTCCTTTCCTAAGTGCATGCTACTCCTCTAAGCCACGCCCTACTTTGTCTGATCTCACCCCACTCCTCCCCAGCCCCCCAGGCCTCTGGGTAGCAGCACATACCAGCCAAGCTCTACCTCTGCCCCTCACTCTGGCTACACCTTCAATGTCAATTCCACTCTGTCCCAGTTTCTGCAGAACAGACCTCCCCTCCCCTGAGCCTTTCTCCTCATGCTACTGCCTCACTGCGGTCTTCCCTCCATCTACCCTGTGACAATGAATTGAAGACAGCAACTTGACTAGGCCAAGAAATACTGCACTGGCAAAGATTTGTGTGAGGTGTGTTTTGGAGGGCATTTTGGGCAGTGATTATTATGTGAGCCTGAATGCACTAAGTACGGAAGCATAGAGCAAGATCCTGAGCAAGCAAGTCTAGAGAATGAAGGAGACTCTTCTCTGAGAGCTGAAACAGACTTTCCTGTGTTTTGGAGTCGGGATGCTAAGACTTATATACCACAGCTCTCTGAGTCCTCGGGCTGACAGCCTCAGACTAGGGTGCCGGTGGCACCCTTGTTCTTTGGCACTGGCAGCATTCTAGGAATGCGAGCTTGCAAATGGCCTGTTTCCTAAATATAAATCACTAAGTTTCTAAATTTTTCAATCTGATGCAAAAGATACTTACACATCTTGAAATTCTTCTAGCGTTTTTTGTGGTGTGAACACATTTAACAAGCTAATTATCTGAAAAGAGAAAATTAATTATACTTTAGTATGTCAGATTGATTATAAAAATTGGATTGAACACTGAAATGTATTAAAGGTAGAAAAATGATTGCAGAATTCAGTATTTATCATTACTATGGTTGTCACAAAAGCATTCTAGTGCACAGCACTGGAATATTTAACCACCAACTGAAAGTAAGATGTGCTTTTAATAGAATCACCCATGTGCCCCTAGTAACTTAAATCATTACTACGAAATTTAAATTTATGTAAAAGATAAAAATAATGGTTGAAGACGCACTAATTAAGGTACTATCCTGAGGACTGGAGAGATGGTTCAGAGGTTAAGAACACTGACTGCTCTTTTAGAGGTCCTGAGTTAAATTCTCAGCAACCACTAGTGGGCTCACAACCATCTGTAATGAGATCTGGTGCCCTCTTCTGGCCTGCAGTATACATGCAGGTAGAATGCTGCATACATAATAAATAAATAAATTTTAAGTACTATGCTAACTGTGGAAACTCAAATACTCTATGTATAACTTTCTGAAAAGTTTTTAAGTAGGAAGGCAGAGCTTGTACTTTATGATGAATATGAGGCCTCATGGCCTTACATTCCCTTAAGGGGCTAAGCAGCCAACCTTACTGCTTGCTCCTTGAGGCCTCTGTGCTTACAAACTATGGGTTTCAAGCACACACCCTCAATCATCTCACATGAACAAGAGAAAGGGGAATTACTCATCAGATAGAAGGGGTAACCAGCAAGAATGGAAAGGAAACTGTATCCACCTGTGGTCTTGGGAAATAAAGTGGGTAAAGTCTAAAACTCTAAAATATAAAGCAGAGAAGAATATGGTCAAACATTCTGTTTCCTGGTGTAATAAAAATATTTCTAAACATGATAGGAAACCTAGGATACCTAACTACATTAAAACAAAGCCAAATTAAACAAAAAAGTCAGCATACCAGAGCAACACATGAGATCAAATGGGAAAGGGGGAAACAGGTGAAGCTGGACATGGGTGGCATTGCTATAACTTTAGGACTTAGGAGGCTGAAACAGGAAATTGCAAGTTTAAGACCAGTCTCAGAGTTAGCCTGGGCTACATAGCAAAATCCCAAAATGGAAAGGGTTAATAACTTTAATATGTAAAACCACCTACAAATGAATTTTAAAAGACACCTAACAGTGTAAGAGAAAAATAGGGCCACAACCATGAAAAGTCAATTTTCAATGGAATAAATAGTTAGGGCTTATGATATGGCTCAGTGAAGACTTGAGTTCAGACTCCCAGAACCCACATAAATGTCAATGGGAATGGTGGCCCACCTGCATTTTCAGGGCTCGGAAGACGGAAATAGGGGATCACTAGAGCAAGCTGGATAGCTAGACTAGCCAAATTAGCAAGCTCTAGGTTCAAGTGAGACATCCTGCCTCAATATACAAGGTGGGGAGTAATTCATGAAAACACCCAACATCAACCTCTGGCTTCCACATGTGCACTCGGACCTGCACACACAGGCATGCCCACACATGTACAAATTTGTACACACATACATGCAGGCACACACGCACATCCCATAAACATATGAAAAGAAATTTAACCTCATAGATTAAAATAAGATTATTTGTCATATATCAGATTGGCAAAAAGAAAAACAAAACCAGTATTACACAGTGCTGGTGAATGTGAAGTAAGACGTGCCCTCAGAAGCCTTCCATTGAAGTGTGAGCTGATCGTACACCTCGACACCAGCTTATCAGCATATATAAAAACCAGGATGATACGTACTGCCTGACCAGCAATAACCTACCTGGATATGTGCACCGAGTTTTATAAAGGAGAGTATTCATTGCACCATGGCTTCCAACAAAACAAAAACAAAACTGGAAGTAATCTACCCAACAAAATTATTTGTCTTGCTTTGCTTTTCATGGCTGTTATAAAACACTGTAATCAAACCCGGGGAAGACAGGGCTTATTTGCTT
>JANHMN010000002.1:63031758-63058513 GCA_030674055.1 Rhabdomys pumilio
AAGCAAATAAGCCCTGTCTTCCCCGGGTTTGATTACAGTGTTTTATAACAGCCATGAAAAGCAAAGCAAGACAAATAATTTTGTTGGGTAGATTACTTCCAGCTTTGTTTTGTTTTTGTTTTGTTGGAAGCCATGGTGCAATGAATACTCTCCTTTATAAAACTTGGTGCACATATCCAGGTAGGTTATGTATACCTGGATATGAAACAAAACTGAAGAGTAAAATAAAACATATATTGAACAAATTTAAACCAATTCAGAACACAAGCCCTAATGGAGGTGAGGGATATGGCTCAGTGGTAGAGTACTTGCCTTGTGTACATAAGATCTTGGATTCAATCCCCAACTTCCCCCCAAATTAAAAAAAACAAAAAAAAACCAAAAAAACAATGTGAAAAAAGAATAAACTGAAAGAATAAACTGATCTTAGCGGCATACTCGATGTCACCATATAGAAAGGTCTATAGAAAGGTCTAGCACAAGTGTTGAAACAAAGGGGAGCATAAACAGTTTATATAATCTTAGATAGTCTCCACTCATCTAAAACTGGAGAAAGATGTCAAGGGCTGAGAAGAGGGTTAGGTGGGTAAAGGCATTGTCACAAAGCCTGCTGATGACTGACCTGAGGTGGATCCCAGAGTCCCACATGGAACCTCTCTCCTCAAGAGAACCAATTATGGTCAGAGTCAGGGTTAGGTGTCAGGTGACTGTGTTAGGGTCAAGAGTTAGGGTCAGGGTCAAGGTTAGGGGTTATTGCTAGGGTTAGGGTGATTCTGGCAGGTTATTCTTAGGGTTAGGGTTAATTAGTTGTTAGTGGCTGGGTTAGGGTTAGTGTCAAGGCTCATCTGGAAGCTTGTCCTCTTACCTCCACCATGAGTGTCTAATACCCCCCAATAACTAGATGTAATAGAGAATATTTTTTAATTTTATGAAAAAAATGTAATCTTTTTTATAGTTTCTCTCATCATCAGCTAACCTTCAGTCTGAACATAGCACTAAAACCAAAGCGCATGAAGCAGCACCAGTGACTTACGTTCTTATGGTTGACACACTTTAAGAGGACGAGTTCACGGTAGGCTCTCTTTGCGTGCGTTTGGTTCTGAAAAGGACGACTTAACTTCTTGACAGCCACATTTATTCCAAGAACTGTATCAAAAGCAGCACTATAATTAGGAAATATAATAAACAGCCTATTAAAATGGCTTTTGAAAATAGCAACGGAGAAATACATTTCATGTATTGTCTTTCAAAGAGAATAACAAGGCAAGGAGAAATGTTTCTGTTCTTCCCCAGTCAAGCTTTATGTACATACGGAAAGTGAAGAGGCCAAGCTGGATGGAGGGACTAACCCTCCCCAGAGGCACCATGCTCTTTGGCTACAGCTGGAGTGGGATTCAGCAATTCTTCCTACTTATAATTTTCAGTTAGCTAAGATTAGCAGGTTCAGAACTAGGTAGTTTAATCCAAAGCACAAAACACAGGTCAAGGCATGAAATTTTCCATTTAAACACAACAAGAAATTTAAAACTTCCTTGTTATCACTGATTAAAGTGTCAGTACAGTCTGAAGCACCTTGGAGATCCCATGGTTGAGCTCACGGAAGGAATTTAATAAATCTAAGTTTTGACTGATTATGCTTTCCCAGGCCAAAGAATCTTAAAGGAAACAGAAGCCAAAGTCTCTCAGCTCATGGTAAATTCCCAAGATACAAAATCCCAATGTAAGCACTTGCTATATATATATCCTGCAGGAAGTGATGCATCCTTTTATAGTTAGGGTAAGATCTAAAGCTCCAGTTTCCAGTGCTCACATCCCTTCATGGAATTCAGTGTTAACTTCTCTCCAGAGACTAGATGTGGAATGATGAGAGACATGATGACATGTTTTAGGGTTTCCAGCTAGCAGTACAGTGCCATCATGCAGAGGCTTCTGATGACTCAACAGGGGCTCAAGACTGCTACATACAACCTGGGAGCCCAGGCATCACCTTAAACACCACTTCTGTGAGTTTACTCTATTTGTAATACTTTACTCCTTTCTGTTAATTCTTTCTGCTTGATAACTCTAACATAATTAGACCTGTTTTTAACTTAAAGACTGCCCATTGTGGAACTGGCTAAGGAAAACCACTGCATTTATAACATTTATGTGGATATGCATATATACAAGTCATAGGTGAGCCCACACGCTCAAAGGCAAATTTACTGCTCATATAAATATGTGGTATAAAAATCTATTGTAAAATAAATCATTAATAAACCTGTGTGCATATGTACACTTGTATGCATGTATTTCTTAGATTCACCTTTCTGATCTTAAAAGATTTCATCTGAATTTTCAGACAAACAGGAATTACGACTGAGTTCAAGGGCTCTACAGAATAATCTGGTGTCTTCAGTTATAACACTACTATACTGTGCTATTTTTTTTTCTTTTCTTTATTTTCTTTTTCTTCTTTGAGTCAAGGTTCTCTATGTAGTCCTGAAATTTGCTATGTAAATTAGGCTAGCCTTGAATTCACAGGTGATTCTGGAGAATTGGGATTAAAGGCGAGCATTGCCTTACCCTGCTTATACTGTGTTCTTTAAAACTGCTAAGAGAGTAGATGTTACATGTTCTCACTGCAGAAAACATATAAGAAAAAATGTATATGTAAATTAGCTGAATTTAGCTATTTTATAATATATATGTATTTGAAACACTATGTGTATGTGTGTGTGTGTGTATATATATATACATATATATATATATATATATATATATGTTTCTGTTCTGTGTGTATTTATGTATGTATATGTATGTGTTTCTCTTTTGTGTGTGCGTGTATGTATGTATGTATAATATATGGTATGTATGTATGTATGTATGTATGTATGTATGTGCTAGTTTTTTGCCAACTTGATATAAGCTAGAACCATTTTGCTAGAGGGACTCTCAGTTGAGTGAATGCCCCCATCAGACTGCAAAGCATTTTCTTAATTAGCAACTATGTGGGAAGCCCAGCCCATGTGGGTGGTACTACCACTGGATAGGTGGTCCTAGATGGTATAAGAAAATGGACTAAACAAGCCAGGAGGAGCAAGTCAGTATGCCCATGGCCTCTGCTTCAGTTCCTGCCTCCAGGTTCCTGCCCTGACATCCCTGGACTATAATCTGTAAGATGGATAAACCCTTTCTTTCTCTCCTCATATTGTTTTTGATCCTGGTGTTTTATCACAGCAATAGAAACATAACTAAGGTAATAAAATAAACACATATACCTAAGTCAATGAAACTTTATTTGATGTACAAAATTAGTCAAATGAACTAATTCTAAATGCTTAGAGACAGGCTCCTCTACTCCTGTTCCAGCTCCAGGAACAATTTTTAACTCAAAGGCACAGACACTTCCTAGTAGAAATTGTGGTCTTAGCTACTTACTTGGCTCTTCCCACCCCTCGCAGCTTTGTTCTGATGGTACTTCAGGGTTTCCTTTGTAAGTGGGTTACTGCTCTTTACCTTGCTCTTCCCCAATAACATAAGGTGACTGTTACGCTCTCCTCTGCTCTCGTTATCTCTTTATCCTCTTCTTCCTCCAAACCTTTGTCTTAAACAGTTGTGCTTGCTAGCATCTTCATTTTAAACTGACAGCTAAGCCTCTGTGCTGCTTCCCCAGGCTGTCTATAATCACTGACGACCAACAGGAAAGTGCATGTGCTCACGTAAACACTGCTAGTTGCAGAGCTGGAATTATACTTCATTTCCAAAGACCATACAATCCTTGCTGCCAATAACACACACACAAAATTAAAATGTCAGTTACAAGGAGGCAGATGGGTTCATCCTCCAAGTCTATCAAGTGCTTGAACACTCCGCTTTCGTGTCTATGCAGACCACGCCTCTTTCTATACTTCCTTCCACAAGGTTCTAATAAACATCTTTTTCCTAAGAGACATCTTCCAAAGCCCACCATCCTCCCACTCAGACATCTCAAAGCCTGCGTCACAGAAGTCATCCTCCATCTGGCTGCTTATATCCGACTGCCTTCTTGTATTACACGCTCCTGTGTTGCCCTCGTTGTCATGCCTCCTTAAGGGATGTCCCCAGACAACTAAATGATCTTACTGCCTTTGGCTTTGATAGTCTGTCTTTTAAGCTGAAAATCGATTTTCTTACAACATTAAGGCCACTGCTCTACTGTTCTCCAGCTTTAGTGCTGTTTAGTGGCGAGGGAGGCTTATATCTGAGTCACTCCTTTGTTTTGTTTTTTGTTTCTCTGCTCAATGATATGTCACAAAGAGCCATGCTCTATTGGAACCTCCAAATGTCTCCTTAACAATCCCTCCCAATTGTTATCCCAATTGTCCATTTGTCCATCAAGAAAGAAAATAACTTCTGAATTTTTTTGTTTTGGTTTGGTTTTGAGACAGGGTCTTTCTACATAGCCCTTGCTGACTTGGAACTCACTGTGGCTGGCCTCAAACTCACAGAGATTCTCCTGTTTCTGCTTCCCAAGTTCTGGAATTAAAGGCATGCACCACCAACCCTGGCCTAACTTCCAGCTTTAAGATAGTCACTTTCTTGCTCTCACAACTCAACATGTTACACATAACTCTATCTCTTATTTTTGCCTGAGACTTGTCACTCAACACTGCATTTATGACTCACCCACGAATCTGAGTACTAGAATTCACTCTGTCATTGCTATAATATTCCTTTGTGTGACTGTCACTTGCTGCTCTCTCTAACTTAGTAATTTTCACTTTTCAAGTAATAAGAATCACTGCCATTGACATCCACGTGCATGACTGCAGTCCTTCAACCATGCCTCTCACACATGCAGATAACTAGGTGGGAGTGCATAGATTCTACTTTAGCAGATAAGACCACTCTCTTCCAACATGGCTCCAGCAGTGTCTGTATCCATCAGCAGTGTGCTAAGAGGCCATGCCTGAGAGTTGTATGTGAACGTCTTCACCAACATTTGCACCATGAACAACTTACTTTTTACCCTTTGGGCTGAATGTATTTCACCATGTACATAAAAATATTGTTTTAATTTCCATTCTCTGATGAAGAATGAGCATCAGGTAATAAATGTGAGCTACTTTAAACCACTAATTTTATGGTAATTTATTATGGAACAATAAAAAATTACCACATCCTCTCTTCTGTATTCCTACTCTTTGGTCTCTGAGGCCTCACTATGAGTATTTTCTGCTGATGTATCTTTCAAACTGCTAATTCTCTGTTCAGTTACACCTAATATTTGCAAACATGTTCTTTAGGTTTGTAATTCAATTACCATAGCTTTCACGTTCACATCTATAATTTCCACTTAGTTCTCTTTTTTAAAGTTCTTATTATTCTACCAAAGTTTTTGTCTTATCTTTTACCATCTTGGACATATCACCATAGCTATTTAAGATTTTGGATCTAATGATGCTGGAATCCTCTATTGATCTGATCCTTTTGTCTCATTTCCCTGTGTGTCTAGCTGTTTTTATTATGAAACTTTGCATTTATAAAGCTGCTATAGAAATAATCTAAAGTACAGGGCAATGCTATCTTTCTTCAGAATTTATATTTGCTTCTACTGGGCATGGGGGGGGGGCACTAACGGTTTAGACTTGCCACTATCTAAGTTCAACAAGTGGATGATAACTGGATGAGGCAGTGCCTCACAAGTTAACCCCATTACTTTTAGGGTGTGGCCTTTCAGTGGTACCAAAATCAAGCAGAGGTTATTCAGGCCTGTTAGAGAGCCTCAGGATCTAATTCCTATTCTCTAGCCACAGGACAGTTCAAGCAGTCCCTTTCAGAACTTAAATGACCAATAAACAGGTGAGACTCAGATGATGGGTTTCCTATACTAGGTTTGCTTGATGTACTATTGATTCTTCAGTATCTATTAGCTCTATAAGGACAAATGCTGAGCATGGAGGACAGTGGCAACTCTGGTGGGAACTGGACTGTTTCACAGAGGTTTTCAACATTCCTGGCTTTAGCCTCCCCCCCCATCTCATCCTCACTTTCTGTATTGTGATCTCTACATTTCCCATCCCCTGGAGTTCTGTGGTTCAAGGCCCCTTTCTTGTTTCACACAACCTTCTGCTTATTCTCTGCAGTGTTATCTGGATCACTTTATTTTAATGTTGCATAAATTTATTAGAACTTTTTCACTCACTGGTGATTGTCATTCTCTTTTGTTTAGCTCTTTGATTTATCGTCTTGAATCAAAAGTTTCAAGCCATTATTTTAAAGGTGAAAATGTAAACACTTATTAAGACACAGTGGGCTGCCCAAGGTCACAAAGAACTTTAGCCAAGGATCTGTACTGGACTCAGAGCTCAAGTCTCCTATCTCACAGACATTCTGAGCTTCACATCAACATCCTCCTTATCAAAGACATATTATTCTGGACATTATTTATGGTTTGTTTATATTTATAGAGGAAAATAAGACAATTTAAAGACAGACTAATATTCATGCTTACAGAAAGCTAAAAGGAAAGCATGCAGGATCTACCTATACTAATTATTTTGCATTAAGGTACTCTTTACCTTACTGTAACTGTTACTCCTAGGAACTGCCAAACCCAATATTAAAAACTTAAAGAAAAGGGGTAAGCATGTCATGGAACCACAGATTTACATTTTGGGTTGAACACCTGGGGGTCTTAGAAGGAGAAAGGAAAAATATACACTAAATCTTGAGTAAACAGTATATATAACTTAGTTGTCATTTATACTCTAAAACGGTAACATTAAAAATCCGATTTCTCAATAAGCTTTACTACCATCTTCTAACAAACAAAAAGATGGAAACAAATCAAGTAAGCCAAAAACTGTAAAGACAATTTGGAACAGGAAGGGAGGGCTGGGAGCCGCTCAGCGATGAGGCTTGCTGAGTGCATCCGAAGCTCTGAGTCTGATGCTTAACCGTACAAACAAAAGCAAAAATAAAACTAGGGTCAGGATAGTTTGTCTTGGCCTCGGCTCTTTACCTACTCTGTAGGTCATCGGGCCAACCTACACTGTGGTTCCTGTGCACATCTGGCCTTATGTGTTTACCATGGTCTATTTAACAGAACTGACTAGTTTGGAAACCACAGACTGGTGCTAACACATTTTACTTCTCAGAGCTGTAGAAACACACTTGCCTCTACATTAACTTCTAGTGCTGTTCTTATGGCTACTGAATTACTGATGGCCACATGTTACTGATTTAAAACAACACAAATTTATTATCTTATGCTTCTGGAGTTCAGAAGTCCAAAACAAGTTCTAAGAGGCTAATAGTAAGGTCAGCTCAGCTGTGATCCTCACGAATCTGGGAAGAATCCATTCCCTTCCTTTTCCTAACTTCTAGAAGCTTCCTTCATCCCTGCCCCACAGCACTCCACACTCTGTGATCACACCTCCTTCTCTGACCAGGACTTTCTTGACTCCGTCTTGTAAGAACACTTCCACTTACATTGGCCCACCAGGCCAATCCCCCCATCTCCAGATCATTGATATGTTGCTTTGTTTTTCAGATGGGGTCTCATCAAGGATGGCTTTGAACTTGCTATGTAGCCCAGCCCAGCCTGCTACTTACAGTAATCCTCCTGCTTGAATGTTAAGATCATCAATATAATCGGGTCTGCAAAATTCCTTTTGCCCTATAAGGTCATACATTTACAGGATTCCAGGGTTAGGATGTAGCTATATCTGAGGAAACATTATTCTGTCCATCACACCCCTAAAGGTTCACTGGTAGATATTTCAAAAGTATGATGTTGACAGAAAGAAGCACTGGACCATCAACAGCAAAAAGACTGGATCTTAACAATCAATGACAGAAAATCCAGAGACTCTTGTCAAAGTAGCAGCTCACCCAATGTTGAGTTTATTTTAGAAAAAGTAAACCTTTTGGTTTTATAGGAATGTGCCATTACCAGATCACCCTGCTATCTTATCTGATACCAAAGAATAAATGCAAAAGGAAAAAGGAAGAAGGGAGAGGTGCAATCACTTCTGAAGTTTTACTTTCCTATGTTAGAACTTAAGGTGGAAGAATACTATAAAACTGTAAAAAGACAGTATGGAAGTATGTGTGTACATACATATATACATATATGTGTACATAGGTATATATGGGTATATCTGTATATGTATGCATATTTATTCAAGTATGTGTATATATATACATAAGTATACACACATGGGTACATGTATATATACACACAAACACATGCATGTGTGTATTTATGCATGTATATATGTATGCACACATGCATGTGTGTATATTTACATACATGTTTCTGTTTGGTGCTGGCAAGAAACCGGGTGTTTTCACACACTAGACAAGTGCTCTGTCACTGAGCTCGCTCTCTAGGCCTACACAGTTCTTGAATGTAATCATTGTCCTACAGAGATGAATATAATTTATTAAGAAATTCTAGAGAGGAATTTAATGAATATTGATTTATTCATCATTATGAAGATCCTGAACAGAGACTGGGTCAGAGTCCTGGTCATACAGAAAGTATCAGTGATTCAAAGTCATCAAGCTTTAGCTAAGTGAATTAACGTCCCAAGAAACCAACAACTGTTTTAGACCCAGACCTATCCCCAGAACCCATGGGAGACAAAAGTCCAGGAGTCTTCCTAGTCCTCAACTGTACTACACATACAGACAGGGTCATGGTGGAGCTCATGTGGTTATATACCATATACTATTCACTTCACTAAAGTAAACGCCCCCTTCTTCCATGCTCTTATCAAATTACTAATTCCAAATAAGAAAGGCTACAAAGAAAGTGAACACTCATAACTTTCTATTATAATATTCTTTCTATAATTTTCTATCATGGTGCTTAGACTGCTAGATTTTAGAGCATTTCAGATTTTGGGATTAGAGATGCCTATCAGTAAACACAAATACTGAAAAATGTGACAAACATCTAAACTCAGAAACACTCTGCTCCTGAGCAGTTCACGTTCCATCTGCACTAAAGCACACTTTCACGGCTAAGCCCCACTGTGCACACACTCTTCCATGCAGCACCTTCTCCTTCCTCAGTCTCCCCTCCAAGCCTCCAAGCCTCCTGAACTGCAATCCTGAGCACCAGGCTCCCAGCTGTCCACACAGAGGAAAACAGCCAATCTCCCTGATTAGAGTCTGTAGTGGAGTCTCAGTTGAACCCACTGACGACGCTAACCTCAGTGTCTTCACAGGAAACCAAAAGTCTCCTCCCAGAATGCCTGGGAGAACTCTTTCATTTTCATTTCTCTTGGCCTACCAGCTATAAACATGAAACATGTTTTTATCTTATCACAATACTTTTATTTATTTATTTTGGTTTTTTGAGACAGAGTTTCTCTGTTAAACAGCCCTGGCTGTCCTGGATATGCTTTGTAGTCCAGGCTGGCCTCGAACTCACAGAGATCACCTGTCTCTGCCTCCCAAGTGCTGGGATTAAAGGCATGCACCACTATACCCGGAAATCACCAGCAATCACAATTGCTTTTAAAGATAAAAATAATCTTGTTGATTAGCAGGGGGGGGGGATAAAAAAAAAAAAAAAGCTTTGTCCAGAAAACTACAGTCTAAAAAATTTGGGAGGTGCTGACAACAGAGGTCTAGAAAACACGTGAGAAACGTTACCTTTGTCTGGCCAGTGATGTCGCAGCAGCTGACTGTCTTACCATGCAAGAGCCTAAGGTTCAGGGTCAGACTAATGGTTCTGACGTCCTGGGCTGGACACATAGTTGAAGAGAGACACCAAAGAAGAGACGGCCAGCCCAACCCCTCACACAGCATCCCTTCCTGGTTAATCCATGGTGTGATAATGACACTGCCTGGCCTCATCCTGCCAATGAATGGCAAGGCACTGCAATGATGGCGCCTGGAAATGAACAGGAGTGATTGGGAATAAAAGGAGGAGGGGGGAGAAGGTGGCCATGATGAAGAAATGAATAAAACGCCAAATTCTGGTTACACCAATCATTCTCATATCATAATGGCAAGGCAAATGAAAAGATAACAAACAAATAAATCAATAAAGCCAACAACAGAGCAAATGAAAAATTGAGTTTGTATCCTACACATGACTGTATATAACTACAGCAACGACTGATTTAGTTTAGCTCAAAATCTACAAGAGGGAGGAATTTTTTAATCAGTGCGTCTAAAGTCTTACTCAGTTTCACTTTTTACTAAATGCTTCATCTATGCTATTAGAACAGCTCAGACTTACCAAACAATTCCTTGGGCTCCAGAGCCAATCGGTTTCAATTGCTGGTAACGTTTTAGAACAGTGAAAGTTGAGTCCGCCACTTGCACACTGTAAAACTGGCCATCGCTTTTACTGTCACTCATGATGTAGTGTCATACAGGATTCCGGAGAGCTAGTACCTTCGTCAGATCCCTGAGGAGAGAAGCAGAGTGAACTGATGCACTTACCGAAGTGTATACACAGTGGTTCTGCTCTGCTGGGATTTCAGATGGTATGGCAGTATGGCTGATTAGCTTGGCCACACTCTCATTTTAAGCAAGGGGCACATACTCCCCCCCTAAAGACAGTTCAGTAGTATAAGACCATGAAAAGATGAAAAGAAGGAATTAAAACAATTTTTTTTCTAACATCCATTTTATGCATCTGAGTGCTTTGTCTGCATGCATGTATGTGTGTGCCTGGACAATTGTGAGCTGCCATGTGGTTGCTGGGAATGGAACTTGGGTCCTCTGGGAGAGCAGACAATACTCTTAACCTCTCCAGCCCTGAAAAGAAGAAATTTTGAGATGCCCAAAGGCCACATTTTTAAAGGACTGAATTATAATAAAATATCTTGGGTCTGGGATGCAGCTCAATAGCCAAGTACTAGCACACACAGGGCAGTGAGTTCACGTTAAAAACAGGAGTGGGGTTGGGGGTAGAGAAAGAGCCACTTCTGGATAAAAGAATTCACACATTATTCCAGCCATGGAGAGACTACTATGTCACGACTGCATCTCATCCATTTCCTTCTTGTAAGATCAGCTTATGTCTAGAAGTCTTGGCCACAGATGGGGGCATTGCTTTAGAATGATTGATTCTTGAATTTTTGGAGATAAGTGGGTTAGTCCTCTAAGTGTATGGATTCAGGCTAAAGTGATAAACCACAAAGTGAGAGCCAGAAGCTAGAGTCACAGGCTTTGCCAGTATTAGAGATACTGCTATGAGCTGTGTAACCCACAGATGGGCCTGTTTCATGAAAATGGCCAGACCTGGCCTTCATTCCCTTCACCCCAAACTCAGCTATAGCTCATAGTAAAATAATTACCTACACTCTAAGTATATTCACAAATGTGACTATAAACTAGCAGTCCCAGAAAGTAGTTTTCTTCTGGTTTGGGCAGTAAGTTGATTTCCAGTTAGGCTTGAGTGTGGAACATCCTCCGTAGCCTCATGTCTGAACACTTGTCCTCAGAAGGTGGTGCTATGGGCAGGCTGTAGAACCTGTAGGAGGTGGGGCTTGGCTGGACAAAGCAGGCTGTGGAAGGACAGCCATGAAGGCTGGTCTAAGAGACCAGCACAAACTGCTTTCTGGTCTGTAGAGACTGAGAGGTCCCAGCAACAGGTTCCTACTCCTATGAACACCACCAGGGTGGACTGTACCCTCACAGACCATGAAATGACTCCTGTCTCCACTCTGTCATACATTCACTCACAGTGGCCAGAGCAGGGAGCAATGTGACTGATATGCTCATCCTATGAAAGTTGGACGATGTTACATGAAAAATTAGTGAGCTAATTATTTTAGTCTTTTAAATTAAGAAGCCAAGAGCAAAGTTACAGAGGGAAACACTCCATAAGTGATTTTTTTCCTATAGCATCATTATTTCTATAGCTCCACCAAATCCCTGCCTTTCTGTTCCACCATGTGCAATGATAACTTTCTTCATAATACCAAGATGCCTAGGATTTCCCTTAAACATGAAAATAAGTTAGTAAAGGTTTAAACAAGAGTGTAAGGTCAAACAAGCAATGGAAGCCACATGCTAGGTACAGTTGAACTGCCTATGAGCCAGATTACTGAATGACCTTGCCATGTGACAAAACCATCTTCGTTTCTGGACCAACATCCCCATGATGTGACTGCTACAGATCTCGGTCTTCTCTGGTGACTCCAGTCTCTCTGCTAGGGCTGTTCACATCCCACAGCTGGACTAGTACACACCAGGCTAGCTTCCTTCAACTTGGGGATTGGGGCTAATAGACTAGGCTCAAGAACTATTATATAATTTCATCTCAAGACTTAAAATCACTCTAAAATGAAAATAAAGTGATCTTGTTAGGCAATTAAAAAAAAAAAGTCAACTAAGAAGCACCTAGACACTCCTTCTGTTATCCATGGGCTGATGAGATCAAGATAAAGAACTACCCCCACACACACACACACACAACAACCTGAGAAAACATGTAAGTCAGCTACTAATGGATTTATTCAGTTGGAATGACATTTTAAGTACAAGGACCAGCTTGTTTTGCAAGCTGGGAAGTACAAGCATTCCTCAAGCAACCACATTAGCCACACCCCCAAACCTGGATGAGCTCTCTGCTATGTCACTGTCATGGTCCAACACAGTGCTCCATCCAAGCCACTTCTACAGTCTTGGCAGCACACTCAGCTGGGGCTATAAAGGCTTTTATAGTCTGTTTTTTCCCTTGGCCATGAGCTCCTTCTCAAAGAGTAGGGAGATACAGCTGGGCAGGTAACTCTGTGGTAGAGTGCTTGCCTGGCACGAGACCCTGGGTTCATTCCAGAGCGGGTCAGGGGAGCACAAGAGAAAGGAATAGAACAGTTCACAGATACTGTCATAAAGGAAGGCTTCACAGAGGAAGGCCTATCTCAAGTTTGTTCACACTACAGACAAAGACACTTGTGAATATTGGTGAGAACTGTAAGGTGGCCCAATCATACAAGTAATAGCTAATGTGCACATGCATGTGAATCCTAACACAGCAAAATACATGGGGGAGTATGTATGTGTAATATTCAAAGATATCTATACAAGAATGGAACACAGCTAACCAGCAAGACTACAAACAACTCAAAACATAAAGTACAATGAAGCCATTAAACACAATACAGAGACTGTGTGTACTGACTTGGAAAGATATCTAAGATACAAAAAGGAAATAAAGTAATTTGAATTAAAGTTCACATGATAAATGCCAATCCATGTGCATGGAGTATATACACACACTCCAGACAACACACTAGCAAGAACAGAGAAATGAGAAGTGAGAAACATTCCTTCTTCCCATTAGAACTTTCTGTTCTGTTTTTAACCTCATATATTTACATTAAAAAACTAAAGGTAAAATTTCAATTAGAACGAAATGTTATAAAATGTCCTTGTGACACCTGCAGGGACGGTGGGTTGAGACAGACGACTGGAGTGAAGAGAACAGCTCAGGTTCTGGGAGACATATTTACAGATTCTCTGAAGTAACCTATGAGGGGTGCACTATCATCTAACAACAAAGGAAGAAGCTGAGGTTTCGGGGCAGTAAGGTGCTGCCCAAATTCCCAGTGCAGCCCAGAACTGAACTGAGGTGTGTCTCACCACAGAATCCTCCTTCCATCTCTAACTACTGTGGGACATAAAGCCATATGTCTGAGGACTGGTCACCACCAGGCCAGAGCAACACATCATCAGCACGCTTTTTCTCTGAGGAAGACTGAGTGATTCACTCTGTTAACCCTTTAATCACACTGAAGTTTCAGAATGCAGTATTTAATGCATTTAAATGGACCATTACTATGGCTAAAAGCAGACTCTTAGTCACCCTGTTACAAAACATGCTCCTTACATTTTTCTCAGAAAGTTCTTTGTTGGCCTATGTTAATTCTCGTGGGGAAAAAAAAAACCAGCTTATAATTTAACTGCCCCCATACTAGGGATGAGCTGAAGAACTTTCACATGCTAGGCAATCACTCTACCACTAGGTGACATCCCTATCCACAATTTCCTGATCTGATGTTGCATTGTAGTTAGGCAAACATAACTATTTGATATTTAAGAACCTTGGAGCAGCCTTGCAGGGCCTCCCTTCTGCAGTTCTGTTCTCGAATTACAGTACGTACTCAATACAGGACATGGTACTCACCTCGACACTTAAAGCCTGGCAGATTGTTTTCTGCAAGCCCTCTTTTCAGGCACCAAGCCCCTTAGCTGAGAGCTATCTGCCCACATAAGGATTGGCCACAGATGCTCAGAACAGCTTTCTTACAGATCAGAACTAGAAACAGCACAAATATCCATGGCTACACATCTAGACTATGGAATATTAGTCAGCACTGAAAAAAGCCACAGCCCTGATTTAGTAGATCTCAAATGCACTATACCAATCAGCCACAGCACTGACTTGGTAGCTCTCCATATTCACATTTTTAATTTCAACCACCCATAGGTGGAAAATATTTAGTAAGAGCAACTGTTCTAAGGAGTAGTTAGGTAGAAGCACGAAATTCTAAGTGCAACTGCATAGCAGTGTAACTACAAACCACATTAATGTACTGCACATTTCACACAGCTAGAATATAGTTGAAGGTTTTTATGACAGGAGATGATAGGTACTCATTGATCCAGATGCAATTTGACCTAACTTAAACACCACATGTATCAAAATATCACAGAGCACTCCATTAACAGGCATAATTTTTATGTTTTCATGTATCGATAAAAATCATTATAAATCAAAAGTGACTTTTGGGGGAACTTCTATCTGTATTGAACATGTACATTTTTCGTCATTTCCCACAATCCATGTAATACAATAGTTTCTTATTATTTGCTTTGTATTGTAAGTGCCCTAGAGATGGTGGAAGGCATATGAGAGAATGCACACTCATACTGCACTGCTTTATGACTCAAATACCCATGGACTCTGGCACTCATCTTGGCATTCTAGATCCAATCCCCCTGAGAATGCTGGGAGAATGCTGAACTTACTGAAGTGACCCCTGAAAGGTCACTCCATAATACAGGCCCATAGGAGTTCTTCAAATGACAAAGTTATAGAACAGAACAGATCTCAGTTACCAGGGATTATGCTTGGTGAAGTCTGGTGAGTTAGGCAGCTACAAAGGGGCAGTACGGGAGACCTTGGGGATGCTAAGAAGTTTCTGTACCCTGTGGTGGCAGTGATGGTTCAGGAATCTGCACATGATAAAATGATACTAAATTGTACACACACTGTAGCAATGCCAAATTTCCTGTTATGATTCCGTACTGGAGTTATATAAATACACAACTGATGGATAAAACTGCGTAAAAAGTAGGTGGGATTTTGCAGCTTCTTGAAGATCTATAATTGTTCCATAATAAGAAATTTTTAAAAAAAAGATCTGGTGAAAATACACAGCAATTCCATCCTTTTCCTGTCTGAATGCTTTTGACAGTGACTTTGAGAGCTTGATTCAAGTCCTTAGCACAAGGGCAGACAGCAAGCCCTCTGGCCCTCTCTTGGATACCAGACACACCTGCAGGCCTCTGCTCAGCAGCTCCATCTGCCTTAGCTGACTTCCCTGTCCCTCCTACTCTTCTTGCCAGCATTCATCCTCCTTCAAAACCTAGTTCAAGGATCTACTTTTCATGCAAGGCTCCCTACTAGACCTATCCTATTAAACAGCACCAAGCCCTCCTTTCATTTGTGTAGAAAGCTTTCCTCCAAGCTCCTCAGCGGTAGAGGCTGTACCTGGCTAATTTCTGAACCCTGGTACATTATTTAGTCTAAGCACTGTCAGTTTAAAGCAAAGCTTATCAAAGGATAAATGTGGGAAGGCAGTGTGGAGCAGGTTAAGGTTAGGTCTCAAGTCAGTCTCCCTGTGGACCAGTTACTTATCCAGTGCCAAGCAACTACCCTCATCTGTAAAACAGAGATGAGCACAGAACTTCAGGATGCCTCTAGATGTGAGTCCAGCTCAGCTGAGAAGGCACTATGACTAGAGTCCACCCTCACTCAGTCTCAGAGGGTGTCATCTAGATTCACCTAGTACATCTCAGGAAACCGAAAACTATTAAACTGCAGAAATGGCATCTGTAAAACCCAACCATGGAGGTACTCCAGAACCACCAGCTGCTTCCACAAGTGAACTACAAGGAAAAGAGAAGAGAAGCAGGAAACACAACAAACTAAAGGGGTTTAGCTGAGTGTGGTGCCTTCTGACTGTCATTCTAGCACATGGGAAGCTGAGACAAGAGGATTGCCATGGATTCGAGGCCAGTCTCGGCTACATAGTGAGTGTGAGGTCATATCTGAAAGAAGAAACAAACAAATGAACAACACCAAAACAATAAACACCAAAAATAAAATAAAAACCAACAGAGAGAACTGAAAAGACATCAACCAATAATCACAACAAAAACTTGGCTCTACTTTCAAATGATTACAGTAACTGTAAGATACACCAGACACCTAGAAATTTGAGTTTTGACTGGTTACTTGATGCTATGAAGGAATTACTGCTTTTAAAAGTTTAAGAGAACCCCTGTCTTTTAGGGAACTAGACTAAAAAGTTCACGAACAGAATGATGGGATGTCGAGGATCTGTTTCAACACAGTGTGAGGAGAGTTTATGCACTCTGAAATCAGGGATGAAATGAGTCTGCTTAGAGTTAAAATTTGTAGACACTGATACTAGGCTGTTTATTTTTTAACAAATTTGTAAGTCCCCATCACAAACAACTAACAGACTGCTGTTGAATTCACACAGAGGCCAAGTGTAAACCATTAATAATTACCTTTTAATAAAATTACCACCTTCCTAGCCAGGTATGAAAGATAACTTTCTTTTTAGACAAAAATAGCAGCCCTGCTGACAAATTAGTCATTTTCTTTTAAAAATCAGATTTTTGTTTTATCTTATATATAAAAAGTTTTTAAAAATTGATTCTCTCATTAATAATTACTTTGGCATTTTTCTTTGTACAGAAGGTTAAGACTTTTTTTTTTCATTTGAAACTGACAAATTCAAGTATACTCTTGACCATTTATTTAAAGGATAGAGCAAAGTATCTGTTAACAAGTAATTATAAAGTCCTGAGACCCTGATAATTAAAACCTCAGGAAAACCAAAGCTCTCCAGAGATTATGCCCCAAAAACGACAATTATTTTTAACTATGCGGGACTCTTCTGAAAGGGAAGTGAGAATCATTTATAGATTGGCTATTGTTCTTCCATAACAAATCGAAAGCCAAACACAAACAGAGCTGAGAACCTTAGATCAAGGGCAATCTGGGTTCAGGTTCTCACTGGCTGCCTGCCCTGAAGCAGACTGCTGAAGCACTGAGCCTCCATGTCTTCCTCTGTGGAAGCCATCATGCCTGCCTCGCTCAAACGGTATCTGGGCAAACAGGGCCTAGCTTCTCTGGCCTGGGGCTACTGTTCCCGCTCCTGGATGCTTCTCCCTCCCACACTGCCTGCTCAGGAGGTCAGCACTGCTGCATCAGGTCCGCATTTGGCTTGGCACCAAATAGCTAGTTTTAATTAGCTATTGCCAACATTGAGTATCAGAGTTCAGATACAAACTTGGAATCCTGGCTTTTACAAAAAATGCTGAACGAAGTTCTGGACTTCCTGGGTCTCCAGCAGTCCAGAGCCCACACTTGCCCTGGAGGGTTGATTCTTGACTCCAGGCTGAGCAAAGTTCCTTGTTGCTCCAGCCCTTTCACTTTCTGCGTCTGTCCCAGTTCAAGGCCCTCCAGCGCCCCCAACCCACACTCTCCATTTCTAGGGCACAGACCCTTCACTACAGCTGGTGTCATATCCTGCCCTAGAACTGTGTGCTTGCCAGTCTGCTCTATGGGGCTCCTGGACTCTCTGGGGGAAGGTACCCTGTTGCTATCTCCTTTGTGTCCCTAGAGCCCAGCAGAAAGCATGACCTAGATAATACAGAATTCAGTAGATAACTCCTGAGTGTGTGTAATTGGAAGGAAGCTCGAACAAAACTCTTACCAAAATGTAATTTTTTTTTTTAATCACAAATTGTTCTGATGGCTACTAGAAAGAGATTAAAAACATGAAAATATTTCACAAAATGAGAATAAAAGTCTGTTTGCTTACAAGTTTCACAAATTAAAAGTCACCGACAAACCGGACAAAACAGAGATAATAATAGGCAGGAATGGTCTTACTGCTCATTCACTGATCTGACTCTACAGACGAGAGTCAATATACCAGACAACTACCTGTATTCTCAATGCTATACAAAAAGAACAGGGTAATAAATCAGATAGCATTCAAACCAGACTAGATACTGGAAGGAAAATTAAAGAAACTGATGAACGAGAATGACTAAGCGAGGGAAAAGGGTGGCCAAGCAGGCCTCGCCAATAATAAGACACTGAACCACAAGAGGAAGCGATGTGAGAGAGACAGCAGGGTGAAAATCTTATAGACAACTCGGAACATGGAAAATTCAAAGTGCAAAGGTACTGAGGTAAATAAATGATTGTGGCATGCCCAAGGCAAGTGAGGTGAGTAGGATAGGGGAGCAGAGATCTGCTTCTGTTAGGAGGGGAGGGAGTGGCAGAGGAGGTGGGCAGGGCCCATTCTGGCATTGCTGGGCACTGAAGATGAATGACAAGGCGGTGGGGTGGGGGGGGAGAAGTGGGGGAGGACTCTAAGCGGATGAGGGAGAGTTCCTACGACACTCACACCAGCAAGTGAGCATTTATTTACCCACTTAGATGTCCTCAAATGTGCGCCTTAGGCTTCTCTGCCCTAGCGCTTTGAGACAGTTACACTGCCCGATAACAACCCCGACCAAACCTTAGACATTCTACCACTATTCCCGAGGGGAAAACAGAGGGCCAGTGAGGGTCAGAGTCAACGCCAAGGTCGCAGGGACCAGAGCTCAGGCTCCAAGGCAAGCAAGCGGGGTGCAGCAGCGAGCCTCACAGCTGGAGGGAAGGCGCCCACAGACCCCTGCGGGCAGGTCTGCTGGGGCCTGGCCAGACAGAGGCCCTGCAGCCCTGGACTGCACACGCCAAGCGGGAGAGAACGACGGAGGAACCGTGGATAGCCGGGCAGTACCGAGCAGTCCACCCCCTGCGCCCTACACCCCAGGCCCTGCGCAGCCCGAGCAGCCCCGCCAGGCCTAGCTGCCCGCCCGGCTCACCTCGGCTCCGCGCCGCCGCGCCGGAGGCAGAGGGAGGGCACGCTGGCGGCGATGCGTTCTGGCGGCTCCTAGCTCCACGACCCGAACCCGGTCGCCCCGCCCCGCTCTGCTCCGCCCCGTCGCCGCCGCAGTGGGTGTGAGGGGCGCGGGGCGCTGCGACCCTTCCGGTCCGGCTCCCTTCTGCTCCGCTGCTTCTGCTGCCACCGCCGCCGCCGCGGCGCTCAGTCTGACGGATTCTCGAGCCAGCCAATCAGAACAAGGATATCCAGGCAGGCGGTGCCAATCGAGACTGGGGGTGGGCCAAAGCTGGGCAGTACGGGCGTGGCTGGAGGCTTGGTGTGGGCGGGGCCAGTGGCGCGCTCTGGATACCCTAGTGCAGAGTGGCGCCCCCTAGGCGGCTCCCCGCTTGTCTGTCTGCTTACTGTAAGCGCGTCCGCCAGTTTGCGCAGAAGGCTAGGGATCCAGGTTAAACTAGGACCTTCTGATCCGGCCAGGGGACCCGCATGCGCCGGAGAGGGTGGGCCAAGGGAAGCCAGAGCCGGGGAGGGGCGAGGCATGACTTTGCTATAGTGAAGGAGCCGTAATCAGGCCTCGGTTGCAGCAGGTGCAAGTGGAGAGGCAGTCTGGAAAAGGACTAGAAACAACCTGATTAGACAGACCTGGGCAGGATCAAGGATTTGGAGCCTGGGAACCTGGAGTATAACGGCCCGGGAGGAGGAGGGAGGACAAGCCGTGGGGCCTTGGGGTTTGTTGCTCACCAGGGCGGATGCGCTGCGCATGCCACTGAATGGGCTGATAACAGGGGTGCGGATGTCCAGAGGGTGGGGGTTGGGGAGACGGTGACCATAACCCTGGTGAGTCAGTGATGAGGGTATGGCCTAAAGAGGACTCTTGTAAGGGACAAGTTTCTGCTTTGGTATAGAGGGGTGAAAAGGGCGTTCAATGCTGAAGGGCTTCTAGACAGAGGCCTTTGACACTGCTGCTTTTGTTGATGCTCCTGCAGCCCTCTGTCTCTCAAATGGGTTCCAGAAGGTCTGAGGTGAATAAGATGTTTGGAAAGCACAGAATCTGGGGTTCTGACTACTCTGTGCTTTGATAGAAAGGCTGCAAATGAGACAGGGAGGGAAAGCTATAAACAGGTTAGGCTGAGGACTGGCCTATAAGGGATTGGAAAAATGGAGATGGTAGTTGACGAGTGGTGACTATGGTGATAGAGCTGTAGTCACAGGATGCCAAGGAGTAGCCAGAGAGAAGGATTCTGCATATAGGAAGATCAAGAGAATGAGAGGCACCATGAGTCTCTGCAGAATTTGAAGAGAGCTGTGACTCTGGTTTCAAGCACTGAGCCAGGGTGGTGGAGGCACAAAGGAGCAGTGGGATAGAGAAGGGGATCCAGATAATCGCAGTGTCTCTGTTTTATTCTGCTTTCATATTGTTGTGACAAGGCACGATGACCAGAAAGCACTTTGGGGAGGAAAGGGTTTATTTCGGCTTATAGCTCGAAGGTCACACTCCATCACTGAAGGAAGTAGGAAACTCAAGGCAGGAACCTGCAGGCAGGAACAGAGGCAGAGGCAGTGGAGGAACTACCTCCGGTGTGCTAGCCCCCCCCCCCATCAATCATTAGTGAAGAAAATGCCCCCACAAACTTTTCTACAGGCCAATCTTACGGAGGCATTGTCTGTCTCATTTAAGATCCTCTCTTCCCAGATAGGACTAGGTCAAGTTAACAAAACCCAACCAGCTAAGTCCTCCTTTGGCCACCCCCATGATGGCCACTAGAGGGAGTATAGTTTATTCCTGCTTAAAATTCTCTTAGTTCCTGAGTGTGCTGGATTGAGAAAGGTTCTTATTGTCAGCGTCTGTCCACACCTGTCCTCACCTCAGCTCTCTCCCCATCATTGCTTTAGGACCACCAAAGAAAACAGAGCCAGCAACTGGCATTATTAAAATCCAGTACAGTCTGGCTGTCATTGTTGTAGTTCCCCTGAAGAATACTAATGAGTGTTTCCCCTCAGATTAGAATGAACCTCCAATTCCTAGAGGGTTTCATAGCCAACCCAATGCAAAGTAAGTAACCGCAAATCATCATGGGTATGTTTACCCGGTAAGTTTTCCATTCAGAATCTGTTCATTCTACAGACCATGCTCTTTGTTCTGATTTATTTTTACAAAATAATGGTGGACATACAGGGACAGAGCTGAAGTGACATGACTGACGGGGTCGTGTGTGGAATGATGGGGGTCTATGCTTTGAATGA
This sequence comes from Rhabdomys pumilio, assembly GCA_030674055.1. Classification (NCBI taxonomy): domain Eukaryota; kingdom Metazoa; phylum Chordata; class Mammalia; order Rodentia; family Muridae; genus Rhabdomys; species Rhabdomys pumilio. The sequence goes on from JANHMN010000002.1 coordinate 63,053,157, forward strand.
ATACAAAGAATCCTGGTCGAAGCCTCTAAGTGCAAAGATCCTACCAAAAGTGTGTTGTGGGCTCCATACATGGACCCTGATGCCTGGTTACCCTGGCTGGGCAGGGAGAAACAGTGGAGGGAGAACTCTTGGCAAAAGGAAGTTCTTACTGAGGCTGGAAAGCAAAGAAAAGTGCTGGGTCTGAAACTCTGAAACACATTTGGGCCAAGTGCTCAGAAAGGAGAGGAACATGTGTGCTGTGTCTATAGAACCACAGCCAACTGTACTGGCAGGAGAGGTAGATAAGGAGATTGGAGTGATGTCCTTGGGGATGGAGTAGCTTTGGTAACCGTGAACTGATGGGCACACAGGCTGCCTATGTTCACTGCTATGCCTTATTTAGCCAAATGGGTAAATGGTTGCTTTTTTGTCACCTCTTCATCATTTAATATTGAAAGAAATTCCAAAACAAAAGCAAAACTGGCAAAATTCCATTGTTGGGTTCTCTTCATAAAGGGCAGTGGTCATGAGGAACTGGGTAGAAGATACTCCTTCAGGTGAGGCCCCAGTTTTTCTTCACCTTATTCTTCCTGTGGCCCACACCTAACAGCAGCTTCATCCTTACCCATCTGCCTTCGCAGCATGATAGGTTGGAAATCTAGCTATGGAGGCAAAGGGCAGCTGTTAAGGGTGGTAAGCAAGGAGCTGCGTGGTGTGATTCAATGTGGATTTTAAAAAGCTCACTAAGGCTTGTAAGATTTGAAGAATGGCGGGCTTAAGGCCACAAGACCAGTTAAGAGCTACAGCAAAGGCCATTTTGAGAAACTGAAGCCTGGGTTGGGGCTATGGTAGCAGGTGCCAAGAGGAAGGAATTGATTTTAAAATTGCTTCAAGACTTAAGGGGAATATAAATCAGTCTGCAATGAGCTATCACTGCATAGCCACTAGGAGTCGTGCAGTAAAATTTAATATCAAGTGTTGGTGGTGACATGAAGCAGTTAGAACACTTATGCCCTGCTGGTGGGAAGGCAAAATGATATGATATTTTTGTAAAATAGTACAGCGATTTTGGATTGAACTGAAATTCCACTGTACATACCATCCAAGCAACAGAAGGCATGAGTTCTGGGCTTGGGGTGCTGGGATAACGAGGATTTGTCAGAGGCCTGCTTCCATGCAAGCTCTGGGCTGACAGAGTTCTTTGGCCTGTGTTCCAATCTAATTCTGCTTATCAGCAATACTCCCTTGGGCAAGGGATTAGCTCCTCCATGCCTAATTCTATGGGAAGTAGTAAAGTAGTAAAGTAGCAATTATGGCCTGTTGGGGATTCTGTGACAGGATAGAGGCCCCGAGACTGCTTCTCATGCTGCCTCCCTCTGGCTCCCTGTCCTCCGTTCCTACTCTCCTCAAATATTTCTTCTCTTGTTCCCTACCACTGCTGAGAAATCTAACTGAAGAATCAACTGTGTTCTGTAGAGGGAAAAAACTGCACATAAACTAATGGGGACAAGTATCGTCTGTCTGTCTGTCTGTCTGTCTGTCTGTCTGTCTGTCTCTCTCTCTCTCTTCTCTCTCTCTCTGTGTGTGTGTGTGTGTGTGTGTGTGTGTGTGTGTTTACACAAAATACCAGAGGCAGGGCACTTTATAAAGAAATCCAGGATCAGGGACTTTAGCTCAGTGGTAGAGCACTTACCTACCATAACGGTTCATTTTTATAATGAATTTCATTAGATTGAGAACTGAGTGGGAAATTGGTAAGATGCATATCCAGATGTGTCTTTGGGACTATTGCCAAAGACTAGCTAAGGGAAGAACACCCACCCTGAGCGTGCATGGTACTAAATAGGTTGGGGCCCCATGGAGTAAAAGATGAAAGGCAGAGTAAGATACAGTGTGGGTGTTCCCTCTCTCTGCTTCCTAGCTGTTGTGATGTGCACTGCTCTGCTCCTCCCTGTCCATCCTCCCTGCCAGGATGGACTGAGTCTCTTAAACCACATGCAAAGGAAACTCTCTCTTCATTTGTTCCAGTCAGCTTCTTTACCAGAATGAAAAGAAGGAGCAGCTCATAGCAGGTGAGAGGCTCTGGTGTAGACCCCAGGACTATTAAGACAAAACTGAACTAGAAACCCCAACAATAGCAATTAAAAAGAAAGAAAGGGAGGGGTGCGTGATAACTAAAAGAAGACCAGAGTTCACTCCCCCAGACCTCCATTTTAAAAGCTAGACATGTGCTTCTAATCTTAGATCTAAGAAGACAAAGACAGCCAGAATCCTAGGGCTCAGTGGCCAGCCACTCTACCTTAATTGTGACCCTGAGGTCCCAGCAAAAGACCTTGTCTCAAAAATGCAAAATGAATGGCATCTGAGGAAGAATGTCAATGTTAACCTCTTGTGGTGACTACATGTGCACATGTGTGCACGCGTGCGTGCATGTACACATACACAAGCTACACAAACACACACACATGCACATGCACACACACAAAGAAGTTTGTTTTGGCATGTGGTTGGAAGTACAGAGTTGAGAGGCCTTATCTAGTTATGACTTTCTTGCTGGCAAAGGCTCTGGGCAGTTGAAAGTATCGTATTGTGTGAGACAGAGCCTGTGAACTCTGTATATGTGTGTCTATCTGGTCTTTTCCCTCATAAAACCACCAGAAGCCTACCCTAATCCTAATGACCTTGTCAGATCCTAATATTTCCCTAAGGCCTCACCTCTAAACACCACAACTGAAATAACTTTTACCTCTTCATACTTCACGGTAGCCCTGGAACCATCACATCACAGCAGACCCACAGCAAGACACATGCTGGGAAGTCCTGGTGCTGTCACTGGTGATGAAAGGAAGGGTGGAGCCAACTTCAGGGACCAGCTGCTCAGGAGCCAGGGCTGAAGAAGTCAGGGGTTCACTCTTCGTCACATCCTGCTCTTCTCTGGGTCAGTATCTCTCTCTCTCTCTCTCTCTCTCTCTCTCTCTCTCTCTCTCTCTCTCTCTCTCTGTGTGTGTGTGTGTGTGTGTGTGTGTGTGTGTGTGTGTGTGTGTGTGTGTGGCCTTGAGATGTCTGGCACCCTTGTTCCATGCAGTTGCTCCAGCTTTCAAGAGCAAGGACCCTATGTCTTGAAAACTCAAAGTAAAAGACTCAGTGACAAGCCATTCTTATAGCTTCTACACACATGCCAGTGAACCATGTTAGAACCAGGCTCACATGATACCACCAGAAGAGAATGGGCTGAACTGGCTGGAAGCAGTGGTAGTCAAGGGACATATTCTCTGATATCTGGAGGTGGTAGTCAAGGGACATATTCTCTGATATCTGGAGGGTGTAGAGGTGACACGGAGGCATGACTGAGGGGGCTTGTGCTGAGTGGAGGCAGATAATTGAGACTGTATAACTGGAAACTGAATGTTGTGGCCCTCAGGGCTCTTTCTATAGGCATCTTCCAGAGTGCCAGCCGCTTGCTGGGCCGTGATTCCAAGCCTAAAGACCAGAGAGGTTTTTTGAAAGTCTGTTAAGCCCTACCAGGACAGTGACACTGTGACACTCCATGTCACCAAGGGTTTTCTGGTAGTGAATGCCCATGTTAACAGATACATACACAGAACTTCTGATAGACCTACCTTGAACTGTAAGACAGTCCAAGGTCATATGGAAGAAGATTAATACAGTCAAACAGAAAACTGAGTCTCACCACACACAGAGACTAAGCGGAAGATAAATTCCAAAAGAAAAAAAATATTATTTTTGGCTTTAGAGGGACTGAAAATATATCACACCCTTGAGACAAGAGCCAGCCATTCAGAAACTGTTCTGAATATTCATACGTGACCTTGGTCTGAGGTGAGGTGGCCTACAGGTAATCACGTCCCAATAGCAAAGAGACAGAGCTCAGATCTTTGTTTCTAAGACTAGTCTTTGTATTCTGAGAGAAGGAACCAGGAGTCACTAGAGATCTGGTAGATCAGGGCTGGTCAGGAAATGTACAAGGTGGATCTGGAGTTTACTGTGGTACGAATCAGGAAGTACTTACAAGATACACAGACAGACCCAGAATGATGGGGGTGTGTCAGAAATGCAGAGGCCAACTCAAACATCTCCCAGCAGCCTTAGCTAGACTCTCAGCAAATAGCATCTGACACAGAACCTTGGCAGAGGGCAAAATCTGGCACTGACTGCCTCAGGTGGGTTAATCTCAGACCAAGGTTAACACCAACAGTTAACACCGATGTGACTCATGATGTAAGTGGTTTGTGTCCTTTAAGAGAGATGATGAGAATGTTTCTCTTCCTTGCTCAGGGCCATAAACCCATCCTAACCATGAGGAAAACATCAGACAAAACCACCTAGTGGGCATTCTACAAAATCCCTACTTGTGCTCCTTACTACTTAGACATGAACTCCTAGTGGGTAGGTTAGTTGTAGATAGGGTAGTAGAGACGGTTAGGGAGAGAAGATTGAACAAATTTCCTAACTAGTTGAACTAAACGTAAGATTGATGATAGGAGAGAGGCGCTTAGACTCATGCCATCAAAGAGCTTCAGGCTCAGACACAGGCATTTTAGTTCAGAGAGGCCAGAGGAGAGGAAGCAGATCTCTGTAACAAAGTAATTCAAGATTTCTTAGAACTCTGGGGCTGCAGAGATGGCTCATTGGTTAAGAGCACTGAATGCTCTTTCAGAGGACTTGGGGTTGATTCCCTGTACCCACACACATAACTGTCTTTAACTCCAGTTACAGGGGATCTGACCCTCTTCTGACCATCACAGGCACCAAGTATGCAAGAGGTGTTCATATATACATGTGTGCATACACCTAAAATACTTTGCCAAATTTAAAGGGTATGCATACCTTGACAGAGGTTAACACTTAACAAAGAGACTCAAGGCTATATAACGCTGCAGTTTTTGAGGACACCAGAAGCCAAAACAGAACACAAAGGGAGTCACTAACAAAGACATATCAGGAAGGTTTTGGACTCAATAACAACACAAGGAACAAGAGAATGGAAAATTCTGATTTGTTTTTCAGACTTAAAATTCTTTATCAGGCAAACCTTCATCAAAGTATGAGTGATAGTTTCTTGATCTATCAAGTTCCCCAAAATTACCCCTTGCCATGGTCTACTGGCATACCTAATATGTTTATATCCCCACCTCCCCATGTGATGGTAATGAAAGTGGGGTCTGAGCTGTGGAGGTGGCTCAGTGGACCCAGCACTTGCTGAGCAAGCATGAAGAGCCAAAGTTTGGATACCCAGCACCCATATCAAAGCCAGGATGATGTGGTGATCTGCCTGCGATCCCAGGACTAAGGAAGGAGAGATGGGGATCTTTAGGACATACGAGCCAGCTACACTAGCCAAGCCAACAAACTGGGCT
>JANHMN010000002.1:63068301-63078464 GCA_030674055.1 Rhabdomys pumilio
TTTTTTTTGCATTTAACCTATTGTGATTTTTGTCATTATTATTTTAATATGTAATCAAGCCTTTCAAAGATTTGTATTTGGAAAAGGGAAAGGTTTAAAATGTCTTCAAATAGTTGGGAATGTTCTTAGATTCTGCATCAGACAAGAAGCAATAGTTTCTTGAAAAAGGGAGCTGCAAGTATGGAATCTGAAACATAGATGAAGCTTCTTCTCTTTGGCCTGATTTGCACTTAAATGGCTCTTTCACCCAATTTGATGACATCTTGCAAAGGCTCAGAGTTAGACAAATCTAAAAATGGACACATTTAGTTACAAAAATCACCTCTTTAAAATCGCCAACTTCTTAGTTAAAAAAAAAAAAAAACAAAAAAAAACAAAAAACCAAAACCAAAACAAAACAAAACAAAAAAACAAAACAAAACAAAAAAAACAATCTTCAGCTTTTGGTTAAGTTAGTAACAAGCTTTCCAAATTCTAAATGGTGATTGGAAAGTTGACCTTTATTATTGGCAACAAGCCCTGTTGTTTGTTTCCTTTGAAGAGCCTGGCTAACGTGTTCATTTTAAGGTAAACATCCTCTGCCACAGAAGTCAGATCAGTGCTACATAGGCACTGAGGCAGTCAGGAAAGGAGAGAGCGGGATGAGGTCAGACGCTGAGGCTTTAAATCTTGGCCTAGAAAGATTTGCTGGGAAGGTTTGGAGGGGGGTTGTGGAGTAGGATTTACCAATGTGTAGAAAGAGAGAGTAATTAACAGCATCCTTTACAGAGAGGAAAGGAAGAGAATGACCCAGGGTTCAATGGACTTGGAAATAAAGAAAGCCACATTCTGGGACTCACCAGGTAAAGATCTGAGACCGCGGATGATCTCTTGCCTCCTGTTCTGCAGAGAAATTCGATCTTCAGACATCATCAAACCAAACATCACCAGAGAGATGAACTGGCTGGTGTAAGCCTGAGGGGGAGGGGGAAGGGGGACTTTAGACAGCTGTCTCGAGGTGTTTAAAGAGATAGCTGAGCTAAACAACAACAGGAGCAAAGACAGGAAAAAGATGTAATGACAAAGTGACGAGATGAGGAGAGGAAGGGAGAGGAGGTGGAAGAGGTGGAGAAGAGCCGGGTGCAATTGCAAGGGTATATAACCATGTATCTTCATGCCAACATCCAGGTCCTCCCTGGAGAACACAACTCGTACCTTGGTGCTGGCCACCCCAATCTCGGGCCCTGCGTTGATGTGGACACCACAGTCGGTCTCCCGTGAGATTGAGCTGCCCACAGTGTTGGTGATTCCCACGGTCAGCGCACCGCGATCCTTACAGTATCTAAGTGCCAGGAGCGTGTCTGCAGTCTCACCTGCAACATGGGGGATGCTGTAAGTGCTGCTGTTAGGCCAGCAAGCACCCTCTTCTCCCCTACTCCCTTCCTACTCACTCACCCCTATCCACTTTGAAATTCAAAGCCCAGCCGGCCTTTGGAAAAGAAAGCCCAGGCTCAACATCTTTCCTGTTGTTTCCTAGTCTGAATCTCATTACTATTTATATAGCAAGCACTTTCTTATCCTTGAATCCTCATGTCAACTCTGTGAGGGGTGGGGCTGGGGGCTCCGTCCTCATTTCCCTTTAGACTGAGGAGTTCAGAGAAACGAAAACATATCCCCATCCAGGCTGTGGAGCTGCCAGGGTACAATCTGCTGAGGTTTAAACATTGAAAAACAATACTGCCCACTTGGTGATTCTCAAATAGAACCTGTTTGAAGAAAATATTTCTTGCAATCTCCCAGTGTGGACTCAAATAGTTTTTCTAATTAGGGCACGTCAACGGGTTTATTCACAAGCCAGCACCAACTCCCTATTTGTCAATTTTAAAGAAACTCAAAGCAATATGAGGCCGACCATGACATGAAATACAGTGACTTTCCAATCCTGATTGCTCCATCCATGTGGCCAAAGCTCTTGGTTGCATTCACCTTAGTTCCTGACCTGTGCCCAAAACTGTTGTCACCAAGTGCTTCCAGATGGTCTAATAGCCCTTTGCCCTTTTCTTTTAGACTTCTGGGTGACTCTAAGTCAGCATCAGTTAGAGAGGCACGAAGAAAAGAAGAAAAAATGGTACTACCTGTGTCAGCGTCTATCTCTGACTTTGGTAGCTTGTTTACTTAAATCTCACTTGAAAACCCAGATGGGGAGATGGCTCAGTAGTTAAGAGCACTGACTGCTCTTCCAGAGGTTCTGAGTTCAATTCCCAGCAACCACATGGCTCACAACACATGGCTCACAACCATCTGTAATGGGATCCGAAGTCCTCTTCTGGCGTGTCTGAAGACAGCAACAGTGTACTCACATATATAAAATAAATATATCATCTTAAGTAAAACAACAACAAAAACCAGATTGTGTCTGTACAGAGACCAGTAGACTGCCACTACACTGTTTTCAGAATTTATTTTGCTTTCCTTCCCCATTCATGAACTACCTTTAGACTCTGAAGGGAAGGTCAACCTAAAGGCAGTCTATTCAGTGGGATGGTGAATGTGTCTGTACTAGTTTTTCCTCAGCTTGTTGTCAAATGGAAATGATATTAAAAAATTCAAAATGGAAGCAATATTAAAATACCCCCTATGGTATTAGAATTGTATGCAATTTTTTTCAGTTGTGAGCATGTCATCACGGGTTTATGCTTTGTCATCTTTGTCTCACACTCTGAATTATCTGTGAAGATAGATGACATGATGTTGACATCAGCTTCCATATGATACAGAGGCGGAGGCAGGTGAATTGCACACATGGATGACCCAAGGTTAACTTGGTTGGTAATTTCCAAGGGTAGATGATTCATTACATGCATGTTCCTGCTTTTATAGAGCTTTGGAATTCAGGAAAATTGAAACATTTCAAAATCCTTCTGAAATCTCTAGGGGTGACTCCAAGGATATGGCTCAGCTGGAGCACACCTTTACCTGGTGTGAGGATGGCACCAGGGAAAGGCTCACTCAGCTAAGGGAAAGTACTCCTCCCTTGACCAAGAACCTCATCTCTCTATGCTTCCCCCTGCTGGACAGTGTGGGCACTGCACATAGCTGGCCTATTCCATGGCCTATATCACTATAAAGATGTGACTCTCAACTCAGCAGTAGAATTGAGATTCTTTTCCCCTCTAAATTAAGTATAAAAAACATTTAGGAGCACGTAGGTGAGTGTTCTTGGAAGTGCTAGGAGGGTTAGAACGGCAGGGGAAACCAAAGGGCAGGGACTCTTAGACCATGCCAGCTTCTCCTAAGGCATGGAGAAAGCTCCATGTATGCAGCCTCAGCCATGCTAAGGAGGGCTAGGTGGCTCCTTTAAGTCGTCCGTGCTTCTGTGAGTAAACTCAGTAACATCATGAGCTCATTAAGCTAGCCTGGGGTGGAATCTTTTCTTTGGTCTGTCATTGGTATCTATGTGGGGTGAAAACATGTTCGTTCACATTTCCCCAGAGAAAGTCACACATCATACAGTATTGCCAGTAACCGATGCTTTGGGGGGTTTAAATGACCCAGTGCGTGAGACCGTGCATGGCACATAGCTGATACACAGAGGATTCACTGGAAGAAGAGAGAGGGTGCTATACAGAAAAGAGGGTTTGGAGACGAGCCAATGAAAACCTGGCCATGCTGTCCATCTCCCTTACCTGACTGACTTATGAAAAAGCAAACATCATCCCTGAACACAGGTGTGTTCCTGTCCAGAAAATCACTGGCAAGTTCAACCATCACAGGGAGCTCGGTCAGTTCCTCTAAGACTTGCCGTGTCTGAAACCAGATAGAACGAAGACTGAAGTTAGTGACAGGCATTATAGGGACACAGGGCATGTAGGCTTCTAAAGACAGTTTGTGACACGGTGCCTTGCTGTCCCGGTAGTGTGGGGACTTCAGCGGGCCATCTTGCTAGGAGAAAGGGCTCAATACACTTCTCCAGCTGGCTCATGGGAATGAAGACAAGGTTGTGTCCAAGTTCAGAGGCCAGTGCACGGCACCATCATGGCCAGCATTTTCATCCTGACTACCCTTCATTTTCCAGGACCACCCAAGGTCTGGGGTATTGTACTTACAGCCACAGCGGCATGGTAGCTGGTTCCACAGCCAATCACGATGAGCCTTCGGCATCGTCGAATCTCCTTCAAATGGTCCTTCAAGCCACCCAGGAGCACTGCAGGACATGAGGCAGGGTATTAATATTAATATGCATGACATAATACACGTGACTGCATTTAGTGGAGGAGGGCACAGACAAGGGCTTCTTACTGTGTATGGTGATTACCTGTGTTGGTCTCAAAATTCACCCGACCTCTCATGGTATTAAAAACGGACTCTGGCTGCTCGAAGATCTCCTTCTGCATAAATGCACTGAAGTTACCTGGTCAGGGAAACATCAACAAGTTAAGTACCTTTAATTTAGATACATTTTCAGAGCTTAACTGAACCAGGGAATGCCTGGTGAAACTTTGTAACTTTTTGTCAAGATGTCACCATGCCACAGTGCTAATAGTACCCATAAATCTCCCCCTCCCCCTTACAGGTTTTAAAGAGTGTTTGCAGGTGTTTTCCTGTCTGGTGCTATGGAAACAAGTCAGATGAAAGTTGGTCAGACACAATAACAATCTCCAATTTACACATTAAACCCTGCAGCTTTTGGGAGTCAGGGACCCCTTCATCTCTGGCCTCAGAGATCACCTCTTCTTCAAGGCAACTCCACAGGGACTCTTGGAGGACACCTGCCTTTCATTATTTGCTGCAGTTCCATCTGTAAGGTCTGGATGGCTCGGGAGGGGTCGTCACTAGCTGAGCGCTTGACTCGGTGAATGGAGAGTTTCCCATCAGCCACTGCAGCAATATCATCATCTTCTAAGAAGATGACCCGGTTGGTGTGTTCTATGATGGCACTGGAAGGAAGAAAAAGAAGACATCAAAGGTCATGTTCTACTCTTCAAAGTTACAAGGTGGGCTGGAGAGATGGCTACGTGGTTAAGAGCACTGACTGCTCTTCCAGAGGTCCTGAGTTCAATTCCCAGCAACCACATGGTGGCTCATAACCATCTGTAATGGGACCCAATGCCTTCTTCTGGTGTGTCTGAAGACAGCTACAGTGTACTCATATAAATAAAAATTAATTTAAAAAAAAGTTACAAGGCAGCGATGACTTGCTCTTTCTCAAGCACGGGATCGTTATCATTTTAGGCATGACAATGACATTACAGTAAAAAGATTGACAGATGAGTCTTCCTGATGATCTCCACACCTTTTCTCTCTCACAATTATTTTAAAGTCTAGCCTTGATCTTACAGGATGTATGAAAACGCACCATCTATTCAGCAAACATTTTTATTTAATATCTCTAAAACCTTAAAGACTAAATGTTAACCTGTTAGGATACCAACATTCCCTTCAAACTTAACAATTCATCTTTAAATCATCAAATAGCTACTGTGTTTAAACTTCCCCCAGGCCATCTCATGGACGACTCTTTTATAACTGGTCTCTTCAAATAAGTCACAAAAATCCATCTCACCTTAGGATAGGGTTGGGAAAACAGACTATTCTGATTATAAAGGGAAGGAAATAAGTACTTGCTTTAAACATTTTAAGGTTTATATTTATTCATGTGCCCATGTGCATGGGGGGCAGGAGGGGCATGCTATATAGCATGTGTGTGGAGGTCAGAGGGTAACTTACAGGAGTCAGCTCTCCCCTTCCATCGTGTGGGTCTGAGGATCGTCTTGGCTGCAAGGGTCTGTACCCACTGAGCCATCTTGCCCACTCAACACTTGGCTTTTAAAACCATATTTTATAAAGACAAGCTATAAAGTTATAAAGACAAGCTCCTGTTTATAGAATAGAATCTAGCTAATAAAGAACAAATGAAAGAATTTGTTGAATTTATGAGTTCCTAATTATGACTAGCTCTAATCAAGGATCATAAATGGCTGTTGAAACCAAGAGATAAAAGCCAAGAGAATTCTAACAGTCATGAGTACAGCTGGTAAGACTTGATTTTTGGACTAAACACAAAGGAGAAATGGCGGATGGTGTGAGCTTTCTGATAGAAGGACATGTCACCTATGTAGTCTTAGCAAAAATCAAACCTGGGTAAAATCTAGCTTCTAGACACTTGCTGTGCTAGTGGGCTTTAACTCTAAACTTGGCACAGCCTAGAGTCACCTGGGAAGGGAGGGAGACCTCACTGAAGGATCGCCCAGATCCGATTGGCTATGGGTGTGTCTAGGAGGGCCATCATGACTATTAATTGATGGAGGAGGCTCATCCCACTGTGAGCAGCACCAAACCCTGGGCAGGTAGTCCTGGGCTGTCTAAGTGGCTAATTTCGAATCTGCAAGTGAACCAGTAAGCTAAGCAGCATTTCTCCATGGTTTATGCTTGAAGCTCCTGCTTGAGTTCCTTTCCTGACTTCCTTCATTGATGGGTGGTGACCTGGATGTATAAAATAAAATAAACTTTTCCTCCCTTAAGTTGCTTTTAGTCACTGTTTGTCGCAGCCATAGAATGAAACTAGAACTAGTGTATTCAATGCTAAGTGTACATGATGTTAAGCAACACCTAGGAGTCAAGATGTGCAAGCAAAATCCAAAAGAGTGAGAAACTCATTAGATAAATAACCCAGCACCCTACCCCCACTCCCCCTCACACACACACCCCTTTGGAAAAAAACACAGACTTATGCTACTTTTATTGCAAAGTTAACAAGAGACTTCGGTTCTATGGCTTTGAGAAGATCCTAGAGGAAAAAATCTAAAGGGATGGAAAGACGGTCGCTCCAAAGGACGGTAAGAATACACACCCTTGCTTAGAGAGTGGGAAATAAAGAGCATAGAGGGAAAAAGCAAGACGGTCTTGCAATCAGGTCATAAAAACTGCTGACCTTGTGGCATTGCCCTCCAGTAATGCTAGATGCATGTGTGATTATTTATGTATTTAAATGCAATCATTATTTTACCCTACAAAACAAATAGTTATCTATTAACAGCCATTAAGACCAGGATCCAGCTCACCTTTATCTTTTATTAGTCCTGGGCCCCAAGAATACTTAAATAACCTCTCTGAACTCTGCCCCACTTCCTCCTCTGTAAAACAGGAGCTGGCCACTGTATCTTTACCCAGGCTGGAGCAGGGCACTGGGTCTGTAATAGAACATGTGGCTCTTGCCCCAAGGGAACTGCATTTGTTTTCATGTCTGTGGAGGTTTTTTGTTTTCTGTGTGTACCAATGTACCCAAAATTCATACAGTGACATTATTTGGATGTGGGGTTGATCAGATGATGGGACCATTCATGGATTCAGAGGTTATCACAGAAGTATTGTTATAAAAATGAACTCTGTCTTGTGACACCTTCACCAGATGCCAGTGGCATGCCCTTGGACTTTTCCATCTTTAAAACTATAAGCTAAACAAACTTCTATTCTTTATACATTGTTTAGTCTGAGGCATTTTCATTGAGGTAACCTTCTTTTTATATTATGTGAATGTGTGTCTCTGTATTTTCAATAGTTAATTCTGTACCAGCAGAGAGCTAAAAGCTGGCAGATTTTTTTTTTTTTTTTGTCATTTCTATGGCTGATCGCTGGATTATCCATTTTGTAAATATTCGTTCTTCCTCACCTGCCTAAAGGCAGTCTAGAATTGTATCGAAGGTTGTCTCGCTGCTGATTGGTCATAATAAAGAGCTGATGGCCAGTAACTTGGTTAGAAAGTAGAGGGCGGAACTTCTGGCAGAGAGAGCAGAAACAGGAAAAACAAGAGGACATGGGAGGGAACAGAAACAGGCCACAAGGGAGCAGAGAGGTATAGAGCTAGCCATGTGATAAGCCAATGGCTAGATAGTCTAGTTAAGTCAGATGAGCTAGCTGGGAGTTAGCTCATTTAACTATCTGAGTGCTGTTGGCTACTCTGGTTAACTTAGTTGATCTAGCAAAAGGTCTAAGCTTTAAACTACATAGAACCCTCTGTGTCATTATTTATTATTTATACTGCTGTCTGTCTGAGAAAGTCCCACCATCCTTTTTACTTACAGCAAAAGAAATGTATGCAGACAGTTGGCTTTCTTGTTTGTGTACTAGTGTATGTGAAGGTTTGAATAAGAATGGACCCCCATAGGCTCATATATTTGAATGCTTAGTTACTAAAGAGTAAGAACTCCTGGATTAAAAGGATTAAAAGAATTAAGAGAGAGAGAGAGAGAGAGAGAGAGAGAGAGAGAGAGAGAGAGCAGAAGACAGCCTTAGGTATCATATTTCAGGTTCCATCTACCTTTTATATATGTGTGTACATTGTATGTGCATTTCTGTGTTCAAGTGCACATTCCCATGCATGTATGAAGTCTTGGTGTCCTGCTCTGTTGGTCTGACTGGGTCTCCAGTACCTGGAGTTGGGCTGGTAGCCAGCAAGCCCCAGTGATCCTCCTGCCTCCACCCCTCATGCTGCTGGGGTTACAGGTATGCAAACAGTGACAGCTGGCTTTGTTTACCTTGAGTACAGGTTCTCCCAGCAAGGGCTTTCTCCCACTGAGCTATCTCCCCAGCCCCCACCTTGTTTTTTTTTTTTGTTGTTGTTTGTTTGTTTTTGAGACAGGGTTTCTAATTGGTGTGGGACTCTGCAAGTAAGCTAGTTAGGCTAGGTCGTGAGCCCCATGGGATGTGTCTGTCTCTGCCTCCCCAGCCCTAGGAGCATGCCACCAAAGTCACCTTTTTACGGGGGGGGGGGGGGGGTTTTCTAGAAGGTCAAACTCAGGTCCTTACACTTGTAAAGCAAACACTTTATCAACTGAGCCATGAGCCCAGCCTTAGAATCATTATTTTAAGTCTCCAAAATCTATAAAAACAAAAGGATTTCAACCACAGCATTATATACATAGATTAATTGGGGAGAATCACGATTTTGTTTTGTTTTCTGAGACAGGTCAGCCCTGACTGTCCTGGAACTTGCTCTGTATACTAGGCTGGCCTCGAACTCAGTGAACTGTCTGTCTACCTGTGCTGGGATTCTTCTCCTCCTCGTCCTCCTCCTCCTCCTCTTGGATTTATTTATTTATTTTATGTATGTGAGACACATCAGAAGAGGGCATCGGATCCCATTTCAGATGGTTGTGAGCCACCATGTGGTTGCTGGGAATTGAACTCAAGATCTCTAGAAGAGCAGCCAGTGCTCTTAACCACTGAGCCATCTCTCGTGCCCCATAAAAACAATTCTTAACTGCTAATGTGAAAACTAAGTTTCAAAGCTGGGAATGGTAGCTCATGTCTGTAATCATTTGAGGGGTTGAGGCAGGAGGATTGCTGTGAGTTTGAGACCAACTTGAGCTACAGTTTGAGGAGACTGTTCAAAATGAAATCACTTTATTCCAATAGTTTTTAAAAATATTAAATTTTTCTACCAAAGCATTTGGAATCTTTATTCAAATCTTGTACCTTGTTATAATCATGTGTAGTTTTCTGATTAGGGTCTATTTGTACTGAATTTATTCTGAGAGATTTTTATTAAAGTGTGGTTGCTATCGCTGTGGTGAATAGTCTTGTTTTTTTCATTGTTGTTATTTTTTGTTGTTGTTTTATTCATCAAATGTTAGCTAAGGGTCTACAGTGCTTAGTCATCTGAGAAGCTTCTAGAAGGAATAAGGTAGGTGTGGTCTCTGCCTGGGCAGCTGACAGTGTGTTGATGACTGCTGTATTGTAAGATTCCCACATCTTTATTCTCTGGGAAGCTGCCAGCATTAGTTCTCACAGCGTGTCAGTTGGCTTTAAAAGCGTATAATTAAATTGCCTGCAAACACCATTCCATCTTCCCTCAGGCTTTCATACCTTTTCTAATTTCAGAAACACCTTTCATGTGTCACTGACTATATGGTAAAAGCCCAGTGGCTTCCAGCATTTCTTTGAAATAAAAACTTCAGCAAATTATAATGTCCAGACACCACTCACAGGTTACAAAATCTGTTTCCGACAGTAGTTCTCTGGTTTTCCCTCACTCCCCCTTCTCTGTTACCCTTTCTTCCCACACCCAAATTATTCCCTGTGCCTGCATGTCTCTAAAATGTATGTACTTTAGGCTGGCAAGATGGCTAAGTGGTGCTTGCTACCAAGCCTGACAACCTAAGTTCAAACCCTGGGACCCACATGGT
>JANHMN010000002.1:63078564-63091047 GCA_030674055.1 Rhabdomys pumilio
TTTAGCTACCTCGCATCAGAAGCAAAGAAGAATTCCACAGCTTTATCACCCACAGCGTGCAGGCAGGTGGAGCTGTCCAGTCTCTTCATCCTAGTCTTACAGATATTCTTCACATTTTCAATATTGCCTAGTAAACAAAAGAATGGGTAGGCTGCCCTATTTGCATAACACGTGGCAAGGAACCCGTTTTCCTCTTTTGAATATTGTGTGGGAGCGATCTGCAATTTTTAGCTATGGCTGTGCCAGCCAAATCACGAAAAAGCTCCCCAAATAGCTCAGCTGAGCCGAGGGAGCATTTAAATGTCTACAGTGGGCAAGCAATGCAAACGAAAACAAACCAAGGGAACTCAAATCAGGGCACGGATGCCATGCTCTCCAGCTGCCTGCTGCCCTCTATTTCTGTGCAGGTCCCAGAATATCCACGACGAGATGCTTTTATTTAAAAGATGGAGTTGAGACTCCATTGCAGAGACATTGAAATCTGGAGCCACGAGGCAGCTGGGTTAAAGACAGAGTGTTGTGGGTGGTGTTTGTATGTCTACCTCCAGGCAGAGTGGGCTGCAAGGGGACAGCTACCCTTCAGCTGTTGATGTCCTAGGAAACTCACATGTCCGATATAAGACGGGGATCTGCTCTGTGGAGAGTTTGTATTTGCTTCGTACCCCGATGAGCAGGGGGCTGCCTCTCCTGCAGGAAGAAGAAGATATCAGGGGACTGCTCACCTTTGAGACCCCAGGCCAGATGTACCCTCCAAATCTAGTCTTCTCTCTGGAGCAGAAGACAGTGTTTAGAACACACAGAAGAGACATCTTGACCTTGAGATCACGTCCTTTGGATTTGGAGCAGGAACCAATAGGCTGGCATGCAGATGTCAGCTCACTTACCTGTTGTCATCCAACTACCTGACCAATCAGCCTAGCAACATGCTTTCCCCCACTATTATGGGGACTCTGGGCTCCTGGTTCTATAAATCCCCACAAACAGCAAACCCACGTGAGTAGGTCTCGGGAGCTGGATATTTACCATCAGGGAAAGGCCTAGTGTAAGCAGGGCCACTCTAGGTTCCCATACCGTAGCCTTCACTTACTGTGAACCCCCAGATCAGGAGTGTTTGTTATCGTGAATTTGCCTGGGGAACTCTGTTTTGTGTCTCCTTTTGCAGAACTCAGCACTTTGCTTCCATGAGGCAGACTAGCTGGGTTTTGTGTATATAGTTGACATTTACAGATTCAACCAGCGATTGAAAATGCAGATAGAAAACAGTCCTAAGAGCCAAGCTTGTGGCACAGGCCTATAACCCAAAGGCCTATAAGCTCAGGAGGCTGAGGAAAAAGAACTGCATGTTCCTATTTGGGTTACAGACTAAGTTCAGAGTCAGCCTGAGCAACTCAGCAAGATCATGTCTCAACATAAATAGGTAAAACAAAATAAAACAGGACTTGGGATACAGCTCAATTGCAGTGTTTGCCTTGTGTGTGCAAGATGTAAGGCTCAATGCCTAGTAATAACACACACACATGCCCACACATGCACCCGCACATGCCCACACACATGTAAGAAACTGCAGTTGTACTCAATCTATACAGACTTTTGCCTGTCATTCCGTAAAGAATACATATGACAACTATTTTATTTACAAGACATTTCCATTATATTAGGTATCAAAAGCAATCTGGAGAAGATGGAAGAATATATCAAAGTCATACTCAAATATCACACTATATTGTTTTACACAAGGGACCTGAGCATCCTTTTAGTATCTGGATGGGGTTTAGTTTGAGAACTCCAGAGATACCAAGGGAAGACGGTAGTCTATTTTATGGGCTACAAAAGGCAGGATCTTACCTGGCCTGAGTGATACCCCACTAGGGGAAACTTAGAATCTTTGACCTGTACAAAAGTGAGTTTTATTTATGAACAGTCTTCAGCAAACGACAAAAGTGACAAAGGCCTCCTTCCTTTGTGCCCTTCTCTCACCAGCACCTGCGCGCTGAGTATCCTGAGATAGAGTCTTCAGCCAAGCACTTCCCTGGTTACTATTGCTTTTGGTAATCGTGTTGGAAGTATTATGTCATGACTTCAATGGCATCTTACTTTCAAAATGCAACTCTTTGCTCTATCTTCTAGAGTATGTAGCACTTACATAGAGCAACAAGCAGATCACTTTTATAATTCACACTATTTAGATCTCTGTATCTCAGAACCCAGGCATGTAACATTCCAGGACAGCCGTTTTTCACTGCCTTCTGTCCATGAAGGATATAATCTTACCACCTCCAACCGAGTGCTAGGGAGATGGCTCAACTGTCCAAGTGCCGCGAAGACCTGAGACAGAATCCCCAAAACCAATTTTAAAAGCTATATACAACAGGTACTGTGTATGCCTGTAACCCCAGCAGGGGGTTGGGGAGGAGAGGCAGGAAGACTGTGGCTCCTCAGAATTCATTGGCCAAACAGTCTATAGCCTAGCTGAATGGGGGAGCTCCAGATTCAATGACAATTTGTCTCAAAACTAAGGTGAAGGTACTGGAGTGATGTCTCAGTGGTTCACAGAACTTACTGATCTTGCATAGGACCTGAGCTTAGTTCCCAGCACCCTTATGACTATCCATAACTCCAGTTCTAGGAGATCTGATTCCTAGAATTCCAGCACACACACACACACACACACACACACACACACACACAAAGCCTTCAGTGTAAACCTGAAACTGCAAATAGTGGACCCAACACACACAAGGTCTTCATATGCATTCACATTTATGACAGTTTAAGAGACTAACAGCATAATAAAAAAAAAATATAAGAGCACACAGTAACAAGGAGTTAGCGTAAACTTATGAATTGTCTGTTTCTGGAATTTTCCACTATTTTCGGACCTTGTTTGACCACTGATAACAGAAACCTTAGACATCACACTTGACACTATCTGGAGGTGGAGATGGGGTTTCTATAGCTAACACTAATAGTGCTTTTCTCCTCCAATATGTTCAACTAACTAATGAGAAGAAAACGCTGAACACATTTTATAAAGACCACGTGGGGCTATCTCAGGCATTTGACCTCAACCTAGTGGACTAATATTTTGCTCTAACCAATTTCTTCCTAAGATAGACCTATGTACTTACAAGCCACTTGTTTATTAGTCTGGATCCAGCCCCCACACAGGCATTTGGTGTGGCTGCCTGACTCGGCAGGCCTCTATTTTTTTTTTTTTTTTGAATGACAGGTCTGCTTCCTTGTAGCACTGACTGACATACATCCCTCTTCTCATTCTCTAGATAGGGGACAAAGTTCAGAAGGATTGAGAAAAAAGTGCTTTGAAGTGCCTTGACTATTTTGTATAATACTTTGTTTTGTCTAAAACTAATCAGAGACCTTGTCCTGGGTCCATTGAGGAGGAGATAGCTCAAATTGCCCCTGAATAATGACAGTTTAAGCATTAATAATAGAGTTTAAAGCTGTCTGGGTTTCTTGGAAAGTGGCTCCCAGATCTTAGTGTTCAGACAATGTTCTCCTTTAAGACACAGAAGCCTCCTGAGATGTCCCAAGGGTTGGCCTGGGTGCTCCGACTATCCGTTACAGCCAATTTAGAATAATCAAACTTTATTGCTTCCTCAGAGCGCATTCATTTTAAACCGTAATATCACATTATGAGATTTTAAAGGGAGCTTCTAGATTTGATAGAGACTAACTGGTATTTTTATAATTCTATTCTATGATTTTATGAAATTACATTTCAAATGTCAAATTAAACCCAGTCCCGGGGATAGAGGGATTATGATCAATTCATCTGACTTTCTGGGTAGATAATAGTGACAGTTGTCAAGGGACAACCTCATTCTCTCAGCCTAGATCTCTTGGGGCCACATATATATATTCTGAATGGTTCCTTTGTGCCTTTAGCATAAAATCAGTAGCCACAGGCCACCAAGGCCCTCAGCGCTGGGCTTCCCCAAAGCCTTCCTTACCTTGTGGCAACAGCTTCTCCCGGGTAGTGAATGCTCTTGAAGACTAGTGCAAAGGCGCCTTCCTGAAAACACAGCAACAAAGGGAAAGGTCTTGAAGGACTGTGACTTAGCCTGACTAGCTGAGCCACTGCAGACCACTGGCCCAGTTGGGTCATTCCAGCCCCTCTTCACGGCAGATATGGGTTGTCTAAGGAGCTGAGTGCAGGGGCAGTTTATGGAAGATGATTATGGTCAGAAAGGAAGCCAAACTGATGGCATTGTGCTGAAGTGCTAAGATCCAGCCCTTATGGATTTCACTATGAACACTCTAAGTCATAGTGGCTTGTCCGGGCTCCCAAAGAACTCCTGTTAGAGATGCCCCGGGGTGAAGTGGTACAACTAGAACCACAGAGTGAGAACCAGGGCCAGAGATAGCCTGCACCGAGCCTCTGGAAGGGAACTGTGCAGGGAGCAGCTGGGAGGTCAAAGGGGTTGATCAGCATAGCTCAAACTGGGACCCAGTTCTGGCTCCATCCCTTCCTTTAGTTGAGCAATCATTTCAGCAACTTTCAAGCCTCATTTTCTTTATTTGTGACCGAGGGGACAGCAGTTCTATCTGTATGACTTTGAGGTTCAAGTCTAAAGCACTGTAAGAGCTTAGAATGGTGCCTGGCCTTTAGATCATCCAGGAGAAGCTGATTACCTAAGTTGCTGATTCTCTTATCATATTGTTAATTCTCTTATCATTTCTATGGCTGTGACTGCTATTTGCTCCCTGTGCCTGTGCCTCCCCTTGCTATCTGTGCAAAGCTAGAACTAGATTGTAGCTTTCCTCATTCAGGACTGCAAATTCCTTTTCTGAGATGTGCATGTGTATTTGCCTACATGACTTTATGTGCACTACGTGTGTGCAGTGTCCATAGAGACCTTAAGAGGGCGACAGATCCTTTGGAACTGAAGTCACAAGCAATTGGGAGCCTCAACATGGGTGCTGGAAATTGAACCTGGGTCCTCTACAAGATCAGTAAGTACTCTTAACTACTCTTCTCTCCAGCTCCTCGGGTGTCTTTAAAGTCTTCATACAAAATTATCCCCCAAATCTGACCAACCTAACTAATTTCCATGGCCTCAGAAAGATCTCAGATTGTGTACAAGCTATGCATCTGAATTTCCATGTGAAGCTCTCAGACTTTGAAATTCTGAGTGGAATTCAGGGTCTGTGCCTCCAGGGTGGTACATCCAATTCATGGACTAAGCCACAAAACTAGTGAGTTCTAGGGTTAATGTCTCAGAGTCTCAATGGGTTTTCAAGCTGTCTAAGAAGAAGGGGCTTTAGGTAGATCTTGAATGTCATGACATTATCCCTGCTTAGTTAAAGTTGTAATAGCAGTGAAGGATAGAGTGGATATATATTTCCTATTCTCTGTCAAAAATAGTTGCTTTGGGTAAGAAAAAAAATCAAAAAATCTAAAGGTGCCATTATGGGGAAGAAATTTCTAAAATTCAGCATTACAGAGTGCAGGGGTTATAGCTCATTAGCAGAGTGCTAGGTCCCAGGTTCAATCCTCAGGATCGCAACAAACAATAAAGATGAAAACAAACCAAACAATAAAGATGAAAACACTGTGTTACAACACCTCATCTGTTTACCATACTTTATAAATTCAGGAAACTGTACACTGTGTACAACTGACCCTCCATACCTATGGATGCAGATATAGGTGTGGCTCACTAATGGAGACATTGCTGAGCAAGTGTGAGATTCTGGATTTGATTTCCAGTATCAGAAAGAAAAGGAAAAAAAAAAGTTCTGAAAACTTGTTCCATTCTTACCGGTCTGGGCTGCACATCTAACCTATAGTGGGGCATCCAGAGTGAATGTGAATGTTTGTATATGCTCAGCCCAGGGAGTGGCACTGTTAGAGGGTGTGGCCCTGTTGGAGTAGGTGTGGTCTTGTTGGAGTAGGTGTGTCACTGTGGCTTTAAGATCCTCATCCTAGCTTCCTGGAAGTGAGTATTCTGTTAGCAGCCTTCAGATGAAGATGTAGAACTCTCAGCTCCTCCTGCACCATGCCTGCCTGAAAACTGCCATGTTCCAACCTTGATGATAATGGATTGAACCTCTGAACCTGTAAGTCAGCCCCAATTAAATGTTGTCCTTATAAGAGTTGCCTTGGTCATGGTGTCTGTTCATAGCAGTAAAACCCTAACTAAGACAGTGAGCACACACAGACTTGTCACTGGTCCCTAGAGTATTCAATGTAGTTTAACAACCATTTACATGGTTCCACTGTACTCGGTAATATAAACAATTCTAGAGATGACTAATACACACATGGGAATGGGCACACATTACATACAAATACTATGACAGTTTATATGAAAGTTGACTTGGGTATCCAGTGAGGACCTTGGAACCAATTCCATGCTGGAATTGGTACTTGGTATTCCATACCAAGGTATGACACTGTAGAAGATGCTATGATTTAGAAATAGGTCCTCTAAATTATGGACCCCCCCAAAAAAAAGGATGGCATAGGTCAAAGGGTTTTGGCAGTAGATTCACTCTAAAAATATTCACTGGAGGCTGGCATATCTAAAACCATAGCATGATAACACACAGCAGTCTCTGACCCAATGTGTTCCGGATTCTGGGCCTTGAACACTATCTCTAGACTGCCGTGGCCTTGGATGGCATGGTTCCTTGGGGATAGGCCCTGAGATATCTGAACGCCTCTTCCTGTCTCCCATCTCATGCATGCCCTGCCTGCTCTGCCTCCTCTAAGAAGTTGTCCTCCCCGGACAAGCCTCTAAATCCCCATGCCTGTTCCCCTGGATGACCCTGCCCCAAACCCCAGCCCCTGTGTCTATTCCTCTTTGAGAGTAGCTGTTCTTGGGTCTAGCTGTTTGATGTATCACTAGTTTCTCTTGCTGACTGTCCTGGGTCACTCCCTTCAACACATCCCGTGCTCTGATAGAGGGTACTCTATCATAAACCCACAGCCTTCTTTGGGAACTAAGAACATCTCTTGTCCCACAGCTGTCTCTGTGCACCCTTAGCACAACTCAGAAATCTATTCCTGTGCACTCCATGAATGAATCCCTCCCTCCCTCCCTCCCTCCCTCCCTCCCTCCCTCCCTCCCTCCACTTCCTTTACCATTTCCACTCTGTAATCAGTTGTGGACATTTCTTCCCTTGACTGCTTTACTGACAAGGAAGAAAGACTACAATTCTAAGTCTCCAAAAATCAGTGAAATTCATCTGATTAGCATATATCAATGCATATGATTCAATTTTAGAGAGGACAGTATGCACTGGGACAGATATGTTGGCACGTGCACACAACCCACGATTGTAAAACCATAGATTAGAAGGCCAGCTACTATCTCAGTGGGGCTAAAATGAAGCAAACATTTTGTTTGATATTCACTCCCCAAGCTGGACTTTCTCCAGATTCTACAGGAATGTAACATGATAGGTACACATGTTATAGACGAACTGTCTTCCACTCTCAGAACCTTGTGTAAATTTGTACAAGTGCTTATAAAAAATAAAGGTGTGTTTAGACAGATGGGACTCATAACTCACCAACTGCTGAATGACTCTTTCGACCAGTGTTGAAAACGTAATGTCTTCAGTCTCTCTGTTGTCGAATACATATTTAATCAGCTTGGCGATGGTCTCCGTGTCTGTTTCTGACTCAAACTCGTAGCCCTTGCTTTCCTGGAATATGGGGTTGTACCCAGGGTGACAGATTTTGGTCATTGTGCAATGCTGGTGGAGCCAACTCCCTCTAGTCCCTCAAGATATGACTTAAGGCAAGAATAAGCAAAACTGGGAAGGGACAAGAAATGTCTGCCAGAACCCAGCAGCTAAACACCTCTGAGTCATCCTCTTATTCCCAGAGACTGTCCCTCATCCCTCCTCAGGAACCTGTCTTCACTGTTAATCTGGACATTGCAAAACAGCAGCAATGATGATAAAATATGTTGACTCAAACCCACTCACATCCCAACTCATACCATATTGTGGACATTCACTGTCTGCCTCCCCACCCTATGGTCTACATGGTGTCGGAACTGATGTGTTACATAGTACAAGCTACTCTGTGAAACCCAGCTCATGTTATTTTGATTCTATAAAACCACGGCAGCCCTCAAGATAAACACTAACATTCTGCTATCTCCCCAGACAAGGTCTGAGCACAGTGGCTCAGCCGAGGCTAAGGTTCACGGCTCAGGGTTGTGACATGGTCTAGAGTATGTCTCACTCAGTTCCTGTGTCTGTTTCTGGGTGGAAACAGGCTAGGTGAAAGTGTCAGGGGGAAAATTAATACTGAATCAGATTTGATTTGCCCAGGGGAAGCCCCTTACCAAAAATTTCCTTAGATCCTTGTAATTAGTGATGATCCCGTTATGGATGACAACGAATTCTGAAAGAAGAGTTTGCGGAAGAGAGAAATGAGAATTCAAAATGAACTAGAAGGAAGTTCAAGCTAGACGCTAAAGGAGTGAAAACTGGAAACTCTTCCCTGAGATGTGTAATAAGCAGGTTTCATTTGCAGGGCTTGAGACTGTTGTTTGCCGTGACTGCAGCTTGCTGAAGGAGTAACCTGTCAGTGATAAGCATCCAGCACCTGACCACGCGGAGAAATCTGTCACTGGATATTAAAAGGGCTTCCAGCTTCCATAATTACTTATGTCAAATGAGGGATTAACCTTTAATTATCCAGAAATATTTTCAGATATTCCCAACCATCTTTAGTTCTTTCTCCTTTAAAAATAAATCATTTATTTTTATGCGTATGGATACTTCCTCTGCACCACATGCATGCCTGGAGGTTGTGGAAGCCAGCAGAGAGCATCAGACGCCATGGACTAGAAGAGCAGACAGTTCTGAGCAGTTATGTAGGTGCTAGGTATTGAACCTGGGTCCTCTGGAAGAGCAGCCGGTGCTCTTAATTGCACTAAGATCTCTTGCACTAAGCTTTAGTTCTTAAAAAAAGAGTCACAAACTAGCAGTTTATAGATTGTGTGTGTGTGTGTGTGTGTGTGTGTGTGTGTGTGTGTGTGTGTGTGTGTGTGTGTGTGTGTGTGTGTGTGTGTGCGCGTGTGTGTGTGTGTGTGTGTGTGTTGGGAGTGCATGTGTGTCACTGCACATGTGTGAAAATCAGGGAACAACCCGCTGGAGTTGGTTCTTCCTTCCACCATTAGGTCGACTCCAGGGATTGGTCTCAGCTCATCAGAATTTCACAGTGGATGCTTTTACAAGCTGACCCATCTGGCAGGCTTCTCTACCTTAGTTTTTTGAGCCAGGGTCTCTCTTACAGAGCCTAGAGCTCATTGACTTGCCTGACCTGACTAGCCAGTGAGCTTGAGGCATCCTTGAATCTCTGTCTCCCAGCCACAGGATTACAAACATGTGTGACAGCACCCAACATAGGTGCTGGGACTCAGCTCAAGTCCTTGTGTGTGTATGTCAGGCACTTTGCCAACTGAGCCAACTCTGCAGCCCAGTTTCCTTTGCTCTGATGTCTTCCAGGTAGCATCAGGATTCTTGGGAACATCAGGCATCTGTATATTGGCTATTAATCGATTCTATTACTCTCCTTTCTTTCCTTTTTTATTTCACATCTATCATGACATTGTTTCTTTCTATTTTTTATTAAGTCTATCACATTTTCTTTTGTCTTAGTCAATGGTCTTATCCGTTTCTTACAGTCCATGTTTTCTTCGTGAAAACAATTTCTCTTGCCTTTTGCACGGCCAGCAGTTAAACCTAAGGCCTGCTCAGCTATAATGGGCTATAACGGAGGCATCCTAAGCAAGACTGTGTCATTCTCTCACGCTATTTAGCTATGTGTAAAGACACTCTTGAAAGAAAGCACATAGAGCATCCCTGGTGAGTTAGTCAAGACATTTGGTGAGTCTTCACAGAATGCTAATGGTACTTTTCGACTGGGCATCCTGAATCAAAGCAGCAGTTTTCAAGAAATGTGGGTATGAATGGGTCCTACTGGCATTTCCCTGCTGTGGAGACACAATCAGAATCACAGAGTATTCTCAAGTGGGGAGCTTCTGATGGGGCTTGCCATGTCACTAGACAGGGCAGGACCCCCTCGGGGCTCATGGTCTTGGTAATATTTTCTCAGCCAATACTGCTGTCCTGAAGACCAACTTCAGTATCTTAGTGGCATTTGGCTAGGTACTCAGCGCTGTGGGGTTTGCCATTTTTTCCTAGGTATGGCGCCTGCCCCAGCTCTGATGTTCTGTTTCAGAGTTTTATGTTCTATGGTTCAGAGCGTGGGCCAACTGGACCAGGACAAGGAGGCAGCTGGGAGAACAGAGGAGCTCCAAACCCCACACAGGCTGCCATGACCAGTCCCCAGGTCTGCTTCATGGCCTTGGCTTATTGCCCATCATTGGTACTCTAAGATATGGTAAACTCAGTGTTTCCATAGCTTCTGGTTTGTTAAGGGTGTCAGAGGCCTGGGTTTGTATGTATTATTTTCAAGCTTGAAAACACGAAGTAAGTCAAGTTCTCTACTGGGAAGAGCTCTTAGGCTGTGGGCTGCAGCTCTGCCCCTCTAAACCTTAGAGGGTAACCTTGTGGTAAGGTGCCACTATTTCTTGTGCATACCTTGGTCAGCAGCACCTAGGGGACCAGGGGATCAGGTGTTGGCCCGACTGGGGTCCAGTGTGGCGCACCAGGGAGATGCTCAGATTGTCTCAGGAGGACTGGGCAGGGGGAAAAGCCAGTTTGAGGTAGGCATGGAAGGCACTCTGGCCAGGATCATCTTTGACAGGCCATTCAGGGAAAAACATCTTGGACAGGGTCTACTTACCATTGTCTTTGTCTGAACGCTGTGGGTGACTGTTAACAGCATTGGGAACCCCATGGGTAGCCCAGCGTGTGTGGGCAATGCCAAAGTGTGTCTCAAACTCCACCTTCAAGTCCATGCTATCTTGCTCTAAAACAAAAAGAAAATCAATCTCTGTGTTGATGTGTGTTGTGCATGTGTGTTTACATACATGTGTCTGTGTGGGGTGTGCATGAATGTTTTCATATGTGTGCATGTTGTATGGAGACCCAAGACCGAGGCTGAGTGTCTTTCCTGATCATTGGCCACCTTATTCATCGAGCATGGTCTTGTGTTAACCTCAGCTCATCCATGGTGGCTAGTCTGGCTAGCCGTCTTATTTGGCAGATCCTCTGTCTCTGCCTTTTGACAGTTGGAATTACTGTCACACCTGCCTGGCATATACAGAGGTTCTGGGATCTGAACTCTGGTTCTCAGGCTTGTGTGGCAAACAAAGCCATCTCCCCAAATACTGTCTGTACTTTAAAAAACAAGCATTGGTAGCCAGAAGAAGTGGCACATACATGTCTTTAATTCTAGTACTGGGAAAGCAGAGACAAGTAGATCTTTGAGCTCAAGGGCAGCCTGGTCTATAGTGAGTTGTAGGACAGTCAAGGCTACACAGAGAAACCCTGTCTCAAGAGGGGAAAAAGAAAGCCTTGGCAGGCCACCACTAAGGCAAAGTGTTTCCATTCTAGACACCATCTTCACCAATGGCCCATCCTTAGTGTCAGTCATGCACATGGTACCCCAGGGACCTGCTGCATCTGAGTACCATCTATGTTAAGTTTTACTTAGTGCTTATCAATAACTGAACACTTTTTCCTCCTTTGAGATGGATTATTGCTAGGTGACCCTGGAACTCTAGAAAAGCAGTATTGTATGCCAGCATGATTAAAATAAAGACATAACTATTAAAATAGTTTTTCATCTCTACGTGTCACTGCTTAAAATAAAACTTCCCACACTTCGTGAGACAGTCTTACAACTCGGCCTTAACACTCCTTATAATCATCCACATATGGATGCATTGCCACGTTTTCAGTCTTAAGTGCTGTTGGCAGTAATGCACTTTCAAGGGCCTATGCGGCAGCCATCACTCAGACACAGAAAAGTTTACTGTAAAGTCCTTCATTTCTACTTACTGTAAAGTTCTTCATCCAGAGCCTTTACTTTCCCCTTTTTCTTCACAAGATGGATATGTCTTTCTTTGACTTCGTGGTTATTCCCGTCAATGGCCACACCTACAGTTTACAGAGAACACTGAGTTCTGAGGCCTGAACCAGTATGACCCACAGAAATATAAAAAAGAGCCCCCTGTCTTTCCCTTCCATTTCACTACTCCAAAGAGGCAACCACTGTTCACACTTCCATTCCAGGAGAGCAGTTTTCTTATTTTAGAACTTTATAAAATTGAGAGCATAAACATTATTTTTTCATGTTGAATTTAAGTTTTGTCACCAAAAGGTGCAGTTTGCTATCTTTGTCTGAGGCTTCACATCCATGACCAACCAAGAGATGATCAGAAGACTTGGAAATAACACAGGGGCTAAGGCGATAGATCAGTTGGACCTGAGTTCAATCTCCAGAATACACATTAATAATAAAGCCAGGCATGGTGCTGCAGGCTTGTGATCCCAAGGCTAGGGAAGTAGAGACAGATGGTTCTGGGA
>JANHMN010000002.1:63091057-63121888 GCA_030674055.1 Rhabdomys pumilio
GGCTTGTGATCCCAAGGCTAGGGAAGTAGAGACAGATGGTTCTGGGAACTCACAGGCCACGTACCTAACCAATCTACAAGTTCTAAGCCAATGAAAAACATTGTCTCAAAAAAAATTAAATGTCCTCCATGCAGATGTGCGTATGTGCAGTCACACATACATAGGTGTACTCAAACACATGCATACTTGCCAACAAATAAATTCCATCTGTACTGAACATGGGCAGACTTTTTTCTTGTCATTATCTCAGACAAAGCATTGTAAGATGTGTTCACATCGCATTTACCTTGTGTTAGGTATACATAAGTAATCTAAGGATGATACAATGTATCTGTGAGGAGATGCAAATAGATAAGATGCAAATGTTGTGCTATTTTACAGAAGGGGCTTAGAGCATCCTAGGGCTTGGTGTCTCGGGGCCTTTCTCACCTTTCCCAGTAACTGAACGTACCAACCTAGGATTACGGCCACTTTGTTGCAGTAGATGCATTTGGGAAATCTAACCCAGGATTTCATACATACTAAGACACACATCACCACCACCACCACACTTCTTCATCATGATCAAAGAGAACAATCTAGTTTTCGGGATATTTACTTTGGAAGACAAACCCCTAAAGTGTCAATTTCAAAGTAGCAGAGATTTGTGTGCAGGGACCTTGGGGCTTGGCTGCCACACCTGCCATTAATGGCAAGAAGCTATTCAAAGGCCCTTAACCTGCTGTGCTCCTTGCATTGTGACCTCCTAGCTGCGGGCCTCCCTCCATTTGCATGACTGTAAACCCTTTCCTGATTTGCCTTCCATTAAGAATTTACAAGGACAGGTCACCTAGCTCCTTGATTAAATTAATTAATTAATTAACTACTTAATTAAATGTTTTGCCAGTGGATGAGAGAACCCTGACACTGCCATCCCATGAAGATTGAGAAGTGAGTTAGAAAGATCTTCTAGGGCTTTGGAAAGTAGAAACGTTAAGAAAAATGAAGAAAGACTGTAAAACCACGGGGCTGAGGATGTGACACCACGCAGTGTCTAGAAGGCCCTGGATACCTGGAACTGACCCTGTAAGCCAAGATGACGTTGAACTAGGAGATCCACCTGCCTCTGCCTTCAGAGGCATGTGCCATCATCCCTCCACCATCTAGCAAAAGTAGCTCAAACTTTAGCATCCTAACTAGTTAAATGTTACAAAATTGCAAGGTGATGGTTAAGAGAAACCTTGTTTACCAAAACTCCCTCCAGTCTCAACCCAGATAGTATCAAGGCATTACAGCAACTGGAGTAGGGGTGCCAAGAAATTGCTGGAGGAGATTTACTGAGGTATGATGGGCAGGCAGAAAGCTACGTACATATTTAATGTATACAACTTACTGGTCTTTGAGATAGGAAACTACCAGTGGAAATACCCGAAAATCCAAGCCCTCAACTTCTCCTTCACCCACGTTCCCTGCAGACCCCTTCCCTCCATCAACGCTACTGTGTGCTTGCACATTTAAAGCAAAGCCTCCTTTCTTATGAGTACTGTATGGTTAACCATGCACTCTAAGCTGTCCTGGGATCTTTAGGACTCGGTCATCTTGCACAACTGAAACTTTGTGCCTTTGATCAATGTTGATGAAGCTGTATCCGATATAGATTTCGTTAGAGATTTTTCTTTTTAACCCTTATGTTTTTCTACAGTTTTGAAACTCCTTTGGTGAACAAGCGTGGCTATTATTGGATGATTAAAGGAAGCTGTAGAGAGACAAAAGGGGAAAGAAGAGGCTTGGTCCAACCTTAAGCAGGACCATGTTTATTCAAGGCAAAGCGGCACTTCTGTCAGTGTACAGATGGCCAAATGCCTACAGAAGACGAGGAGTGGCACTTTAAAGGGGGCAGGAATGAATGACTTCCATAGTTCACAAGGGAAGCTGGGAAGTGTAGTCCTTCAGCAGGAAAAGATCAGTTACATTAATAAAAGAATGTTTAAAAGTGTCAGGGAAGTCTCAGGCTGTAAAAGGCACCTCTACAAAGCATATAAATGAGAGAAGCATCCATCGTGGGGTGTCTCAGAGACCCACCTGCTGAGTCATAGCCCCGGTACTCCAGCCGCTGCAGGCCCCTAATAAGGGTTTCGAAAATCTCCTTCCTTGTCTTGGGAACTCTGTAATTCATATAGGCAAAGATTCCTACCCAAAGAGAAAATAAAATGTCATCTTAAGGAAATATCAGTATCCTGTATAGAAAAAAAAAAAAAAAAAAAACAATAACAAAAACCACATGAACCCTGTGTCATGACCCTTGACCTTACAGTTTCACAGCAGAGGATTTGATTTCTCTGCCATCCATTGGCAAATGTGAGTAACCAATAAACCAGCACAATGTATTTAATTAAGCCTTTGCAATGCTGGGTGCCACCAACGTAGACTAACAATCTTTATTGCCCTAATTGCAGGTCCTTTTTCTTTCCTCCATGGCTGAGGCTCATATCCTCAGGAGGGTTCAGTTTTGCATGTCATCTGTCATTCATGTCTGTCTGCTTCTTGGAAAAGAGCAGGCATAAATTTATCTCTCTACCCAATCTGATGGAGACAGCTTCTCAGTTAGTATCCCCTCTTCCCAAATGATTCAACGTATGTCAAGTTGACAAAACAAACAAGCAAACAAACAACCCCAAGGACTTCATGCATTCAAGGCAAGCACTCTGTTGAGCACCTGCTCCAAAGATTTAATGTCAAAGTAGTCTTTGATAAGAGCCAGAATAGATTCATCTCTTGGGAAAGCCTTGCTAAAGTAGACTAGCAAACCAAGATGGTTCAGTTCGGCTTTATTTTATTTAATGTATTTGTTTATTTGTACCTTTTCTTCATGGTGGAAAGATGAAGGTTTCTGCTTTAGGTCTTTTATAGGGATCAGCAAATGATAGCCCTGAGAGGTGCTCTTACATCCCTCCTTTTAAATGAAACTGTGAAAGTTCTTTATCGAATAAGAGGAGAAAAACCATAGGTGGAGGTTGCTAAGATGAATAATAACAAGGATAATAATCTTCCATCTGGGAAACTGTGAAGAGGGAAAAAGAAATGTGTGCCTCTTCTGTTGTCACCTCAGACTGCACATTTACAGCCACAGGGCTGGTAAGAGCTTAGCTGACAGGCAAGACACAACTTTAGGGGTGTGTGTGTGTGTGTGTGTGTGTGTGTGTGTGTGTGGTGTGTGTGTGTGTGTGTGTGTGTGTGTGCTGGTGGGAGAGCATACAGAGGCTAGAGCAGGACCTAGTTAACTCCTATTGCTCTCTACTTTAATTGCATTGAGACAGGGATTCTGGAAGCTCACCATATATAGGCTGTCTAGCCAGAGAGCTCTCAGGATCCATCTACCCCCACTTCTTAATGCTGGGATCACTGACACACACAGCCATACCCAACCAAAGATTCAAATTCAGGTCCTCACGCCTAACTAAGCCATCTTCTCAGCCCCTGGCGTGATGAGATTAAAGGTGTGTGTCCCCATGCCCAGCTCTGAAAATATTTTAAACAGAAGAGTGTGTTATAGGGGTTATAGTGAATGCAGTCTAAATAATCGATATATTCCAAGGAAATTGTTTTCATAGATTAATACGCACAGTGAATGTACACCAGTAAAAAGGTTTAGATCACATAAAAATGCAGTCCATCAAGTGTTTGTATCAGTTTTGATCGATTGATTTTTCTTCCTGTCATGGGTCTTATTTTTCCACATGATACTTAGCTAATAATACTCAGTGGAGTAGAAGATATTATGAATTTTGATATATTGGGTCCTGGATATTTTTTATATCTATACATATTCTCTAATTCTGAAGCCAGAAGCCTCTCCCATCCTTGCCTGAAAATTCTCTTCTTCCAGTCACACTCCCTTCTGAACATGCATCTACCACACATGTTTTTGCATGGCACTGACGATCCATAACAGCTTGGGAGAAGGGGCACATTATAACCCCCTGGTTGGATATTTAAATGTCCTTTTCCTCGGGACCACCATCTGTGTTGACACCCAGCCAGGAGTTTGGCAGGCAGTTGAAACAGTTTGGGGGTTGACTGCTGAGGAGTAAGCTGCCAAGGAGGGTTTGCGAGGTCTTTGCACAAGAAACATAAATCTTCTCATTTTCATCATGAAATATCTCCTGAGTGAATTCTTTCATTAACAAAGCACCACCCCTCTCTCTCTCTCTCCCTGTACAGCTAATCTTCCTGGCCACTGGGTTTGCACAGAGCTGAACTGAAATGCATAAAATAGTATGTATACCGCTAATTGTCAATCACATTACTTTTCTAAAAGATCATAAAGCACAAGAGCTGCTTCCCCAGAAATTTCTCAAGTCAAAATTCCCCTCTTGGAGTCCACCATCCTATCTGCAAAACAAAGCAACGATGAAATGCAGTTTTTAAACACAAATCAGTTTGGCAGGGAGCATTTAAATTCATGCAACCTCTCTGCAAGGCTGTCTGAAATGAAAAGCGAGCACGTGCTGTGGTTAAGAGCTATTGCAGTTCTAGAAACACACCCAACAGACATCTTCACAGAAGTGCATGTGTACTCATAAAAGGTCAGCAGCTCAGGCTGGCTTGTGACCTCCACAGACTAGAGACAGCCTGGTGTTTGGCTGGAGCTGGGTAAAGACAGTCACAAATGCACAGAGCAAGCAGACGTGGGCAGGCAGAGCCCGTCCACAGAGAACAGGGACAGGGCTTTCAGTAATCAAATCTCCAGGATGTGTGAAAGGAAAAGAGCAGTTTTTAGAACGTGAACAAATCATGCAGGGACTGATAGAAAGCTGTACAGAAGTCTGCCCTCGATGTCTGTAATGGGTTCAGAGAACAGGTGCAGGATGTCCCTGGAATACCACCACAACTCGAAAGTGTTCAACACCCTGTTCGATAAAAGGGCGGAGTCATACAGAACCTGCCCACATGCCCCTACACTGTCCTTTGCTTTCCTCTTCCCCACCCCTCTCACAGGGCCACATGCATGCTGGGTAAGCACTCCACCACTGAGCTAATGTACAGTTTCAACCCTAGAATGTATCTAGTAAGACAATCTCAAAGGCCAGGACGATAGCTCAGCTGGTAAAGGTGCTGGCCGCCAAGCCTGATGACCTGAGTTTGGTTCTTGGAGCTCATGTGGAAGAAGAAGAGAAGTGACCTCCACATGGGAGCCATGACACAAGCATGTCCATATGCATAAACATACAATGCACATAAAATAAAATAAATGTAAATGTAAACTTAAAAATAAAAAAAGAGAGAAAAATCTCTCTTGTTATCATTACGGGGAACATCCTGGCTAAGGAACAAAGATTGACAAGCTTGAACTGTTTCCGAAGTCACAGACTTGTTTAATCTTGACTTCCTGTGGGAACAGTCATGCCAGTAAGGAGGGCTGAGTCTCTCAAGGGGAGATCCAGTGACAGAGACACGTGGGGTTTCTGGACAAACCCCTGCTCAGCTCTCAGATGCTACTTTGGGTTGTCCCAAGCCTCCCCTTGGGTCCGCAATGTCACATGTCTTTCCATGGAGGTCTCAGTTGCCAGTGCCCCGCCCCCTTCTTGACTCTCTACCTCCTTCTGAGCTGAGCCAATTTGAGTCACTGTGGCTCCCAGGCCATGATTACCTGGAAGAACAGTATCCACAAGAGGGTTAGAAAAGACCTGAACACATCTCTGCATCAGATTCATAAAAGAACAGGTTTAGGGTCACATCATCCTCTCCCTGTCACTTATTGGCTCTGTGACAGCAAGGAACTCAGAAGATGAGGCCTGAAGCCCACAGAGAGGGCCAGATGCCCATCCCTGATCCCATCCCGGTCCTGTGCTTTCTGTGTGGCCTTGACAAGTCAATAAACACCTTGGTAACTTGACTTTATCCGTGAAACAGCTGTGATGGCAGCATCTACTTAACAGAGTAGTTATGACAGTTCAGAACGTCTTCCTTTGGAAAGCCCACACAGCATTGCTTGTCACATAGCTGAGGCGATCTCACTCCAAGGATGTTGCAAATGTGTGCATTCCTACACGACCAGTCTTTAAGAAGTGACTGTCCAAGTTAGGGTAACAGGGTAATACTACCATTTCACTATTTCCTTTACTTGACCCTCTACCTGGGAAAACAATGGTTAAGCCAAATGCGTGAGCTGGCTGTGAGCTGGGCAAAGTTTAATTCAGCCCATGAACATATCTCTGCTCCACTGGGTCCTTGTCACTCTTATGAATCAGCGAGATGTATTGGATGAGTCTTACGGAGTTGGGCAAAGGAGGTCATAGAGGCATAGGGGTCCCCAGAGCTGTGACTTGCAGGCAGAGGGACTAAGGGCTGAGAGTGAGGACATGCTTCCTCTTAGCCTGGGGGGCAGTCTTCATCTCCCAGGGATGGCTCTTTACAAAAGTGTCATCTATTCATTCTGGATCAGCTGGCAGGGCCCCCCAGAGGTTTGCTTAGCAGCTATAAAACTGTTTGTTTCCTTTATTTGCTTCCTTGCCCTTTTGTTTGACTGCCTACTACACACAATCTTCATAAGAGTAGAGACCACATCTACATCGTCTTATCTGTTACAGCATCCTGACCACAGAAGGAGTACATTAGGTACACAGTAAACAGCTGTTGGATGAATGCATGCATGGATAAAGAGCGAACAGAGATGACCAAAGGTAATTGGCCTCGGAACTGGGCCTGACACAGTCACATGTCACACTCAAGCCAGGCAGGGGTAGATCTGTTTATTAGAACTCATCTCTCCTCTGCACAGACTTAAGAGATCATGCAGGGACTCAGGCTCCACAGAAGTCATGCAGATAGGGTCAGAGTTCATGAGTTCGGCTTCCAAGTGACAGATGACAGTGACCAGGTCAGGGGATCAACTTTCTCTGAATACCTGGCTATCACTGAACACTTAGAATTTACCTGCAGTTCCTAGTGTAGTTGGGGTGGGGGAGGGACTGGTGAAAGGGGATCTAGAGGGTAAGTGGAAATAGTCAGCTTCAAACCTCTGGTCCTGTTGATAGTCTCTCTCTGTACATTGGTTTTCTAATGAGAACAAAGCTCTCGGCCTGAGCAAGCATGAGCAATTCCACCCAGAGAGACCCAGCCTGAACCCATGTTGAAAAGGGCCTTGTGCTAGAGAGTATCACCATCTACACGGGCAGGCTGGGGCCCTCCTACTGACCACTGTTCTTCAGAGTTAAAGGGACCAGGAGTCTAATTCAAATGAAATTGGTTGTTTTACTTTGTTAGTTCGCTTGTTTCTCACTCTCAAGAAAATGCACATTACATTTTTCTACGTTTATGTGCATTTGTGTGCAGGAACTTGAGGCAGGTCTACTTTTCTGAGCAAGGCCCACAGGTGTGGTGAGGCCACTGAGCCAAGGATATGAGACTGTGTCTTTTCTGACTGGCCATCACTCATGTAGACTGAAACAGACCGATTTATTGATGTGTGAATGCCAATTCCTGAGGTCTTCTTTGAGGGGGAAGTAAAAGCAGACACACCGCGCAATATGTAGTCCCCTGGCCAAATTCTTACAGATCACAGACACCTGTAAACCTAGCACTCAGGAGGTATGGAGGTCAGAGGATAGAAGTTCAAGGTCTTCTTTAATCATATAGCAAATTGAGGTTAGCCTGGGCTACATGAGACTATCTTATTTTTTTAAGGGTTGTTTTCTAATGCCCAAATGCCTCTACATACATTTTGCCAATTTTTCTGGATTCAGATAATGAAGACTAATACATGGAGTAGTGCAAGGTAGGAAGGCACAGAGAAGGGGACAGCCAGCATGGAGGGAATCCTGCTCTGTGAAAAATTGCTGAAGTCAAATGGTCTACACTACAGGGCTGGAGAAATGGCTCAGTGGTTAAGGTGCATGCTGTTCTTCTGAAGCACTCCAGCTCTGCTCCTGTGAGTGCCAACATCAGTCCAAGAGGTGTGTGTAGGTGTGCTATGATCGACCCTGATGGCTTCCAGGAACCAGCTGGGTGTTCTCTTTTCCCAATTACTCATTCAGGGACTTCCCGTGACCCTCTCTTGAAGCCGCCTATGGTGAGAGTATGTACACCACAGAAATCAACAAATCATGGGCTCAAGAGATGGCTCAGTGGGTAAGAGTGAGTACTGTTCTTGTAGAGAACCAAGTTCCACTCCCAACAGTCACGTCAGATGGTTCACAACTGCCTGAAACTCCAGCTCCAGAGAAGAGGACTTTTTTGGCTTCTGTGGGTATCTGCACTCACCTGAACATAATCCCCAACACACATAAACATAATTAATTTTTTAAGTGGCAATCCAGAAAGCAATATACAATAGCATATCACTGGGTAGAAGATCTCTTTTTGCCCATTTTCACCAACAAGGCTTGGAGAGATTAAGTGAAGCAACTTAACCCCCCAGAGTCTGTCTATGTCCTCATCAACTCCAAAACTCAAAAGACATTGCTTCCTTCTGAAGCTACAATCTGAAATGCCATGAGAAAGAAAGGAGTGTTGGGGATGGTTTGATTTTGTCAGGAGTCCTCTAATCCCCCTGGATGGACACTAAGCAATTGGCATAGAACACCTGCACTCCAGCTGAGATGAAAGGCAATTCCTCTTTATACAGTGGGTAATTCTCCCCGCAACAACTGCAACGTACAAGCAGACTCTGTGTGCGTGCATGCACACATGCATGTGTGCAGTTCTGGACAAATCTGGAGAAATAAAGCCCATGGCTGCTTCTCCTAGAGACATGATAAACAGGCAGAGTGTGTACCATGTGGAAGGCATGAGAGGCTGTGGATTCCTTATTATATGGCCCAGCAGCTAACCACTAAATAAATAAAGTCTGTTTGGTCCAACTAGGTATGTGCACTATGCCCATGAAGCTGGAGGTATTTACATGGTCTTTCACTCTCCTTCTGACAGTGATGGGTACAGTCTGAGAGCACTAGGACCAGGGTGCTTGGGTGTAAGAGGGCTCAGGAAGCCTGTTTATGAATGGATTAGCCCCTTGAGGGCAAGACTTGAACATCCAGGATTCTAAATTTTTGAACAGAATTTTCCTCTACATGAGGAAAGTCTGTACCAATGAGGACAAAGGGAACTCAAACTGTCCCAGATAATCTGGGAACCCCCAAAGAATTATCACAAGTGTCTTTTAAAGAAGGAGGCAGAGGGAGACTGGCCATGGAAGAGGAGGGGGTCATGTGACCACGAGAATGGAGTGATGCTGTGCCCCTAGCCTGGCATGCCTGTGAGCCCCTCTCTCTGCAGAGCTCACATTTGAGCCTGGAGGCCCTACCATAGGCCTCTTTCATTCCTCTTGCCAATTAGTTCTCTGTTCCTCTATGCTGACCCAAACTTCTGGGAGCCAACAGGTAGCCAGCTCTGAGATGTTTCAATGAGTGAGACACCCAGGATATAGCTGGTGCCCATCATCGAAGAGAACACCAGAATGCTCCTCAGAAATATGGGCTTAAGATTGCTCGTCTTTGAATTCTTTTTAATATTAAAAAAACAAAACAAAACAAAACAAACGCTGGGCAGTAGTGGCGCATGCCTTTAATCCCAGCACTTGGGAGGCAGAGGCAGGCGGATTTCTGAGTTCGAGGCTAGCCTAGCCTACAGAGTGAGTTCCAGGACAGCCAAGGCTATACAGAGAAACCCTGTCTCGGAAAACAACAACAACAACAACAACAAAAAATAACCCAACAACAACAACTATATATGAGCTCTCCTAATTTTGTAATCTGGTAAGTAAACAATGTTTAGACTCTGTGCGTTAAACAAAAAGCTGTCTGTCTGCTTGGTTCAGCCTGGTACTACCAGGGCATAGCCTATGTCTGAGTTATCTTTTGTGTGTCAGTATTTGCCAGCCAGGATTATCTTGTAGCTGGCTTGCAGCATGACCATTTTCTTCACCTGTCCCTCCTTAGAAGTAATGGGTGGCACAGCCACATGACCTTTAGAATCAGAGCATAGAAAACATAGAACTTCTCCACAGGCAATCACTTGTGATTTCATGAGGAGTAAAATCAGGAAGGAAAGGAGGACCACAAAGGGGGAGGGGAGAAAGAACACAATGACCTTTCTATTGGCAGGAAGTCAACAGAATGCAGGTAACTCTGATGTCAATAAAACTGCAAGTGGGTACCTGTGAGGGTTGGCTTAATAGAGGATCTTTCTAGAACCACCTGGAAAATGAGTCTCAATGAAGGTGGATTTAAGTTGGCCTGTGGGCATGCTTTTAGTAGATATTATGACTTATATTAGTTTAGGTGGGAAGACTCATCTTAAATATAGATGGGACCATTTTGTGGGCTGGGTGCTAGGTTGAATGAAAGAAGGCGGGTCGCTAGGGAAAGCAGATTGATAGGCGCTGCATGCTTTCATTCTTTCTTGTTCTCTACTCATGACTGTGGATTTAATCTATCTGGGTGTCTCACATCCCTGAAACCTGGATTCCCCCACAATGATGGACCGTAACTTGGTCCTATCTCTCTTAAGTTGCTTCTGTTAGGATATTTTCTCTCAGCAACAGGAAAGGAAGCTAACTAAGACAGCATTTAAGGGTCGGCTTAATTCTCGGTACACAAAAGCACATCTGTTTTGTTTGAGGGTTGGTTCCTGTTGGGCCGAAGCTTTCTGTGGATGGAGATATCATTAGAACATGGTCATTTCCATCATCTTACCATCTGAGAAGGCCCTTGGTCTTGACTTCTGAAACCTGAGGCTGCTTTGAACGAAAGCAGTAGACATAGCCCAGGAAATTGAAATGACCCTAAAGTTTCTATTCAGACAGGCCTCGCTGGGCCTCAGTTTCCCCAAATGTAGACTGAAACTGATTCAATATTTGTATCCTTGTGCCAAAAACAAGACCATTAACATTTCTCTGTAAAATTGCAAGTGAAAACAACCATAAAAGGAAAGCCAGTATCCGGTGCGGAACACATAACAGATCATGAAGTTCGGGAGCACCCAGACCAGTATGCTTGATTCTAGGCAGCTGGGCTGTGAGCTCTGAACCAGCGACAGATGCCCATGGGCAAAGGCACTCCGTAAATGACAGAGAGAACAAAAAACACAATATGCTTTGTCTTTGTCAGGCTGTTACAGGACTCCTGGATGAAAGGGGCTGGGTCAGACATCAGCAAGGACCGCCTCAAAAAAAAAAACAAAAACAAAAACAAAAACCACTTAAATTTGAGGAGGCCTCCTATCCTAGCTCATCTGGCTCCTTTGATTCTGGTTCTGAATAGGAGCACAGCTGGGCCAAGACGTCTACTGAATCCTAGACATTCTTTGGTGACCTCAAAGCACGTCTCATACTCAGTCACAGATCAATACCCAAGTCTAGAAAGGAGACGGGTTGGTTATAACCCAAGCCCCATCTCTTCCAAAGGGCTGGAGGAGACAGTTCTCCAGAGCTTGGAAAAAACACACAAAAAAAGGCAGACGCTAAGAGGAAGTAGGATGGGAGGCTGAGGTGGTTGTTGATGGGGTGGCACGGCCATCTGAGAGGCACCGCAAGGAAAGCCAAACGGTTCAAGTAGTTTGAGGTCTCTTGCAAAAATCTACTTCTAAAGCCACCAGTGGCTAAAGATCTGCAAGAACTCAAACCTGAGGGGCGGGGGCTTCTGAATCTGACAACACTTGGACATTTCTTTCGTTTCTGGACACAGAAAGAACAGAGGCAGAGGCAACCTTACATACACGTTGCCTAGGAGTCCTTGCGAATCCAGGAATTTAAATTTACCTGGTCTCTCTTCTCTCTCTCTCTCTCTCTCTCTCTCTCTCTCTCTCTCTCTCTCTCTTTCGATGAGGCTGGTACCCAAGGATCCTGTCTAATGCTTGCTCTGTGGTTCCTTTCCTCTAGTCTCCTGGCTCATGAAACAAGGCCTGTACAGACCTTGGCTTTGGACTCACCCACTGGCACACCCCACCCCACAAGCCTTCAGCAAAGTCAGAGAGGCGCCTTTCATAGCTTCAAAAGTTCCACCAGGTTCTCCAGCCGCAGGGGGCTGGAGTGGGGTAACTGAATCCTACTCAAGGCAGGAAAAAAAAAAAAGCGCACAGTGACCTTTTGTCCCAGAAGTTCCCGGCTTTCCCCCGGCCAGCCAGCCAGCGGAGGCGGCCCAGCCAGCCAGGAGGGTAAGGAATTGCAGATGTGCGCCCAGGGCGGCCGCCTCCCTTCTGCTCCCAAAGCCCGACTGGACACCTCAGCGTCGCTCCGGGCTGCGCGGCTATCCGGTCCAGGGCTCCCGCTCCTAGCTTTGGGTCAAGGCTCCGGGGAAGTCACCATCTATCGTGTCGCCAAGAGCTCGTTCCAGCAAAGCTTTACCACAATTCCCACCCTTCTAAGGACAGGAGATTCGTTTTGCGTCGCAAGCAAGACGGGCAAACCCTTCCGAGCGCACCAGGAGCTGTTCGGGACGCCCTAGGGCGGGCTGCTGACACCGCACAGGTGAGGTCTCCTGTCCTCGGTGAGCGCGGCAAACTGGGACTCGGGACCACCACTCCGGGCCCAGGATGACTGAGGTTGCTCGTGGCGGCCTTTGTGGGCCAAGTGGAGGAAGCACCCTCCTGGTATATGGAGTGGAGACACCTCTGTGTTGCCCGGCTCCTTTCCTGGGACCTGCCTCGTTGCCCCTGCTCCGTGCGGTCCAAGCTTGGTTCTTCATCCACGGAGTTTAGATGTCCTTCTCCCCACACCCCTATGTTCCCGAGACGTCACTCCGGGTCCGCGCTCGGGGAAGGAAGGCCTGGCTAATGAAAGACCCGCGATCGCCGCCCCTAGCAGGTCCCCTTGAGCCTGGCTCTCAGGCCTAGGCTCTGAAAGGCTCCGAGGGAGGAAGCCGCCGTGCACTCACCGCACATGGTGACTCCAATCGCTCCAGACGCTCAGACGACTCGCTGCGCCTCGCGCTCCCTGGCTCAGGCTCCCGCCGCTCGGCCTCCTGCCCTTATAGCCAGCCAGTAGCCCTCCGAGAGGGGTGGGGCTGGGGCGGGGCCTCCGGAGCCTGCTTGCTCCTTATTGGTCCCTGGTTGTCGTGACAACGGCGGGGCCCCCCCCCAAGACTCAAAAAGGGGTGAGGGGGGGGGGGCTCCCAAGCTCCCGTCTCTACTGTAATGGGAGGGAGGAGGCCCAATCGGTGGTAAACACTTTGAGTTCGGACTTTTGAGTCAGTCATATTAGACGTGAAACTTTAGCCAGGGGGACGGATCGCTCTGTGCCTCAGTTTCTTCATTTATAAAATGTGATAATTAATAAAATGTACCTCTCAGATCCTCCTGAGGTTAAGACCAGACAGACCGTGTAGGCACAGAGTACAATCTCTCTGTCTCATCTCTATCTCCCTCTCTGTTTCTCTGTCTCTCTGTTCCTCTCTCTCTCTCTCTCTCTCTCTCTCTCTCTCTCTCTCTCTCTTACACACACACACACACACACACACACACAGTGGACTCCTAGTCTTGCAACATAACCCACTATTCCAAACTCCTTTCAGAGCAAGAAAAAGTAGCACACACTAGGCTTGTGAACTTGTTCCAACCCTGCCAGGAGCAAACTGGGTTCGGCTGAAAAAGGAGAAAATTGAAGCTCTTTGGAAAGATATAAGATATTGACTAAGATGTCCCAGAGCCCGAACATGAGAGCTCCAGGGAGTAGGGATTCCCCAGGTCTAAAGGAAGGCAGGGCCGCCCCGGAAACTGCCCCTATTGGAGATGCTGGCAGTCCCGTCTGGCAAGCAGTGAGCCTGCATCCAAGCCAGGGGCTCCACCGCCCCACTGTGACCTGGAGCCTCGGTTCGACCCTGCGATGATTCACGAGGCTGGCTTTCCCCAGCCCTAGTTCCCGGCTGTCTCCTCCTTCTCCCCACTGCTCTCCAAGGCCCCTCATCTCCTGAGGAAGGTCATGAGACCTGGCCCAATATTTGCTCACTTTGAAGTCATCTGTGCGTGTATGGTTTAACTTTAAAAAAAAAATAATAAAATCTTGAAATCTAAATCTATGGTATTCCTCAATTATAATTTTTAAAAA
This sequence comes from Rhabdomys pumilio, assembly GCA_030674055.1. Taxonomy (NCBI): domain Eukaryota; kingdom Metazoa; phylum Chordata; class Mammalia; order Rodentia; family Muridae; genus Rhabdomys; species Rhabdomys pumilio. The sequence goes on from JANHMN010000002.1 coordinate 63,105,078, forward strand.
GAAAAACTAGCTTAAGTCTTGTGTTTGGTGTTTTTTTCTTAGCTTTTCAGCCCCCTGGGGCTGTTGTACCCATTGAGGAGTCTGAAGTTCGATGGTAGTGACAGAGAAGATTTGACTGAATCAGCTGATGCCTAAAGCTGACTCAAGAGCAGCATTGCTCCTTACCCTCAACTATGCAAGGTGACACTCAGTCATTAATTCACCCATTCATCATTCATTCCCAAGCCTGCACTTTACGTTTCTCTGGGTGATTAGTGAGTGAGGGCAGATCCAGCCTCCTGGCTCTTAGGAAGCAATGGGTGGGGCAGACACTAAGCTAGTGGTCACATGGGAAATTGGACATCTCTGTAGAGAAGGACTTGGGCCAAGCAGAACTCCATGGAAGGCGCCAAGAAGCAGGCCTTCTACTGGCACCCAGATACCAGGATTCCTGTGTCCTAACACAGTGCAGGTCTGTCCTCTACTGTTTTGTAACTTTGTGTCTCCATATGAAGAGTGGCAGGGGTGACTGTTATGACCCTATGGAAGCATCCTCTGCTTTTGGGATCAGTAGACCTGGGAGCCCTTTGAGAGAGTCATGGCCTGTCAGATATATAGCCACCGGACTCACCTAGCTCTAGGGTTGGTCAGAGGTTTTCTGTGGCCCATGTTGAAGGCTCTACAACCTGCTTTTGGAGACATAGAGGAAACAGAAAAGAATAGATTCTCTTGGTACAGCTCTACAGAGGATAGTTGGGGATGTGGTCACCTTTGGGACGAGATAGAATGTGTCTAAGAGTGGAGTGAGCTAGAGCAAACTGGATCCATCCTTGGATGGGCAAAGCTACACATCTCCAGAGCCCCTGACTGTTCATGGACTTTTCAGCCTTGCAGTTCTGTGGTTTAAACATGTCCCCAAAGCAAGTGCTGTGATATAATTTTTCAATGATAAAATTGATTAGGTCATGAGGGTTACACCTCCACCAACAAATTTATGCTAATTAAGAGTGCATGAAACTTTGAGTATAGTCTCTCACATCCTCCTGATCAAGGGTATCTTCCTGTAGGATAATATAACAGGAAGATTCATGCCAGATAACACCCCTCAGTTACTGACTTCCTAGCCTCTAGAAACCACAAACCTATAAAGATTTATTGCTTAGAAATCACCTAGCCTATGGCGTTCTTTGATAGCAAACTTAATAAATTCCTATCTTTACTTGATGCCCATTGAAGTCACTTCTCTCATTTGTGACCAAATACAGCCCTGATACCTTCAACCTACAAGTACTCTGACCAGAGAGAGATTCAGTGGAATGCTCAGGTAGGGAGCTGGTAGCCCCAGTCCATTAAGTCCTAGTTTGAGGCAGCTTTCTTCTCCTCATCCTAGTCAGAGGCCTGCTTCAATGAAGTCTAAAAATCCCCAAAGAGCCAAACCAGAGAGGAGAATTTAGATGTGGGAGTACAGGTATGGACCCTTTTGGAGGACAGAAGCAGCAGAAAGGAGTACCAGGGTCTCTCTCAGCATGGCCTGGACCTCTCTTTAGAGGAGGATGAGCCTGTACACCTATAGCCAGAACCCCGTCTGCCTGTTCAGAGCTGGCTGCTGTACCTGGGCCTAAGGGCCCTGGGTGTCAGGTATCATGGGTGATTCTAGTTCCACTTTTCAGGGACACTTTGACCCCACTGGCCATGTGTCTCAAAGCTCTCCGTAGTTGGGAGATTTACTCTCTGCTCCTCCCTGATCCATGCCTGTTCTAACTTAATAGCCTGGTGAAGTTCCACAGTTATCCTCCTGACATAGTAGGAGCCTGCCATCTCCCAGACCCAGGCTATGTTCATCTGCCTTCCCTGAGACACTATTGCTGGAGTCTGACCATGAAATGTCCACTTCTGTCCTTGGCATAGTGACTCTTTTGAACCCCTGGGTGTTTACCATTTAGCATGTTATCATAAAGGACTTCACTGCCAGGTTTCTCTCAGCCTCAACTCTGTGAGCTGGGCTATCAACAGGGCAATCTGAGATATGTCTAATATCCTTTTAATCCTCCCAATACAGAAGCACCGTGAAGATCCGGTTGTCTAGACACCTAGCTCAGCCCAGCACAGGGCTTCCTGGATTTTAGCAGAACTCCTCAGGGAGTTCAGGGTGAGGGGTACTGAGGTTTGCAGCTGAAAACCTATTAGATCAAGAGGGATGGGGTGTGTATGTAGGGAAATTCTAGGGAGACCTGTGAGTCTATCTCAGGGAAGATAACAGGTGGGCTCCTGGGTGTGTAGGCCATATATCCCATGTGTGGAGACTTGGTTGGAGTTCTCTACCTCAGGCCATCTACCTAGCCCTCAGCTAGATATGAGGGGGAAGTGTCATGGAGTAGAAACTTGGGTATGGCACAGGAGACCTGTCACACAACCTCTGCTTCTGCAGGGCTGTATAATGGCTTGAACAGGTGATTTCCCTACATGTGTTTAATGCTTGGTCTCTGGTTATCAGTAGTTTGGGGAGGTTCTGGAAACTTTAGAAGTAGGACCTTGTCTTCTTTCTATTCTGCTGTAAGCTGCTTTGCTCCATAACATCTTTCCCACCGTGGATTGAAACCATAAATTGAAATTAGAATGTCTTCTGTTATTTTGTTTCACTCAGCCAATATGTCACAGCTATAGAAAGTCTCATCAATATAGAAAATGGGTAACTTGGAGGTGGAGATGTTACTGTGGCATTACCACAGGGATCAGAAGCTTTTAGAACTGGTTTTCAGGAAGAATCAAAAAAGTTCAGGGAAGCCCTAGGATGCCAAAAACAGATCTCGATGAGATATTCTGATGGATGCTCAGAATACCAGAGTGACAATAGTAATAGTAATAGTAATAGTAATAGTAATAGTAATAGTAATAGTAATAGTAATAGTAATAGAGAAGTGAGTACTCATGAGGCTTCAGGTGGAAGTGAGGACTCTATGAAAACTGGATGAAAAGCCCCTCACCCATGTCCTGAGACTTTGTAGGAAGGGGGGTTTAAAGGCTAATCTTTTGTAAAATTTCATGGTTGTCTAGTGTTCAAGCTGTGGCACTGCTATCGCTAGCTGCTTTCAGACAGGTTTATAGTGTGCATTTGGAGCAAAGTGCAGAGCATAAAGTTGAAAGCTGGCAAACCAACAAACCAAGATAACTTGCTTAGTTGGAATAGGAGCATAAAGTTGAGACCATGCAAGACATCATTTCTGAAAAGATTAATATCAATAAAAGCCAATTGTTTTGCATTGGGACAACAGAAAATTGTCAAGTGAGTTAGTGTCTCAGGAATTGGTCAGACCTCATTTAGTGCAGGCTCATTTGAAGACTTTCCTTTGAGCACAGGGGGCCTTTGGATTCTCAGCTCACACAGGGCTACTTACAAAGTTGTTTCCCTGGGCTTCATTTCACTGTGTACATCTGCCTGGCATTCAAAGGCTATAGTCGTCATGGTCCAAAACTTTCTACCCAAGCTAATGGCTGACCTTAGTTTTGTAGGTGTTTAGAATTCAAGAGTGATCAGATCACAGAGGCTTCCACACAAATTTCAAAGAAAGCCCAAGAGGCAAGGAAATGTGTGACAGGGTCAAGATGTCTGCAGGTACTCCCGGAGAAGACAATGCATAAAGCTGTGAATGTGAAATCTAAGCTTCCACAGAGACTCCAGGAAGGGGAAGGTGTCAGAGGTATGGAATATCCATCTGCAGAGGTAAGCTGTGGAAACTAGTGGGACTAGCCCAAGAGAGAGACCATGTGGATTAAAAATGACAATACACAGGACTTTCGAGCCCATATGAGCCCATATCATAATACCATGTACTCTACTAGATGCCAGATACGGTCTATAGAATTTAATATTCACTCAGCTAGGCTAGTCTGATTTCCTTGCTGTTCTTCTACTTTTTTCTCTAGTAGTGGAAATATCCATCCAAGATATAAGGTCACAGAATAAACATAACTTTTCTTGTTTTGTTGGTGTTCACAATTAAGAGTTTTCATTAAGTCTCAAGGAAGACTTTAGTCCCTAACACTAGAAAAATATTAGAACTTTGTTATGGTGGTTTGAATGAGAATGGCCTGCACTGACCACTGTTTGAACACTGAGTCCCCAGGTGGTAGAATAATTTGGGAAGGATTAGGAGGTATGGTCTTGTTGGACAAAATATACCACTGGGGCCAGCTTTGAGGGATCAAAAGCCTCCCTCCACCCTCTGTGTGCCCCCTACTTTATGCTTGTATTCTGAGGTGTGAGCTCTCTGCTACTCAATACTGCCCAAGTCCTTTCCTCTGCCATCATAGACTCTAACTCTCTAGAACAGTGAACTCTTTAAAACATTTTCTTTTATAAGTAAGTTTCCAAAAAAAAAGTAAGTTTCCTTGGTCATAGTGTTTTTACTATACAGCAATAGAAAAGTCACCAATGGGGGAAATGGGATAACATCTGAAATGTAAATAAAATATATATATATATATATATATATATATATATATATATATATATATATGTCACAGATGAGTATGATAAGACTTCTTAGTTACTAAGACTTTTCAGAATACACTACATGCATTTCATATCATGAAATAGTAATGAGTTTGTGGAGGCTAAGGGTGGGATGCTGTGTTTTGAATGTGAAATTTCCTCATAAACTTAAGTGTTGAATATCTTGTCCACAGATGGTGGTACCATGTGGAACATTCTGGAACCTTTGGGATATGGGGCTTAGAGAGAAGAAATAGGACACCAGAGGCATGCCCTTGAAGGTTATTCCTGGTCCCTTCCCTTTCTGCTCTGCTTCGTGGCAGCCATGATCTTCCACAATGTTCTCTGTTCTTCTGTTCTTCCACAATGTCCCTGCTATGATGGGCTTGAGACCTCTAAACTGTGAGCTAAAATAAGTCTTTCTTCCCTTAAGCCATTTCTCAATTATTCCATCAACACAGGTGGACACAGGGTGAATAGGGCAGAAAAAGCTCATAATTAAGGAACTTGGCAGGAAATGGTGACCATAATCCTTCTGAAGTATAAGAGCCTTAGGGTTGAAACAGTGGCTGAGCACTGACTGTTCTTCTAAAACAGTGGTTCTTAGCCTTCCTAATGCTGTTACCCTTTAATATGGTTCCTCATATTCTGTGGTGACCCTCCAATCATAAAATTATTTTTGTCGCTACTGTAAGTTTGCTGCTGTTATAAATCATAGCGTAAATATCTGTATTTTGCAATGGTCTTAGGTGATCTCTATGAAAGGGTCAATCAACCACCAAAGGGCTGAGACGTACAGATTGAAAACCACTGCTCTAGAGCTTCCAGATTTGATTCCTAGCAATCGCACGCTGGCTAACAACATCTTAACTTCTGTCCCAGGGAATCTTCTGATCTCCACAGGCAATGCCTACATGCAGGCAGAAAAACATTTATACAAATAAAATTTAAAAAAAAATTTTTTTTGAGACAGAGTTTTACTAGCTCTGGCTAGATGTACTAGATCTCACTTGTAGACCAGGTTGGCCCTTAACTCACAAAGATCCACCAGTCTATGTCTCTGAGTGATGGGACTAAAGGCATGCACCACCAGGCCCAACAAAAATGTCTTGAAAGAAAGGGGGTGGGAGAAAGGCAAGGTTTTGTGGAAAAGAAGACATGTAGAGGTCAGGGGTGGACAGACTGTCTTCCTCAAGTACTTCCCAACTCTCTCTTTTTCTTTTTTCTTTTTCCTCTCTTTTTCTTTCTCTTTTCCTTTCTTTCTCTCTTTCTTTCTTTCTTTTTTGAGACAAGGCATCATAGTTAGTTTTGTCACTTTGACTTAAATCTAGACAAACATGGGTGAAGGGAATCTTAACTTAGAAATTTCTTGATTACTTATGGATGTGGGACAGCCCAGCCCACTATGAGCAGTTCTATCCCTGGGTATGGAGTCCTGGTCAACATGAGATGGCAGGCTGAGCAAGCCAGTAAGCAACATTTCTCTGTGGGCAGACTCTTCTTTAGTTCTTATCTTAAGCTCCTGCCCTGGCTTCCCTCAGTGACTGACTGTAAGCTATAAGACGAAATAAACCCTTTCCTCCCAAGTCGCTTTTGGTCAGTGTTTTATGGCAGCCACAGAGAAGCAAATTCAGACACAAGGTTTCTTATTGAGTCTGGAGCTCAGCATTGCAGCTAGTTTGGTGGGCCAGCAAGTTTCCAGGGATCCTCCCGCCTGTCTTCACAAGTGTCTTCTGCTACATCAGACTTTTCCTTGCTTCTTTGTTTGTTTTTCAAGACAGGGTTCTCTGTGTAGCTCTAGCTGCACTGGAACTCACTCTATAGACCAGGCTAGCCTTGAACTCAGAGATCCACAGTCTCTGCCTTGTGAGTGGTGAGATTAAATGTGTGTGCTGTCAACACTCAATCACACCAGATTTTTTAACCCTGGTGCATACTTGGGGCCTGAACTCATGTTCTCATGTTTGTACAACAATCACTTTATAGACCAAGCCATCACCCCAGCCTGGGATATAGAATTTTTTTCTCGAAGGTTCACTTTTTGTCAACTTTTGAGCCCTTTGAGGCACATACTGCTGTTGTTTAAACAATACAGTCTGACTCAAAGGATTTCAGTTGTGCTGCAGAGCTAGGGTCTGGCACAGGAACAAGGAGGCACCCCACATGTTCTAACGCTCCCAGAGATGGTCTTGCTGTGCCCAGGCAAGACAGAGTGGAAATCTGATGCTGCTGTGAAGTAGGTGATGGGAGAGGAGCTGGTGCATACAAAGTGTGTAGTTCCCATCATCTTGTGGCCAAGACCAGGGGACCACTGCTCTAACCTGAATGTCTGCGTCCTCCTAATGTAGCCAATGGTGATAGGAAGCTTCATGGCCAGGTGAGGGGACAGATTATAAAAGAGTGCTATCCACATAAAAAAGATCCCAAGGATAGACATAGTGGCAACTGCCTTTTATCGCAGCACTCAGGAGACAGAGGCAGGTGAATTTCTATGAGTTCAAAGCCAACCTGGTCTATATAGTGAATTCGAGGCCAGCCAGAGCCACGTAGTGAGAATATGTCTTTTAAAATGAAAGTTAAAAAAGAGATCCCAGAAGCTGCCTCTCCCTTTCTACCATGTGAAGACATTCGTACAAGCAGACAAATGATTCAGACATGGAATCTACCAGTGCCTTCATTTTGGACTTCCTCATCTCCAGAATGTTGAAAAATGAGATTCTACTGCTTGTAAGCCTCCTGTGGTATTTTGTTGTAGTAACTTTGCAGACAAAGACAACTGGTGATGGTCCTTTTCCCCCTTCCCTCCATTACCCGGCACTGCCTGAGCTCATCCCACCCCAAGCTGTTTCACTTATTTCAGACAAAAACAAACAAACAAGCCAAAAAAAAAAAAAAATCAAAACCAAAACAGTAAAAAAAACCAAACAAACAAACAAAAAAAAACAAACAAAATTCTGAAACAGAAACCCTGTAGAAGCAGAGTAGGCCTCATACCTAGAGGTCATTAATATATCTTACCAATGTTCTCAACATTTGTGTCTTTCCCGAATGACAAAAAAAGGGGGAAAGAGAGACACTCAACCCGTTTACCATGCTGGGATGCTCTGAGCAAGCATATATAGAAATATATATACAGAAGAGGGAGGAAGGGAGGAACAGAGAGAGAAAAAGTGAGAGAGAATAAATCTGAGTTTACCTTCTAACTGAAGTTTCTAAGCCAGGAAGGAATTTAGCTGAGGAATGGCATGAGGGGAGGGGCCTGGGGAATGTGCGTGCCACAGGAAGTAAGTGTTGTGTGATTGATGGTATTCTACACCTTATCAGAACCAAATGCCGTCAGAGCTGAAGCAAATGTTATAAACAAGGAAGGCGAGAAGGAGAGAGGAGGCAATAGAGAGTAGTAGCGACTGTGGAGACAGGGATCATAAACCACACTTAAGACTCTTCTAGGTACCAAAAAAAATAAGATACAATGTTGATGCTGGCTAGTGAGCAAAGAGGGCACTGGGAGGGCAATGAGACCCATGTTTAATATTTCACGGTAGATACTTAATGTTCCATTAACTTAATATTCTATAAACAGGGTTTTCCTGAAGGCATCACAGGGGCTCCTGGGAGTACGTCTCTGTTTGCTGAACTGATCTAGGAAGCCACAGGAAAACCCAGAAGCATAGGTGTTCTGAAGAGCCACACGGGGACACAGTTGTAACTGCATAGTCAGTGGTCTGCCTCCCTACAGAGCTCCCTTTGTTTAGATCCCAGAAAGAAGGGTACCCCAGTAGCCTGGACTGTGGGGAGGAGTTCACCCTAAGGCTTCAAGTGTGAGACAGTGACCCATCAGAAGCAGAGAGGATGCATTAGATAAACAGCTTGTTGCTGCTGATTCTACACAATTCTTTTAAAGTAAGAAGACGATGGGAGTCCTAGCACTCAGCTGGCAGACACAAGTGGATCTTTCTATGAATCCTAAGACAGCCTGGTCTACATACCAAGTTCCAGGCCAGCCAGAGCTCCATAGTGTGAGACCCTGCCAAAACAAAACAAAATGAATAAGAAAAGGAAGAGGAAAAAGAGGAAGAGGAGAAAGAGGAGGAGAGGAAGAAGAGGAGGAGAAAGATAATTGATGATGACGACGATGATGATGATGATTATGATAATGATGATGATGATAAAAATATGAGACATACTCTAAGATTGCTGAACATTCAAAGCCAAGGCCAATTGCAGCTTTAAACCATTTTCTGATCTCCACATACTTACCATGGTTCACACACACACACATACAATACAATACTCTTTAAAAAGCCAACTAAAAGCCAGGCGATGGTGGCACACGCCTTTAATCCCAGCACTTGGGAGGCAGAGGCAGGCAGATTTCTGAGTTCGAGGCCAGCCTGGTCTACAGAATGAGTTCCAGGACAGCCAAGGCTATACAGAGAAACCCTGTCTCGAAAAACAAAACAAAACAAAACAAAAAGTCAACTAAAGACTCTTACTTCTGTTAGCAATGGGTAAAGGATTTGAATACACAGTGAAAAACTCAGAAAGCCAGCGGGGTTCATGAAAGACCTGCCTTCCAGAGTCCTCCAGGACACCCCAGAAGCAACTCAGAGATAGGGCAAGGTCTCCGCACAGAGGATCTGTTGACCCTCTCCAAGGATCAGATCTACATATTTTTGCCAGGAAGAAGTATGTGAATTCTGGAGGTTATAACAACCTTGCTCACAGGTCCGCTGTGGACCTCAAGGCTTCCTAGAGTGCATCCTTTGGGGAGGGTGCCATGATTGAATATAGGAAGCTCCTTGAATAGTCCAGGTAACTTACTGGAGCCTCCAGGGTGATCGAGGAGGGGTAGAGGTTGGTGACTAAGGCAGACCCTGCATCTTTCGGTTTACATCTTCTGAAGGTCCTACTTTTGAATCTCTTGGCCATGTGTACTGAACATTTGCCCTGAGCCCTTGCAGCCCACCTTTTACCCACACACCCTGCCACCCTGCTCTCTGCCCAGTGAGGGTATCTCATCAGGCATGCCTTCTGACTTTTGGTTAGCTGTGGCTAGTGGGAGACCAAAGTGTAAGAAGACAGAAGTGAAATCAACACATTAATCTTCTCAGAGGTGACTGGGTCTCTCCCAAAGGCACTTAGGTACTGTCTGTCAGGTATGTAATTTGCTTTCTGAAGATCTGATCCTTGTAAGTCTAGGACTGGTCACTTTCCAACTGGGCAGCCCCTCTTCTTTGCACTACCTGGGATTGAACCCTCATGCATGGTAGAGAAATACATTACATTGACCTACATCTCCAATCCCCATATGAGCATCCTCCTGACCTTGCATATTCCTTTCAGTTAACCTACCAGTCTTAGCTAGAGTTTCATTGTCTTGAAGAGACACCATGACTACAGAAACTTCCATAAAGAAAACCATATCACTGGGGCTGTCTTATACTTTCGGAGGTTTAGTCCATTATCATCTTGGTAGAAAGCGTAACAGTGTCCAGGCAGACATGGTGCTGGAGGAACTGAGAGTTCTATTATCTTGATCCACAGGCAACAAGGAGAAGACTGTCACATTGGCCCGACTTGAGCACATATGAGACCTCAAAGCCCACCAGTGACACAGTTCTTCCAACAAAGCCACACCTCCTGATAATGCTATTCCCCCATGGGCATTCAAACACGCCGGTCTATGGAGGCCATTCCTGTTCAAATCACCACACTGGCCTAAGGAGTAATTGAGGTAAATGAGCCATCTGAGTTTGTCTAGGGATTTTCTGCTTTTAGCAGCTGGGCAACCTCTTAGCCCTGAGCAAATAAGAACAATCACTGTAGTGGCTACCTGACTCCTACTGAGCCCCTGGTACTGTTGGGTAGCTAGCTAGACATTAACAGGATTAGGGGACATAAGAGCTGGGTCCTCCCCTGGTAAACAACAGCTTCTAAAACCAAGAACTGGAGCTTCAAGACTAATTATTACTGGTCACATATATCCCCAGTCCTGAGAGGAGAGGTGACACCCTGGACTGCCTGGAATGTCATTAATTGATAACTATCTAATCCTCGACCTAGGAGCCTTAAACCTTAAAGATTACTATATAGTAGGAGGCTTTCTGATGAAGAATAAAGACATACCACCTCCACCCTTCACCTTGTAGAAATCAAACCATACAGACAGGTCTACCAAACTTAACATCAAGCTCGCAGAAAAAGCTGCTTTCTAGAGATTTTAGAAATAATGTAAAACCTGCCCTAGGATAACATTAAGTAGCTACTTCTCTTAATCAGTGCACCTCCAACCCCACAACTTGTGTGTGTGTGTGTGTGTGTGTGTGTGTGTGTGTGTGTGTGTGTTTCTGGGAACTGAGTTTATGTCTTCAAACACGCTGGTCAAATGCTCAGCCACTGAGATACACTGCTAAGCAGTTAGCTACTTTCTCGAAATGGAAACAATTCCTCCTGACAGAGGAAGGAGGCTCATGAGACTCAGAAGTTTCCTGTAACTAACGAAGTTCTGGAAGCTCTGAAAAGAAATTCACAAGGTCCATACCCAGTGTGATGCAAGTCACAAGCAACTGAGGAGACCCTCTGGTGCAACTGCCAGCAAGTTGTGCAGGGAGCTGCAGGGACATTCAACCTTCGCAGGGCTCAGTTATGCTGCATGTTAGTGATACAGCTACTTTCCAGTCACCCCTGAAAGTAGCCCCAATAAATTTACTGATAAGCCAAGCTAGGCTAGGATAGAATGTGTCTTTGGTCTGTTAGTGCTTTATCTGGGATGAGAAGACATTTGTTCGTGTCTCTGCAGGAAGTCTCACAAGAACTGTAGATAAGGATAAAGGCCTCTTTGGCTGTTGTCTACTCTCATCCCCGGAGTATGTACCACACTCTGCAATAAGCTCCTCCTATCTTCTGAGATAAGCTCTGTGTGTCTCATCTGGATTCTTTAGATAGAGATCACAAGAGCCAAAGGGATCGAATGGAGCCAAAGGGAGTCAAGTGTGAGATTCTTGGTGACATTGCTGTATGTCTGTTTCCTTGACAGCGTTGCTGCACGTCTGTTTCCTTGAATTCTTTTTTTTTTTTAAGACAGGGTTTCAAACTCACTATGCAGTATAGGATGACCTTGAATTCCTTTCATCCTCTTGCCTGCATCACTTGAGTGCTGGGATACCAGGTGTGTGTTAGACTCTTCTTACCTTCTAAAAAAAAAAAAAAACCTAAGCTCAGAGTAAGAAAATCCCAAACTATACACTAAACTAGTCTGTCATGACCTCTGAGAAGAACTGACAATCCTGGCTCTACCCCAAGGGTGACAGTTGTCTGGCAATGAACCTGGACATGTCCGCAGAGGGGCTTGTGCTCAAGGTATTCTCATCCCTCTGGAACTTGGTGCTGGATGCCCTTACCATCCAGGTAATCTGCATGTCTCCATAAATAGCTAAACTGGTGTTATCCTATTCATTTCATCTCAGAATGGTGTAGGTAGGTGTAAGGTTGGGGAGAAAGGAGTAGGGAATAGAGGAGGGTCTTCAGTCTGAAGGTGGATGTCTATATTAGTCCATTTTCTGTTGCTAAAACTAAATAGTGGGGGCTGATTAATGTACAAAGAAAACAGGCTCACATAATTCAGATCTAAATAGCTTACAGTTAGGCTGAAAGTCAAGCAGCATGGCCCTGGTTTCTGGGGGAGGCCTTGTAGGGGAGAATCGCATATGGTAGATCTAATATTGATATGACTGATCAGGAGGGAGAGGTTATCTTGTGATACGAGAAGCCAGCAATTAGGGAGAGGTCCGTCTAACTACAATGGCCTCTCTCTTTTGAAGACCTTTCAATGACCTAATGACTTCCCACTAGGCTCTACCTCTCTTAGATCTTACATTATTCTCTCTTATCATTACATTATCTTACATTAGCTATGTAAGAACAGAAAACAAAAACTCTTTTACCCACTGACCATGCTCACCAGCTACAAGGTTTTCTTTACATCACCATGTTGGGAACCAAACTTCCAACATGCAAATCTTTAGCAGAAAACCATATAGAAACTATATCAATGTCTCTGCCAAGTTATACAGTCTCAGAGTGGCCTGTAGTTGTAAATCTTTGAGCCCGGAGCAGGGACAGCAAGTCAGGTTTGGGACTCAGGACCCTTTGCTCCATCAGTCAGAAGAAAGGTGTTGACACTAGGTGGGCCATGCAGTCAGGGTAATAAGGCAGATATCTCAGGCAAGAGTCAGCCTAGCTCAAGATCATGACCTGAGCCCCAGAGCCTGCCTAGAGTCATCCTTCTGTCTCTTTTGTAGCCTCGTGTCTGTGTTTGCTGACATAGTTGGATGTGGAACCCTCCTGAATCTAGATGGCGCAGGAAGAGGGGCCTATCTGTTTGTTAAGCATGCAGAAATGGTATCTTCTGGTATAGGTAAAGCCAGGAGGTATATCTGTAACTGTTTCCCTGGAGATGGCACCTTTTGTTTCCTCTGTGGATTCAGGTCTCTGACTCTCAGCCTTGAGTCACATGAACAATCAACACAGTGGCTGTGTTCTGCTGACTCATCAAGTCCTGTTCATGTCCTGAAATAACTTCACCCCTCTACAAAAAACCTCCTCTTAAAAATAGAAACCCAGCTTGCGTATCTCAACTCCCTTCCCTCAACAATATTATGTTTAGAACATCTTTTTCGATGATAGCAGATATGCATGCATCTATTTTTTTTTTTTTTTTTTTTTTTGGGTTAGGAAAAAATTCAAATATGCACCAGAATAGCCTGAATTACCCTCATTTACTTGCCTCCCGTAGTCAACTATCATCAATATTTAATCAACTTGTTTACTGACCCCTCTGACTTTTTTTTTTCTGGAATAAATTCTGAGATGGTTTCACTTGTCAATAATTCACCGTGTGGATTTACAAATGAAAATTCTTGTGAGCATGAGAATACTTTAATATTATCAGATACTTTGCATTAAACTTTTTCTTTATCTCCAAAATATATTTTTTTGTTTAATTTTTTTGTTTAATTTCTAGTCCTAGAGATCAACTCTGTCTTACACATGTTAGACAAGAGTTCTAGTTGGGTGTAGTGGTTCTTATCTGCCATCCTGGCACTCAGAAGGCAGAGGCAGAGGAGGACCATGAGTTCAGTGCTAGCCTGAGCTACACAGGAGCTCCATGACAGCCTTGGCTACATGATGAGACCCTGTCTTAAAAAATAAAAGCAAAAAGTAAAACAAAACAAACAACAGGAGCCCTTCCAATGAGGTATAGCCCCAGCTGTCCAAAGCATATGTTTATGGCTTATTTGTTCAAATCGGGATACAAACGGCATCTGCCCATTGCAATGGCAAGCATACCTCTGAGATTTAAGAAGAGATGTAATCCACGAAAACATTTATAATTTCCCCCATGCCATTCATTCACCGTCACTTTAGACAGTCTAACGTAATAAGTGTTTTTCCACCCTGCAAAGCCTGTAGGGATCTGTTTCCTGCCTGGCTCACTTGCTGGCAAGGAGACGGTGAGTGCCTCGTGCTGCTGGAAAAGCAGAAGCCCTGGAGCCCAGAGCCAGCATCTGAAGGCAAGGGAGGGATGTAAAAGTCAGCATACTCCAGTGGCAGCTGCCAGCTCATGAAGAGAACTGGCTCAGGAGTTGGCTGACCAACAGCAAGCTTCACATACCCTGTAGTATTAAGGAGTGTAGTGAGAGTTTTGGTTTCTTAAAAAACCCAATTATGTCTGTTTTTCTTTTAATCCCAGGTATGGGATATGGGGCTGCTTCGGTCTATGGACAATTACAATTATTAACTATGATTGTCTCGTGCTCTAGGAGGGGCGTGATTTTTGACAGCTGCAGGTAGTTTAATTCTGGGGACTTTAGAGAGAGGAGAGCCCCGAGAGGTCCTGGGAAGCTGCTGTTCCCTCTGCTGCTTTTGCTATTGCTCGATTGCTGATTTATTATTATAATTACTATTCTATTATTACTGTGTGTATGGGTGTGTGCACACAGGTTCACACATGTGTGGCTGTAAGTACTAGAGTGCCACAGTATGTATGGAGGTCAGGGAACACATTTCAAGTCTCCATTCCCATCTATGGGCACACTGGTGCACAGGGCCTTTGGGTCCCTGCAGTCAAGGGCTCAACAAACACACATGGATCGTTTTCCTTATGTGCCAGTGACAAGACGACCTCCAAAATCTCTCTCAGCTGGGATGTGTGGCAGAAAAGTCATCTGGCCAACACCCGTCCCGAGGCCAGTGACCATTTAGTTTCAATCTGTGGTTTTGGAAGAAAATAATTAAGACTCTGGATGCTGCCAACAGGGTGGCTCTGTGCCGTCCTTGGCAATGACCCTTAAAGCAGAACCCCACCAAGAAGCTCTCTGCCCTGGCTCCAGCCCCACCCACCGGTCTCTGCTGCAGGACACTTGTAGTTAGCTCCCTTAGAGCATCAGGAGTAATCATCACTTCTTCATGGATGGCTGGTGCCCCTTCCTAGCTACAGGTCTTGGGCCTTCTTTTTGTCTCATTCCTGTGAGACAGGAGCCTGCTTCCCTGCTCTCCTCTAGGCATCTCCTCTGTGCTTCTTGGGTTCCCATCTGCCCTGCCAATGGCTAAGAGTTAGGGGTTCCCAGTTCTACTTTACAGACAGTGAAATCAAGGCTTTGGGAAATAACAGCTGTTGCCCAGGGTCCAAAACCAGCAAGCCTGGGCACCTGACATTGGATCGAGCTTCCTGCTGTAGCTTCTTCAGAATTCACCCTTCACCAGTTCAAACCTCTGCCTGCTGGCTTACTTTTGTCTCTGGCAGGTCCTTTTCTGAGCTTTAGAGACACAGCTGTCTGAAAAAAGTCTATGGGGTGTTTTCTTGGTTGATTGATGAGGGAGGGCCCTGCTCACTGTGCATGGTCCCACCCTTGAACAGATAGTCCTGGGTGCTGTAAGAAAGCAGGCTGAGCAAGACATGAGGAGCAAGCCCTAAGCTAGTAAACTACATAGCCTCCATCAATGAGGCCATGAATTCAAGCAGTTGTAGGAACCTGGAAGCAGGAACTGAAGCAGAAGCTTATCTCACCTCACCCTTTCCTCCCTGAGTTACTTTGATTATAGTCTTTATCATAGCAACAGAAACCTAACTAAGACATCCCCCTTCCTAAGCAAACTGTAACCTGTTACCATTCTTCTATATGACACAGTCCAGCAAATGGCTTTCCTGTTGACCCCTGTAGCTGAAATCACTGGGTTCTGTCTCTGCTTTTCTTATTCCGAGCTTCCATCTTAAAGCTCAGGAGTCATGTTTGGGCTACTTCCCAGGGCTTCCCTGACTCACCTCCCTTTCACCCCACATCTACACTGAAGTCCATCCACCCAACCTGAAATCTTTCAAAAAATGAAATTTTTACCATGCTACTTCTACCTACCCTCTTTAAGGGGCTGGAGAAATAGCTCAGAAGTTAAGACTATGTACTCCTCTTCCAGGGTCTCTAATTTGCATCCCAGTACTCATGGACGCCTAAAACTCTAGCTTCAGATCTGATGCTCCTTTCTGACCTCTGTGGGCACCAGTGTGCACACGTGCATTCACACAGAGACACACCCACACACATTCACACGCCCATGTACGTGACAAATAATTAAAAACAAGAATAAATCTTTTTTTTAAAAAAAAGACTTCTGCTAAGCCTCTGCAAATAGAGACAACGAGAAATTTAGCTAGGCTTGCCCTGTTCCCAGTCCCAACACCCAGGTTACTGTGCTAGCAATTGTAACTCAAGCCAAGGTTCTAATTCCTATGGGCCCAGATTTTCACATCTTTCTTCTGCCTCTCCCTGCCTGGTCAGATACATTCCTCTCTCTGTTCCACTGAATTAGGAAACATCTACCCAGTAGTGATGAGGAAAACACTTTTACAGCCCATTAGCCATGTCCTGGGTCTGGTCTGGTAATAGCACCTCCAATATTCTCCTCTCCACGCCATTCCACAGTGGCTCTATAACACACACCTATCGTGTCATGTGCTGCATTAGGCTCCGTGCATGAGTCCCTGGGCCATCCAAAGAAATCCAGGGGAGAGTGCTCTGCACTTCACAGGAGTGACTCAAGCAGTAGGATGTGGGCTTGGAACTGCCAAAGGCCTTAATAAGACTCAAGAACGCTGACTGGAAGTCAACAGGGGGTGGGAGGGATGGGGTGAGGGAGCAGAGCTAAGAGACTGAAAGAGGAGTCTTCATTATATGAAAACCTAGCTACAGCTGTACATGTGCCAACACTGAAATTTTCAGTTGTATGAATGTCTTTTCTCCTTCTTCTTCTTCTTCTTCTTCTTCTTCTTCTTCTTCTTCTT
>JANHMN010000002.1:63125534-63163534 GCA_030674055.1 Rhabdomys pumilio
TGTGTGTGTGTGTGTGTGTGTGTGTGTGTGTGTGTGTGTGTGTGTGTATGTGTGTGTAATTCTGACTTAATAGAGATTCCAAGAAATCTACTAGAATAAAACCCAATCCTGGAGACTGGGGCTTGCATTCTAAATTAAACTTGGCTGGAGGGGGGGGGGTAAGTAAAGCTATTTTTTTGCATTGGTCAAAGTCCCCTGAATATGGATGTCACCTAGATATACGGATGTCTCAAGATTTTCATTAAAAGACCTTTCATGTAGGTATGGGAAGTATAGTGAATGTCCAAGTTGTCCTCTGGTGCCAAACGTCATTCCTGCTCCAAGTGTCTGAACTCTGAGAGATGACTGTGTTGGCTGTGTGGGGGCTGTCTGATAGAAGCTGAGGCCTTTGGGGATGGGATACAGAGATCTTACTCTTCTCCCTCTCCCAGTTTTCTGCTCAATATCCTCTGACTAAACCCAAAGGGAAGTCAAAAGAAAAGAAAAATAAAACCCTTGATGGGGTCCACATGGGTCAGACTCCTGGCATACAGAAGGATGGAGAAGAGTCTAGAACAACAAACAAAAAGTGTCCCAGTGAGCTCCCACCCTTTGGAAAGCAGGAGTGGGGTAAGGTCACAAACTCTCAAAGCCCACCCCTAGTGACACGCTTCCTCCAGCAGGCTTCACACCCTAAACATTTCATAACCTCCCCAAACAGAGCCACCAGCTGAGGACTAAGTGTTCAAATACTTGAACCTACAGGAGACTTCCCTCATTCTCACTACCACAATGGCTTTACATAGGAATTGTCACTGAAGTGCTCTCTTACAAGGGATGCCAGTTCCCTCAGCCAAAGGACAAGCTCTGTTGTCCAGAGAGACTCAGGGACTCTGAGAAGTCAGAGTTCTCAGTGGCATTTGTGTCTCTCTGTCCCCAGTCCATGTCTCAGTGTCTCCTCTCTATGCCCTAGGCATGTTTAATGAGTCCAGCTACACTGACTATTTAATTGTTTTTCTTATTCTGTAAGCCTTATTTTTGTTTGTTTGTTTTTGGTTTTTTGAGACAGGGTTTCTCTGTGCAGCCATGACTGTCCTGGAACTCACTCTGTAGACCAGGCTGGTTTTGAACTCAGAAATCCACCTGCCTCTGCCTCCCAAGTGCTGGGATTAAAAGCATGCCCCACAACTGCCCGGCTTCTGCAAGCCTTATATATTATACTCAGACTCCAGACTTGGTCTTCAGCCTTATGTACCCTCCCTGCTCCCCAGGGATTGGAATTGAGGCAGGAGGGCATTAGGTAGAAGAAGGGACTAAACAGAGAAAGGAAGGAACCCTCTTTACCTTCCTGGTTCTGATCATCTATCTCTTCTTGGGTGACACCTAGGAATTTTGACATAACTAACCATGCCACCTGTAAAAGAACTGTACTTTCTTGTCTGAGAGACATCAGAAATCAAATTGCTAAGAATATATAGTGTGCCAGGCATAGTGGCACACACCTTTATTCCCAGCTCTCAGAAGGCAGAGGCAAGCAGATCTCCATGAGTTTGAGGCCAGCCTGGTCTACAAAGTGAGTCCAGGACAGCCAGCCAGGGCTATTACTGGTTGCTCTTACAGAAAACCCAAGTTTGGTTTTCAGCATCAATCACATGGAGGCTCACAAACACCTCTAACTTTAGCACCCTCTTCTGGCGCACACACACACACACACACACACACACACACACACACACACACACTAATAATAAAATAAAAGAATGTCTAATGAACTGTGCCTCAATCACAATCCTTTGTCCCCAGTATCTAAGTAACAATTTTTAAATCAGTTGTTTAATCTCTATTGATATTGCCTTCTCTAGCTGCAAGCCCACACAGCATGCCTAAGTATCTTATCTCTAAGGAAAGAATTCTGTGGATAAGAAAACAATATATACCAGTACATACTTTCCCTCGTATCTAAGCTGAAGTGGCTTCAAGGCCACAGGCCACATTTGAAACTACTGTTGGGCGACTTGGGTACATCCCTCCCTCCTCTAACAATTGAACTTGAGTTTAATCAGTAATCTCACTCTGACTGACTCTGAAATTCTTTTCTGTACCGAGCACCAGCTTTCATGGTATACCTGAATAGAGTTTCCTGGGGCTGGGGGTTGGGGGGGGTGTTCCCCAGGCTGCATTGCCTGCAATTGGTGAGCTAGCCAGTGCCAATGATGAAGCCATCTTGCAGGTTGGCATGAAGATCTTGGATGCTCTGCCTGCATTCACATCCCCTCTGTTCATTTCCTCTTGTTACCAAGCACATTTCTAGTACACTGTTTAAACTTTGAGTGATGATGGTCGTCTAAAAACTTTCCCAGGTGCTGGAGAGATGGCTCGGGGGTTAAGAGCACTGGTTGTTCTTCCAGAGGTCCTGAGTTCAACTCCCAGCAACCACACGGTGGCTCACACCATCTGTAATGGGATCTGATGATATCTTCCATAATGCAGACATACAGGAAGACAGAACGCTCATATACATAAGCAGATAAATCTTTTATAAAAACCTCTTCCAATACAGTATCTGAGGTTTCACTTTTAGAAATGAAGGCCTCGGTCTCAGTCAACATCTGTCTGAAACTCCTAGTGGAAAGTTTAATGTAAGAAATCAACTTATAACATTTAAATTGTTATTCAGTTACTCTGAACAACATGGCAAAAGTTCTTAAGGTCTCTATCAAAGTCATAATTCTTGTTATTTTGCAATTATATAGAAAAGGAGTTCGATTCCCATTTTTTATGACTTTGCTGACAGTTTTTTTTTTCTTTTTTAGAATTATTTCCTGAATCCTAACTCCATCTAACCAAGACTGAACTGATGCAATACTGTCCTGTTGATAGAATTAAACACAGAGACATTAGGGACTGGAGACACGGCTCATGGTTATGAGCACTCACTGCCCTCCCTGAAGGTCCTGAGTTCAATTCCTAGCACCCAATGGCAGCTCACGAGTATCTGTAACTCCAGGATCTGACAACTTCATACAGACAAACCTACAGGCAAAACACCAATGCACCTTAGAAACAAGACACAGAGATTTAGAAACTAAATCGCTGATCTCTGGCATTAATCTTAAACCTTTGTTTAAAATGGAGCAAATACTGTGTTTTAAAAAGCATCTTCCCTACTTCCCTAGCATCTATACCTAACCATTTACTTTGTAAGTTGTAGTGAAACTTAGTAGTGACCTTCCAAAGACAGAAATGAATTCCGTGTTTCAAATACTTATAGATTACAGTGAAAACTAGCTCTAAAACCTGACTCCTAGTAGTATCACTGTATTGCCCTGTGCAAGCTGGACAAACTTGCACTGTGGGAGATTCCACGTGTGAGTGTGGGGAAGCCTGAGCAGATCTAGCCTTGTGGAACAAAATGAGAGCATCAGTCACGTTTTTGAATGTATTTGGTTGTCACTGTCTCATCAGAAGGTTACAAAAGTTTCCTGCAGACTTAGTTTCAGATCTTATCTGATCTGTAACAAGTCACAAACTGTTAGTCTTCTACTGTGTGATACTATTTCTGGGGAGATGGGAATAAACATTTACTCACCCCAGGTAGGAAACTGATGACAGTCTAAAGCGAGAATACCACCAAAATTCAATTTGGTGACAATGAGCTTCATTGGGGTTACTTACTACAGACGAATGACCCAAAGACAGCCGCATCACCAAAAGCCCTCCCTAGTGTATGTGAGCCAGCCCAGGGAAGCTGGGAACCTTGAGGGTACTTCAACACCTGCAAGCATCTTTATAAATTAGAGAGTGTCCTTTCCTGGTATCTTGACTGATCCTCTGTTGCTTCCAGGAAGCTTGACTGATCTGCTTCTTTTGGCAGCTCAGTTGGTCTGAGAAAGTCTCTCTGTAGTTCTTACAGTTTATATATGTGGAAAGGATGGGGCCTAGTGAACCTGATCAGTTTCAGGGACTTCCTGAAGCTGTTGAGTTGTTTGCTGACTAAGCTTAACAAGCAAGTGAATGTTTTTCCTCCTCTTTAGAATATTTTATGTCTTTATTAGCTCTCTTCCAAAATAGAATGTTTTATCTCAGAAAAAAATGTTATGCAACACACTAATCAGTAGGTAGGAAGACATTTTAAAAAGTGATGTTCTAGGTCTGTAACTATTGCCTTGCCCTTGGTTGGTTGAGATGCTGGCCCACTGAATATCTCAGCTACTTGATGCTCTAATGCCTCACTGTCTGCCTATACTTATATTATGCTAACAGCAGTGATTATTTGAGTAATAATGGCATTGCCACGTGCTGGATGTTCCATGGTTCATGTCCACCTAGCCACATAAGTGAAATGTGTGTGTCAAAGCATCTTCAGCCAACAAGGTCCCAGAGGCTATTTGGGGCATCTGTTTCCTGGGAACATTCAAATATGATCAATTGAGACATAATTTCTTTTGTTATTTTAATTAGAAGTCTAGTTAGGCTGTAGTTGATACAGAAACACCTCTTACCTGTGTGTGTGTGTGTGTGTGTGTGTGTGTGTGTGTGTGTGTGTGTGTCTGTGTGTCTGTGTGTCTGTGTGTCTGTGTTGCATACACCTATGATGCCATCACAGGCTTTAAAAACAGCACCTCTATAATAAACACATCCATCATTCTTCCTTGTGCGTATTTTTAAGAACAAGTACTGTGAGCTCTACTCTCCTATCATGTTTTAGTGTGCACTGTATTGTTAACTGTAAGTCTTGTGCTGTGGAAATGCTTTTAACTTGCATAACAGAAATTAGAGCCCACCAAGAAACAATGAATCCCCCACTTTCCAGCCTCTAGCACCTGCCATTCTAATTCTGTGGGCTAGTGGTCAATGCTTTATGTATTAATAGGTAGAATCCAGCAGTGTTTGTCCTCTTGTAAATGGTTGACTTCACATAGCACAGCATCCTCTATAGCTACATCTGTTTGATTACAAATGGCAGACTTCCTGTCTTTTGAGAGAACTTATTAGGAGTCCAAGAGAGTGTAGAAAGCTCCCAGGATAATAGAACAGCCCAGGTGTCTAACAGCAAGGTGCTTTCTGCCTGCAGGATGGAAGCAGTGAGCACTATCAGAAACTGGGCATGGGATGTGTATGTGAAGGGTGTAGTGGGTTTGTTCTAATGCTGCTTGTATTCTAATATTAATTTGCATCCCCAAACTGTTTACATGAGTCTTACACACATAGCTTATGGGAGTCTGCCCCCAGTTAGTTTTGATTGGTAAATAAAAATGCCAACAGTCAATAGCTGAGAAGGACAGAGGCAGGATTTTGGAAATTCCTGGGCTTAGGAGGAGAGGAGAGATGCCATGCCAGAGAAGAGTGCAGGACAGAGAGACATGGTCATCATGTGAAGGAGCCAGGAGAACGTGACCCAGAGCCAGGCCCAGTTGAGCAGCCCTCTGGGTCCAGAGCAGCCAAAATCGAACACAGAACTTAGTAAGTAATAACTTGGGATTAACTGCATGGAGGTTAGGCAGTGGCCCAACTATAGAGCTGTTTAGGGCATATCAAAATACAAAGGATGTGTGTGTGTCTTTCATTTGGTAATGTAAACCATTGAGGCAGGTATTGAACCTGCTGATGAGGTTTATTTTTTAAATATTTAATTCTACAGTAGGATGGTGGTGAGAGTGTTGTACAGAGGGGCCACTTAGCCAGGATGTCAAGACCTTTGGTAAAGAAAAAGAGCTAGGCCAAGTTAATCCTGTGGGGAGAGGACCTGGGGAATAAATACCCTGACTTCTTGCTGCCCTCCCAGGAAGGCCTAATGATTTATCTCAGAGGCTAGGCTCCCAGGAAAGGGTGCACAGTCATTCCTCAAGGCAAACTTGATATTCTCTACGTGCTTCTGAATTCCTGCCTTGAATGTGGATTCAACCACAACTTCGTGCTGTTTTGATGTAAGAAAATTTGCTCATGTCCCCTGGCGTTCAACCATAGGAATCCCTGGGAGACACAGCACAGGCTTACGTCCTGTGGGCCCTTAGTTTCAGGACTGCCCTTCATAGACTCCAAAATTGAAGGATGTCCAAGCCTTTTATTAAAACCATGTTGCACTTACATATAATTGATGTGTTTTTTTCACTATACATGAAATCATTTTAGGTTACCTAGAACAAAGTAAATGATGCAATAAAAAATTCTGATAAGATATATTGTTTAGGGAGTAATGACAAGAAAAAAAAGGCCACACAAATTCAGTGTATAGTTTTTTAAAAAGTGTGTGTGTGTGTGTGTGTGTGTGTGTGTGTGTGTGTGTGTGAGCGCACGCACCTATAGGTAGAGCCTATAGATACAGAAACAATGCACTTTAGGCTATCTTGTGGTTTGGCTTTGTCCAATGAAAAGTACGTGTCAGAGCCAGTTAATGGTGAAGCACATCTTTACTCCCTGCACCTGGGAGGCAAAGGCAGGTGGACCTCTGAGTTTGAGGCCAGCTTGCTCTACAGAGAGAGTTCAAGAATAGTAGGGGTACACAGAGAAACCCTGTCACAACCCCACTCCAAAAAGTTCACGTCAAAATCACGTGCACTTGGGTTAAAATCAAGTAGAACAACAAAAAACCCTCAATTTATAGCCAACTATTTGTGTTCTTTGCACCACCCTTGAAACATTCAGAACTTCTAAAGCTCATCACAAAAAAGCTCCCACCATTTTAAGCCATTTACTCACAGGTACTCCTCTCATGGGCACCTAGCCTGGTCCTCTGTCTCCTCTTCCTCAAGCTTCTCCTGTGAGATGGTCCTTTGCCAAATCCTCGCACCTTATACCATGCTATCAAGAAAACTCTCTTCTCCATCCACTGGATTCCAACAACACTGCACCGGCATCATATCATGTATAGGTATTCTGATTGGGCTAGCCAGAGATTGGGAGACATGAGTTGTAAGTGACATGCTGGTCCAAGTGTGGGCTGTGCAATTTGAGAACAAAATTGACCCTGGTGGGTGCGATGGTTCACTGTCATTGTCACCTTAACTAGTTTAGAAGCACCTTACATGACACACCCCTGGGTATGCCTGTGTTTTTAGAGGTTTAACTAAGGAGGAAAGATCATTATCAGTGTGGGCACCACTAGCCTATGGGCTATCCTGAATTACATAGACAGAGAGAAGGAGAAGGGAGTGAGCCGAGCACCAGTACATCTCTCTCTGTCTGCTAACATTGGATGCAGTGTGACAAGCCACCTGTTTTGGGTTTTATTGCTATGAAGAGACAACATGACTATAGCAACTCTTATAAAGGAAAAGACGTAATTTGGAGCCGGTTTACAGTTTCAGAGGTTTAGTCCATTAGTTTAGTCCAATAGTCATGACAGAAAGCATGGTAGCCTGCAGGCAGACATGGTGCTAGAGAACGAGCTGAGTTCTCTACATCTTAATCAGAAGGCAGAATGAGACTGTGCCACACTAGGTGTAGCAAAAGCATAGGAGACCTCAAAGCCTGCCCTCACAGTGACACACTTCCTCTAACGAGGCCGTACCTCCTAATAGTGCCACTCCCAATGGGCCAAGCATTCAAACACATGAGTCAATGGGGACCATCCTTATTCAAACCACCACACCACCAAATCTCCTGCCACCATGCCTTTCCGCCATGATGAACTATACCCCTTCAAACTGTGAGCCAAAAATAAACCCTTTCTTAGGTTGTGTTTGTCTGGTATCTTGTTACAGCAGTAAGAAAAGTTACTAAGACGGGGGATGTAGGGACGCAGAGTCACATGGTGACAGAATTCTCTTCACATGATAACTTCTTTTGACTCCTCTGATGCTAGCCCTATCAGAAGCTTTTAGAGAAATATGAGGGCCACAGTCCCAGGAGACCTTGACAAGCAGCAGTCAGGTATGTTGCTAGAATGTAATAACAAGTCTGCTTTTATTGAACTTAATTTCATGGCTACCTTCTATTTATGGAAAATTAATTTAGCTTTATATTTAACTTAGTGATGTAACGTTATAGCTCAAAAAATAAGGTTATCTAAATGAAAACAGAGAGACTTCTTTTAAACCCCAGTGGCAAGCGAGTGTGAAGTAGTAGTGGTAATGGGTGTGTCTGGTAACTCGAGATTCACTTGGTGACTGTGCATTTGTGTGCTCCCGGGGGCTGCCTCTGCTTTCACCCCAGCCCTTTACATCAGCTTCCTGTGGCCACAGTAACAAGTCCCTACAAAACAGGTGACTCAGAGTTCCACACATTTATCCTCCCACAGTTCTGGTGGCCAGAAGTTTGCCTGTGCTCCCTCTGAGGGCTCTGGGGAGCAGCCTTCTCATCCCCGCTCAGTTCCTGGCATCTGCAGGCTGTCCTGGGACTGTCGATGTTTAAACACCATCTCTTCTTGTTTGTCTCTCTTACTAAAAGGACAACTCATTGTACGAGTTACTGTTTTGCAGCTGTGACAACGCAGCTGACACAGTATATTTTTTTGTCTCAGAGTCTGAGGTGCAGGGAAGGGATGGCCACAGGAACTGGAGGAAGCTGGTCACCTTGTACGTAGTGAGGAAGCAGAGAATGGCGAATGCTGGTGTGAAGTCCTCTTTCTCCTTGTGCTTCAGTTTGGGATTCCTGACGACAAAATGATGCCACCCACATTCAGGGTGGGTTTTCCCACCTCCATTAACTTAAACTAAACACCCTCTCACAGGCATACCAGGAGGCTTGTCTCCTAGGTGGCTCTAGAGCCTATCAAGTTGACATCACTAGTGACAATCATATCCAGAAAGATGGAGGTTTTGTCTGATTCATCTCAGATTCTGTATGTGCTGTATGAGAGATGCTGAGAAAACATACAGTGACCAATGACTGCAAGCATTTGAGGTGTAGGATAAAATGAGGTAGGACGAAGATATCAGGCCTGGAGATGCCCAAGGCTCTGCTATAAAAGAGCATCCATTCCCCAAAGGTCCAGGATTGACATACCTTGTCTCCTGGATGGTGTTATTGGGAGATGGTAGAACCTACTAAGAGGTCTCTAGCTTTCAGGGCCACACCCTTGAAGGGGAGTATGAGATCCTAGTCCTTTCTGTCTCTTTTTGCTTCCTGTTCACTAGGCGAGTAGTTTTGTCCCATCATGATATGTTGCCTTGTCAGAGACCCAAGGTGATGGACCGCCTGATTTTAGACTGGAACCTCCAAAAATCACAAGCAAAATAGATATTGCCCAAGGTGGGAGGTGGGAGTTATGCAAGAGTAGTACCTGATGTGTGAGTATGGGAACCTGGGTTTGGAACCCATATAAACAACCTGGTTTGCCTGCATGCCTATAATCTGAGCACTGTGCACTGTGAGGGAAGGGGCAGAGATAAGAGGATAACTGTGACTGGAGTACAAGTCTGCCTAACTTGGTGGTATCTCGGTTCAGCAAGGAATCTGGTCTCAAAAAAATAAAACCAAGAGCCAAACACCAGCAATCTCTGGCTTTCATGTATATACACACTTACTCATCCACATGAGCATCACACACACACACACACACACACACACACACACACACACAAAGAAAGGTCAATTCAATCTTTTATCTCTTTATACTTCTTCTCTATTCAATGTCTTTATACAATTTCTTCTCTATTAAGAAGTTTCTGAAGGGCTGGAGAGGTGGCTTAACAGTTAAGAACTCTTGCTGCTCTGGCAAAGGGCCTTGGTTGGCTTCCCAGCATCCCCATCGAGTGGCTCACAACTTCCTGTAACTTCAGTTCCAGTGATTCTATCTTTCTCCTCTGGCTTCCACAGGCACGGAATGAAAATGGTGCACATACAAACAATCAGGCACACACACACACACACACACACACACACACACAGAGAGAGAGAGAGAGAGAGAGAGAGAGAGAGAGAGAGAGAGGATTTTAAAAGACGTTTCAGAGGGTCTGGTGAGATGTCTCAGCGGTTAAGAGCACTGACTGTCATGAGTTCAAATTCCAGCAACCACATGGTGGCTCACAACCATCCATAATGAGATCTGATGCCCTCTTATGGGGTGTCTGAAGACAGCTACAGTGTACTTACATATAATAAATAAATAAAAACCTTTGGGCTGGAGTGAGTAAGAGAAGGGAAAGAGGGAAAAAAAGTTTCTGAATAATTTCTCTGAGCTCCAATTTCAATAAATTCTAAATAATCCATCAGTGACTTTTTCTTTTGCATTTTTAAAATAAAATTATTTTATTGCAACCAAACAACAACAAAGCAAACAAGAAAACCAAAATACAGTCAGGAAGACATTCACCAAGCAATTCAAAAAGCTCTTTCTCAGAAAGTGACTTTGGAGGGGCCTTGATCCCTGGTGTCTGTCCTTGGTGCAGAATCTATAAACCGAGGAGGAAGCTCACAGAGTCCAGGAGCCTTCTTGGTGACACTTGGAAGCCCCTCAATCCTGCAAAACCGCACTTAGTCCTTGCCAAAATTCAAAGATGAACACAGAAACTAGTTTCCAACTTGGAACACTGAGTTCTGAAATGGAGAAGTCCCCTCTCCAGAGAATCCAGGGCTCTTTCTGCTGGTGAAGGCTTTGGCTAAGCCACGCCCTTCTCTCGCTGGTGAGGAGATCTCTCATCCCAGCCCCCATCTCTCAGAGAAAGAACAGAAACCTTGTTCAGCCAAGCTCGGAGTTTGAGCACCTGGTCCTTTCAACTCTGAGTCTGCATCCAGTGCTGGTGAGCTGGAACAGGAAGGGACCGGAAAGATCTGCCCCTGGGGAGCCTGGAACAAGGGGCAGCCAAGAATGTGCTAGAGATCTCAGCCAGCACCCTGGGGGGCAGTTTAGGGAGGGGAGGTGGGCAGGAGGGAGGGACCCTCACTTCCTCTGGAGTGAAAATGGCTTGCTTGGCAGCCCAGAAGTCTGGTTTGTGGGAGCACATTTTAATGTCAAGAGTTTCCTCCAGCGTTGTTCCCAGAACTTGGGGATCTTAAAGTTGACAGGCCCAAACAGCTGCAGGTCTGATCTATGCGACCTTGCACACATGACCTTGTCTTATTAATCACAGTTTCCTGTCCGTAAAACGGGCTAACATTAATAGTACCCCTGGTGGTGAAGGCAGCCCCCTCCAGGCTAGATCTCCACTGTGGCATGGGGCACAACTCACACCCCATGTCTGTTCCCTTAAGCCAAAGCTCCCTCAGTTCAAGCAATATTGTTGTCGGAGGCAGAAGGGAGTGTGAGGTTTGTTCCCACCTACCTCCAAGGCTCCAGCAATGCATGCCCATGTCGGCACTCTCATGTGACTTGACCCTCTGACCTTCTCTTCTCTGGCTGCCCCAGACTGTAGTCTATTCTTGGGTCACCTGCTCCAGCATTTCTGTGTTGCTTATACTGATTGGAGGAGGGTCTCAGAAAGGTAAAGATCTTCATCATCCTCCAAAGGTCTGTCATGGACCTCAGTGGGGATTCTCCTTTGCAAGGATGCAGAGTTGTAGGCAGGGGGCCTGCAGGATCCCTTACTACTGCTGACTCGCCAGCTCAGACTGACACCATTCCCTTCCTTCTGTGTAAAGCTCCACAACCCCCCAAACCCACACATTTACTCACTTCCCTGTCTGCCCTCTCAAGCCTCCAGGACATCCCCACCCTCACCAAAGCTCACTGTTTCTCTGGGGTAGGACTGGGGAGCCTTTCATGCCCTCACCCCAGGGCTTTATAGGCTGTGCAGACAGCCAGAGGCCCCTGCTGTTCATTAATGACTTCCAGACACAGCATGGAGCTCAGCTGGACAAGGCAGGGCAATAGGAGGCCAGGCTGGGGAAGCTGGGAGTGGGGAGAGCTACCAGAAGTGTTAAGAAGACACTGGAGACAAAGGCTCCCAGGAAGATCCAGTTGTGTCTGCTGAGCTTCAGGGGTTGCCTTGTGTGCCTTTGGCTCCCTCATTAACAGTGTCTAGTGCTCCATGTAGCCATCCATGGGCACTGTGGCTTGTCCTGCCTTGCATCTCATCTTACCTGCCTCCCCTCAGTATACATCTCCTGTAGGGGGCGCTCCCCCCTTACCCCTCCTCAGATCTTTTCTTGGTACCTCTGTTTCCATGATCCTTGGGCAAGGAGGCTATGTAACTTATGGTACACATTTCCTACCCCCTCCCCAACTCTCCTGGGGCCAGGGCTCCTCCTGCAAGCCAATTAGGCCTCAAGCTAGGGTCTTCATGGATTCAGGCAGGCCTTGTGAATGGAACCCTTTATTAGGAATTGCCCAGATTCCAGAACCAAATGCTCCCCTAGCCTGCCTTCAATAACTCTGTGCCAGCAGCCACAGAAACAGCAGCAGACAAATGAGACACTTGTACCCTTTAAAAGGTCCCCACAGCACATTCTCTCACCTCTGTCCCTTGCTCTGTCTGTCTCTCACTCTCTGTCTTTTTCTTGTTCCAGTCCAAAGGTGCCCTTCCAACTCTGCCACAATAAATCTCTTGCATGAGATATGTTGTGTGGTATAATCATTACCATTCCTTGTCCTTGATTGGCTAAGACACTCTTGCAGAAACCCTAATACCTTTGCTTCTGATTTTCCTTTTTCTTTTTTTTCTTTTTTTTCTTTTTTTTCTTTTTTTTTTTTTTTTGGTTTTGGGGTTTGTTTGTTTGTTTGTTTTAGACAGTGTTTCTCTGTGTAACAGCCCTGGCTCTCTTGGAACTTGCTCTATAGAACAGGCTGGCCTTGAACTCACAGAGATTCAGCTACCTCTGCCTCCTGGGTGCTGGGATTAAAGACGTATGCTACCACTGCTGGCCTGCCTCTGATCTTTCAAAGTTAGTTTCTTTGGGACTACAAAAAGTAGGGTTGGTCCCCAAAGGCTTTTACCAACATAAGATAATGCTAGGACTATACATCTCTTTGATAGTATTAACCCTTGCAGGGCCCAGAAACAAATATGCTAATCACTGATAGACTGCAATAGCGTCTATTACAATTAACAGCAAAATGTGGCTGTTTCCTGTGATCATAAACTCCAAGTGTGCTTGCTAAAGAACGTGTGCAAGAACAGGTGTGGTGGGTGCACATCTGAAATCCTAGCACCAGAGAGGCTGAAGCCAGAGGATAACAAGTTCAAGGTAATCCTTGGCTATGTAGAGAGACCCTGTTAGAAACAAACAAACAAACAACAACAGAAGAAACAGGCCAATAAAAGGGAGTATTTGTAGCTTAGCATGGTGTCACCTTTGATGCCAGCATTTGGGAGGTGAAGGCAGGAGGACTAGGAGTTCAAGGTTGTTTTTAGATACATAGTAACTTCAGTGCCAGCCTGGGCTACATGAGACCTAGTCTCACCCTACTTCAAAACAAATGAAGCAGTCGGTCAATTGTTTGAAGCGAGCAAACAAAATTATCTTGATTTGCTACTGAAATTACTGTACATCCAGAAATTCACAGGCATCTTTTTGAAATATACTGCAAAAATTGATGAGAGGACTTAAGGATGAGATATTATTTATTTTCAGCACGTGGGGATCAAACCCAGGGGTCTTGTACATGATTGGAAATAGAAAGATATCAAACCTTTTCAAGACAACTGAAATTGAACAGAAAGATCCAGAACATATTGAAAAAAGTCACATTCTTGGATCGCAAAGCATAATGCCATTAAAAATGACATTTCCCCATAAATTAAAATTTAAGCTTAAAGTGGTTTGGCTTCCAGGAGGAGGAAGAAATAAAACTGAACAAAAGAATTTAAATGTTTATAGCAGGACTGGAGAGACAGCTCAGTAGGTAAAGCACTTGCCATGCAAGCGTAATCACTCAAGTTCAAATCCCCAGAGCACATAGCACCAGGTGAGATGGCTCACACCTGTAAACCCAGTGCTTCAACACTGAGGTGAAAGGAGATAGAAGAATTCCTAGAATTTCACAAGCCAGCTTGCCAAGCTTACACAGCAGAACAAGAGACCCTGTCTCAAATAAAGTAGAGGATGAAGACTTGAAGTTATCTTCTGTACTCCACACGAATGCCATGATGCACATGTACCACGGTATGCTGCTCATGCCTGCACTCATACACACATACATGCAAACACACCGTACACACAGTGTATACGGACTTTATTAAAGTGATTAGAGGGATTAATGAGAACAGCATGTTGGGAGCGGCTTGCATTTACAGTCTGGCACTGTGAGATGCATGCTCTTCCCATGAACTGTTGGACTGCTGGAAGAGAGGCAGATGTCTTTTGCATCCAGCCAGAGAGGCACTGCCAGCTCAGCAGCTCCGACTTCCCTCAAGGAGTCAACAGGAAGATCCCAGATGCTCTCAGCCAGAGGAGGAATTAACGTTTGGATATGTCACAGCTCTCCAAGCCTGCAGGAGCTGGAAGAGCTCACTTCAGAATAGCAAAGGGGCAGACCTACTCCCTCTTCCACCTACAGAGACCCCCAGTACAAGGGTACAAACTTCCCACTGAGGTTCAAGAATCCATCCGGTGATTGTGAAGGCATCAAATAGACAATCGCCATAGTAGAGAGGAAAGATGGGATGGGGAGGAGGAGAGATACTTGCTGCCTGTCCCATTGAAATATAGCCCTTAATTCAGCTGGAACTGTTTTTGGTTGTTGTTGCTGTTGTTTATTTGTTTGTTTGTTTGTTTGTTTGTTTTTTGAGACAGGGTTTCTCTGTGTAGTCCTGGCTGTCCTGGACTCACTCTGAAGACCAGGCTGTCCTCGAACTCAGAAATCCGCCTGCCTCTGCCTCCCAAGTGCTGGGATTAAAGGCGTGCGCCACCTCCGCCTGGCGGCGGAACTGTTCTTAAGTTCATAGTGTCAGCTATTAGTATAGATGTCTTTAGTTTCATACGGCTGCTATAAAAAACTACCACAATCTAGGTGGCTTAAACAGGAAATCTCTATTCTCTCATCCTTCTGCAGACCAGGTGTCTGAAATCCAGCATCAATAGGTTAGTTCCTTCTAGGGACTCTGAGAGAGAGGCGGCGGGGGGTTGGGAGGGAGACTCCATCTCATGTCTCTCCTTGTTCCTGGTGGCTGTGAATAACTCTGACATTCCTTGGCTTGTGAACACACTGCTGAAATCTCTGATTCCCTCTTCTATCTCCTGCCTTCTCTCCTCTGTGTCGTCTACCTATTGTAGGTACTTCTACTACTAATCCAGAATAATGTCAAGTTCTTTCATTTGAGTGGCAAAAGAAATCACATTCTGAGATTTCAGGTAGACTTATTTTGGGGGGCAGGGATGGGATGGAGAGACCTCCCATTCTACACACTACAGAACTGCAATGGGTATGTTGGTCTCAATCTCTGTTTCTCACAAAGAATAGTTGCAGCTGGAGTCTCTTCTTGGACATTGAAAAGGTGTGTTGTGCTTGGTGATGGGATAAGGTTGGTTTCCTGCCCAGGTCAACTAGAATATTGAAGAGGTCATCAGATTGGCTCATTTCAAAATTTGCATTAAGATAATGTAAGCAGGGCTGGTCCAGTAGGTGCAGTGTTTATGTGTCTTAGTTCAGATTTCTATTCCTGTGATGAAACACCATTTCCAAAAAGCAAGTTGGGGAGGAAAGGGTTTATTCAGCTTACACTTCCACATCATAGTCCATCATTGAAGGAAGTCAGGACAGGAATTCAAACAGGGAGGAACCTGGAGAGGCAGCAGCTGATGCAGAGGCCATGGAGAGATGCTGCTCACTAGTTTTCTCCCCTTGGCTGGATCAGCCTGCTTTCTTATAGAACCCAGGACCACCAGCCCAGGTGTGGCACCACCCACAATGAGCTGAGCCCTTATCCATAAATCACTAAGAAAATGCCCTACAGGCTTGCCTACAACCCAATCCCATGGAGACATTTTCTTAACTTAGGTGCCCTCCTTTCAGATGACTTTATCTTGTGTCAATCTGACATAAAACTATTTAGTATACTATGCAAGCATGAGGACCCTGAGTTCAAATTCCCAAAACCCATGCAAAAGATAAGCACAGAAGTTCAGGTCTATAATTACAGTACTGGGGGTGAGAGAGGCAGAGACAGGTGGATCACAGGGGGTTGTTGCCCAGTCAGTCTAGCTAAATGGGTGAGTTCAAAGTTCATTGAGAGACCCTGTCTCAAAAGATAAGGTAAAGAGCAATACAGGAGGACAGTGACTTCTGCCTCTGCATGTGTACACACGGGCGAATGTATCTACACACACATGCAAATATATGCATGCACCACACACAGAGAATTTATAGTGATCGAGAGAATCACAGATGAGACATAGTATTAGGAAAAATCTGAAGTACCGGTGTGAGATACTTGCCTATGTGTTATTGGTCATGGAGGTTCCAGAGGTCCCAAAACAACACAGGCTATTGCCATTGCTCTTGGTTGCCCATCAGAACTAGACATTAAGACCATATTGCCGAAGGTGCCACCCATTTCATACGCAATAGAAAGAAATCAAGCTGGGACTGAGCTAGATGCTTCCTCTTTCCTGACTGGATTTTGTTGTGCTAGAAGGTGCTGTGAACGCTGCTGGGGGGTGTGGGGGGGTGGGGGGAAGAGATCATCAAAAGTGGTGAAGCCTGTTTGCTTCAATACTGACCTACCAGGCAAAATAGATGCATTGGTTCAATTGCAGCATGGCAGTCAGGGGGTAATTGAATTTGAAGCTTGAGCCATAGAGGGAATCCATGCCTGGCACTCTAAACCCGGAGAGATGATTCAGTGGTTAAAGCACTGCCTGCTCTTCCAGAGGCCTGGGTTTCAATACCTAGCACCCACATGGCTACCAACAACTACTTGTAACTCAAGTTCCAAGGGATCTGATGTCCTCTCCTGGCTTCCATAGGCACAAACAGGGCACACAGACACACATGCAGGCAAAACACCCACACACATAAAACAAAAGTAAAAGTTAGAAAGCCCGTGACTAGGGAGGCCATAGTTGTAGGGATAGTTACTATTACTTTTCTAAATACATAGTTTGTCAAATTGCCTTATAAATATTTAGAATTGTGCCAATAATTTAGAGTTGCCCCCAAACTTTGCTGGGGAAGCTTGTTTTTGTAGAGGACATTGATTGATACAGAGACTCATAATTGGCCAAAATGCTGAGACAAAGTTACGGTTGAGTGCTCAGTCTTAAACAGGACACTTATGTCAACCCTTCCAAGGCTCAGGAAACATCAAAGAAGAGGGAACAGAAGGGATGTGAGAGCCAGAAGATGGGACCGAGGACTGTGAAGAGCTGTGAAGACAGCATAAACTCATGCAGCTGTGGTCACCTGCCCAAGACCAAGCTTCTCAATATTCTGCCATGGATAGGAACAGGCTCAGAGGCCCCGCCTCTCACTGAGGAGCTGTTGGCAATGGATGGAAAGTGAGTCATTTTTCTGCAATGATGTAGCCACTATAAGTTACCCATACTCCGGTAAATAGCCCCACACCCAGACTCATGCAAGAAACCATAATTAATTAAATCATTAGAAAAAGAAGACATGACATGAGACATGTAAGTAAGAGGAAGGACTTGTGAGGACTTATTTTAGGGAATGGAAGAGATGACAGAGAGTAATGGGGACAAATATACAAACTGGGTCAAAACATATCTTATGTGTATAAGAAATGAAGAAAAAATCTAAACGGATTTACACGATATGTTATCACACTCAGTACCACCCATAGTCTCTTGTGAACTCTTCATATTGAATTAACAGGTGGATCTGGTTGTATTGGGTTAGAATGAGTTAAATCAGATTAACTTAAATCCTAAAATAATAATAAAATGACAAGAACCTAGAAAAATAAAGAGATCAAAGAGGGTCTTAAAACATGCATATGCGAAAGTCAAAAGTTGAAGTTGTTTCGCTGACGACCCACACTTTCCAACTCAGCTCAAGGATTTTGCTAGCTTTAAACATTAATGAAAAATGTCTCGTTCTACTCTGAGCTGAAAAAGATATTCTTTTCTTCTTTTAAGAAGTATTGCTGGTTTCTCTTTCCATTTAAAGCTGTGGTTCATTTCAGAATGCTTTTCGGGAGCTTGGCGTGGTGGTGCGTGCCTACAGTTCCTGGGAAGAACGAGGCAGAGGATCCAGAGTTTGAGGCTAGCCTGGATCAAAAGTACTTTTGCTTATTCACCGACAATATTTAAAAAGTAACAAAGCAAGCCACATACTGGGAGAAAGTATTTATAGACTATCTGGCAGGTGACTAGAATATATATATTCACCAAAAAGAAAGCAACATATACTCCCCAATAAGAAAAAACTGGGGAAAGTATCATCATAAGAAAACTGCAAATCAAAACCATGATGATAGGTCACTACACTCTTGTTGGCATTGCTAAGTTTATCATGTTTTAAGAATTTATTATTTTTTTGTTTTATGTGAATGAATGTTTTGCCTGCCTGTATGTGTGTGTACTACATGTGCCTGTTTCCCCTGGATGCCAGAAGAGAGACTGGATCCACTGGAACTGGAGTTACGAATGGCTGTGAATCACTTTGGGAGTGCTGGGAACTTCGGTAAGACCAAGTGTTCTTAACCACTGAGCCACCCATTCCGGCCTCCAAATACTCTTTCTTGGTTTAATCTGGGCAGAGGTTACATGGGCCTAAGAATAAGTGTACCAGAAGTAAACTTGAGACTTGAGACTTTTACTCTATGTAAACTACCTCTCCTCAATAAGAAAATACTCAAGAGCCAGAGAATACTCAAGATCCAGTCTCTGACATTGCAGACAGAGAGTATGTTCTTGAGGAGGGCCTGATAGACTTCCAGGGAAACACGCAGTGGCTACATGCCTATCAAATGGGACAGCACTTATTTTTTTTTTTCGAGACAGGGTTTCTCTGTGTAGTCCTGGCTGTCCTGGAACTCACTCTGTAGACCAGGCTGGCCTTGAACTCAAAATCCGCCTGCCTCTGCCTCCCAAGTGCTGGGATTAAAGGCGTGCGCCACCACCCCGGCGGGACAGCACTTATACATGTGTGTCTGTGTGCATCTGTGTTCCTGTTTGTATTTACCTGTGCAATTCATACATCCTAGCATAAAGTTGCTTGGCTGCCCTTTATGAACATGAGTGCTTTTGAGTAGCTTTACGTACTACTCCTACCCCTGGTCTGTGAAATCTGTCATTCCTCCCACAGTGTAGCCTCTGAGGACATTTTGCCCAGGGTCCAGTACTGGAGGAAACTGATTAGAACTGGGCTCCCTTCTACCTTCAACAGGGAACTAACTCCAGGGCCTTCTTGATTTACTTTCTTCCTGGTGCTTACCCTTACTGGCTAGCCCAACCCCTCCTTCCCCCCACCCCCAGACGTCCCTTTCTGGGGGTTTTCAAGACAGAGTTTCTCTGTGTGTAGCTCTGGCTGTCCTGGAACTCACTCTGTAGACCAGGCTGGTCTGAAACTCATGGAGATTCACCTGCCTCTGTGTGCCACCCGACACCATTCTTACTGGTGCACTCTGCCCAATCTGCTGACCCCATGTCTGAGTTCATGGCCCTCCCTTCTCCTTTCTCTGAATCCCCTCTGTCATCCCTTACTTCAGATTCACTTTTCTGGGTCTTGTAAATGAGGCCTGTAAATAGTGAGGGCTAGGAAAGCCAACTTAGAAAAACCCTTCCATCTCCAACTTTAATCCTGGTTCCATGAGACCTGGTCAGGGGCTTCAAACATCCCCAGTCCTGCACAGGGAAAGTTACTTCTCCTACCAACCAGCGGTGGACACAGTGGAACAAGTGGGGGCAGGGAGTGGATGCCCACAGGACTAGGGTAATAGTCACACTGCTGGGTCCTTCCTAGAGGCAAGTGACCCCCTCACTCATCTGTCCCTCTAAGAGCTTCCCAGGTATGGACTCTCTGTGCATCTGTCCCCGTCGCACAGATGTTGTGATGTGGCTAGGATATCTCCCAGCTTGCAGCAGGCTTGAACCAGACAGCTGCTGGGAGGGTCTCCCATTCCCTAAGACAAGAGTACCTCCCTAGCATTCATTATCCCCTATTGCAGACAAACAGTTCTGACCTTGCCATCCCTACGGGCAGCAAAATCGAAAGTGCGTATGACGCCAGAAAATAAATCAGAGGCTGGCTGAGGGGTAAGGAAAGCTGTGTGGCTCAGCAGGGAGGAAATGACGGGTGACACAAACAAGTATGACTTCATGTGTCCCCACACACCCCTCTGAGGTCAGACAGACCCCTCCCGTCCCCTGGGCCTGATGTACATGGTTCTACATGTCAGAGCTGTGCTTTCTTGACCACACAGGCACATGGGATTCTGGGGGAGGACACAGAGTTTGTACATCCATGAAACACAGGTCAGAAGTGCTGGACATCTCTGTGAGCCTTGCTCTGAGTGTGGAGAGTGCAAGGGGTGTTTTTTGCTCCCTGATCTCAGAGCCTCATGGAGGAATATTCCATTACTACTTATCACGTGTGGCTGGGAAGGAAAATGGGGAAGCCCCAGACCTCTGTGTGTCCAGCAGAAAGAAGAGGAGGAAGCTTTGGAAATGGATTTTTCCACTGTGTCTTGAAGGAGCGTACCAAAAAAGATAAGGGAAAAAGACCTCAGGCATGGGGGACAGAAGAGTCATCTGACAGACAGCCAACTTCCAGGGCCAGATGGCTGGAACCCAGTCAGTGCTGACCTGTCTGCCTCTGTTTTCTTCCTTTTGAAATCAGGAATCACAGGCTCAGGGTGTGGGGTGACAGAGATGGCCCCACCCTGCAAGTTTCCAGTGATGGGTACCTTTCAGCTCTCCCTCCACTTCCAGGCTTCAAAACGATGGCTGAGAGAGATGACAGACTGACTTCACATAATCTTACCTCTCTGATTGTTCAGAATCCCTATTTCCAAGCTTTTCAAAGATTTTTTTAAAAAATGATTTATTTATTTTTATTTGTGCATATTGGTGTTTTGCCTGCATGTATGTCTGCGTGAAGGTATCGGGTCCCCTGGAACTGGAGTTACAGTCAGTTGTGAGCTGCCTGGTGGGTGCTGAGAATTGAACCTGGGTCCTTTGGAAGAACAACCAGTGCTCTTAACCACTAAGCCATACCCCCAATCCCCTCCAGCTTCTTATCAGTCTTCCTCCCATGTCTATACTTTCTGAGTGCTCCCGACTCTGACCATAAACTTCAGACAAGGTGGAGAATTACCTATAATGTCTGGAGTCAGGCCTTGAGTGCTGGCTTCAGGTTCTCAGTCTGGGTATCAAGGAGAAGAATAGGGACTAATGGGGTAACCCCCACTGGTGGGTTTTTACCACACATGTTCTCACCCCCTATGCTATGTTCATGGTTGGTGGGTAAGGGAGAATAACTTTTTCCATAAAGAATTATAGTTCATACCTACTTGAGGACTAAGGCTGGGACATAGTCCAGAGCCTTGACATGTAGGTGTGTGTGTATGTGTGTGTATATGTGTGTGTGTGTGTGTGTGTGTGTGTGTGTGTGTGTAGGGATGTCTCCATCCATCTGACTCAGCTCATTGGTGGCATGGTCACAGCAGTGGTCCAACCCCTACCATGAAGCCAGTAAAATACAGACACAGCCACCTGCTGCAAAAGCAAGTAGCTGTCAGGAATTGTGAGGAACTGGAGAGACCCTTGTCTGAAGGAATGGCCACTGCCCAGGTTCTAGCCACATTGACTTTATCAGATTATGGATCACATGTCACTGGACCACAGTGCTGTTTCCCCTCATTCTTTAAAAACCTTCTGACATTAAAATGTTGACTACACGTCAGAATGTTCTCTGAGAACCAGTTCAAACAAACAAAAGGGCTGAGATGGGCCCCAGTGGCCCTCTGTGTCCTCTGCTCTTTAGTAAAATGTGGCACTTGACTTAAACACAAGGGTACTGAGGCCCAGAGGCTGCCATGACTGCCAACAGGAAGCAAAGCCAGATTCAGCACCCTGTATTTCTCCATCCTGGGTCAAATGCAAAGCTAAAGGTTTGCTGGGGGTGACCTTGTTGTGAAGGTAAGAAGAGGACCTCCAAGAGTCATATCCCCAATAGACACTTAGGAAGAGGCCTAAAGCCTCAGTCTGGACCTCAGAGCCACCCCACCCC
This sequence comes from Rhabdomys pumilio, assembly GCA_030674055.1. Lineage (NCBI taxonomy): Eukaryota > Metazoa > Chordata > Mammalia > Rodentia > Muridae > Rhabdomys > Rhabdomys pumilio. The sequence continues at coordinate 63,147,526 of JANHMN010000002.1, forward strand.
ACCACACCCCCACACAAAGGATACTTGGGCAGACAAGAAAATGATTCATGAGCCCTGGGGTTATCCTGGAGTTATCCAGATGTGGCACTGACCAAATGCCTGGGCGTCTCTCCCCATCACTCTACACCCAGCTCCAGGGTTACCCAATAGACCTGGTTAGAGGTGGCAGGCTGACAAGCTGAGACTCACTGTGTGACAATATCTTAAGGAGGCTGCTACAGTCATTTCTCTAGGTCCCAACTGACATACTGAGGAGGGACTGTGGGGGAGGGCGATTGAGACAATTGACTTGGAGTCAATTGGAGTAAAAGGACATGAGGTGCCCATGCTTGCAGAAAAGCAGTAGAGAATCAAGAATTGTTGAGTGCACAGGAATTAGTTGCATACAGCCTCTTGGTTAAGGGTAGACCTGTGTCCACCTCCCCCTCTCAGCACTGAGATTTTGTCTTGTTTGAACCAGCACATGTCTTGTTCATACCGTCACTCTCTGTGAGTTCATATGTATATCAGGAAGACACATATATATGTGTATCCTTGGAGTTACTCACTACCTCTGCCTCTTACAATCTTTCTGTCTTCTCTTTCACAAAGATCCCTGGGCCTTGAGGGGAGTGTTTGGTAAAGATATCCCATTTAGGGCTGAATGGAAGCTGCTATTTTTAAATTTACCCTGTAAATGGACTGAAATCTCCTGCAGCAATTCTGGCATTAAGAGCAGTACCATTCCCAGATCTAGACTTCTCTAGCTTTGAACCTGCTTTTAAATATTTTTCAGGGAGGCTAGAGAGGTGGTTCAGTGGTTAAGAGCACTGACTGCTCTTCCAGAGGTCCCGAGTTCAGTTCCCAGCAACCACATGGTGGCTCACAACCATTTGTAACGGGATCTGATGCCTTCTTCTGATGTGTCTGAAGACAGCTACAGTGTACTCATATAAATAATTCTTTAATTTTTTTTAGAATCATTCATTTATTTAATGTGTGTGAACATTTTGATTGCAAGTACATCTGTGTACCATGTGTGCACCTAGTACCTGCAGAGGTAGAAGAGAACTTTGAATCCCCTTGAAATGGAATTACAAATGGCTGTGAGTCTCCATGTGGGTTATGAGAACTGAACCCAGGTCCTTCTACAAGGGCAACAAATATTCTTAATCTTTTGAGTCATCTCTCCAGCCCAAATTCATTCATTCTTTCTTTCTTTCTTTCTTTCTTTCTTTCTTTCTTTCTTTCTTTCTTTTCTTCTTCCCTCCCTTCCTCCCTCCCTCCTTCCCTCCTTCCATCCTTCCTTCCTTTCTTTTGTTTGTTTTTGAGTCAGGGTTTTGTTTTTTTTTTCAGTGTAGCTCTGGTGCTCCTGAAACTCTGTAGCCCAGGCTGGACTAGAACTCAGAGATCTGCCTGCCTCTGCCTTCCAAGTGCTGGGATTAAAAGTATGAACCACAACTGCCTGTAACTCCTTCCTTTTGATTGTTATGACATCCTCTTTTCTCACTGCCCCAGGCACAGATTCTGTGATTTTGTGAATGGACTGGTAATTTTCACTTGCAGACTGGCTGGGATGTTGTGAGGGGAGAGTTAAGATACTCTATGTGGTTGCTCAACCCTTGTACATTTCCCTGCAAGCCCAGAGCCAGGACTGTACCTCAGCCAGTTTTGGAGACTATGACAAGTTACTCCTGATTATGATGTTTTGTGTACGCCCAGGTCGATAAGGCCACTGCTAAATGCTGTTTTCTTGGGACTAGGATCTAGTTGTGCAAACATTAAGATGACCCATATATCTGGCTTCACTGGTAGGGTCCTGAGTTTTGGTTCCCACAGCATGCTGTGCCTATGAGAAGCTCTCATTGGAGCTTGTAGATCCTGAGACTTGTGTGGCTTCCCTGGATAAGGGAATCTCACCAGGGTCACTTCCATAGAGCTGATGTGACCTGGGTAGCCCCAGTGTAAGTAGGGATTGATTCATATGTTTAATTTTTTTCTAACATGAACCTTTCTGCTTCTGCTTCTCCCCAAACCCTTTTCCATATTAAACTTCAGCCTTGATTGTAACCTGACATTGAGTCATGGAAGCTCCTTTAGTAAATTTTCAAACTGGAGTCTGGTCTCAGGCCCCCTCCCTCCCAAAACAGAGGGTGAGGGGGAAATCTCAAAAGCATCTTGCTTGCCATGAGTTTAGCCTCAGCAATGGTGATCACAGTTAGCACCTCTGTGAATTCATCCTGTCCTTGTTACCAACCCATTGATCTCATTCTTATCTGTGACCAATGATGGGTTTTTGACTCTATTCTTCCCTTACTAAATTAAACATTCATTCCCCTGAGATGCTTCAGAGCCAACCTCTCATCAGAGCATCCCTGATCAGGACAAAGTCTTGAATAGGTGAAGCCTAGTAGATTTCTACTCACAGTCAACCATCCATTGCTATCAATAAGGCATGGCTTCTAATACCCTCCAAATACCAAACCTGCAAATGCTCAAATCCCATTCATAACATGATGTGGTATCCCTATATACCCTATGCATATTCTCCTGAATGCTATTTCTCTACATTCCTTGTAATACCCAATGCAATGTGAATGCTACTCAAATCATTGCTGTACTGTACTGCTTTTATGTCTATTATTTAGTACGACTCCATTGTTATTCTAGTTTTCCTTGTTGTTCTAGTTTCCTTATTTCCTAGTTTCCTAATATTCATTGTTATTCCTAGTTTTTCAGTCTGCAGTCAGGTAAATCTGTAGATGTACAAGTCACTATTACCACAGGACTGACTACCTATTGCTGAAATAATTTGAAATCCTCAAACTGATGAATATATTTTTCTGGATCCCATATTTCCAGATCCCATATTTGAGAACCACTGACTGGGCTTATTACCTCTCCCTGAAGACCTTTTCTCTGTACTATGCCCACTTTGGTATGCGTGAAGAATTTCTGCTTAATTAAGCATTGTGAGTAGCAGAATCTGTCCATGTTGGTTCTCAGCTCAATGTTTCCCATCATGCACCTGCATTACTGAGTGTAGCATATGTTAGCGTGTGGCTGCTGTGTTCCTCAGCACAAACAGACAGCCTTGTGTGGTCTGTCTTCCACTGAGAGTTCTGGGTGAGATGCTGCAGCTCCAGTCTGCTGTGGGCAGAGCAAACGCTTGCACTCCGCCTTATACCCCTACTTTGAAATTTAGTTCCCAGGAAGATGGTATTAAGAGGCGATACCTTCAAGAGGTAATTAGGTCCTGATGGTGGTGTTCCACATAAAGAGACTTATTATCATCATTATAAACTGTGTAGTTCCAGATTATATGCTTTAAATATTTTATGTATATTTACTTGGTGGTGGGGCACTCATATCATGGCATGTATAGAGAGATCAGAGGATAACTCGCAGGAGTCAGCCCTTCCCTTCCACTGTGTGGGTCTCAGGGATTGGACATAGGCTGTTGGACTTGGCAGGAAGCATCTTTACCAGTGAGATATTTCATTGGTCCCTATGTGGCATACTTTTATGTGACTGAAAACATAATGCATTTTTGTGCTGCAGCAGCACCCCAAACACATGGGTGGTGCATTACCCTTCCCATGTTCTGAGGGCTGCCATGCCATGTCCCTAGGGAATGAGACTTTTTAGCTACATCACCATCCTATAAGACTGTCATCATTTATACGTTCATCATTGACCATACATCATTATGTGGTGTCTGACTCTGTGACAAAGCAGGGGAAAGCTCCAAACACTGTTGTACCCTTAGTAGGTGCTCAATAAATAGTTTTCCTTTCTGTACATATTAGTCTTCAACTGGAAAGAATTCACAAATGAATAAGCCACTTGTCACTGTCTCCTGTAGCACCAAGCCAATGAAAGGAGCCTTACTGACTGCTGAATACCAGGCACCAAGCCAAACTGTTGGTGGTATTGTTTACCTTGCAAGGCATTGATGTTAGCATATCCAACAGAGAAGCATCCAGATGGCATGTGACTCCAAATCTGGACAACTGACAGGAAGCTCTTGGCCCCACCTCTGAGGTGTGTGTGTGTGTGTGTGTGTGTGTGTGTGTGTGTGTAGTTGGGCTCACCTAGGTCTGCATGTGTAGAGGCCAGGGGTCAATACTGACTATCTTTCTCAGCGGCTCTCCCCCTAGTTTTTTGAATCAGGATCTCTCACTAAATGTAGAGTTCCTTTCTGACTAGGCTCCTGGCTAACAGGATCCGGTCCCCTACCACATCTGGCTCTTCTGCGGATGCTAGAGATCAAACCCTGGACTTCATGCTTAACACAGCAAGCCCCTTACTCACTGAACCACTTCCTCAGCCCACCTCAGAGCTTCTATGTCGAAAGTCTTGGGCCTGAGTCCAGCGAATTTGCTTTACAGTTGACATCTGATTTTGCAATGAAGAGAAATGGCGAATCCAGTTAAGGGATGCCGAATGACAGGCCAGACAATCTGGGAAGGAGGAATGCTGTCTAAGAACACTGGCTCAGTTAATACAGCAAGTCCAAGGCAGGAGAGGGGAAGAGGATTAAAAAGTGGAACACACAACATGATGTGTAGTCCTTGCTTTGAATTCTGTGTGAGCAAGATACAGAGAGAGGGCTCTTATCTTGGGCATGACTGGGAAATGAAATGGCAGAGATTTCCTGATTATTTACTGTCATCAAGGCATGCGATGCTATGGGGGAAATGTCCATATGAAGTATGCAGGGGTGAAATAAAATCTGATTTCTGGAAAGAGCCATAAAGGCAGGCCAAAATTTTATTTTGTCTGTCTATTTACCAGTGGCTTTTCTATTGGTCCGAAGAATAAGTATGTTGTGTGAGCAACTCTTATTTCTAAAAATGGAGAATACAGTTACTCGTAAAAGTTTCCAAAGTTTAGTGATAAGAATATATGCCAGCAATACTATCATGAAGCCACTGTGTTCCACTATTGATAAGGAAATCATATATGCATGCAGAAAAATAATTTGGCAATAAGCAGTGAGATCCATAAAAATATTCATATCTTCCAGTTCAAGAACCGAACTTCTGGGAATGTACTCTGACTTAATGAGAAAGACAGGGTGGGAGGTGGAAATCCTCTTTCTGCATGGGAGTGGCTCTGTGAGTTACGTGTTTTGGCTTGATGGCATTAGACAGCAACGTTCTGAGGTCTGTGTTGCAACATGGGAGCCTGAGCTACAAGCTGGGAAGTGCGCGTGCTGTGGTTATGGCCAAGCGGAGGCATGTGTGCCTGGGACCCCCGCCAGTGGAGAGCCTGGAGAGGCTGACAACAGCTGAGTCTTAGGAGAGAGCAGGGCTGGCCTGTGGAAAGCAGGGGGGTGGGTAGAGACGTGGGGCCATTTATAAACCTTTTAAAAAGGTTAAAGCTGGGGCTGTACTGTTAGGCCGAAAGCAAGTAGGTGTCAGTGTAACTGTCTCCCGTGGCCTTTGAATATTACCTGGCGAGACTCGGCTGGAGAAGTTGGACTTTTGGAGGTTCTGAAAGACTTTGTCCTCACCTTCCTCCCCTCCTCCTCCTCCTCTTTCCCCTCCCCTTCTTTTCCTTCTCCTCTTTCTTGTATATCTGAGATGGGAGCTTACACTGTAGCCCAGGCTGACCTTGAACTCAAAATGATCCTCCTGCTTCAACCTCCATTGTGGCTTTGGTTTTACCTTTAAAGCTTTAACAATGCTCTCTCAGGAATTGCCTGAAGGAATTCTCACCCAACTACACATTGCATAGCTTTCAGACCTTCTTTGGAAATCCTAAAATTCTTGCCTTTTCGTGCTTGCAAAGCCAACATCAATACGGATAATGAGAAGGTCCTCTACCACCTTGAATTGTAGTATTCAGGTTCCATGGACCATGACTGCAGTGGTTTCTGAGTGTCTGGGTGACTGAGCAGGCTAAAGACTGAATTCTAGGGAATCCATATGTGTCTGGAAATTGTGAAATGAGTTCTAGGGAATTTGTAGGTGGCCTAATGCAAACCTCGGAGTCCCATTCTTTTCAATAGAAGATATTTTGAGTCTCATATCCTTCACGTCACAATGGATGGGGTCTGATTTATTACTGAGATGCCTAAAAGGCATCTTTTTTCTATTGTCCTGATACAAAGCACTTGGCTTCTTTCTAACCCTAATCTCTTCCGAAACCATGCCTTCTCACCCCCGCCCCTCCAACTTTAGACTAGCCTGATCAAACTGCAAGTTTTTCAAGTCCTTCTGCTCTATTTTTCCTCATAATCCTCAGTGTAAAAGTATCTAGTCATAGCAAAGCCACAACCTGCATCCTGGGTTAACAAAAACACCTAGCAGAAATAATACTTCCTGCATCAGATTAGTTAGCTTGTTACCTTTTAACTTTTGCCTTCCACAAATTCTCAGAATGGGTAAAATGTAGACAGGCTCTTTACCAGGACATAGCTCGAATGCTTTTATTTCAGTCCCTGGCAGAGTCTCCACTTCCATGTAAAACACGCAGACCACAATTTTTACTCATTATTCCAATTGGTACTGTGGCAGTTTTGGGCTCCTGCTGGTGTTGCTCATTAAGCTGAGTTTATGGCATTCTAGGCTTTCTTTAGCATTCATCTCCAAACTCTTCCAAATTCCTCCCCCAATCCAGCTCCAAAGGCTTAAGTATCACATGGTCAGGCTTAATCATAGTGATGAGTTCACTTTGCCTTAACAAAAACACCTAGCAGAAATAATTTACGTCAGAAAGAGATAGGATTTATTCCAGCTCTCAGTTTCAGAAGTTCAGTCCAGCCCACTGATTCTGATGTTTGGTGAGGCAGAATGCCATGGTAGCAAGGGCATGTGATAAAGGGTATTTTCTTTAACCACACAAAAGAAGTAGTTACTTTGCCTCGAAGCTTTCACCTATTGTAGCAGATATAGACTCTAATCTCCATTTCCTCTACTAATAAGGCCAATATTTTCTATCTCAGCAACGGTTTGTTGTTTGGAAAGTTCTGGTCTGAGAGCTGAGATGAATGTAGTAGCATTTACAGCACATGTTTTCCTTGTCTTGAAATAATCTCTGTGATATTCATATTGTCTTTGTTAGGGTTTTATTGTTGTGAAGAGACACCATGACCAAGGCAACTCTTATAAAAGAAAACATTTAACTGGGGCTGGCTTACAGTTTCAGAGGTTCAGTCCACTGTCATCATGGTGGGAAGCATGGCAGCATCCAGGCAGACATGGTGCTGTAGGAGTTCTACATGTTGATCCAAAGGCAGCCAGAAGACTGTTTCTTCTGCAAGCAGGCAGGAGGAGGCCCTCTCCACACTGGGTGGAGGAGCTTGAGCACAGAAGTTCTCAAAGCCCGCCTACACAGTGACTGACATACTTCCAACAAGACCACACCTCCTAACAGTGCCACTAATCATGGGCCAAGCATATTTAAATCACTACACATATATTTTCTACAATGATGTTGTTACCTAAAATAGGAAGGTAAGATCTAATACTTATTTTTCTGTCCTGATTGGATTTTTAGAATCTCCCCAGTCTATTACTTTTGTTCATTAAATGTGAATGGATGGTTAAGAATTATCCTGAGGGCCAGCGGTGCACACCTTTAATCTCATCACTCAAGAGGCAGAGGCAGGTGCATCTCCGTAGTTTGAAGGACAGCATGGTCCAAGACAGCCAGAACTACTCTGTCTCCAAAAACAAAAGCAAATAAAAGATTGTGACTTGGAGGAAAGCTTTCTATGTTAAGTCCAGAGACTAAAACTAAGAAGCTCACAAGCAAATAAACCAACATCTTGGAGGAAGCAAAAGGTTTGCACAAAAAAACACACATACAAGGGCGTTTATTATTCATATCCTTGGGGAGATAGAACATCTGTGGTCTAAGAACAAAAATTTTTATTTTAAAAGAATAAAAAAATTCAGAGAAAAAGAGAAAAATTGCTTTAGAAAATAGAAATATAATCCTAGAAATACAAAGTTCTCTTTACCGAAGAGATAGAAATATAAGAAGAAAAAAAATTCAGATAAAAATTTTTAAAAAAGCTAAAAATGTGTAACTCAGACTCAGAGAACTGATGTTTAAAGAATAGAGGTATTAAGGTATTAAGGTATTAAGGAACAGAAGAACGGAGGAGGCCAAGTGGAATAGGTAAGTCAATGAGTTTTCCAGAGTAAAAAGCACAACCTTTACAACAAGGACTTTGCACAAGGGCTAGAGATACAGCAGTACCATAGCATAAAATCGTACAACTTCAGCATCGCAAATAAACGGAGTGTATTGTGTAACGTCCTCGTTAGTGATCAAGGAAAAGTTCTTTTAAAATTACCATCCATGAGATTGTTTCGGATGAATTAATAGCATCTCAGAAAGATGGGGCTAAAACACTTCCAGCTTAGATGCTGACACTTGAAAGAACCAACAATCGTGTCAGAGTCTGGATCACACATTTTCAGAATGCATAGTGTCAAAGTAGTTATCTCACGTGACTCTAGTCTCTAAAAACTAACTTGCATTGTGCTTAGAATATAAGGAAGAGAATTGTGAAAAAGGCTCCATGGGATCCAGGACTGAGTCTAAGCAGAAGAGAATCCCAGGAAGATGGTTCCCGGATGAAAGCTCCTCGGTCTACAGCGGTTGGTCTCTGAGGAGCTACCTTAGCAGAACTGCTTCCTCTTTTTACCACACCCAAATGATTAAGATGTCAACTGCTAAATATCCTTTTTTTAGACCCATAGGTCTTCAGATAACATCGGGCTGCTCAAAGTGTCTTTTCATTCCTTAATCCCGTGAGTCATCTAACACAAAGTACATTAATTGCTGTTTAACGTGCAGAGAGTAATGTGGCTGTAACTAGCTTCAGAAAGTCAAGGTCAACTTCGAAGGTGGGGGAAAAAGCAGACACATTCTAGATCAGTGGTTCTCGCCCGTCCTAACGCCGAGACCCTTTATCACAGTTCCTCATGTTGTGGTGAGCACTTACCATAAAATGATTTCATTGCTACTTCATAGCTGTAATTTTGCTACTGTTGTGAACTGTAGTGTAAATATTCGATATGCAGGATAGCTGATATGCACCCTGGGTGAGTAGGTCATTCAACTCTCCACAGATGGAGAATCGCTGTTCTACATGGTGCAGCTCCTGACCCCAGAGATCCTTGCCTTCTTCATAGAAACCTATTTATGTATTTGAATCCTCCAAGATATAGTTTTGAAGATGATTGTCCTTGTGCCTTTAAAGGATGACCCTTGAATTAATCTGATTTCTTTCCTATCAACTCCCAAGTATTGGTTTTGAAGGAAGATCTATTTATTATTTTACAAATATGTGTGTTTGCCTGCATGTAACTAGGAGCATCGCATGCATACAGTGCTTGAGGGGACTAGAAGAGGACACTGGATTTCCTGGACCTGGAGTAACAGGTGGTAGTGAGTCACCATGTGGGTGCTGGGAACAGAGCACGGGTCCTCTGGAAGAGTAGCCAGTCCTCTTGACCACTAGTGCTGAGCCATCTCTCCAATCCCTCCAAATGACATGCATCTGGTTCTGGGGCAAGTAACATGACGGAGTAGATCTTAAGCTCTGGGAGAAAGAGCAATTTAAGCTACAAATGCACCTTAATTTCTTTTCGCAGACTCCAAAGCAATTTATCTAAGCAGGGGAAGAGCTTGAGGATAAAATTAGTGATAAATATATGGAGAAATGGATGCCAGTTGCAACCTCCAGTGCTAACAAAAAGCTGTTCTAGGGAGACAAATGTAATTATGGCAACGAGTGGTTCAGCTGTGAATGTAATTTACATAGCCACAATGGCATTACTCCTGAATAACAATCTAATCCAGATGACAATAAAACTAGAGTGCTCAGGGTGACTGTGAGGGTTAGGGACAGAGAGAAAGGAGCTAAAATTTCATGCATTTGGAATTGTGGAAACAAAAGAAATAAGGCTCCAAAGGACACCACCAAGAAGTAATAGCACAAGCGTGGTATTCAGAAATAGGAAGGTTATCGATGAAGAATTGACTGGTTAGGTCCAAGAATAGGTTAGAGAGAGACTGCTGTTCTTGATGTGAGTTGTGTAGGATTTTGTCTTTCTGTTGAACATAGGCATAGTTCAATTCTCAATCTGAATTTTAAGACCAGTTATACTGGGATGAGCACTTCGAGATTGAAAGGTTTTTCCAGAGTCTGGCCTCATTTTCCAGGTGCTAGACAAGTACTTGATCCCTGAAGCTACTTTCCAAGTGAAAGAGCAAGGAAGAGAGAGTTTCCTGCTAAAAGACCACATTTCCCAGACTCCTGTTCGCATCACAGAAATCTTTTCTGCTTCTATAAAGGGCAGTATCCCATCTTACGTAGGCATTTTTGACCATCAGCATATATAGATGGCAAAAGTGCCCTCTTGCCATGAATAAACATGGCCTTGGTTAAGTCAGGCCACTACACTCTTTGTTTCCACCTTCTGTTTTTCTACAGCTTCTTAAATAATGTAACAGAGAGTAATAAAGCAAGACACCTAATGTCCTCTTCTGGCTTACACACACACACACACACACACACACACACACACAAAGCACATATACCACAGACACACAGATACACACACATACACCACACACAGATACACACACACACACACACACACATACACACATAAAACACATATACCACAAACACACAGATACACACACATATACCACACACAGATACACACACACACATACATACACACACACACACAAAAAAAAAAACCAAATAAAATTAAACATTATTCTCAAAGGCATTACTAAAGCTGAAAGTTTTGAGCCAATTGAACACAGTTTTTAAAGTTTTTGCCAGGCTTCTCAACTCTCTTCTGAGAGCTATGTACTCTGATTTGGAGCTCTGCCACTTCCTGGATGCTGTGATGGGCTCCAAGTGACACTGGGAATTTAGCAACTCTGCCACAAAGGCCCTTAGGATTCCAAAATATAAAGGAAGCCCTCTCAGAAGAAGGGCTCTCTTAAGGAAGTTGACCCTCAGGCTGGCTCTTAGAGAAGAAGCAAGAATTTCCTCCTTGACAAAGACATAAAGAGCTATCTTGTAGGAAGTAAGGGAAAGTTACTGTGAGGTTTTTTGTTTGTTTCTAATTTTATTATTATCATTAAATGATTTGTTTATGTTTTACTTTATGTGCATTGCTCTTTTGTCTGCATGGATGTTTGTGTGAGGGTGTCAAATCCCTGGGAGCTAGAGTTATAGACAGTTGTGAGCTGTCATGTGGGTGCTGTTAACCACTGAGCCATTTCTACAGCCTCTTATTATTGTTTAATGTGATGTTGATATTGAGAAAATTAGGGCTCCCTCTTGGGGATCTCATTAATAAAAGAACTTAAGAATGGACTCAAAGGGAAGCTTGCCAGCAATGTTATTAGAGTTTAAAAGAAAAATCCTAGACCAGGCAAGCTGTAAATCCCAGAAGCTGCCTAAGGGATAGATAAAGAGGAAAAAGAGAAATAGCCATGTCATTTGAGTTAAGCTGGCATGGGCACATGGTGGATGGACAGCCACATGGTGGTGAGGGGAGCTTTAGAGAAAGAATAAGAAGCTCGAAGTATCAGTGAAGGCATGCTTAGGCTCTGGTCAGGACTCAGAAAGCCAGGCTCACCCAAAAGAACCTCATGGTGAACCTGGGGCAACTGAGCTAAGGGGTGGGAATTCTGGGTAGGAAATACACATTATCTTATTAAAGGGCTTATTCTTCCTATCTCCTTAGCTTCGAGTGAGTCAATCTTACTGAGAGTGGTCCTTTGAGCAGGTTATTGACCTGTCCAACCGGAGCATCTAAGAGAGGAGGCAGTAGCATGTCTCCATCCAGATGTAGATTCCATTCTTCTGGCTTAGAGCTAATAGCATTCCCTTAACAGGCCTTCAGTGCTACAGTAACAATGTCAGATATGATCTCAAAGGGAAACACATGCAAGGTCTAAGACCTACTAGTTTTAGACATAGGAGATGTAGCATGTCACACGGGGCCAGCTGAGGCTTACCAGGTTTTGTGACTGGAGAGTGGATACTAGGGAGAACTGTGTCAAGATTAACATGTGAAAGGAGCCAGCTGATAAAAAGACCAGAGCCCTTAAAAGCCCACTATATATAAACATGGAAGAAGGCAGATGCTGGGACTGGAGAGATGGTTCAGTGGTTAAGAGCACATACTGGTCTTGCAGAGGACCCGCCTATAATCTAGAGGACCTTCCTGTAACTCCAGCTTCAGATCTGATACTCTTCTGACAGTCTCCTTACACACATACACACATGCACACATGCACACATGCACACATGCACGAACACACACATGTAATAATTGTAATAATTAAAATAAATAAAGGAAAGCGTTTTAAAAAGAGAAGGCAGGCCAACCTTTTAGAGCACATACTTTTTCTCAGCTCCCCAGTCCACTCGTTCTCAGGAGTACTTTCCTGAGTCTTAATAAGCTGCCTCTCTTTTTATTTCTAACCATGTGATCCTGGTGCAATTCTTTGTCCTGGGATGCAAGAGCCTGGGAAACCTCGATAGTATCTCCTCCTCATCCCCTGAGACAGAAGATTCGATTAAAGGTATAAAACAGAACCTGTACTGATATTACCCTGACAAAACTAAGGCAGGGCCGGGTGGATAATCAAGGACTGCCTATTTTGACTGTAAACTATAGGGATGGTCTCTAGTTGCCTGGTACCTGCCCTGTTTAGTGTTGTCACCTGAGGTATCAAAGCCAGATAGAAGAGCAGTGGCTTTGGTTAGCTCACTTGCATATTAGCTCCTGGCTAAGCCTTTGTTGTTTCTAAGAATTTACTAGGGCCAGAGGAAGTGGCACCTGGGAGCCAGAGGCAGGCTGAGCTCTGTGAGTTTGGGGCCAGCCTGGCTTGGACAAGGAGTTCCCCCAGGGCTACATAGTGAGTCCTCATCTCAATTAACAGAAAAAGTTTGAGAACCCCAAACTAGTCTCTTTCCAGACGGAAAGAGTTTTTATTTTGTTCTTTGGTGTTGTTTCGTGTTTTAACTGGTTTTACTTTTGTCTTGTTTTTGAATGTCAAAACATGATACCCCGGAGGTTTTTAAAATGTAAATAATTTAAACGCCAACTTGAATTAGTCTTAGACTCTTTTGGCAGGAACACTGGGTGGCTGGTGTGAGAACCAGGGTGCTTCTTCCCATTGTCATCCTTGGAGGACAAGGGCAGAGCTGAGTCTGACCCTGTACCTGTGTCCCCATTTCCTATATGCAGCCTGTTTGCATGTTGTATAGGCAGCTTCTGCAGTCCTCCAGAAAGCTGGTCATCCAGGAAGTCATCAGCACCACATTCCTAGTGTGTCCTCTTCCATAACCTGAGATGCTGCTTCATCCTCCTTCTCCTCTGCACACAGCCAGCTACAATTCTGGGTGCCACGTGAGATGGAAACCTGTGTGCCTGGCACTGAAGAACTCCTGGGCCTCCCCAGTACGTCTCCTTCCAGCTCCTGGTTCTGATAACTTCCTTAGTTTTCTGGGTCTGTTTCCTGATTTTCTAGTCCCTTCACCCCTTGTATACCCATCTACAAGGCCACTCTTATCCACTCAGTCTCATGTCCGGCCTCCCCTGTGGCTTCCCACAACTGTTCCACTGGGACATGATGCCTCAGCCCTTGGGCTCTGAGCTTCAGTGGACTCCTCTTGGAAACCCTCTGGACCTCAGACAACACTCTGCATCGCTTGGGTTAGTGGAAACCCTCTGTGAATCCCAGGCGTTACTGGTCAGGGACTTGTCCCCAGTCTCCATCATGTACACCGTCCTGCCAGGTAGTACTAGGGCATGTCACAAAAGATGCTTAAATCCACAGTGCCTTCTGTAGGTTGCTCTCCCATACCCTACGTCCCCACTGTTAACAGCAGGCTTTCCAAATCTGGCTCTGGTTCCATGCCTGGCCATCAAGCATGCCAACCAGGCTGCAGGCTGGATTATTCTAATTGCCAACACCTGCTTCAACCCCAGGCTGAGACAGCTGCGTGGAGCCATGCCTTTCTTAGTCAAAAGCATCATCAAGAGGGTAAGAGAATGGACTATTCTACCATACAACCTGGAGAGTTAAATGCAGGTCCCCTGCAACCTCCTGGAGTTATGTCCTGATGAAAACATCCTTTGCTGAACACATTTTCAGTGCACCTAAAGAAGGCCATAGTTCAGCCACACGGTTGTGGTGGTTTAGATAAGAATGGCCCCTATAGGCTCATATATTTGAATGCTTGGTCATCAGGGAATGGCACTACCTGAGAGGGATTAGGTTAGGTGTGTCACTGGGGGGTGGCCTTTGAGGTTCATGAGGGACCAAGCCAGGCCAAGTGTTTGTTCTCCCCATCCTCCTCCCCCTTTCCTGATGCTACTGATGCTTATGGATCTAAATGTAGAACTCTCAGCTACTTCTCCAGCACCATGTCTGCCTGTATTGCCATGCTCCCTGCCATGATGATAAACCTCTGAAACTGTAAGCCGGGCCCAATGAAAACCTTTCCTCTACAGGAGTTGCCATGGTTATGGTGTCTCTTTACAGCAATAGAACACTGGCCAAGGCAAAAGTATGTTGAGGTATATCAGTTGCCACCTCTCACGCTGGACAACTGTGGCTCAGTGCCACTTCTCAGTGTCAAGAGACAAGTAGACCTCGTATGGTTAGCCTGGGGAAAGGCCTGCATTCACACTCAGAAGTATCCCTTCTGCTGAGAGCCTATGGCTTTCATGCCATTGCAAAGTGAACAGTCACTGGGTGAAATCACGGTTAAGATGTGTGTTAATCACACGAGGAAAGCGTGCAGATATGAGCTGGCTGTGAAAGTCCTGTGCAGGTCCTTCCGTAGCTTGGAGCATGTAAAGTAGATCAAGGTTTTCAGATGACCAACCCTGGGCTGAATTCTGTCCTACAGACCAGATGCCCACCTACCTTTCCATTTTTGGCAAGATACACCCTGGTGTGTGAAAGGCCACAGACAGCAGCAGGGATTCACTGGAGCATGGGGTTGAGAGTTAAGTGGAGACAAATTCACAAATGGCTCATCCTAGGAGCAATACAGGCTATTTTATGCCAAGCTCTCAGTAGGCTTCTAACACTCTGTTTCCAGACATTTGCAAAGCCCCCTCTACTTCCCCCTAGTCTGGTAAGACTAGGAATTTGCAGTATATTCTACTGCTAACCAACACCCTGCTCCAGATTTTAAATTCTGAGCTTTAGGTTTTAACCACTTCCAGAGAAGCAGGACTGGAAGACAAAGAGCACCAAACTCCTTCCTTAGCCACAGGTATGTTGAGACACTTCTCTCCCCAACCTGTGGTGTGAGAGCCACAACAGCTCTCACATGCACCTGACCTATTCAGCAGAGTTCTCCATTCTGTGTGTTGAGGGATCATTTAAGAGGCACAAAGTCTCTAAGCACTACTTGGGCAGACCTTAAGGGGAAACCTTGTTCCCCACAAGGCACTGACTTGGTGAAGGAAGTCCGATATAGGCTAGATGTATACCATTCCTGGGTTTTGGGTTTGTTGGGGGAGGTTTCTAAGGAGGACACTAGGCCTGGAACCTATAACTAACAACAGAGGGTGCTTTCGGGTGGATGAGGCTGTGAAGCTGTTGGGGAGGCAGGGTGTGGTGGCTTTGGGCTGGGGCCAGTGACGAGCTTGGAATTCCCTGGGGCTTTTCAGAAGTCAGAGAACTGGGGTGGAGTGGGTTGTCTCTTCATTCTTGTCCAGTGCTGGCCACAGCGGGGAAACCCTACGTGGGTGCGACAGACAGCTGGTACACCCTGTGTTTAGCAGAGAATTTAGGTAGCACTGGGAAAACTAAGGGTGGTGGATAGAGAAGTGTCTCAGGGCTTCAAGATGAGGTTTTCCTTGCTCTGCATTCAAGATAAGAATTGAAGGACTAGAGGCTGAGGAGATGGCTCGGGTTGTTTAGAGCATTTGCTGCTCTTGTAGAAGACTCAGGTTCAAATCCCAGAACTCACATGGTGGTGTGCAACCAACCACCTGTTACTCCAGCT
>JANHMN010000002.1:63163634-63175999 GCA_030674055.1 Rhabdomys pumilio
GAGGAGAGAGGAGAGAGGAGAGAGAGAGAGAGAGAGAGAGAGAGAGAGAGAGAGAGAGAGAGAGAGGCTTCTCCAGCACGGTACATGGAGAAAGTCTTGACTGGGTCATATTTAGGCCCAGAGGGGACTGTTGTTTATTTATAGGACTTCCCCAGTTAGTCTTTCTCTGCTACTGACCCAGAGGATCTGAAGGAGGGGAAGATGGGGAAAACATTTCGTGGTCAGAGAAGAAATGTCCTCTCCCCAGTTCCAGACTCCCGCCCCCCCCAAAAAAGCTGGGGTTCAGAGTATGGTTGAAGTGTCAGGATCAGACAAGCGGGAGCAGACTGGGAGGAACAAGGGTCCCTGTCCCTGACTCTGGACCAGATGAAGGAGGGTCTGATCAGCCTATGCTGGGATAGGGACTGTTACTGACACAGAAACAGGAAGGTAGAGAGCCCAGGAAGGCTTCTGGGGTCAGCGCCTGAGAGTTCATGTGTTAGAAACTTCATCTTCTAGACCAACAAGATGGCTCAGCTGGTAAAGGCCAACCCTGTTTACCTGAGTTTGATTCCCAGGACCTACATGGTAGAACTGACTCCTGCAAGTTGTCCTCTGACCTCCATACGTATGTGTACATGTGAGTGCACGTGTGTGTATACTGTACAGACAGACACAAATAAGTGTTTAAAAAACAAAATCTTTTGACTCCCATGTAACAGTGTTGAAACAGTGAAGTCTCTATGATTAGGTCATAAAAGCTTGGCTTCCATGTAGAGATCGATAGGCCTTCACTAGATGTATGTCTCTCCTATGTCACAGCCTTCAGAACCATTATCCATATAAACTCTGTTCACAAGAAATGATTTAATCTTTGGTATTCCGTTAGAGCAACACAAAAGGGACCGAGGCAGAAGCTGTGGTGAGCTAAGACCTGGGTGGGTCCCAACACAAGCCAGGCTGCAGCTGGCCCAGAACACAGGGTCAGAATCAGGGCATCGGAACCAGAATGTAGGTGGTTCAGCAGTACTGAGATTCTGTTCAGAGGCCTCTGAGGTTTCTTGGGTCCATCTTCCTCCCTCTGGCATTTAAGGCCTTCTATGTTGACATGTCTGACACCCGGTAACCATTCCCATGGCCTCACTTTAGAGAGACCAGCCTCTCTTGTCTCCTATAAGCACCCTTCAGTCTCATCTCTCACACTTGACCCTGCCTGAAATAGTCTATTCTTACACAAAGGCTGTCTCTTCTCCAGCCTTATCTCAGGAAGGCCCTCTAGGAAGCTCTTCCTGAGCATTCCAGACAGAGGGACACGGAATGTCTCTGGAGCCTGGAACACATTGGCCAGTCACTCAACGCAGGGATCAATTCCAGGATATGGCCCCAGCCATTCTGAAAACAAAAAAATGGCATCTGCTATCCTTGTTGCATGGAACTGATTGATGGTCACAGGGGAGAGGCAGATAGCCTGGGGAATGATCAGACTCACCATCACAATGCTGACATCTGTGACGGTGGAAACACACTTGGCCGTTGATGTCCTAAAGGATAAACTCTAGAACTCCAAACAAGATCCTCCTCCAAGAATGTCCAGGCTCCGACCCCTGAGCCCACAGCCTGGCTCCTACTGCATCTGAGCACTTCTCTCCTTGGGTTTGAGCTCACATTGGCTTCTCTTGGTCCATCTTGCACTATGTATTAGACCCTCTCCCACAAATCTTCAGATGCTCAAATCCCTCCTATAAAATAGTGTAATGTTTACATATAATGTATACATGTACCCATATCCTTTAAATGATCTATGACTTGTATCTAGTATAATATGTTTTATACATTTTTAAGTTTTAAAAATTTACATTTCATTTGTGTGTGTGAGAGTGCATATATATATATATATATGAATATACATATGTATGAATATATATATATGTATATATATATGAATGGTTATACATGTGTGATGGCATGTGTACGGAGGTCAGAGGACAACCTGTGGAAGTCAGTTCTCTCCTTCTATATCATGTGGGTCCCAGGGATTGAACTCCAGTCATCAGGCCTAGCCACAAGCACCTTTACTTGCTGTGCCATCTTGTTGGCCCCATAAACAATTATTGTACTGTATTGTTTAAGAAATAAGGACAAGAAAATAATTTGTGGATGTTGGATACAGACAAAATTTTTGAATATTTAAATCTAGGGTTGGTCTAATCCTTAATGTAGACTTCAATATTTCTTAGAATAGGCGACCCCTCCCTTGGGTACAAAATAAGTGTGATCCAATACACTTAAGAAATTCTGGAGCTAAAGAGGGCTGGCCTGGTTGGGGTGGAGGAGGAAAACTAGGAGGCTGGTGTCTAGGGCATGGCAAGTGGCCCAGGAAGGAACAGAAGAGGCTGCCCCACATCTCATATGCTGAGGGGCTGGTGACAAGTTTGAGTTGTGGCCTCAAAACAAAAGGAAGCCACCACTAGACATGAAAGCATGTTGTAACATAGCTGCCCTGGGAAAGCATCCC
Organism: Rhabdomys pumilio; assembly: GCA_030674055.1. NCBI lineage: Eukaryota > Metazoa > Chordata > Mammalia > Rodentia > Muridae > Rhabdomys > Rhabdomys pumilio. Next base: position 63,166,129 of record JANHMN010000002.1, read on the forward strand.
TCTGACTTTGAGGGACAGAGTGAGTTGAAGGAGTCAAGAATGGATCCCGGGACATCACTTCAGGTCAGTGATAATGAGGAGAAGTGGGTGTGTCTGGGGAGCAGGGTCAGCAGTACTTGGGAGACAAGAAAGGAGGGTGCCTTGGGCTCTAACGAAGTGACCAGTAGCAGGTGTTTTGAAATGACCTTATTTACAAAGCAGGTTGAACATTCCCTATCCAGTGTGCAGTCCACTGATGGAACCTCAGCAGCAGATGGGGCAGCAGGGGGAAGGCCATGAGCTCCTTTGGGGATGGTAAGTGTGAGGTGCCCGTGGGTGACTTGCTCTGGTAACTTCATGGAAGAACCCAGACATAGCACACAAACCCAAGAGTTCTTATGTCACCAAGGACACCAGAACAAAACATAGTCTATCTTGAACTCCAAGTGTCCCCCATTGCCTCAGTCCCTTTTCCTGAGATGCCCCCCTCCCCATAACCTCATTTCTACTATTTACAACACATGTTCAGAATGTGCAAGTACATGCAGTGCTGTGTGCATACGAGCCCCTGTTTGCTGAGACAGTTTACCAGGATTCTGGCTGTTGTGAGTGGGTAGAACAACATCATCCAAGACAGGACAGAGGAGAGAGAAGGGAACGTGTGTGTGTGTGTGTGTGTGTGTGTGTGTGTGTGTGTGTGTGTGTGTAACTAGTTGAGTTCCATGTAGGCCTTTAGAACTCTGGAAGCCTAAGGACACCCAGTGGCTGTGTGGCAGGGGAATCAGGCATACGCAAAGGCAGACATCTGGTAGGAGGTACCGGTATAGATGTAGCATGTTAGTATTCTGTCACTGAGACAATCAGTGCATAAAGAGAAGTTTATTATAGCATGGAGTAGCATCGCTTGATAAAATATGCATGCTGTGTTGCATAAAATCATGACAAGGATAAATGATAACGCATTCCAAATTTCAAAATTGCTAAAGGAGCAGCTTTTAAATGTTTTCAGTTTTTAAAAAAATGATAAGCATGTGAGGTGATAGATTTCATGACTATCTTGCTTTAATCATTCCCATTGTAAACAAGTATCAAAGTGTCGGGCTGTGCCCTGAAAACACTCAGTTATCATTTGATAATTTTTAAAGTGTGCTTGGCTCTGACACCAAAGACTCAGATTCTGTCTTCCTGAGGGGAGCATCATTTTAAAACAAAACAGAAATGAAACACAAGCAGCAGCTGCCTGTGGTGCTTAGTCAAAGATGCCAACAGCGCCACCTGGTGTCCTTCAGGGGAGTTACAGCACCTTCCTAAAGGGCGATTTATTTTTCTTGGACCCCTCTTCTAATATTCCCAACACTTCTGCAGAAGAGATTCTCATCTTCATCTTATTAATGGGGCAGGCAAGACTCAAACAGTGCAGGTGACATCTCTAGAAACATCCTACACCTGAGATGCTGAGGAGAACTGAATCGCAGCTCTGTTTTCTGTGCCAATGGCTTATAAATCTGGCTGGTAAATAAGACCACTCACATGCATGTGATTTTTTTTGCCTTACTAAGCAAACATGTACTCACTATAGGTAGAGACTGAAAGATGCCATCAGGACCTGGAGTGATCAGGACCAGGGATGGACTCTGAATAATGTTCCAGGCCTTATTTTTATTGTCATTTTTTTTTCTCTAAACAACATACTACAACAATCAGTTACACAGCAACTACAATGTTTTGGGTATTGTAAACAGTCTAGAGATTACTTAAAATTTATGGGAAGATATGCATGAGTAAATGCATACACACATGTGAAGTTAGATTGTGTTTTATTAAAAAGGCTTGAACATTCTTAGGGTTGGGTATCTTGGGGGGCATGTAACCTATCCCCTGTTCTATGGAGGGGTAACTTTTGCACACACATGAATTACAAGCATGGACAAGAAAAAAGAGAAATATCTGGAAGTTAAAAACAAACTCTCGAGTATCCACTGACTTAGCTGTGTGCGTTGTTTTTCTGCTGTTTTCTCAAAACCTCACAGAAATGAAAGCCCAGACATAAAGGTCCTAGGATTCCCTAACGCAAAGGGAAGGGGATGCCAGCAGTTAAAGTATCCCATAGTATGGGGAATGGGCAAATAGGGCTGTGGCAGCCCTTGGAGGTACTCAAGATCATCCAACCCGGGTGTATTCTGGCATCCTTCCCAGCTTCCTAGCAATGCTCAACAGTACCAGCTTGGGAGAACTGTGTCTGCAATCTGTAATCCCTCTCTGTCCTGTGATGACGGTTGTCAGTCAACAAGTCCTGCCCCAGCATCCTGCTTCTTTCCTCCATGTAAATAAGAAAGGAGGAAGAGAGCCAGCCATTGACACTCGAGGAAAACCAGCTTCCTGAAAATGGCAGGCCAAGAAAAGGAGACTCAAAGCTATGACCTTCGCAGTCACGGGGACAGTTCCAGAAGTGGGAAAATGAATGTCAAGGAAAGCTAATTAGAATCCATGGGGAGATGAGAAGTGATGCTGAGGGTTTTGTTTAGCTAAAAGATGTCTGCGCCTTAATTATTCTCTCCTGTTGGTTCTGAGAATCATGACAAATAAGCAGTTAACCTGTTCCATATTTCTTTGTATTCATGTTTCACTGTGTCCAGAATGGTATGTAAGTCGATTCTAGGTTCTTTCTCTGTGTGTTTATGTGTGTGTATATGAAGCACGTGTCTGTGGTGTGGGTACATTTGGAGACCAGAAGAGGATGCTGAGTGTCCTGTTCTATCACACTCTGCCATATTCCAATGAGACAGGGTCTCTCACTGAAACTGGAGCCAGGCTGGCAGGGGGCAGGCCTTAGCAATCCTCCTGTCTCTCCATCCTTCAGCTCTGGGCTTACAGACACGTCTTCACTCATACCAGGCTATTTATATGTATTCTTGGGATTTGAACTCAGGTCTCCATGTTTGCACATCAAGTCCTACCCACTCCCCCAGCTCCCTGGGTTTGATTATTTTGTCTGTTTTTGGTTCTGTTCATAATTACAAAGGATACTTAGATGGCATTTAACTTCCTTGGACTTCTATTTATGAAAATGTGTTCTGTTTATAGACTGTTATTTGCAAAATCATGATATATGATATATACTTATAATATGGATTTAATGCAATTCATAGATATAAAACCTTAGAGCAGCACTAGTTCCCAAGTTGGGATGCTTCTGTGCGCAGAGGGCTGTTGGCAACATCTGAAGATATTTCTGGATGAAAGAATTGGCAGAGATGTTACTGTCATCTAGTAGGTTAGAGGCCAAGGATGCTCAGCATTCCACGATGTGCAGGCTAGCCCCCTACAAGGAAGACTTTCCAAAGCCCAGCAAGTGGGAGAGTATGACCCAACCATTGCATACAAGTCCTTGTTTCAAAGCTTCAAGTAAAGTTCTTTGCTTTATTGTCTATATAACACAGTGAGTCCCTCAAGACTATCATCTCTTCAAATATGCATAAAGCATTTACCAAAATCACTTTACTCAGCCATAGGGATATCTAAGTGAATTCAAAAATGTAGGAGTTATACCACTTCCTTACCACGAGGCAGTAACTGGGAAATTTTTATAAAACATTGCCTCACCCTGCTTCATCCTTATCCTCTTAGAACCTACACATAATTCTAACACCAGTCAGAAGTTCAAATCTCACAAATAACTTCCATCTGTTTGTTTTTGTGTCTTTCTGTGTCTTTCCTTCTCCTCTTCCCTCCTCCCTTCCCTCCCCTCCCCTTCCTCCCCCCTCCATCTTCTTTGTTTAAGATGGGTTTCCTCAATGTAGCCCTGGCTATCCTGGAACTCACTCTATAGATCAGGGTGGCCTTAAACTTGCAGAGATACACCTACCTCTGCCTGGGACAGGGCTGTGACAAAAGGTGTGGACCACCATGCCTGGCATAAATAACAACTTTCTAAAAAAGAAACAAAAAGTGAAACAGTAATTTTGGAAGTAATGTAAATTAGAATATTGGATGCTCAAAGTTCTTGAGTACTCCAAAACAAACAAACAAAACAAAACACCCAGGGAAAAAGTCTTGGGAAGTTTTGTAAAATGGAGACAATTGAAAACAAGAGAGATGAGTTTTCTTTCATTTATAGAAAGAAAACGAGGAAAACAAAGTTACCAAGAGAGTAGGAGGAGAATTTCATAAAAATGAAATGAAACTAATGAAACACAAACCAAATGTTACCCCAATAAAGGCTGCTTTAAAATTCCAGTAAAAATAAAGAATAAAAGAAATAAAACTCAGATTCCTAGTCTGACTTTAAAAGGAGGAGAAAAGCCAAAAAGAGAAGTGAGCAGGACTGGAGTGGGAAACGGGTTATGGGCACAGATCCACAGGAGAAAGGGCTGGGTGCGTGCTTCTGTGTGGGGCACCTGGTTCTCATAACAGGCCTGGGTGTCATCTGCAGATCTGCTCAGAGGATTATGCAAATTCTGTTTAAGATGGAATGTTGACTATACTGACCTGATTTCAGCTGTTCTTAGAAACCCCATGAAAAATACAATGAATGAATCAAGAGAGGGGAGCAACCCTCCAAACCATATAAGTAAAGCTGAAAAAAGCCAGATTTAAACTTCAATATACTGGGTCCAGGGAGATGTCTTGGTGAGTCAGCATGAGGATCTGAGTTTGAACACCCAGCATCCATGTAAAACGCTGGACATGGCCATCCAAGAACCTATAATACAAGCACTTTAGGGGCCAGAGACATGGCATAAGGATCAGCAGGGCTTGCTGGCTGCTAGCCGAGCTCCTGGTTCAGTGACAGGCCTTGTTTAGATGGATTAAGGTTGAGAGTGATCAAGGGACATCTGAGATCCTCTTCTGACCCCTGCACAAACACACACAGCCATGCACAAACATCACACACACACACACACACACACACACACACACACACACACACCCCTTCACAATGCACATGCACCCCACAGCCAGTATTATACAATTGGCTTGTATCAGCAGAGCGGTGAAATCACTCACTGTGCCAACTGTTCTGTTGAGAGTGGTTGAAGTCCCATGTGAATATATATTCACCCCATTGCCTAGACCCATGGCAAAGTCTTCCTTGGGTGAGGTTAGAGAGATGGTAAGTCTTTCTCTGGTCCAAGTGTGAATGCTGTCAGTGTGTGTAGAAAATGTCTTTGTCTTTCACATGTTTACAGGCTGAAGCCTGCTCTGTTGCAGAGACTGCTCCTACAAAGATTAGCTAACCGTGTTTCCTTATTCAGCTGTATGCAATAGCCCTATCCCTTTGTTCAAATGCCTCCTTGTTCATCTTATGTGTAACTCTGCCTCCTTGCTTACTGTATACACTAACCCTGCTCTCTGCACAGCTCTGTGTAATAAATATTCTGAGCATTCATGCTGTTGTCTCTCCAGCAACATAGCCCACTTGACCCCAACTCTTCTGTAACTGTGTTTGTGTGTCCCTGTCCTCTCTTCATTCTCCCATTATCCCTAGTCAGGTTCCCAGGACCAAGCTGTTGAAAGACATAGCACAGCTATAGCCCTAGCTACAGCACTATCTGAGGCTACTGTCCTCAGCAGCAGCAGTAGCAAAACTTTGGCAGGTCCCAGATCCTACTCTACAATCAGACAGATCTAAGGCAGTGATGCCAGCAAAGCCCAGTGTCTTCACAGTGGTGTAAAGAGACTATGGCTTCTTCTCTTTCCTTCCCAAAGGCCACCTAGAAAATGCCTAAGAGACAGGTGTCTTCTGTTGTCACAAATGATGAAAACAGGGTCAGAAGCAGAAGAGGAGGTGACATGGTGGCATCAGAAAAACAAAGCAGATCAAGATGGTACTGCAAGAGATCAAAACTCAAGCAGTTGTCATAGCTGAAGTCCACAGAGAAAGACAGGAGTGCACACTAACCTGGGAGGATTAAAGGTCCTCTCGTTCAATAACCAAAATAGGAAGGGTGCAGCAGAGAATCACTCATCAGACCCAGAACCAGGAAAACCACAAATCGCATTAGAGATGACAACCTATGCCAGCACTAACATGGTGAATTAACTAACATGTTGGGACGATATGGGAAGGATTTTAAAGTACTCATCATAAAAGTGCATCAGTGGTCATTTACAAATTCTGGTGAAACTCTTTAAAAAAAAATCTCAACAAAGGAAAAGAAGCTCTGAAAAGGTGGAGGGAGTGGGGGAGACACTTATAAAACTGGAAAACGCAAGAATTACAACTTCAACTCTTACCAGACAGACTTAGTCACACCATGCACGATGCTTACCTGATTTCAGTTGTTCTCAGACGGAAGACAGAGGAGTCTTCCAACTTAAAGACAGACTGAAGGAAGTTATTCAGTCTGAATAATAGAAAAACAGACTGAAAAAGGAAACTAAGCTGAGACTTGCGGTATGATGTCATTTCTCCCTGTGATCTCACCGTCCATGGTTTCAGTTAGCCATGGTCAAGGGCAATGTGAAAATGTTTAGAAGAAAACATCTTTTTAAAAAAATGTTCATAGCCAGGTCTAGTGGCACATACCTTTAGTCCTAGTACTTCAGAGGCAGAGTCAAGTTGATCTCTATGAGTTTGAGGACAGCCTGGTCTATAGATCGAGTTCCAGAACAGCCAGAGCTATACAGAAAAACTCTTTCTCAAAAACAAAACAAAACAAAACAAAACAAAACAAAACAAAAACCTGTTTATAACTTTTAAACTCTTTGCCATTCCAAGTGACAAGATGAAACTACATGCTGCCTTGGTCCAGCCCAAACAGGATACAAAGGATCCCTTTGTCATATACTACCTGTTCATTAGTCACTTAGCAGACATCAGATGAACTGTTGTGGTATTGCGGTGTTATGTTCAGCTAACCCTTACATTAATTAATAATGGCTCCAATGTATAAACTTGTACAGTATTGTTATAATTGTCTGGTTTTCCTTTTATTTACCTCACTGTGCCTAATGAACGATTTGACTTATAAATTAAGCTTTATCATAGGAATGCATGTATAGGAGAGCAAACAGTATATAAGCTGAAGTTCTAAGCATCAATGCTGTAAGTCTTGGAACATAACTCTGAGGATAAGGAGAAGCTGTATAGAAAAAGAATTGACACCATAAAAATTCTAGGAGGTGAGGACGAGATTTGTACCAGACACCAAATGACTGAATATTTCCTTGGTGAAAGATATAAGCCTACAGATCTAAGAATAGGGGTGACTCTTAAATAGAAGTCCTAAGAAGTCCATGTGACACATAATTAAATCTCTCAACCCAAAACCAACTTAAAAGTCTTTAAAGCAGTTAAGAGAAAGTGGGCAAGTCCCTATGAAAGAACAATTAGAAACTGGTAGGATTCTCATCTGAAATGATGGGTGGGAGAATGTGGTACCCTTGAGGTTGCTAGAACCAAGCCCCCCAGACACTACGCAGGTTGTTATGAATTAAAGGAGACCCCGAGTAAAGGAAAATGAAGAAAGTTGCTGCTGGCATGTTGGGGGCACAAAAATCCTTGTGACCACAGAGCCCTAGAGAACTAGGAATGTTAAACACACAGGGGCCTCTCCACAATGGAGGAGATAAAAATATTTTTTTTTCCCTTACCCAGAGGGCCAGGAGTAGATACTGATGCCCTGGTGACCCTCTGCCTATCTGTGGGAGCAGACCACACCCAGCTTTTGTTCTAGAAGCAGATCTCACACAAATCCCCTACATTGTTCATCTCAGACTCTTGTTCCCTGGCTCTCAATTAATAGAAAGCATCCTTAGGGTGGGATGTCACATGTACTTTATAGCCTGCTGACTTCTAAGCTAACACAGTCAGAGAGCATACTAGATTCTAGGCTCTTTACCTATAGAACCCGCCGTCTTGGTCGTGTGTACTTTGCAAATGAGTTTCTAAGTAGTCACACCTTAAGCTTTATTGAGCACCTGGAATTGGAATGATTGTTGCCTGGAAACGTGGAATGGCAATGACTGTTGCCTGGACATTTTTTCCAGATTGCACTGTGTTTTAAATATGCAGACAATGAACTGCCTGGTGTTAGACTCCCTGAAGTCTGATCCAGGTTGACAAAGTCAATCTGAACCAAGTTTTCTTTCTCATCTCTTGGTGGGTTTGCTTCCCTGCCTGGACACCTGCAGGATCCCTCTCATTGGTAGAACTACCTTTAAAGAATGGCTAAAGGAAGCTCCCCAGACCGGAAGAAAATGAGAACCGACGCTTCTAAGAGGAAAACACAATGAGGTGGGTAAGCTGACATAAATGTAAGAGACTCTTCACCGCATGAGTTCACTTCCTCACACTTTATGGTTAAGGTAGGATGATTAGATGATCATCCAAGGTGCTCAATGTATGTGGAGCAATGACTTGAGGAGATAACACATTTTAAGTGGCAGGAGTTTGGTGGTGGTGTGACTCATTGGTAGACCGGGTATCCAGAACCCACAAAGCCTTTGATTCTACCTCTAGCACCCCGTGGGCCAAGGAATATAAAGAGCAAAATGATAGCAGTAGATTGTGATATGTTGTTTATGGGTATGATAATGCACAAGAAAATGGGATACAACTGCAATAGTTTTATGGATCCATGTGGAAGGTCAAGCAGCCAATAGGAAGGCATGGAAAAGCAAAACAAAACAAAACAAAACAAAACAAACAAAAAATAACAGCAGTCAGACACAGAGCAAACAGAAGGAATATGCAAAACCCAAAATGTAAATGACAGACTTAGCCCTAGCATTTCAATAGCTGTGCTAAATGTAAGTAGTCTGGGGGCTGGACAGAAGCCTCAGCGGTTAGGAGTGTGCTCTGCTCTTACAGAGGACCCAGACTCAGTTCCCAGCATCCTTGTCAGGCAGCTCTAGGGGGATCCAATGTCTCTGGTCTCTGGGCATTGCATTCACACACACATGGCCAATCACTCACACATATACATATATACATACAAACACACACACACAAATTTAGAAGACTAAAAAACACCTTGAAAAAAGAAAGAACAATGGATTTTAAAAAAAACATGGCTCAACTATATGTTAATTATAAAACACATAAATAAAACTGTTAAGACTTTGAATATATGTCCTCCCAGAGGCTCCTACAGTGGGGATTTGGTGGCTGGTAGGCTTTTGGGAAATAATTTGATCCTAAGGACTCTGGCCTAAGTAATGGGTTTATCTTTCATGGATTCTCGATGTGATGTCATTGTTGGGAGGTGGTACAAAGCAGGAAGTGGGGCCCAGTTAGAGGAAGTAGGTCAGTAGGTTGTGCCCTAGGAAGATGTATCTTGTTCCCTTACTCTTCTTTCTCTCTTCTTAGCCACCATTAGGTGGATGAATTCCTCTTCCACATGCTCATGGTCTGCCTCATCCCAGGCCCAAAGTGATGGGTCCAGTAGCCATGTACTGAAACCTTTGAAACCACCACGAGCCACCGTAAGTTACTTCAGGGATCTTCGCCACAGCAAAAACTGGCAGAGTAAGGAAAGTAAACAGATGGAGAAAGATAAAGGAGTCCCAGGCTGAGTACTTTGCCAAATATAAGATCTGTTCCTTCACATAGAAGAGGGGGCACTTCACTGATTTTATGGGCCAGTTGTACTCTCATATAAAGATAGCACAAAAAAGAAAACCACAAATTTATATCTCTCTTAACTTATGTAAATATACGCATGAAAACATTGGCAGATCAAATCTAAGAATGTACAAAGGGAATCAGATGCCTCCCCTAACTGGGATCTGTCCCAGTTACACAAGGTGTTTCAGTATTTGAAAATCAACAGGAAAAGTCATGTGATTGTATCAACTTAAGCAGAAAAGCTGAAGATATCATGTATTTGTGATAAAACATTTATGATAAACTCTCTGTGTGGGCAGGGGATGTAGTAGCTCAGTTGAG
>JANHMN010000002.1:63176009-63224469 GCA_030674055.1 Rhabdomys pumilio
ATACATATATACATATATACATACATATGAAATTAGAGTGGCAACTAACAAGCTGTGGTCCAGCCAGTCCAACCATTGTCTCCTGACAGAAAGGCAGAGGATCTGGCAGTTGTTTACTCCACAAGCTGGATGGTTCAGCTGGTCTCTCAATCTTCACTGGAATCCTAAAATAGGTTCTACTCCAGTGAAGAAATGTCCTAGCAGCAGGTTAGATGAACTTGCCAGAGAGAATGAGGGCAAGCATGCAAACAAACTAACAAAACAAACAAAAAACCCCCCAAACACTAAAACATCATTCTTCCATGCCCTTTGTATAAGCTGCCATAAAAAAGTGTAGCCTAGATTTAAGGTATGTCTTCTGACTTCAAATGATCCAGATTTTAGGGTAAGTCTTTCCACTTTCAAATGATCTAATGAAAAATATCCCCTGGATGTCCAGCTCCTTGGATTTTAGTTGATTCCAGATGTAGCCAAGTTGATAACCAAGTTTAGCTATCACACTTAGCTTGCATAACGCTCTGAGTTTGATACCTGGGACCACATAACCCAGTGGTGCTGCTCCAAGTGGTGCTGCTTGCCTATGAGCTGAGCACTCAGGAGGAAGTAAGGGAAAGTCAGGTGCTCAAGGTCCCAGCCTGTGAGACTGTTCAATGGGTAAAGCTGCTTACTGCCAAGCCTGATGACCTGAGTTCAATCCCTGGGTCCCACATGGCAGAAGAAGAGAACGAATTCACTCACATTGTCCTCTGACCTCCACACATGTGACACGCCTCCCCATAAAATAAATAGAAATGTGATTAAAATTAATAATCAAATGAAAAGAGCTAGAAAGATGATTCAGTGGTTACGACCATAAATTACTCATCTAGATGGCCCAAGTTCAATTCCCAGTACCCATGTTAGATGTGGCTCACAACCACCTGTAACTCCAGCCCCAGGGATTTGATGTCCTCTTCTGAACTCTACAGGCATATGTGTTCGTGTATGCCCCCTCCCCTCTTTCTCTCTCATGAACATAACTAAAAATAAGTCAGGTGTGGTGGTGCATTCCTTTAATCCCAGCCTATATAACCAATTTCAGGCCAGCCACATAATGAGACAGTAAACATAAAGAAGTTTAAGATAATTTTTGGCTACATAGCAACTCCACATCCAGTCTGGGATCCAGGAGACACTGTCTTAAAGATTGGGGGAGGGTTCAGTGAATGAGGACTTACCTCAAAAGCAGAGGGACCTGAGTTTGACTCCCCAGAAGCCACATAAAAACTGGATGCAGGATGCAGTAATGTGCTTCTATAATCCAAGTGTTCACACTACAAGATGGGAGAAGACAAGAGAACCCCAGATGCTCATGGCCAGTGAGTCTGTCCAGCATACACAGCAGAGAACAGTAAGGATACCCTACCCTATCTCATACTAGGTGGAAGGAAAGACCCAATACTAGAGATGTCCTCCGACCTCAGGAACAAGCTATGGCAATCTCATGCACACACACACACACACACACACACACACACACACACACACACACCTGATACACCATTAAATGGACACGCACAAAGATTAAAAAAACAAACAAACAAAAAAAACCCAAAAACCCCCTCTCAGTTTGGTAGTAGTAATTTATATATGAACCCTAGTCATCTGGAAGAGCAGTAAGTGTTCTTAACCACTGAACTACCTCTCCATACACTAGTTGTACACCAAAATAGTGCATTCAGTAACAAGATCTTCTGGCGAGTCTAATGTCTGAGTCACAGCAGTAAATGAGTTAAAGTGGTATTCCAAGACATCTCCAATAAACTCTGCTTTGGGATGAAAATACTTTATAACTGGAGAGAGGTGGGTTTGCAATATTGCAAGTGCACCAAGTGCTACTGAATTATACATTATAAAGTGGTTAATTTTTACACAATAAGGATCTTACTTTAGTAAAGAAAGCAGTATTAACTTGAAGAGAAAAACGATCTTCCCAACAACTGGATGGGAAAACAAAAATGTCTTGTTTGAGTGTCTGCTGTTGATAGTCAGGGGCGCTGCTCACCTTTCTGGGACTTGTTACCCGTGCTTAGTTTCTCTTGTTGCTGAGAAAATAGTTCAGCATACAGTTCCAGGTTACAGTCCATCACTGTAGGGAAGTCTCTGCAGCGGAGCTTGAGACAGCTGGTCACAGTGATCTGTAGTTAAGAAGCAGAGAGCAACAGATGAATGTATGCTGCTACCTGGCTCCCCTTTTCATTTATAGAGTTCAGGACCTAGGCAAGGGATGTGCTACCCACAGTGGTCAGGTCTTAATCTGATCAAGATAATCCACTGGTCTGCCTAGAGGCCCCTCTCTAGAGTGATGCTAAGTTTGATCAAATTTACAACACCAACACACTGTTCTAGTCTCGTTTTCTTTGGCTAATATCATGAAACTACAGAATGAGTAAGTTAGAAGACGGGAAATGTTTACTTCGGCTTGTGGTTCTGATCAATATTGAAGGGCCACATCTGGTAATGGCCTTCTTGGAGCCAGAGTTCAATGGTATCTCAGGTGTAATAGTTTGGAACATATACATTCACCAAAGGCCCATGTATGAAAGACTTGGTCACCAACCTGTGGTGCTGTTGGGAGGTGGGGAGGCCTTTAAGAGGTAGGGCCTAGTGGGAGGAAGTTAGATCATTGAAGGCATGCCCTTGAGAAGGCTATTATAACCACCCCCCATGCCTTCCTGTCCCTTTCTCTGCTTACCACTCACCATGAGCCAAGTAGCTTTCCTCTCTCTATGTTCCTACCACCAAGCATCCTTCACCTTGCCTCTGGCACAAAGGCAACGGGAGGAAGCAACCATGAACTGGTGCCTCTAATAAACCTTTTTATTTATATATAATTTGGTCTGCATAGTGAATTCCAAGCCATCCAGGACTACATAGTGAGACTCTGTCTCAAAACAAACCAACATAAGAAAGAGTGCCCTCAAAGAGACCTGCCATTTAATTGATTCTAGATCCAATCAAGCTGACAAGCAAAATTAATCAGCACATGATGCAGGATCAGTTTTGAGAATTCTCCGTAATAAACACAGACTCCGAGGTCAGGTTCCTGCCATCACTCTAACACCTCATTTCTTATAATAAGAAGCAATGTAATGGAACACGCTCTTCACCCAGGGGAGTATCGGTGATTAATCACTTGTAGGTGTTGGTACCTTATATTTGAGGTGGAAGGAATCTCTGGGCTTTTCCAGCATTGTCCAAACTGAACTCCAAGCCCTCTGTTCTACACATCAGAACTGACACCAAATAACCTGCTGGTTTCTGGGGCCAAGGTTTCTGAAAACACATAAATGTGTTGGATTTATGAAGTGGTCAGAAAGATGATGGTGTCTACATGCTTGCACAAGGAAGTGCTCTTACCCACTGAGGAATCATCTCCCCGCCCTGCCTCCTCTGGACACACCCACTGCCATAAATCTACAGGTTTACTAGCCTGAAATGGTATCTGGTAGTGAAACAAAGATGTGCTGGGCATGTTATTTGGAGTGTGATTGGTACACCTTTACAACTCGCCTTGTTTCAAGACATCCTCAGCACATGTATTAAACCGTAGGACATGAAACCTTCAGGAGTTAGGGCACCTTCCTACTTCTCATCTCGGGAGTAAGAACTTCTATCTGACAGCTAAGCTAGAGGTTTACCAAAAAAATGCAAATGCTCAGCGTTTAGGGGCGTGGCTGGGGTGGGAACCAGGGTGAGGCACACTTTCTTCTTCATGCCTTTCTGCTTTTTAAGCTACCCTCACCCTAAATTCATGATCAACGATTCTTTTGTTTTTTATTTATTTCTAGTGAGGATCCAAGCCAGAGCCTTGTGTATAATAGGAAAGTGCTGCACACCTGAGGTGTCCTCCAAGTCTCTAGTAATTTTTGTATAGCAATTGAAAATTAGCTTAATTCTTTGAAACCATGACACATAGGTCAAAGCAGAAACAAACCTGCTGCCTCCTCCCGTTCTGGTCAATCTAAGGTGAGTCTTCAGGGAGCCTGTTGAGCTCAGGGCGGAAGTCCTGTTTTCTGGTTTTTAAGGCTTCCAGGCATCTTCTCTCAATTCTACCTGCCAGGAGTGGAACTAGGGCAAATCAGACATATTGAGAAGAGAAAAGGCTAGCAGGGGTCTCTGAATGTAGGCGACCCAAGAGAGAATAAACCTTAGTCTTCGGTGTCTTCCTGCCATTCCACTTCTGTTTTCCTTTCCCAAGAGCATCATCTCATCTCCATTCCTTCCCCCACCCCTGGCCCTGCCCCTGCCACCTATTCCCTCCATTTCTTCTGATTCCAGCCCAGTTACATGAGGCATGGGGATGGAATGTGATTTCTTCCTGGCCAGGGCAGAAAATTCTCCTAAAGATATTATTTAGTTCAGGAATGGAAACGAAAGTCAGGCTCGGGACAACAAGCTCTCATTTTCTTGCTGGTCTTAAACCCTGTAGAAGTTGACATCTGCTTTGATTCAATGTGGCTTCTGATGATGTGGTCACCATGGACAAAACTAGATCTTAGAATGTCATTAGTTCCCAGATCAAGCCATGCCTGAAGGGTATACTTTTCTTGGCCTTTAAAGCTTTGACTCAACTAGGTCCCTTTCTTTCTTTTTCCTTAAAGCTGTCTGAACTGCATTTTGAATCAAACGAAGTCTAATAAGCTAGACCTAGAAATAATAAATAATATGAAGAAGATTGATGGCGACCTATAACTTTATAATACCAGATTCTAACTGAAGAAAACTGTGGCCCCGAGCCCAGAGAAGAGGGGTAGACGGCAAGGATATATTACTGTCCTACTACACACGGAAAAGGGACTCGAGTTGTTAGTGATGGTCCTCGGACACCAAGTCTCCATCTAACAAAGGACATGCCAGATTTTCTGAATTAAATAACTATCCTGGGTCCAAATTTCAGGCTCTCTGGTATGGCTTTTCTTTCCTTGTGCTTACCCACTAGAAAAATCATGGACCTTCTATAATAAAACATTCTGGTTCCTTGGCAGTTCAGTTTGTCAGGATTGGCTTGAGCAGGCAGTTTTGTTGCTGTAATCAGTTTGAACAATACTATGCATTCCTGGGGACTCCGGTCTTTGCAGAGCTAGTCTACCTCAATGGTGCTGAATAAGTCTACCAGGCTATGTGCACACAACTGCTTCCTGTCTTGTCTCCTCTCTTAAATCCACACTAGGCTTGTGCTTGGTTGGTGGATGGAACACACACACACACACACACACACACACACACACACACACACACACAGAGAGAGAGAGAGAGAGAGAGAGAGAGAGAGAGAGAGAGAGAGAGACCTGAGTGCTTCTTCTTCCTTCCCCTGAGATCCCCGAGTTGCCCCAATAGTGATCAAGAATGACCTCCAACTGGGGGAGATCATCCACAAAGACATACAGAAGCACTGTTATCATAGTTGGAGGAGCTTTATTAAGGCACACACACGTGCCAGCTATCCAACATTCATCCACCTCTGTGAGGCACTGGCATAAAAGACCACAAGTGGGACCAGTAGAACTGTCTAGCTAAGCATCTGATTCCTGAATTATAATAGAATTGTTGCTTAATGAGGCTAAAGTTTTTGTTATACAACCAGGCTTCTCTGGAGGCATACATTCTCAAAAGTGCAGGTCCCCTTGTGGGGATGAATTACAAAAACAAAACAAAACAAAACAAAACAAAACAACCCTCTTCTCTAGGATGGGGCACAGTTTCCCAGGGCACAGCACAGGAATGGAAACAGCCCAGCAGGATGTTTACACCCTTGTCCCCTCAACCTGGTTGTACCCTTTGTATAAAAGAGGCACTGAACAACCTGAGTAGGTCAGGGCTTAGAATATCTTCAGGTAGCTCATCTGCACCTGTCATTTCCTCATGTATAATGGGTGTTTCCATTGCCTTAACTTTTCCAGTGTCTCATGGCACTAGACGCCTAGATTGACAAACAGCAGGCTATGATGATCTCAAGGCAGTCTGGGGCCAGGCAAACACAAACTGCCTTGAACAGAACATCTGGTTCTTGGAAGGGCTTTTATCCCTCAGTGCTTTGCTTGCCCAGTTCTCTTCTGCCTTAGGCAACAGTCATGCAATCCACACATCCTGGACTTCCATGAGAGACATGCATTTATTTTTTTTCCTCGTTAGTTCCTGGAAGCCATTTCACGCTCACTTCTGGGCTGCTCTGCCACGGAGGTAGGGGCAGCTATTTTCCTTCATACTGTACTTGTCAGCCTATACCGCCAGTGTATTTTAAGTCCGTTGGGTGTTACTCTTGCCCATACACTAGGAAGGACGCTGACTCTCGACAAGGTGGAGCTTGATTAATCCCTGTTCCCAGAATACCAGTCAACTACTTATTCCTGATGTATCATTAATCAGTCCATTCCTTTTCCGGTTTACCTGAAACCACAGTTTGTCCTGAATAGACTGTGTTAGCCTTTGAATGCAGCTTTATAGCTCGTTACTTAAATTAGGACTCAATTATCGAAAACTGCCTATTTTTTTTTCTGCATAGTTAGGGCAGAAACAGTTGACAATCGAAGATTGAAAGTTCTGTCTCTCTGCAGATCAAGATACTGGATAGGGTTAAACGTCTAAGAATTTATCTGTGCTTCCAAGTGATTGACAGGCCAAGGGGAAAAAAAGTGAATCACGAGGAGGGAAAAAAAATCAAGGGTAAAGTGGAGATAAAAGTGGACGAGAAAGAAAAAGAGCAACTGAACCGCGGAGGAACAGCTTTAGGAGAGGAGGAGATAGAAAGCGCGGAGAAGGATAGGCGTAAAGAGAGCGGGAAGAGAGGCTGGGAGGGCGGGCAGGAGCGCGCCGGGCCGGCTCACTGTTCGGAGACGCGGGGGAACGTGGACGGGGCTAAAGCGTCGGGCTGCGAAGAGCCACCCCCCACCCGACGCGGGATGGTCGCGTCCGGCAGCGTCCGCCAATAGGAAGCCTGGATGTTGGAGAGGCGGCGGTGAGCGGGGCGCTCGCTGGCTGGGGTGGGAGGGGGACGGCGGCCGCCGCCATGATGCTTGTTTGCTTTCAATGAAAACGAGGGGGGCGCGGAAGAGGAGGCGTCGGCGTCGGTGGCGGCGGCGTCGACGGCGCGGAGGCGAAGGCGGCGGCCGACGCGGCGAGGAGGGCGAGGCCGGGGTCCGAGAGGGCGGCAGAGCGTAGCGGCGGCTCGTGGGGTCCGGGCGGCCGAGGCGGGCGGCTGAGGAGCGGCGGCTGAGGAGGGGGAACAAAGAGCGGCGGCTGAGGCGGCTGAGGAGTGGCGGCGGCGGCGCTGCAGCAGCGGGCGGGACTGGTATGGTGGTTCCACAGGGCAGACCCCGCTGCACTCACCGGGAGGAGGCGGCGGCAGCGGCGGAGGAAGGCGGCGCAGCTCGAGAGGTGAGCGCGACGGGCCCGAGCGACGTCCCGCCGAGGCTCTGCTGCCTGCGCTCCCCCATCCCCCCAGGGGTCGTGCCCAAGGGACCCCGAGCGAGCACTCGCGCACAACTTAGTAGTTCTCGGAGTGACGTCTGTCTGTCCCCCTCCTTGACACACAGCGATCGCCATCCCGTCGGTCCCCGGGCCGCGCCCCCGCGCGGAGTCCCAGGGCTCGGCCTGGGTCGGGGGGTGGGGTGGGGGGGTGGGAGTGTTGATTGACGGGCACTGCGGCGGCTTACAGAGGGCGGTGGCGTGAGTCCTGGCTTCTCGGACCCCCGGCTTCGGTCACGCGCCCCAAGAGAGGATCTGGTGTGCCGGGACTAGAAGCTAGGAACCGGTCGGTGGCAACTTTGGAGAAGTGGCTGTGCGGGGTGGCGCACTGTGCGTCGTGGAACTTGGCACTCCGTGGACGCGCTTAATGCTCACCCCTTTCCTCCTAAAGTATTTTAAAGTCAGTTTAACGCAGATATTGTTAGGGGTGGGGTGGATTACGTGGCCAAAGAAGTGATTATCAGCTCTAGATATTATTGGACTCGGGACTCAAGTACTAATTTCTCGAAGATAATTTCCCTAGTTTAACCAAAGCGGACGTAGCCTTTTCTTGTTCCAAAGCCAGTGCTTATTTTCTTTGGTAACATGTTCCCCCCCCAACCCCCGCCCTTCCCCCCCCCCCCACCCGCGCGCCTTGACTCTTTCTACCCTGACAAGGTCTTCAGAGACTGCTCATAAGCAACTGTAATTCTTTACTTTTAACCGTTCCCGCGAGTGACAACATTGTGAATGGGCCATCTTGTTACTGTGTTTAAATAATCTGCTTGAATTTGAGTACAGGTAAACCTGCTTTACAGATAGATTGCCAGATTACTGCTAGGTCTAAATTCTTCTCTGCCTGTGTTTGGGATTTTTAACTTTGGAGAATAAGTGAAAAACAATTCGGTGTGTAATAGCACTGTCTTTTCCACACTTCCCTAGAATTCTCCACCATCCCACAATAGCTCTTGTAGGCTGGTCCAAAGATTGCACAGGCATATTTTGCTTTTTTTGTAATTGCTGCCAGTCTTTTAAAGTTGGCGCTTTTTAGAATACATTTTAGAATTAAAATTATGTGGAGCCAGTCTAGTCTAATTCTCTTGACGCTGTCCCTGAGGAAACAAGTCTAGAATGACTGCAGTCATTCAGGATATTACAGTTGTAAGCATAGTCACAAGGCTTTGTGTCTTTGTGAAAGACAGACGTTAAGGGTAATATAGTTAGGTAATTGGGTTTTGTAGAAGGAAGGGGGTGTTTTATCCGGTTGATATTACTTAAAGTAGGTCAGTATGGCCATTTCTCAGTAGGTGCACAAGGTGCTTGGTAACATGGACAAAAAGTATGTGGCAGACATTTTCTAGTGTGACTGGAGAATTCTTGAAAAACAGTCCTTGTATAACTTCAGATGTATTATGGTTGCTGGGAAATTTCAGGGTTTTTTTTTTTTTTGAACAGATATAGAAGCTGATATATAGAACGTGGTCCTGACAACAAATAAAGGCATTGTAGGAATTTGCCTACTATGCATGTAGTTTTAACTAGTATTTTGGTTAATGTTTAAACATCCCACTGAACCCATGTTAACTTTAAAAAAAAAAATGGGTCTTAAAATACAGTTCCTGCTGGTCTGGAACTTTCTTTGTAGAATAAGCTGGCCTTGAACTCAGAGATCCTGCTGTTTCTGCCTCTGGAGTTCTGAGGTTAAAGGTGTACAGCACCATGCTTAAGTTTTTCAGTCAGTGCAGCCTAAAAGGACAATATATGTAAGACATACTGGAGTAAGTGTTTGAAGTATTCTTTGGTCCTTGTGTGTGAAGGGATCAATATCTTCAGTACACATGTAACCCTCTCCTCCGAGAAAGGTCCACTGGCAGGAAGTTCAAGCTTAACGTGTTTTATCACTCTGAAAATGTCCACATATATTCAGTTACAAAACATACATGTTTTAATTGTACCTGTTACTCAGGCTATGGAAGTAGTCATGTTAACAATGAAATGAGATCAATAAACACTACTCACAAAATAAGTACTGACTAAACCCAAGTATAGCTGTATGTATAACATGTACCTTTGAGTACAATGGAATGCAGTAGAGTTTGGTGTTTAAGTAGTTAAAGAAGAAAAGAATGATTATTTGAATCTAAGATGGAGGCTGACTCAGGCTGCCTTAATTTTAGTCTTTGGGCTTTACTTTTCTGTTCTGTTGTTCATTTATATATTGTGGATGAATTGTACACTGAGGAGTAGCATTTGATGGTCCTGAGATAGATGATGAGAATTCAGAGACGACCATATTCAGTTTCTGCCTCCCTGACTGCATAGGAGTAATGGGTGTACAAGTGCTTCAAGGAACAGAAGAATGATTAAACTTATGGATGACGGTGTGGTGCCAGTTTAAAAAAAGTAACACTGAGTACAAGCTTGCCAAGTTGGAGAGGGGAGCCTTCTAAACAAAGGGAACAGTGATGAGACTGAGGTATCAGGTTTGGAGGTAAGGCCAGTCACCATAAGATGCTACTGGAACAGTGGGAGTGGATTGAGAGCAGCTTTACAAAAGGTGTGTCTAGCAGTCTAGATTTTGAAGGACTGTTTGCTGAGCTTTGTTTCCCTTTAGCAAAGGAGGGTCTGATTTTTTTTTTTTAAAGCAAGAAACAAAGTTTTAAAGATAACTAGGCATCAACTTGGGAATAAAGACCATGCAAGTAAAATTGAAGTCATATTTGAAATAATACAAGTAGTGACTTGATTTTTGATTCAGATATGGTGTCTGTGGCTCCTTTTGTAATAGGCTTGAAGACGGCCCAATTGCTCTGCAATACAAGGCCATGTCCAATCAGAATGTTGGTGTTTTAGATGTCAAAGCAGTGAAAGTCCTGAAATGATACACATGAAACTTGAGGTTTGTGGGATTTGCTTCCTAGAGCTCAGACAGTCTACCTTGTGCACGCTAGAATCAAAGCAGTCAGGCTGTTTAGGAATATTCTGATGGTTTGTTAGGATATAGTAAGTATTTTGTGAAATGCTGTGGGAAGATGAGTTTTTCTTCTAAATTTCTGGAAGTAGAATATTGAGACTTTGAAGCCATGAGACTCTTAATAAAGCTGCTGTCACAGGGTTTGTGTGGAAATCCAGGGCTTGAGAGGAAGTGGAATTGGAGTACAACACCAACATTAAAAGAACAGGAACTTGGTAAGAATGGTAGCATATTTTTTCATGTTAAATGGCTTAGAAGTAGATGAGTATTATAATAACTGTGTACCTAACCTCAAAAAACACCTGGTTTATTTGAGCTGCACATCTGCAGGGTTGGTTGCTCCTTGTAAATTACTCTGAATTGTTAGGAGAGTTACCTGAAAGCCAACTGGCAGGAAAGTTGAATAGGTGTGGTCCACAACACGGAAGGAGCTGACTTACTGGTTGGTGTTCTGTCTTACGTATTTTTGTGCAGCTTCAGTTCACCTGAGGCAAAGTTTTCTATCTTTGTCTAATGTTTTTTCACAGATTAAAATAGCACATAAACAAGTGAGAAGTTTGCAGTGATTGTTTAATATTAAGTCAGTCATGTTGGAACAAATTTATGTTTTTCTAAACAAGTGTTATATAGACAAACTAATTATACTTGAACACAGTATATGAAAATAATATTCAATTCAAAGAGTTTGTAGTGATGCAGAGAGAAAGATAAAAGAATAATAAACATAGCAGGTTATATAGTAATTAGAAATATATAATATTTTGTGTGTCCTTAGGAAGAGTCTAATTTTGCCTGGGAACCTTTGAAGGAGTTATGTCAGTGATCTTTGAGTTGAATTAAAAGATGAGTAAGAGTTGTCGTGCTGAATAGGGTGTTTCAGAGAAAGAACAGCATGTCCACACTAAGTCATACACGACATGTGTATGCTAGATAGAAGTCAGGAACAACCTTGGCTACTTTTCTTAAAATGTTAGTGGGAGTCCATTGAGAGTTTTCTTGTGCCATACTTGAGAAGTAATAGTAAAAATGGGGAAACTGGATGAAAAGGGTTAGGACACTGAAGTGGAAGTTTCTGGTTATGTGATACACACGGATTAGAGAGATGATTAGGTCTTAATGAGAGCATCAACATCGAGGGAAGAAAAACTAATATGCTCTATAACAATTTTGAAAGTACTAAAATGAAGATAATACAGATACTGCATAGTAGCTGTTTCTTATTCTCTAGATTTTTCTTTTTGAGTGTGGAGAATAATAGACTTGTATCAAGGGCTACAGTATCTTTTTAAGATTGAAAAAAATCTGTCTATTTATTTATATTTTTGAGACAAAGTCTGGCTATGTGTCCTTGGCTGGCTTGGAATTTACTATGTACTCCAGACTGCCTCTGCATGGTATTAGAGGCTTCCACCACTCCACTTGGCTTGAGAGTACCATTTTAGTGCACACAGAGTGCCAGAAAGTCCTGAAAAATAGTGAGTGCAAAAAACACTCATATGCTAGTTCAGGGTGTGTCAGTTACCAGCATAACTCAATTTTGTTGTTATGCTATTAATGCTCGTTTGGTTTGACTTTTTGCTTCTTATCTCAAGGTATCCTAGAATCGGAATTCTCAGTTACCATGGTCAGTAGGAAGGTTCTTTTAGGCTGGCTTTTCTGGATTTTGCATTCACCACTTGACGCCTGGGTATCAGTTTTTTCATATTCCTAATAAAGTGGATCATAACTTCTCTTTTGTTTTATTTTTAACTATCACAGCTTTCCCCCTTGAATTCATATAAACATTGACTGAGTATGACCTAACTTGCTAGATGTTCAACTTATAAAAATATGCTCTACCAACTCCTCAAATGATGCATTGTAGCAACCTTATAACACTTACCTTTTATTATACATTAGAAGTCATTTGGAGACAGCTTAAACTATGATAAGATATTTTGTGATTTTTTTTTTTTTTTTAAATAAGGCACATTCTGAAAGTTTGTATTTATTTGGGTTCCTGGAACCAGTCATCCTGGAATCAATCCGTAGCAGATACCTTGGGACAACTGTATTTAACACTTTGTCTCAGGTACTGTGAGAGTCAAATAAAATTTAGTTTGGTAACAGTCACCAAAGATGATATCTAGAATGAATGAAGGTAGGAAGACAGTAGAACAAAGAAATAGATCTGAAACTGTGCAAATAGCCCAGATAAGATCTGAAGGGGTGAAGGCAGAATTGGTGAGAAATTTGTGTTAGAATTGGATTCTGAATACTCATTTTTGCTTAGAAAATTGGGCACGCATCATAGGAGGAAAGACAAGGTTGAAGATCAAGAGGCCAAGTTTCTCTTTAGACTTTTGTTCTCTTCCTACTGTAAGGTAGAAGTGAATAAGCTATGTAGTACATTTAATACAGGGTTATTGGAAACATGAGTTGTAGCCTCTTATGAAGCAGTTTCAGAATGGTCTTTGGAAAGTGATTAAATCTAAGACTGCATTGTAGCGGACTTCTTTAATCACAGCACGTGGGAGGCAGAGTCAGGTGGATCTCTTGAGTTCAAGGATAATCTGGTCTGCATAGTGAGATCCCAGCCAGCCTGGGCTACATAGTGATAATTTGCCTAAAAACAAACAAGTACACAGGGCTAGAGAGAGATGGCTCAGTGGTTTATATAGCATTTGCTGTTCTTAAAGGGTACTAGGATTTGGTTCCCGGCATTCATATGGTGGCTCAAAACCACTTACAGCTTCGGTTTAGGAGATCCAGTGCCTCCTTTTGTTCAGACATACATACAAGCACTTTTGCATACACTTGAAATGAAAGTAAATCTTGATAAATCTTTAAGAATGTTCCTTGGAAGCCTGGTGGTAGTGGCACATGCCTTAAAACCAGGTACTGGGGAGGCAGTGCAGAGACAGGCAGATTTTTTGAGTTTGAAGACAGCCAAGGATACACAGAAACCCTGTCTTGAAAAACAAAACAAAAGAATGGTCTTTGTCTGATCTTGTGTGGTGAATATATTCATGGTTCTATATTTTAGGAAAACGGTTTGTGATCTAGTTAACCTTAGAAATAGTCACTAGAATTTCAGTGTGCACATGACAGAACTTTTTGGAGGTGAAAGTGGATCGTATCTGAAGGTTGTCAGTTCGTTTGCTGTCTCCGTCAAAAGTACAAAGAGGAGTACTGGGATAGAAGTTGAGAAGACAGGAGAGCTGAGCTGGTTGATTGTGGCACCCACCTTTAGTCCCAGCACTTGGTAGGTAAGGACAGGCAGATCTTTTAAGTTTTAGGCCAGCCTGGTCTACAGAGTGGGTGTTCCAGGACAGAGCTATACAGAGAAACTGTCTGGAACAACCATCATGAATACCACCACCACCACCACCAATAATAACAAAAAAAGAAAATAGGTAGGGATTCTGAATCTGTGGAGTTTGAATTTGTTTTCTAAGGTGTAGGGATTTAGTATTTTTTTTTTGCAATGCAAAAGATGGAATGTGTGTGCTAAGTAGGTCCTTTACAGAGCTGTATCCTTCATTCCAACAGACGAAGAAAAGGTGTAGAGGGGATGCCGCAGATCCTTCAAGCTGACTTAGGGTCAGAAGTTAACTCTAGTTAAGCTTTGTCATTTTAGATGCCAGTGAAGATACACAACAAAGGATGGCCCTTTAGTGTTGTATAATTAGGTAGAACTCAGCTTTGGGAAGAATAATTTGAGAGTGGTATATAGGTCAATTGTAATCCTAAATGTGTGTAACATCTAGAAGTAAAGCAGTACAAATAAAGGGTTAGAGTATGATTGCGTTGCTATAATGTTTTTGTTTTTCTCTGTAGGTTAAAGCTTTCTGATTTATTTTTTGTTCTAATACCTGATAGAGTGCTTGACACACTAAAGTTTTTCAGCAAATATTTTATGAATGAATGGTTGCATAAAGAAATTTTCCTTAAAGCATAGTTTATCTGTATCAAATTACTCAGATTTCTGTGAAAATCTTTCTGGGCCACAGGGAAGGAGTAAGCTCTTGAGGTATCATCTGGCCAAGTCCTTTAGTTTTCAGTCAGGGTAAATGTTCATAGTTCATCACTCTAAGTTACCTGATGCTTGGTTCTCTGCTGTTAAGATTACTATGGATGACAAGGAGGTGGGTAACAGGATGTTTTCTAGTTTATGCTCTGGAAGTAGTTTGTAGTGATGTTTTAGTAGTCTTTCTATTCAGTGCTAAAAGGTTTTAACCTAGCTTAGATTCTTTGCCTGAATAATGTTCATTAGGAGTTTAAAAATTGTTACAACTTGCCGGGCAGTGGTGGCCCACGCCTTTAATCCCAGCACTTGGGAGGCAGAGGCAGGTGGATTTTTGAGTTCCAGGCCAGCCTGGTCTACAGAGTGAGTTCCAGGACAGCCAGGCTTACACAGAGAAACCCTGTCTCAAAAAAAAAAAAAAAATTGTTACAACTTGTACATAATAGTGTTGACTTTAAAATCTTTTATACTTCATTTGCATTATTAGCTATTTTGTCTGTTTGAGATAGGGCCTTCTATGTTACCTCAGCAGGTTTTTATTTAATTTATTAAATAAAAACACAATTATTTATTTAATTTATTATTTTATTATTTTATTTAATTTAGTATGTATGAATGTTTTGCCTTCTCTAGACTAGCCACATGTCAGGCTCTTTTAGCTGTTATTCTTTTGTAAAGCAGGTCTTTTCCTTTAGCTGAAGTTTGATTCCTCTGAATGTCCTTCCTAGTTATCCCTGCAGGGATAACTAGGTAAGCCTTTCTCTTTGGTTACCAGTTGCCTGGTTATTCCACATCAGAGTGGTTAATTAGCCTGCTGGGTCTGTGCTGCTTGCTCTCCCTCCTCTTGCACCCCCTCCCTCTTCTTGTCTTGGCAGTTATTAGAGGAGTATCTTCTGCTGTTATTTCATCTTCTATATTATGTTTTTCTGCAGTGCATGGAGCATCATGTTAATTCCTCAGTTTATTATTCTTTCTTTGAAGTACTCACTTTATTAATTGTGCTTTAGCCTATTATAATTGTGATTCTTTTTGACTAAATTGTCACTATGACCAGTGGTTCCTTTTAGCTAGTTCCTGTGTTGTATTTACATGAAAATCCCGTTAGATTTTGCTTTTTGACACTGAAAGATGCCCTAGATTCATGCTATATTATTTCTTGTATCATATTTACAACTGTTTATCTTACAAAGAACTTTGTATTGTTGGTAGCTCATTTTTCTGAAGTTTCAGTTGTCTGGGGTCAGTCTTATTCCAAAAATAATAAGTGGTAAAGTAATAAGCCAGGTATTGGTGGCACATACCTTTGATCCTAGCACTGGGGAGGCAGAGGCTGGCAAATCTCTGAGTTGTGGCCAGCTTGGTCTGCAGAGCTAGCTAATTCCAGGACAGCCAAGGTGTCTTGAGGGAAAAATTATAGAAGTAAGCATATATTTATATAAGTTTTAGATCGCAAGCCATTTCAGATGCATGATGAAAACTTGTGCTATCCTACACCCAGAAAATGAATCACCTTTATCTATATTGTATATATTACCTGTCCGCTAGTCATTTGGTCTGGCATATTAGGTGAACTCTGATGGTCCCACAGTGGCTAGTGTTTAAGAGATGCTTATTTTACTCTTGTGTTGCCAAGGCACAAGAATACTGATCCTAGCAGTTTGGTTGGTACACCAAGAGAAGTATAGCAGTTCCCCCTCCACCGTATGACAGTGAAGTCCATTCTAAGATCACAGTGGGCGTCTAAAACTTTAATGGTACCAAATCCTGAATATACAGCATGCCCACCCCCCACATGCATATACTTACATTTAATTTCTAGATTAGGCATAATAGAGAGATTAGTAACAGTTAAACTGTAAAGCTAGTAGGAATTTATTTTTTCTTAAGTTGAACTTTTATATTTTAAGTCAAAACAACTACATCTCTTTGCTATCTAAATTGGGAACATTATTCTTGTATCTGGGGATGTGAGTAAATAAGTTATTTAAACCATCAGAGTGTGATGCTGTGACAGCGTATTCTACACAGCTACTAAGTGACTAGTAGGCAGCAGTGTATGCAGTGTAGATACATTGTAGATACAGCATGATTTCCTGGGACCACAAGGTAGAAGGAGAGAGTGTCTTCTGCAGGTTTCTCCTCTGGCTTCCACACGTATGGCACCTCTGTGTGTACATGAACATGTGTGTGTGCACATACAAACAGATAAATGCAAAATACATTAAATGAAATTATGAATTCATGCAGTTTATACTGATGCAGTTGTGGTTGCTCCAGTGATATTCAGATTTTTTTCTGTTTGACCAGTGGAACACTTCTCAAGCTAACAACTGTATTTTCTTCAACTATCACACCTTTATTAGCTCCAGGGTTTAATCAGCCGTATCCTAGAACTAAAAATCATTTCTGCATGGCACTCTTAGTTCTTTTGATAGCAAATCTGTTTAATGATACTAATATGTCTGCTTTTTTAAAAACTATTTTTATTTATTTGATTCTTCAGTATGTACTGATTGGTTTCTTTTCTCTAACAGGCATGCCCAAAGAAAAGTACGAGCCCCCTGACCCTCGGAGGATGTACACAATTATGTCCTCTGAGGAAGCAGCAAATGGAAAGAAATCACATTGGGCAGAGCTTGAAATAAGTGGTAAGACGTGTTAGCATGGATTTATGGTCTAGAGATTAAAGATATGTTGGAAAGTTAGGTTTTCTAATACTAATGCATATATAAGAGCAACAGTTGTATTTTACAAATGTTAATTTCACTTTGGAGCAGGAAGGGCCAGTAAAAAAGAAGTGGTTTGAGTTGGAATTTAAATCCCGTTGATTGCCTGTGTTACTTCTACTTGTGCATGCTCTTCCTCTCACTTTCTAATACATCATAAACTCAAGGTTAGGAACTGTGGATTTAGGCATTTTACTAGTAAGATCACTATGTGGTCTTAGTCTGTAATAAATAAGCTGTGTGTGGGAACAGTCTGGTTGAGTTCTTAATGTGGAGACAGTGTTTTTATAGAGCTGATTTAGCATTAAGTTTCTTTCCTTCCTTTTTTCTTTTCTTTTTGGCTTTCTGAGTTTCTTTGTGTCCTGTCCAGGGCTGACTTAGAACTCGAGAAATCTGCTTTCCTCTGCCTCCCGAGGGCTGGCATTAAAGGTACACATACCATGCCCAGCTATGATGGCTTATTAGTTCGTTTTATTTAGCCCCGAGTAGTGCTGCACTGTCTGGAAGTACCATCAGCTCTTGTTTACTTACTTTGGGAAGAACTGGGTTCTTCCAAGTTTTGGCATTTTGCATATAGCTACTCCAAATATCTGCCAGTAGGATTTGCTAAGGACCAAGGAAGCATGGTTGTCGCTCATATGCTGAGACTATGCTTAGTTCAGAAACTGCTTAATAGTTTTTTAAAAAACAGAACAAAACAAAACAAAAAAAAAAAACCCCCAAAAATCCCCAATATTTTCTAAATATGTTTCTACCAGAGTGAACAAGAATTCCTGTTTTACAGCCTCCTTAGGACTTGGTGTCCTCAGTGCTTTGAGTTTTGCCGTTGTGATAGTGTATGGTGACCTCAAACTCACAGAGATCTGCCTGCCTCTACCTCCCAAGTGCTGGGATGAAAGGCACATGCCACCATTTTCTGGTATTTTGGCATTTTGTAGTTTCTTAATGACAGCTCTGTTGTTTGAATATGAAATGTCCCTCTTTAGGTTCCTGTGTTTGAATACTTGGTCTCTAGCTGGCGGTGTGAAAGTTCTATAGGCTTTAGGAGATGGAGTCTTCCTGGAGGAAAGTGGGAAGGGCCTTGAGGCTTTATATCTAGTCTGGCTCCATTTTTCTTTTCATTCTGTTTTCCTGAAAAGTTGATGCTGTGCTGGCTTCTGAGTTTTGGAACCATACCTTTTCTGCCTGCTGCTATCTGCTGCTATGTCTTTTCCTTCTGTGCTGGAATGGTCCTTAGAACAGTCATTCTCAACCTGTGGGTTGTGACCCCTTTGGCAAACCTCTCCCAAAATATTTATTTTACGATTAACAGTAGAAAAATTATAGTTATGAAATAGCAATGAAAATAACTTTATGTTTGGGTTCATCACAGCATGAGAAACTAATTGTATTAGAGGGTTGAAGCTTTTGGAAGGTTGAGAACACTGCCCTAGAACAATATGCAAGAGCAAACCTCTTCTTCCCTTAAATTGCTTTGTCAGCAGCAAAGCAAGAACTAACACAAGTCTTTAATCAGTCTCTCTCACTTTTTTTTTTTTTTAAATTCACTTTACATCCCACTCACTGTCTTCCTTCTGGTCACCCCTCCACAATCCTTCCCCTTTCTCTTTCTCTGAGCAGTTGGGTACCACCTGGATATTCCACCTACCCTGGCACTTCAAGTCTGTGAGGCTAGGTACTTCCTCTCCCACTGAGGCACTGAGGCCAGTCTCTCTCACTCTTAACGTTTCACTCTGGAGATTAAGTCTAGGGCCTCATGCATGTGATACTTGTTCTTCTACAGAATTATATCCCCAGATGTGCTCTTTTATAAATATTTTCTTCCAGTTCATGGCTTGTCTTCTCATTCTTTTGACAGTTAAGGTCAGACTTTTTTTCCCTAGAGATTTATTATACAAGTACACTGTAGCTGTCTTCAGACATACCAGAAGAGGGCAACGGATCCCATTACAGATGGTTATGAACCACTATGTGGTTGCTGAGAATTAAACTCAGGACCTCTGGAAGAGCAGTCAGTGCTCTTAACTGCTGAGCCATCTCTCCAGCCCCAAGAACAGACATTTTAAAATTTAAATGGATTTGGTATTACATTGAATATGTGTATTGGGAAGAACTGGCATTTTGGAAATATCGAGTCTTAGCCATGAACTGTCTTTTCACTTATTCATTCTTATTTGATTTCTTTATATGAAATTTCATACTTTTCCTTATTTTGTATCTCTCCTTATCTTAGTGCAAATGTAAATGATGTTTTTGTTTTAAATTCCATTTTATTCAGCATTGGTATATCAAACAATGAATGACTTTAAGTCTTCCTTTCTGTTTGTAAACTTTACTCATGTGTTCTAGTTCTAAGTCTCATTATATGTTGATACTGTTCCTTTAAATGTCAAAGTTTATCCAGTTTTTTCCAGTGTTGTTTTCCAGTGTTGTTCATTCTTTAAACATGCAGATTCTTGTTGGTTTTGTTCTTTTGAAAGTTGGTGATAGGTCTCTTCTTCTTTAGACTCATTATTTTGTGCTAATTTGAAAGATAATTTCTGCAGGAGGAAGAGTTATCAGTTAATGGTTTGCGTCTGTCTGTCAGATGCTCCTCTTCTTGCTTAAGTTGTTGTCCTTCCTTCTGTATCTGTGTTCGTTTTTCTGAGACAGTTGTTAAGTTTTTGTGCAGTTGGTTTTTTGGTTTTTTTTGGTTTTTGGTTTTTTGAGACAGGGTTTCTCTGTGTAGTCCTGGCTGTCCTGGAACTCACTCTGTAGACCAGGCTGGCCTCGAACTCAGAAATCCTCCTGCCTCTGCCTCCCAAATGCTGGGCTTAAAGGTGTGCGCCACCACTCCCCAGCCGGCTGTGTGCAGTTGGTTTTAAGCACCATGATTACAGTGTATCTTTGGTATAGGGTGGCGGTCTCCCCCCATCCCCTGCAACTTTCTTTGGTGAGTAGGTTTTGTCAACCTTCTTGAGTCTATGGGTTTACAGTTTATAGCACTGTTTTGTCCAATAATTTTGTCTGCTCTCCTACCCTGCCCCTTTAGAGTTACGTGGTTACTTGTATTTGTAAGATACAACTTTAAGTTGTCTTACAAATTAGTTACACTTAATTTACTGTTACCTTTATTTTCTTTTGGACAAATTTTTATTGCTATACCCTTAATTTCACTAATTTTTTCCCCAGTGTCTAATCTTCATCACTAGAGGTTTTGGGAATTTGTTTTCTGTGCCTTACATAGCATTTCCCCTTTTAAAAAGCCGATACCAAACTTCTGTCTTTGGCATTGGTTCTGTCATCTTTTTTTCATTTCTAGGTTGATTTAAAGTCTTGTCTTTTTTTCCAGTTTGCATGCTTCATAATTTAATTTTTGTTTTAATATAGAAAGTATAGAGGTTTATACTTTCTGAGTTTTGGATAATTTTACATTCTTGGAAATACTCTGGAGTTTTGTTGTAATGTAGACTTAAGTATCTTGGAAACAGTTTGCTTTGTTTAAAGCTTACTTTTAAGTAGTACCCTAAATATTCTCTGGCTAAAAGGTTTTCCACTCTGGTGGAAAATCAAATTGGCCTGATCTTTGGGATCTCCACGATTGCGTTCTGTGTTCTTGTCAGTTTCTCTCTACTCTCTTCCCTCTGTCAGGTTACTCGTTAAATGAGGACTCATGGGGGCTTTCTTCACATCTCTGCGCAGCTCCATCCTTCATCTCAACTCAAATAGACCATCAGACTCTGCCTGGGTTCTGTGTTGTTATGTATCTTCGGGACGCTAGGCGGAAGGCTGGAGTATTGATCTGAGCTGACTTAATTTCCGACCTGTCACTGATGTCCTGTGCTGCCTGGTGTCCACCACCTAAAAGCATCCGTCTTATGTGTGATTCCTGCCTTCCTTCCTTTTGTTCTGTTGTTTCTTTTTTTCTTGTGTTTTTAGTCGTTTGATATTTTTATTCATTGTTGGAGGTAGTAATTTCATGGCCTTCTTTTTCTTAGGAGTAAATTCACTTGTGTACTTTTCAGCTAATTATGGAAGGGTAGGTGGCCTTAATCTAATCAGGGTTTGATCTAACTTGAGCCAGGTCTCACTGGTTGTGAGCATTGCATCTCTGTCTGTTGTTGGATCATTCCTCTTCCATTTATAGCTCCCAGCTGGAATCTTGATGGATTAACAGGATCTTCAAGGTTTCTGGGTTCTTGTATCTTGAAAATATTTAAGATGGCTTGGATTCTCTTTGGCCTCTGCGTCTGCTTTCAGCTCACTTCTTAGCTGCTGCTTGTGATTCTGGAAAGAAAAGTATCCTCTTCATCCCTCTCTGTGCTTCCAGCTTTGCCTGCTCTCCAGCTCGTCTGTGGGATCTCTGCTTCCTTTGTTCTGCACTGCAACAGCTGGCCAACCACAAGGATATTGAGCAATCTGACATTTTAAAATTATTTTTGTTAGTTTTATTTAGTTTTTTATTTCATATAATACATTTATATGAATTAATTTAATTATTTAGTTTTAATTAAATTTAATTACTTAGTTTTTTATTTTATATAATACATTTAAACCATGCTCACTCCCACACCCAAACTCCTCCCAGGTCCTCTTCTACCTGTCTAACTTCGTGCTCATTCTTCTTTTTAAAAAGAGAGTACAAGACCAAAAAAAAAAAACACAAACAAAAACACAGGGAGTCCAGTTTGTATTGGCCAGTTATGCCTGAATATGAGGCTTGTTCTAGATTGGTCCAAGTGTCACTTCATTGAAGAAAACTGATTTTCCCTCACTCAGCACCAATCAGATGCCAATAGCTTCTTGGCTACGGGTAGGACTTTTTTCCCACCACCAACAAACTCTTTTTGTAGGAATCTAAAATTTGATGTGTACAAAAAAATTTCTGCCCGAAGATGCCAAATTGACTGACTGACTGACCGTCTGTCTGTCTGTCTGTCTGTCTGTCTGTCTGTCTGACTGTCTGTCTGTCTGTCTGTCTGTCTGTCTATCCATCTATCTTCCATCTATCTCTTTTGTTCTCATCTTAGTGGGCAGTACTGTGATTGCCTGCTGTGGAGGTGTACCTGTAGCTGTTTTGCTCCAGTCCTTTAGAGATACCACTGTAGAGCAGGAGAGCGTGGACTAACCAGAGCTACACTCAGATAGCTCCCAGGAGACACAGCCTTGGATCTGCACTTACTGCACTCATTGAAAGATTTCTGAAGCAGGTCTCTTGGCTTGTAGGTCACACATTAGCTTTCATGTATGAGATTCTGTAACATTTTTATTGTTTTATTCAGATTTACTTTTCTGTGAAGAATAATAGACCATGACTAACATTCTGAATCAAAAAATTTTTTGTTTTGTTTTGTTTTTTCGAGACAGGGTTTCTCTGTGTAGCCCTGGCTGTCCTTGAACTCACTCTGTAGACCAGACTGGCCTCGAACTCAGAAATTCATCTGCCTTTGCCTCCCAAGTGCTGGGATTAAAGGCGTGCGCCACCACCGCCCGGCTGAATCAAAATTTTTTATGATTTTTAAAAAGAGTATTATATGATGCTCTTTTGGACAGTAAGTATAACTTGAGCATCAGGTAGCTTTCATTTTGTAGTCAGCTTAGGAGCTCCCTGCTCTTCCATCCAGGGCTTGTTTACCAGAAGCTAAGAGTAGGCCAGACTAAAGTAGGAAAGGAAGAAAGCCCACTGGTGGTTCTAAGTCATCACTTGCTTGCTAGGAATTACTTACTGGCATTCATTCCTTTTTTGTTTCTATGAACCGATGAGTAGGTGACTACATGTAAGATTTCCAGAATTTTACAAGCTGTAGGAGTCCTTGACAAGGTAGTTAAGAAACTGATAAATACAGAACACAATGCTTGAAGTGTTACCTTTAAGAAGGTTTTACTAGCCTGGCAAGATTAAGGAAAGCATCTTAGGCTAGCTGAGGACTGAGATGGTGATAAAAGCCAAGTAGAACTGAGATTGAGGGCAGTTTAGGAAAGGGAGGGAACACACAAAAACTACTTTTTAAAAGGTGTACCACAAAAGTCTTATTTTTCACTATTCCTCTCCTCAGTGTGTTACACAGCAAACACATAGACAAATTATTCTATGCCTCTTTTTTGATGCAAAATGCTGTTGTATGTTTATTTCATTATTGTGGTTATTTTTTTTTTCACTTACTCAATACAACATAATCTCCAGTTTCACTGAGATGGCTGGCCGTGTCCACCACCAAAACCGTCTAAATTGGAATTCAGTCCCTGAGCCAGCCCAGCTTCAGCTTTCTTATTAGCCCTAGGAGACACAGCACTCTTTCTGCAGGTGTCTCTGTCCACCTCCTCCTCTTGCAGGTCGCTCACCCTCTGGATCTTTGGGCCAGGGCCTGCCAATCTCAGGGTGACTGTGACTCAGGGTGGCAGGCACAATCTCCAGAAGTCGGTGAAGATTATCTTGGAAATACTAGATGCTTTCGTTTGTAAGGTACCAGTAGAAATGTCTCTGGGCAAACTGCTTCTTCATGTAGCCTTGATACTTGAGAGACTGCATGGCCTTCATTGCATGAAGGTTGGCCCATTCATTGTCTGACAGCTTGGAGTGTTAGGCATATAGATATCTTTTTTGGTAACCATCACTGCTTCCTTAAAAGGAGTTCATGGATGGCAGTCTAGTTCTTCTTAGGCATCAATATGCCAGCTGCAGGGTCCGAGGTGGAGGTTGGAAAGGAACGAGAAGAGATTTTTTTTTTAAGTGGTATGATTCTTTTGACAAACAGTACCATAATTACTTTATATTACTCCTAATATCTAAGGGCATATAGATAAGGTTATAGTAGTCAAAGGGTATATGGATTTGTAGTTTTGACATGTGATACTTTGGAGATTTTTTTGTTATTGCATAAATTAGGATAGTTATGATTGTTTTCTTTCATCAGTTTTACATAATTATTATAATTACTAGTTATTCTGCCTTTTTGTTTGTATGATAAATAGGTCACTGTTTTATTTGATTATTATGTGTGCAAAATTGGTTAATAATGCATCCTATATGCTAACAGGAACATTCTTTGTCATGCTATAGACTTTTCTTTTCCTTTGTTTCTAAATCCTTGTAAATGTATGGGTGAGTTACTTTGATCTCTTGGTAGGTTCACTATGCCTAGTCCTTTAGTGTTTGTTGACTGAACATTAGGTCGCTATCTTTCATCCACTTCTTACATATGACTGACTTGGTGTGGGGTGGGGGATGCAAGAAGTACTGAACTGGGAAACGGTAGAGACCAGGTACAATTCCTGTTTCTTCTAGTATGTCAACTAGATTTTTAGATTTTTAGATTTTTAGATTTTTTTTCCTCCTAGAATCTTTCTAGATGTATAAGTAGTTATTTTGGTTTTTTGATAGGTTCATTTATTATCCCTTAACTTGCTGATTTCCGTTATCCCCTTCTGATTTCTGGGAACGATATTTCTTCTTGTCTCCTGATATTTAGTAATAAATTATTCTGGGAACTTTAGAATGAATTCACTTACTAGAATAAGGCTCTTAAATGTCAGCCTATCTTAAGCCACTAAGTTACCCTAGAGTAGTTTCTGCATATCTCTGGCATGTTAGAGAGATGTTTCTAGACTAGGGTAGTCACAGCTTTATCCAAGTATAACTGACATGCAGAAATCAGCACGCGTGGGAACTGGAGAAATGGCTCAGCGGTTGAAAGCACATGCTGCACTTGCGGAGGTCCCCCAATTTCAATTCCTAGTGCCCACGTCAGGTAGCTCAAAAACACCTGTCACTGGGGACTGGAAGCCCTTTCTGGCCTCTGCCAGCACCTGCATATTCACACAGAGACACACTTACTTATACATAATTAAAAATAAGTTCTTAAAATCAGTATTTGTTTACATTGTAATAATGTGACCTATTCTGACCTGTAGGTGTGCCTGATAGTGCCACCATTCCTGAGAATCTGTGATCCTGATAGAGCCATCATTCCCCAGCATCTGTGATCCTGATAGAGCCATCATTCCCGAGAATCTATGATCTTTCTTTGTTAATCTGCCATTGCTATATCTCTTCCCTTATTCCTATACTAGATTGGTGTTTTATAGCATTTATATAAATGCTATCATTCAATATGGTTTTGTTGTTTTATTTTTCTGGTAGACAGGTTTTCTGGTAGCCTCAGCTGGTCTTGAACTTGCTAGGTAGGCAAGGATGATTTTGAATTTCTGATCTTTCTGTCTGCATGCCCTTCATTCTGGGACCAGCAATAGGCATGCACTATATTCCTGGTATATGTTGGTACTGGAACCCAGGAAAGACCTCATGCTTACTAGACAAGCACTGTGCCAACTGAGTTGCATCATCACCTCCAGTGTGGTACATACAAATAAGGCCACTGTAAATGGTCCTGTTGCTGTGGGTGTAGGCTTTATTTCTCTAGGGTAAATATCTTTTGTCAAATGGCAGTGGATTTTTAAACTTTTGAGACTCTTAAAACTGTTTTGAAACAGTCTTCTCACTCTTTGCCTCCCTCCCTCCTTCCTTTACAGTTTTACTAGATGCCTTTGATGTTCATTCTCAGGGCAGTGGCAAGTAGTGAGTGTTTAAGACTTAGTTTTTCTGAGTTTGTAGTGCTAATTGTGACTTTAATTCATGTTTTTAAAACATTATTGCTGATATTGAGCATCTTTCAGTATGACTTTGCCATCTGTTTGTCCTTTTTGTTGAAGTGTCTGTTAAAATCTTGTACAAAGACTATTTTAGGGTTCTTTATTGTCATCCTTTTAAGCTATACCACAGGCTAGATAATTTTTAAACAGTTCAAAGTTATTTTAAGGCTTCCTAATGCTTTGGCCCTTTAATACAACTCCTAAAGTTGTGACGACCTCCTCCCCCCAGCCATAAAATTATTTTCATTACTACTTCATAACTGTATTTTTGCTACTGTTATGAATTGTAATATAAACCTGTGGGTTAGCTGGGCGGTGGTGGCGCACGCCTTTAATCCCAGCACTTGGGAGGCAGAGGCAGGCGAATTTCTGAGTTCGAGGCTAGCCTGGTCTACAGAGTGAGTTCCAGGACAGCCAAGGCTATATAGAGAAACCCTGTCTCGGGGAGTGGTGGTGGTGGTGGGGGAACCTGTGGGTTGCTGCTTTTTTTTTTTTTTTTTTAAATGGTCTTAGGCGACCTCTGTGACACCCCTGAGTAAGGGTCAGGACTCACAGGTTGTGAGCCACTGCTCTAGAGGCTGAGGAGGCTGAGATGCAAGGGCTGCATCTGGTGAGGGCCAGTGTAGATGAAAGCATGAAGTACAAGAGAGTGTGTGAGAGAAGATGAGACGAGACCAAATTTTTATAAGCTGGTTTCCATTATAACACAAGGGCAGAACACTGGTGACCCAAACATCTTGGCATCATGTCC
Source organism: Rhabdomys pumilio (assembly GCA_030674055.1). NCBI lineage: Eukaryota > Metazoa > Chordata > Mammalia > Rodentia > Muridae > Rhabdomys > Rhabdomys pumilio. Next base: position 63,202,580 of record JANHMN010000002.1, read on the forward strand.
TGCTTCTCAACACTGTTGCCAAGATTGAGTTTCTAACATAGGAGCTTTAGAAGGTGTGTCCACACCATAGTGTGTGTAAGAGATCGTCATGCCCGGTACTACCAGCCCTCCACCTTCCTTGTGTTGTTTCTCTAATTTTATAGTTGCTGTAGACTTCACATATCTTCACTTAGTTATTCTTAGGACATGTCATTTCTCAGCATTTTACAGTTTCTATACTGTGTGTAGATGGTCTTTTTTTGGTCAGGTTTACTATTAACTTTCATAATTCAGGAAATGTTGTAAATTGTATTCTTTGAATTTCCAGTTGCTCATTATTAGTGTTCAGGAACACAGTGCTTTTTTATGTGGTGATCTTGTATTATGCTACAACTTTACAAAACTCGCTTAATAGTGGCATTTTTGTTTATTCAGTAACTTTTACATATATGATTATGACATTGGTGGATGGGGCAGTTTTATTTCTGCCTTCCAAAATATTTATTCTCCCTTCCCAGTGTCCTGGCTAAGACTCCACCATGTTAAGTGGGAATAATAAGAGGAGACACCCTTGTCTTGTTTCTGATTTTTGGAGGACCCTTGTATCCCTTTGTCACTAAGATTTTTATAGGTTCTTTTTCAGGGTCAAGTTCTTAATTTACTGAATTTTTAAAGAATCCACAGTGAAGACTGGACAGATTGTTGGTTACATTGCTTCTACAGGCAAAAAGCAGAGGACCATGATGCTGGTGGTGCTTAGCCTCATTGTTTCTTTATATTCAGTCTGAGACCCCAAACATAGACTTCCCCACTTCCCACCTCAGCTAACCTAATCTAGATAATCCTTCAGAGACTTGTCCAGAGACTTGATTCCATGGTAATCCTGAAGTCCATCAAATTGACAGTCCAAACTAACCATCATACTCTGTTTATAGTTTTCTTTGCATAAGGGACATTTTTCAGCCTCTCTTTCTCTTTCTCTTATGACAGCTTGAAATACAACTTACGCATCATCAACCTTGTGTAGTTACAGATTTCTGTAGTGTTTATCTTAGTTTGAGAACATTTTCATTATTTCCTAAAAGGAACTCTGCTTATTAGCATCCTTTTTTCCCCTCCTGTTTCTCCTCAGCATCCTTTCCAACAGCTATTACTCTTCCTTCTTGGTGAATTTTTACTGTTTTGAACATTTCATGTAAGGGCATCATATAGTGTGTGAGCTCTTTATCACCAACTTTTTCACTGAGTGAGTATTTTCAGGGTTGATCTTTGTTCTAGCACATACCTGTTTTGCATATAATATCCTATGATAGTGAACATACCATATTTATTTATTCATTGAGTCATACATGTCTAGATTATTTCCAGTTTTGAGTTTTTTGGTTTTTTAAGTTTTTGAGACAGAGTTTCTCTGTGTAGCCCTGGCTGTCCTGGACTCGCTCTATAGATCTGCCTGCCTCTGCCCAGCCAGTTTTAAGTATTAAAACCTCCTACAATCATTTATCTGGCCATATATTTCAATTTGTGTTGTGTATATACGTAAGAGTTAACTGCCTATCATATGTTAATATTGAACTTTTCAAGGAACTGCCATGCTGATTGAATACCTGAGTATCTTTTAAAAAAAAAAAAACATTGAAAAATGTTTGTGTGTGGTGTTGTACCTGAGTGTATGTCTTTGTGTCACAAGACTGACTGCCTGTGCTCAAGGAGACCAGAAAAGGGCATCCGGTTTTCTGGGACTGGAGCTCTTGATGGTTCTGAGCTGCCTTATGGTTGCTGGGAATTTAACTCTGGCCCTCTGGAAGAGCAGCCAGTGGTTTTAACTGCTAACCCATCTTGGCAGCACCCCATCTTCATTCTTTTGTATATGGTTATCTATCCAGTTGTACTTTTCTGTTATTTTTTTTTTCTGTCTTCTGCATCCCTATTTGAAGTCTTCAGTTACATATGCTTCTACTGTTAAAAGTTGTTCCAGACATTACTGAAGTGCTATGCTTTTTTCAATGTGTTCCCTTTTTTTTTTAAAAAAAGCTTTTTCTTGTCCTGCATTCAAATCCAGTTATTTTCTCCAGTGTCTAATATACTGTTAATATCATCTTGGCCATCCCCCTGCCTGCCCTTCCCCCCGAATCTTGATGTAAATGCAGTTCTACAAGTTCAGTTTTGGTGTTGGGATGTGATGTCATTTCTATCTCAGCGTAGTTGTTACTTTTCTTAGTTTTAATTTTTCTCTTTATGAATTTTTGCTTTGCTGCTGATTTACATGATTGGTAATTTTCTCTTTGGTGCCAGAAACTGAGGCTTTTCTTTGGGTGATACATGTTTGTGGATTCCTCCAACTAACCTTGGGCATTGTTACAGGGGTGCAGTTAAGTTACTAGAAAACAGTCTGACTCTTGAGGTTTAAGCTTTCTAGGTACAACCAGAGCAGTTTTTAGTCTGCAGTTGAATTTTGTCCCTATGCATTCTGAGTTGAAAGGATTTTGTTCTCCCATCAATCAGCATTTGGGGACAGTGTGGCCTTGGCCATTTGGGTGGTTCCTCCTCTGGCTCAGGCAGTTTTTCACATTTAATGGTTAAGGGACACCTTCATATCCACAGATCACTGTCCATTTCTCTCTGTAATGTTCCTTGGATTCCAACCACCACAGTGTCAGTGCTCTTGTCTCTAGACAAGAAGAGCGGAGCTTCTTCGCTCTCGCTGGGATTGCTCCCTGCCCTGTTTATTTTTTTGCAAATACTACCCAGGAAGTAAACTGAGAAAACTGTAGAGACCACCATGTTTGCTTCCCATTCCTCCTGGGTAACTCTGCTACCCTGGTTGGTGTCTTCCGTAGGATAACGCATTCATGCTTTCTTACCCTGTCTTGACTAGAAGTAAAAGTCTCAGAGTTGTGTTCTCAACCATTCATTAGACTATAATCAGTTCTCAAAGGGTGGTATATTTCCACTGCAGCTGTTTTATTCTCTCTCAGATTAGGCCTGAACCATTGAGGAGATATGGAGAAAGTTCATATGTATTGTAGAAACTATTGAATTCTTAATCAAGAAATCCTTAAGTATAGATTTAATACTGTATTAAAAGAAGGCTGTGTTTTTAGTTACTGAGCACCGTGTCTGTTGCTTGGCCAGGTATCTGAAATGTTTCTGGGCAGAGATTTTCACTTGTACATTAATAGTGCAGATTGTTTTTTATTGTTTTTTTTTTTGTTGTTGTTGTTGTTAGTTTTTTGTTGTTTTTGTTTTCTTTTTGGGGGGTTTGGTTTGTTTGATTTTGGAGATTAGCTCTCACTGTGTAGACCAGGCTGACCTGGAACTCCCAGGGACCAGCTTGCTTTTGACTCTCCAGTGCTAGAATTAAAGGTTTGTACCACTATACCGGGCTTTACTGTCTCAAAAGCACCAACATGACACAGATACTGTTGTCTTATATGATGCAGTTATCACGTGAGTAATTTGTCCCTAATCTTAACTAATCTAAGACTAGCTTAGCTTCCTTTTTTTTAAAGGTAAAATTTTTATTTTCTTGTGTATAGGATGAACAGTTTTCAGACATTATTTAATTTTGTGTTACATAAAGGCAGATCTTTCATAGTATCCAAATTCTAAATATAGTTTTTCTAGATTTTTTTGTTTATCATATCTGAGGTCATTTAAAGGATATTCTTTCCAGTGTGCTCTTAAAATGAAAATAGTTTCAAGTATTGACACTTTGCGTTAATTTTAGCTTCATTCTGCTAATTAGAGTTAATCATTTAGTGCATTGTGAATTGTTCTTAGTATGGATAAAATCTTGTTAAGCCTTCTCAAACCTTTTAAAATAGTAATTTAAGTACCTAATTAAACATTGACTTTTATTTACTACATGGAACAAATTTGGGCAATCACTCTATCTAATCCTCTCCACCTCCACCCCCTTTTTTGTCTTGCAGGAAAAGTAAGAAGCTTAAGCTCATCTTTGTGGTCACTAACTCACTTGACAGCTTTGCATCTGAGTGACAATTCCCTGTCCTGTATTCCTTCAGACATTGCCAAGCTTCACAATCTGGTATATCTGGACCTGTCCCATAATCAAATCCAGAGTTTACCGGCAGAACTCGGAAACATGGTATCACTCAGGTGTGCAGACTCAGTATTGGACCTTTAGGTTCCTTTGAAACAAAAGGCAGCGTGCATGTAGTCAGGAAATAAAGCTGTTTTATATTTGAAGAAAGGAGGCATAGCTATGAGTTTTATAAAAAGATTTTTGGTAAGAATTCAATGTCCAATGATAAAAATTAGGTAGTTCCATTGCTTAGTTTTTTATTACCGTGTTACGTATTTTGTGTTATGTATTTTATTTTTGAACCAAAAAAATGTTAAACAGTGTAGAGATAAACAACTCTAAGGTACTGTGTTATTTGATGTCCTTATCTGTGGCCAACAGTTGGTGCCACACAAACATATTCACTCACGTGAGTCCTTGAAGCCTGTTGCCCACAGTAGAAAAGCCTTGGCATGAACAAAACTGGAATTAGTTCCTGTGCTTGGAAGCCTGTAGTCTGTGGGAGAATTTGTAGTGATGCAGTTCCTGTAGGAAATTTACTTTGCCATATGTAAATTATGTGATCTTTGACAGGCTTCCTAGCCAGAGGTTAGGGATGTTGGCAGCAGTGAGTTAAAAGCAACTCACCTGTTCCAGCTTTAAGATTCAGCAAATGATAACTGCTGGGTTTTTATTCTTTGTTTTGTTTTTTTAAAAACTTCTGAGGGACTAGAGAGATGGCTCAGTGGTTTAGAGCAGTGACTACTTTTCCAGAGGTTCTGGGTTCAATTCCCAGCAACCACGTGGTGGCTCACAACCATCTGTAATGGGATCTCATGTCCTCTTCTGGTGTGTGTCTGAAGACAGTACAGTGTACTTATATACATAAAATAAATAAATAATTCTTTTTTAAAAAAAACCCAAAAACCAAAAAAGCTTTTAAAGGTTTTGTTTGAAGATCTACATAAATCCAAACCCAGCATCCCTGCTCAGAGCATGGTGGTTTCCCTGGTTTCTCTGCTACCTTTTAATATAAGGAATAAAGACTTATAGACGTTTCCTTGTTTTTATCAGACCCAGTCCAGCCTTTTAACACTTTTCTTGGCTCAGTTATTGAATATTTACTATGGCTTTTTTTGCTAGTTTTATTTTTTTGTTTTGTTTTTTAAGACAAGGTTTTTCAGTGTAGCCCTGGCTACCCTCAAACTTGCAAAGATCCTCCTGCCTCTGCCTCCTGAGTGCTGGTACTAAAGGCATGTACTACTACTGCCAAACTCACTATGATTTTTTAATTCTCGGAAACAAACTGATATACAGAACCTTTTTTTTATCTAATGTATTTAGAAATAAATAGGAACCAGTTATTCAGGTCTTTTGTTTTTTCGAGACAGGGTTTCTCTGTGTAGCCCTGGCTGTCCTGGAACTCACTCTGTAGACCAGGCTGGCCTCGAACTCAGAGATCCACCTGCCTGGCAGATCTTGTTTTTCTTACTCAGTTTTCTCAGAAGTAACCAAGGTTTGTATCAGGAAACGAAGATGGTGGAGATCATTCTTCTCATCTAAACTTTGATTAGTAAAACTTAAGGCAGGAAAGTGACAGTATCTCAGGTTGGCATTCAGCGCTTGGTTGGCTTTTTTTCCTTGAAGATTCTTGTGATATTTATAATGTGGTTATAAGGAACATTAAAATAATTTCTTGTTTATATAATTTTTACTTTTAAACTGAAAGTTTTATAAATTTGGAGAACTGGTAAACATAACTGCAGTCATTGTTACGCTCATTCACCGGTTCTCATGGTAGCTGCATGTTAACTGCTTTTGTTGTTTCTATAACCAAATATTTGACAAAAAACAAACATAAAGGAAAAGCTATCTTGTTAGATTCATGGCTTGAGGGAATGTAGTCCACCATGGTGGGAAAGACATGGTGCAGAGATGCACAGCAGCTGATAACATTGCATCCGCCATCAGGCAGTGGAGTTGGAGGGGCTTTCTTTTTTCCCCTCTTTTATTTCGTGTGGCTTCCTAGCCCTGAGGCTGCCTATAATGAGGTATCTGTGGGTTTAATAACTTAAAAATTAAAGCTTATATCATACTTTGATTTTGTTTCTTTTATAGTAATTCCTCCCGGCCCCCTATATTTTTCCAAAAGTGTGGTCTGTGGCAGTTTTGTTGTTTATTTTTAACTATGTAGAGTTTGAGAAAAGCCAAGGCTAGATATTGGAGTATAATATATAAAACTGTCATTCTTAGGGACATATTTTCCTAGAAGTAACATTGTTGATTTTACTGTTAAGATTGACATGTCTTCTCACTTCCTGGAATTTTTATATCACTAGGGAGCTCCATTTAAATTACAACCAGTTACGAGTTCTACCTTTTGAGCTGGGAAAACTGTTTCAGTTGCAGACTTTAAGCCTGAAAGGTAGGATTTCATTTTTTTTCTTACAGTTTCAGAGAAGCTGTGGTATGCTTGGGCAGGCAATACTGTTCTGGGTTTTATTGCTTTGCCTGTGCTGTAGGTTTCTGTCACTCTTCAACACAGGCAGCCCATGTCTTTGTGACCTTTTGGCTTCTGGCCTGTCTGCTTTCTTTGCGTCTGTCTTGGTGCTGCCTTACTTATGCTATGCTTTCTCATCATGTTGTAAACAGCTTTCCCTATGTTAAATCAGAGTACAGTTCTCATAAAATAAGGAAAAAAAATTTCCCCAGTAAATAAAAATTTTTGATTTGGTCCTGGTAGTAAATATTATGCTTTTGAGGGTTTCTTTTTTTAAAAGGAAGTTGACTTGTGGGTACTTAGTGAGTATTTAAAGTGAGGAGGAGAAATGCAGTGGGAACTGTGATAAAATGGCTTAAGCCAGAAGGAGGCAAAGTCAGATTTTAAAGTGTGTAAAGATATGGGCATGTTTTGTAATATGATTGGATCTTTACCAGTCTGGGCAGGTCTGGGCAGATAACTGTCTCCTAAAGCAAAGGCTTCTGGGTAAAGTCTCTAAAAGTTACATTCGTATTTTTGAAAGATAAGTATAGGGTCAGGTAATATTCCTATGAGTTCATTTGATATATCATAAAAACTGTTCAATAAATAAATGAAAATACTTGTGTATATATAATAATTTTTAGCAGCCATCAACTTGGTAAATTGTTCAAGTCCATTGCATGTCAGAGAAAGCCTCTCTTGTATATTCTTTCAGTTCAGAGTCGATACAAAGCACTTCTTTATTAACATTAATCCATTAATAATCTTCTTATGAACTTTGATAATCCGGGGTGGAACAGTGCAAAATTTGAGACTGGAGACATGGCTCAATGGTTAAGAGCACTGGCTATTCTTTTAGAGGGCACGGGTTCAATCTTCAGCACCCACATGGCCCCTCACACCTGCCTGTAACTCCAGTCCCAGGGGATCCAGTCCCCCTTTCCTGGCCTCCAAAGGTACCAGGCATGCACATGATGCCCAGATATAAATGCAGGGAAAACAACCATACACATAAAACAAAAATAAATCAATCTTTTTTAAAAAGTACAAAGTTTTGTTTGTGAAATTTTCAAAATTGACATTTTTATTTGGTAAGTTATTAGCAACTATAATGTAACATTGTTACAGTGTTTTTTGTAGTTTTAGATGATTATATTTACCTATTTTTTTCTATGTTTGAAACACTTTATTATCTTAATTTACCTATTTAAATTTTTCCCAGGAAATCCACTTACCCAAGACATATTGAACCTCTGTCTGGAGCCAGATGGGACAAGACGGCTACTGAACTACTTGCTGGATAATTTGTCAGGTACTGCAAAAAGAAGTAAGTGGATGTTTGTTTAGACTTTTTATTAGGAAAACATGTAAGGATATCACCTAATTATTATTTATTTTTTTCTATATACATATATACCCAGTTTCAACAGAGCAACCACCTCCAAGATCTTGGATTATGTTACAAGAACCAGACAGAACAAGGCCAACAGGTTGGTAGCCCTGTTTTTTTTAATACTACGTTTTTTTATCAGGTCTTGATAAACCTAAAAATATTGTTGACAGTGCTTCAGGTTATGAATAGTATTTAAGGTAGTATTCTTATAAGTTGTTTTGGTTTGGGAAATGATAAAGATTTAATTCTGTAATGCATTGCTTCTCAACTAGGAAGCAATTTATCTTTGGGAGACATGTGTAGCATGTAGTTTTTGCTACACTACTCTGTGTTCCCAGCTGGATGCATGCATGTATGCCTAGGAGCCACCTTGGATCCGCAGATGAAACACACAGACACACACACTCACACTCACTCACTATGCTTTTTAGTTCAATGGCCAGACACTTATCTTTACTCCCAGCTCAACACCTCTAATTCTTTCCTCAACTTAGTTGCCCGGTTATCTACTTAGTTATCGGTTATCTGTCTTCAACTTAGTTATGTTTCCAGACTCCCTCCTGCTACCCCAGTCCCAGCTGGGGAAATAGCCAATGGTCACTCCACCAGAGATCTCATATAGCTTGTGGCTTTTTTTCTCCCTCTGAAGTGTGGTGAGTCCTGAATCCCTTTTTTCTTCCTTCTACTGCTAGCCTGTCTTTGGGAAACTGGAAGTCCAGCCTCTTCCACCCTGCCGTTGGCATCTTTATTGATTGATCAAGAACCAATTAGGGAACAGGGCTTTCAGCATTCATTCCCAATCAGAGCATCAGAACCACCCCCTATAGACATGTATCACTTTTGGCAATTCTGATTGTCAAAACTGGGAGAAGTACAATATGGAGAAATAGGACTGAAGTCAGGGACACAGCTAAATATCTCACAATGCCCGACCACATCAGTCCCTGTAAGAAAAGGCTGTAGCCATCTTGAGCACTTGGCTTTTTGTATCAGTCCGATTCACATCTTTCCACATTGGAAGTTTCCATGTGCTGATGTAGTTCTAAAGGAACTTAATATCAGGAAAAATATAAGATAGCTTTCTTACTTGAGAGAACAAAATTGAACTAATGGCCTTGAATCTATTTTTAACATAAATTCTATGAGAATAGTTTAGTCCTCAGAGTATGTCTGGCAGGATTTGGCTGATGATACGCCTGTCCTTGTGCATGAATGAACACACAGGCTACTCTGTTTCTTGGTACTTTGCATTATTTTGCTTCATAGATAATTAAATTCTTTGGGCATTTGTTGCATCCCTGTGTCAGCCCAGTCTACCATTGCTATTCCAAGGCAAAATTTTCTCAAAATAGTCTGTGTGTCTAAGACAGTGCTGTTCCATAGATTATAATGAAAGACTTTTTGTGTACCCCAGGAAGCCAAAAGTAACCTCTGTGATTTGCTTTGTTACATATTCATTCTATTTTAGTGTTCTGAAGCACACTCACAGACTCTCATCAGGCTAGTCTGCACTTGGTCTATAGGAAAAAGAAAATTGGGCAACCTGTTAAGGAAACTGCTTGTCAAGTTCCCATGTTCTGCATTTACAGTTAGTGGCATAGAAGAAATAAGGAGTCTTGGTTTAGCCTGTCTTTTAGGTTCTGTAGATACAAGCATATTGTATCCTAATTGGTTCATCTGTCTTTACATCATTTATTTTTCTTGAATAATAGTTTTTCAGTGACCGTAGGTTGAGTGGTTAAGTCTGACTTAACATAGTGAGGACTGTTACTGAAATAATTATGGTTGTTTTTTTCTGCCACGTGTGTGAATAAGTTATCTTTCCTACAGCCTTGTTTTCTGTCATGTGCTATAATGTTCTTTGTGATAAATATGCGACCCGGCAGTTATACGGCTACTGTCCATCATGGGCACTAAATTGGGACTACAGGAAAAAGGCCATTATTCAAGAAATTTTGAGCTGCAATGCTGATATTATAAGTCTTCAGGTAAGTCATGCAGAAGACTCTTTTAGGTTATGTGACCCTTCAAATCAGAACAAAACAAGAAGCAATTATACTTGAATGTATTATGCTGATATGTTTCAAATGCTATCTTCAGTGGCCCTTAAAATGCTGGCCTTTTTTGGTTTGGCTGAATTCTGAGCAAAGTCAACTGTCTTGCTGTGCAGACTTCTGTGCTGTCAAATAAAGCAAATGGGTTCAATTAGGTTTTCAACATTGGTAGTAACTTTCCTCCTTTGTACTGCATTTGAATTGGGTGGCAAAGTTACTGCACTTGTGCATTGTCTGGATATAGTCTCACTTTACCAGCACTGTTACGAGAAACATTATGATGAAGTGGAAAAAGATTGGACTGTCTGCACAGTAACCTAGACTTTTTAGCCAAAATCTTAAATAATTAGTTCAGTTTTGGTCAGTTAGCTTTCTTTTTCTGGGTCTAGAATTACAGTCTGTGACAACTGCAAATTCCTTCTTGTATGGTTCTTGTTCCATCAGTTCTAAGACATGAATATACATTTGTAGATGTACATGTCTTTCATTGTTTTAAAAAGATTTGTTTATTTTATGTATGAGTACACTGTAGCTGCCTTCAGACACACCAGAAGAGGGCATCAGATCCCACTACAGATGGTTGTGAGCCACCATGTGGTTGCTGAGAATTGAACTCAGGACCTCTGGAAGAGCAGTCAGTGCTCTTAACTGCTGAGCTGTCTCTCCAGCCCCATGTCTTTCATTTTACTTCTATAAAGAACTAGCATTGGCAGTTCGTACAATAAAGTCTTATGATTGGTTTTAAATAAATTACATTTTGAAGATGTTCCATTCTTTAATCTATAACTTGGTTTGTTGAAAAATATTATTTCAGGCTGTACATATGGGGTTAATGTATAGGACAGATCTTTATCTTTGAAGTAACTTTGCTGGTTATGATCTTTCAGGAAGTTGAAACAGAGCAGTATTACAGTTTTTTTCTGGTAGAACTGAAAGAACGTGGCTATAATGGATTCTTTAGTCCTAAGTCTCGAGCTAGGACTATGTCTGAACAAGAAAGGAAGCATGTTGATGGCTGTGCAATATTCTTCAAGACTGAGAAGTAAGCCTATTTGATTTTTTAAAAAATAGGATAGTGTACTCAAATATTTGCAGGGTGGAGCCAAGGATGTAGCAATTAATTGGTAAATAAAAGAATGAATATTATTGAAGAAAGCATGATTATTTAAAATTAAAGGGTCTTTTTGTTTGAAATAACTTGTTTTGGGGTCATATTGAGAGTACTGCTATTTCTTTGGGTAGTTTAATTAGGGATTTGATTCTGCTGCTAATTGAAGTATTTTGCAAGTAATCTTCCCTCTTGGAAAGCTGTGCTTTGGAAGATAATTGTTTAGAAATTAGGAGTTGAAATATTTCAGCAGTAATGGTATGACCAACTAACACTGTCCTAAGTTGTAAAGGTTTTTCCAAGTCTTAGCTGTAGATCAGTAACAAACTGAAAGCAACTCTAAGATCTAGGAATATACATCAGTATTTAGAGTCTGGGGATACACACCACCAGTGCTTACCATGCACCCTGAGGTTGATCTCAGTAACACAAAAACAAGCCAAGTTAGACTGGAATCATCCGTGAGTGAGTTTGGGGAGCTTGGTACTGTGGAGGATTTTCCACTTTATGACCGAAGTGATTTTTGTATCTGGTAATAAAGTTTTGGAGAAAGACTTTGTCCCCAAGAGCTAATGTCTTGTATTCCTGATCCCATGTTTATGCTTTATTTCAGATTTACTTTGGTTCAGAAACACACGGTTGAATTTAATCAGCTAGCAATGGCGAATTCAGAAGGGTCTGAAGCCATGTTGAACAGAGTCATGACAAAGGATAACATTGGAGTTGCAGTCCTGCTGGAACTTCGAAAGGAATTGATTGAAATGTCATGTGAGTGACGGCTTCAGTGCCTGCAAACTGACATGCCCATCTTCCCAGATTTAATAGTTCCGATTAGATATCCTCAGAACAGAGATCTCTGTGTATGTTTAATAGGCTAGTTCAACACCTGACTATTTGTCTTTTCTAAAATATTGTACATTATTTTCTCTATCACAAAGCTAAAGATAAGGAATTGTTGTCCTGAAAAATTACAACCTTGAAAAGCTATAAAGAAAAAAGATGTTTTAAGACACTGATGTAGATAGTAATTGAAATAACTGCTCAGGGATAAGAATTCCATATGCTCCGTTGATTTCTTGTCAGCAAGGGTGTTTGGTAAAGCTAACTTTTTATAAGTCGGTCTTCTTGACTGACTTAGAGTAATTATGCTAAGGGTCTTGAGTTTGGGGAAGGTTGACTACTCTTTAAAAGTTAAGAGGATTGTGTAGGATGACTTGGATGCTGCAGGCGGGAACTCCATCACTGAAGTTGGTACCAACACTGATGTCCCTCCGAAGTTAAGAACACTGTTCATAAAGCCTCAAATCCAGTGTATTGGGAGAATGTGGATCTATGCTGCTGTGTTATGTGCAGATCTGAATTCTTTTCCATTCTTTGTTGTGGAATTTGGGACATTTAATGTAAAGATAGAATCTCGTGACTAATCCCAATGCTAGTACTATAGAATATGCACAAGATCTGTGTTCATCCTCCAGTTCTGAGGAAATAAAAGGCCAAAGCATTAATAACTGCTAAAAACGTGCGTATCTAAGAGTATTTGGATTTAATATGAGAGACTTGACTTAGCACTTCTAAAGCTAGCTGACACGGGCTGTCTAGGTAGGCTTTAGTGCCGGACGTATCAAAGGGATGTAGAAATCCAGTTCTTAGCCTTGTTGTATATTAGATTCAGTGATTGGTGGGAAATCATTAGATACACTAGGTTCTCTTCTGAAACTTGAGTTGTTTTAAGATGCTGTAAGAAGCTGTAGACCAGTGAGCAAATTATGTCTGTTTTATTTTTATTTAACATAGCTGGAAAACCACATCTGGGAACAGAAAAGCAGCTTATTCTCGTGGCTAATGCTCATATGCACTGGGACCCCGAATACTCAGATGTGAAGTTGGTACAGACTATGATGTTCCTCTCAGAAGTGAAGAATATTATTGATAAAGCCTCTCGGAGCCTCAAATCCAGTGTGTTGGGAGAATGTGGAACTATTCCCCTTGTGCTATGTGCAGATCTGAATTCTTTGCCAGACTCTGGTGAGAAAAGTAATATTTTATACGCAATAGCTATATCTGGTTTACAGATTTTTTTTTTTAAACCTACTATATGTGCACATCCTTGCACAAATGCATGTGCATGTCAAGGTTTTCATAAGGATCAAAGGAACAACTTTATGCAGTTGATCCTCCCCGTCCACAACTACATGGGTTCTGAAGGTAGAACTCAGGTAATCAGGTTTTTGGGACAAGTACCTTCCCCTCCTGAACCATCTTACCAGCCCTGTAATGTTTGTTTGCTTGCTTGTTTGTTTGTTTGATAATTCAGAACTTAGTCTAAAGGAAAATTTATTTTGTAGTGGCAGCTGTATACAGGTTTTACAGTTTTTTTCTATAAGATGGGCAAAGGGGAAGAGACCATTTTGAAATAGTATTATAGAAACCTATGGAAGTGATGATGGGTGTTGCCTATTCTCTCTGTGATCTCCCCTTCCCTGGTCCTCACTCCATCCATCTATCTGTCTGTCTGTCTGTTTGTCTGTCCGTCCGTCCGTCTGTCTGTCTGTCTGTCTGTCTATGTATGTATGTATGTATGTATGTATGTATGTATGTATGTATGAATGAATGACTGGATTTTAGACTTCAGAAATCTTCCTAAGCAGGTATAACCACAGGACACATGTCACCATACCCCCAGCTGCAAGCTGATGACTTAAAGTGGCTTGTTAAAAAACATGTTTTTTAAATTTCTCCGAGACATTTATAATCCAAACTCTTTTAAAGCTGTTAAGGTAACTTCTTTGGGATTCTAGCCTGTGGTAAACTATAACCACAGTTATATTTGACCAATAATATATTACAGAATCCCAAATTTTGTTTCTTCTGATGACTTTCATAAAAAGTACATCTTAGATAGAAATTAAGTCCTTTTATCATATAGATAAAGATATCAACATTTTTTTGTTTTGTATGATAAAACAAAAAAGAGCAAGACCCCTGGTCTTGAGTTTTGTCATAAAGTAGGACTCTGAAAACCTGGTCTTATTAAATAAATATGGATAGCACAGGGAATAAACCAGATCCCTTTTAGTAGCAAACTAGACAGTCACTGTGCTCCAGCTTTGCTCATATTCTCATTGAACACTGTGTGTGTAACTATACACCGCCATGTTGATAGACAACAAATATAAATACATTATTGTGACAAACAGCCACGAGGAAGAAACTTAACATTTGTTTTCAGGGGCAACAAAAAGTGCCTGAGAACTCTAGTCCTTTAGCCCCTGCCGTTCAGTCATCAAACTGTCAGGAATCCTTGTGCTGAAGAGATGAGGCTCCCTCCGTGTGCTGCTGCATATGCTGCTGCTCAGCCCTCTGGTTGCAAAGTAGTGGAGGGAACGGGGGATGAGAGAGTTAAAATATATTTGTAGAGTCTACTTTATGATCAAGTGTTTAAGAAAATAATGAAGTTGCTTTCTTAACGACATTCTGTTCTGTTTGGTGGGATGGTAAGATGACACATAAAACCCCAAAACAGGTTGTTTAGCCTTGAGGATAATTTAGGGCCTGAGGAAACCTCCATACTATTTGGTTGTGATGTTCTCTTAAGTCTGAAGTTAGGCAGGAATATTGTAGTCGTCTGCTTTATTTAACCATGGAAGGATTTGGGGAGACACATCTATTTATCAGATAGTTTTAAACAAACTAAAATGTAAAATATTTGGGTATTATAATTGCATAAGGATGAATTTGGGCAAATCTTGACAGACTAAGAATTTTGTTTTCGGTATCTTATACTTGACAAATATAAGTGCATTTCTGTTTGTTTAGGTGTTGTAGAATATTTGAGCACTGGTGGGGTAGAAACAAATCATAAGGACTTTAAGGAGCTGAGGTACAATGAGAGTCTGACAAACTTCAGCTGTAATGGGAAGAATGGGATGAGCAATGGGAGGATCACTCATGGTTTCAAGTTGAAGAGTGCCTACGAGAACGGCCTGATGCCTTACACGAATTACACATTCGATTTCAAGGTAAGCTCTCACAACCTCGTTTTTATCAGCACATCTTGTAACTTAAGTCTTAAATGTCAGTGTGTGCTCTGCCTGTAACTGAGCAACCTTAACTTATCAGCATCAATGTTCATTGTCCCGTAGACAAGCACAGGATTGGTGTCAGTCTTCTAGATAACCTAGCAGAATGTTTCCCAGAGTGAAAAGTCAGGTGAAATGTGGCAGTAAAGCAGTCCTTGGTTATTCTTTGCCTTTTGTGACATTTATTTCTTAAATACTGGTCACTAAAAGCCAGATACTGTAGTATCTACTTTGCTATCAGGTGAAGTGGGGCATCTTTCTATCACACTTTAACTGAAATGCCTTTGAATGCCAAAATGTGGCTTATCTTAGCCACTTGTAAACATTAGTGTGTGTGTGTGTGTGTGTGCGCGTGCGCTCATCTTGCCACAGTGCTTGTGTTAATGTCAGAGGGCAGCTTGGAGGAGTCGGTTCTCTCTATTATCTGGTCCTCTGGGGATTGAACTTAGGTTGTCAGGCTTAGCAACAAGTGCCTGTACCTACTGAGGCGTCTTGCTATCCTTACACAAGTATTTTTTGTGTTTTGTACATGGAATTGAATCCAGGGTCTTATGTTTACTGGGCAAGTGTTCTTAAGCTTGTCCCCAGTCT
Source organism: Rhabdomys pumilio (assembly GCA_030674055.1). Taxonomy (NCBI): domain Eukaryota; kingdom Metazoa; phylum Chordata; class Mammalia; order Rodentia; family Muridae; genus Rhabdomys; species Rhabdomys pumilio. Next base: position 63,218,293 of record JANHMN010000002.1, read on the forward strand.
TGGTTCTAAAGTATGTTGTATGCTGTATTACACAGTTAATAGCTTGCAGCATGGACACCTTTTCTCAGTAATTATCATTTTTGTACTGGTGATGGTTTAGATTCTTAGGAAGGTTGATTAATGGGAAGACAAGGGTGGTGACCAAAGTAGAGAAGAAATTACCATTTTGTTTGTTGTTTGTAACTGAGATAGGAAGAAAACACTTGAATACGCTTTAATGTCCTTAACCACGAACACATGAGAAAGGAGGGTGAGGTTCATGGAGGAGAGCCCCCTAATCGGCAGCTTCATTTCCATGTACTGTGTTACCTAGTAGTGCTGAAGATATGCAAAATGGACACAGCCCTGCATTGGGCAACTCAGTTGAGTGGGAAAGACATCTTGTTTTTGTTTGAGACAGAGTCGCACTGCACAGCCCACACTTGCCTCACATTCTTAAGCCTCTTGGCTTCCTAAGTGATGGCATTGCAGGTGTGCAGCACCACACTTCGCTTAAAAAGCAAACCTTGTACTGGATAACTTCTTGTTACTGTAACAAAATGCTTGCGATTGGTTTTTGTTGTTTGTTTTTCCTTAAGGTTTATTTTGGCTCTTGTTTTTTAAGGTTTTTGTACATAATCAAGTTTACTATAGCTGTGGGCCTTCCTATTGGGAAAGAGTATCATAGTGAGAGCATTTGACAGAGCAAATTGCTCACCTCAGTTGCCAGTTAGAAAAAACAAAGTGAAAGAGAGTTGGAGTTCCACAGTCTTATTCAAGGGTGTGTTTCTAGTGACCTAAAGACCTCCCTGAAGGTTCTTGGCATCTCCCAGTAGCACTACCTGGGGTACCAAGCCTTTAACATCCGGACCTTTGGGGGGACATTTAATAAGAAATGAGTATGTCCTGACACTTTAGGGTGTGCATTAGCAAGGGAAGAGAACAGTGTTAGAGGTTATTAAGGGGTGACTGTAGGACTTAGGATGGTTTGATGCTTGGTAAGGAGTTAGCCAGGTAGCAAGAAGAACATGGATACTTGTAGTTTGTTAGGAGAGAGCTTATCCGGCCAGGACTGGTTGATTTTTTTTCAGAGTTTGACTTTGGCAAGGTTGTTTTTTGTTTTTCTTGTGTAGGGCTGGGGGTTGCGTATATTGCCGTTTGTCAAAGCTGGCAAATTGCTTTTGTTTATCAAATATGACTTCTAAGGATATATTTTGAAAATATTTGGTATTTCAGCATTTTCTTAATTGGGGCTTACCATTTTTATTGTTGTTTTTCAGGGTATAATTGACTACATCTTCTATTCTAAACCTCAGCTGAATACTTTAGCCATCCTGGGACCTCTGGACCACCACTGGCTAGTTGAGAATAACATCAGCGGCTGCCCACATCCACTCATCCCCTCAGACCACTTCTCACTTTTTGCACAATTGGAGCTCTTACTGCCTTTCCTGCCCCAAGTTAATGGCATTCACCTTCCTGGTAGGAGGTAGTCACGGACTTTCAGAGGACCTCAGATTTACTTGTAAACTCGTGAAAATCTGAATATAGGGGAGTGAGGTATGGTCACTAGGGATTTTTCTCAATGATCATTTGAGTTTTCAGTCTGGTTATTTGATAAAGGATATATATATATAGTATGAAAGCCAGGTGCTAGCAACAGACCAATTCTGAGCCCAGTATACTTTATACACTGCTAGACAGGGACTGGTGTGTTTACACCTATCTTTTAATTTGTTACAAGTAATTTTCCTGTTTCTTCTCTCCAATGTGTATTGTCATGCCTTGAAATAGGAAGATGTGTGAGCAGTGTGCTGTGTGCACAGAAATCCACAGCACTGTTTCCTGAGGCCAGTAGTAACATCAGAGACCGTTCTTCCAGACTTTACTCCCTCCTTTTTCAGACTTGTTTATAAAATGTAGAATTTGAATTTTAGCCTTTATGATTGTATATGATCCACAGAAGACCTGATTTATGAAGTTTTGTACTAAAAAAAAAAAAAGCAAAATTGAAAACAATTGTATTGTAAACTAAGGCTAATTTTTTTTAACCTGTGTCCTATGTTCTGAAGGCCAGCTGGTAACAAAGTTGCATCAGACTTTCTCTGCAGTGATTTGCACTGTTAGGGTTTTGTTAGCCCTTTTGTACTACTTTATTTTTAAATTGAGAACATTACTCTTTAAATGTAAGTTTGCTTAGATCTTGGGATATTTTCTTGGACCAGAGGCAACTTATGTATGAATTCCTGAATTTCTATGGAAACTTTCTACCAGGACAGATAAGCTGATCTGTAGGCATTTAATGGACTGAATATGATAGTTGACATATGTACATTCTGGTATTTTTAAGTCTTTTACTTTTTATGTTAAAAAATTACAGCTGCTTAGGTACAGCTTCTAAGTCCTTTCTGAGACATTTTCTGTTCTGTCTCCACTGTGCCTGCCTAAATTTGTTCTCACCGAGCACTGCCTGTGCATGCAGAGAAAATCTGTGCATCTTTTATATTTTTAAAAAACTAACATTTGTGAGAATTTTATGGAAATGCTTTTGTATGAGCTGTGGCTTTTCCTCGTTGTAAAGCGTTGGATAGCACATTCTGGAACATGTTCATGGGTCCTGGGTCTTTGCTCACCAGACCCAAGCACTGCTTCTTGGTGTCATTGCACCCAGAGTGCCACTATCATGTGTATTCCTTATTCTCTTAACATTTTAAAAAAATCATTCCTTTTTTTAAGAAGAGTAATTTTCTGTTTATGAAGCAGTATAAATTAGATACATTTTCAAAACAGTTTCCCTAAGACAATTGTTTGGATCATTTTTAAAGTGACTAAGGAGTTTTAGTATGTCAACCAAGATAAAAGTTATTCTGTACCCTATATTTTGCCCATAGTGCCATTAGTAGATTAGAGATTAAAGTCACCTTTAACTTTACAAAGTTAACTTGTATATGTTCTGTTCTCAGTCGTTAGTTCTCTCAAAATCAAATGAATTCAGAGGGAACTTGTCTGGCTGCTTTTGTTTCAACTGCAGGCAGTGGAGCAGAAGGACGCCGCGTGGCACTAAAGTGAACTGTTGAGTGTTAACAGTTTTATACAGAGACTGAGCCATTTTGGATGACTCAAAATTTTATGAGAAGACATTTAATTGCTTATGCTGTTTTTAAGAGGAAATAAAATTACATACTGTTTAAATAAATGAATTTTTTTCTTTTTAAGAAATTCTCTAAAAGGTCTTGATCTTGAATCTGTCTTGGACCTTGTTTTTCCTTTAAGGTTTTTTGTTTTGTTTGTTTAATCTTAATTGTAGTGTTGGGTTTATTTGTTGTGGATTTTTACTTTAAGTTGTGCTGGCACCAAACACATCCAGTTTGTAATCAACAGGTTGGTGTGAAACCAGTGCATAACTTCAAATGGCTTTTTGTCCTGTCTTCCCCTCTCCCCGTCTCTGTCTCTTTCTTGTAAAGTGTGAATATAAGATGTGTTGACTCGATTTTCTTAAACACTGTGTTGGTAGTGTGCATCATGACAATTTCCAGTGAAGGTGAACTGGAGCTGGTTGGACTGATGGGACTGAGGAATCCACTTTTCCTGTGACCTGCTAAGAGAAGCACAGGTCCAGAGTGTGTGGTGAGGAGGGCGGGAGCACTTACTCATTTCTGCATTTGTTAGTGGAAGATGTCTTCCTTTCATGGATGCTGGAGCTAGAGTGCACTTGTTAGATGCGAAAGGTTTGAGCTTTACACAAACATTTCATCTGTATTTGTTACTGTCTACAATATATTTGAATTTGGGGGCAGCATAGTAAGATATAATTGCCTGTTATGTCTTGAAAGTTCTTGTTTTGCCTCTTTTAGGCATACTGCATTCTGTGGGTCAGTTTGAACATCTCCACCTTGTTTAGATAGTGATAAGTTGAACGGAGAGTGTAGATTTACAAGTATAATCTTCAAAAGAAAAATATTTTGAATCTATCGAGAATAAATGTTCACACCAAAATAGACTGATACTTTGTTAAGCAAGGTTTTATGTTTTAAATGCTTTGTGTCCAAAATAATTTCCAAGAACCTATACTTCTTAAAATGCATAAAACTAGTCTGTTTTCATAATGTAGATTATTTTTGAAAAATTCTGTAATAAATATATGTAATGTTTTACTCTAATGTAATTTCAGTGTTCTTGCTGATAAATACGTCTTAGGAGTGTTTTACAGAATGTTTGGAATATGTTTCCCTTTCTAAAGATGAACAGATTGGAGGCACTCAAATCTTTGTAAATCTTATGAAGTACAGTTTACAGTATTGGTGGTAATTATTTATGCTTTGAGAATTTAAATAATGTTCACTGAAATTAATTTATGGCATAGTGTAAACTGAAGTTCTAGGAGTAAATTGTTGATTGCAGCTTTAATAATCCCAGAACACAGGCGTCTCCACAAATTGTTCTTGTTGTACTTTTATTTGATCTGGTGTTAACCAGGAAAATTTATTTCATAGTAGCACTTTTGAAACCTAAAGACATAATTAAATTGGGTAGAATGCACTTCTAAATCCTTAAATTATAATTGAAACCTCTTAAGATTCCATTTTCCAATAACATTCATGGTTTAGAGTTCCCCTTACACTGACTGCAGAACTCACTCCCGTCAGGACTCTGAGGTTTACTGGTCGTGTCACAGGACACAGCCAACCCAGGCAAGACAGTTTCAGTCTTCCGATGAGTCAGCCATCGGACATATCATAACATTCAGGACAGGTGTTGCAGATAATTCAGAGAACATAAGCAAGTGTCCTCCAACTGCAAGCAGTATTTTAAGATGGTCGCTTTGTTTCTTTTGGTTGCATAAATTTAAAAAACTGGTATGTTGATGTAGTGTCTAAAATAGAGTAGTCTTTATTCACAGTACATTATATTGTGTAATGCACTGGACTAACTCTTGTTTACCATTCATGTAACAAAACCCAGCACACTTTCTGCACTAAGCTCAAGAATGTCACATCTGCCTAGGCAGCTCTTTGATAAGGGTGATAAGAAACTGAATTTACACCATACGGACTGGTGGTAACAAGGGCTTTTACTGTTCTTTTCAGTAGAATCTTCTTGGTCAAATTGTAACTAGCTAGTATTATATTTATATACAGGGTCTCTTTTCCTTACCGATGTATTTTCCTACTCATAGCCAACCAATAAATTCAATATCTGTTTCAAATATTTTAAAAGTGTAGTTTGTACAGCTCTAGCACAGAGGTTTCCAACAGGCATTAATCAGAAGACTGCGCATTTACAGGTCACAGTCCTCTGGGACAGTTAACAGGTCACCCTTGTGGGGCATGGGGGTGGGGTGGGCCAGAGGCATGGTATAGTGAAATGGTGTGAACACGGTTCCTCCTTGGCTGTGTTATTCTGTAATACTCACATTTGCCAAAGTTCAATTTTATATTTAGGTTATGGTTGGTTCTTTTACATTTTAGGGGTTTTGTTGTTACCGCATACCTCGTGGTATAAAAATGGGCTCATGGTATAGAAGGACATTGAAGTATATTTTAAATAAATGATTTTAAATATAGTAGCAAACATTGTGTTGAGGTTATAATAATTATTAAAGGTCTTACTGTTAATCTCTAAATTTTGTTGCATGTATAACCTTTAAAAAGATTTTAATTTCCCAGGTTATGGGAAATGACTGTATTTCTCATGTGTGGGCTTACAGTTTAAAAACAAAAAGTTGATTTCCTTTTCTGAAATTACTCCATTCTATTTCATAGGCTGAAGCAGGAGGGTCGTGGTTTCTAATCATCCCTCTTAAAAAGGAGAGGGAGGAATGACTACTTTCATGGTCTTTGGTTTTTTTTTTTTTTGTTGTTGTTTTTACTGGAATAGTATTTTATTAAAGAACAAGAATGTAAGACTTCACTGCTAAAGCCTCATACAGAATAATAGTGAAATCTCTTATCAGGAGATATGTGTGGAGAATAATAATTAAATGTCCTTTTTAAGGGGAAAGCTTTATAACCATTGTAAGTTTGGTAATGCTCAATTACAAGATGCCCATACAATCAGAAGTGTAACCCAATACCCAGCCTACATATATCAACTAACTTTGACTGGAGGAGACACTCGAACATCCACCTCCATGTTTCTCCCTCTGTCTTTCTTCTCTCTCTCTCTCTCTCTCTCTCTCTCTCTCTCTCTCTCTCTCTC
>JANHMN010000002.1:63224479-63234861 GCA_030674055.1 Rhabdomys pumilio
TCTCTCTCTCTCTCTCTCTCTCTCTCTCTCTCTCTCTCTCTCTCTCATCATCTAGCTCCTCCTCTCCTTACTCTTCCCTCCTTAGCTCCTCCTCCATATCACCCTTCCTGATAAAACTTTTCTCTCAAAATACAAATTGTATTTTCTCTCAAAGTACAATTAGGGCATAACTATACGAATTTGTGTCAGTAAGGTACAAGATAGACCTTAGTCCATCAAGGCTTAGACCCAGTCCATCATTTTGTTGACTAACCAGAATCTTTGTCATCTCTCCTAACTAAAAGACTTAGTTCTGAACCTGGCTTTTTTCTTGGCTTTAGAATGAATGTCAGCTGAAAACCATCCTCTCAAATCTTTTCTCTCAAAGTAGATAGCGGGGATTGGCTATGAGACTATAAGTCTTCAACCCCACCAGAAATCCAAAATGACTTGAGTTAACTGAAGTTATGGGAAGGACAAAGCATAGCTTCTAAAACTTAGCCAATTTATAGAGACCACTGAACACCTGGACAGTCCCTATACTACAAAACGTTGGAGCATCTGATCTTCAGCCTTCTGGCCCAGGATCATCTGACAGACCTAGTGATGCAGATTTATTAAGGGCTGATTACTCTGTCTTGGCAGATATAATCAGTCGACTATTCTGCAAGTGTGTCCTTTTCTGGACAGTGATTTGTCTGTAGATGGAAAGAGGCAATTCTTGCCTAGTGGCTGTCTCACCACAACTGGAGTAACTCCAAAGATGCTCGATTTCTTCTTAGAATCTAAGACAGGAAGCTGTCAGGAGCAGACAGGTCTCTAATCAAAATGAACATTAATACAGAGATGTTTGTAAAGGCAATCTGGACTGTTGTCTGTTAACTACTCTCAGCTATTTCTAGATAAAATATAGAAAACACCCTAACAATAAACTCAGAGCCATGAATTTGCTATAGGTCCTTAACTCACAGGCTAACCATCTCAAATCAGTTAGAAAAGTTAAAGAAGGACTGGGTCTAAGCCTTGTATTCCTAAATGTGTTATATAGGCACAATGCCTATGAGAGTAACAATATTCATCTCACTTTTATATTAGTAAGAAGCTCATACCAGTGAAAACCTTAAATTTGAAATCAAAGTAAATTTTGTACCATTTAAGAAATTATAACTTCATCTTAATAATAATTATACATGTTTCTACCAATAGGTTATGGCTATGCAATAAATCCCAGCTAATCCTCCCTGTTCCAACAAAACTACTACTTTTTCCTAGAAAGACAGCCCAATATTAACCACCTTAGTCTCCAAGTCAAGGGAGTAGGGGCGCTGACTCTTCATTAACTTCTTCAGACTGATTATGGGCATTGAGATATTAGACGAGGGGCGGGGGGAAGAGTAAACTGATAAGCCTCTGACGCTGTGTCTTCACTGTATCCAGCTGGAATTCTAGGACATCAGAGGTGTGAGCAGGTCTGCTCAGCTTGCTTAATGAGTAGAAACACCAAGGCTGTGTATTCTGCAATATACAATTCTCAAAACAAATTTTAGTATCAAGATAATTTTTTGTTTGAATTCTGGAATCTAGACTTCTGGCAATCTGCCTCTGTCATGTCTAATATAATTCTGGGAGTTTCTATGAGGGTGTGCTCCCACCATCCTCCCATTCCCACCTCCCTGCTCTCAAATTCCTCAACACTAGGGAATCCAAACTTTCAGGCCCCAAGATGTCCACTTCCACTGATGCCTAACCCCTTACCCCTTACCCCATCCCCCCTCCTTCTATTAATATAAGAGTGTGCTCCCACCATCCTCCCATTCCCACCTCCCTGCTCTTGAAATTCCCCAACACTAGGGAATCCAAACTTTCAGGCACCAAGGCTGCCCACTTTCACTGATGCCTGGCAATGCCACCCTCAACTACCTATACATGTGAAGCCATGAGTCTCTCCCTTTGTGTTTTGAGGCTAGAGATTTTAGAATGGCTACTCCAGCTTGTTTCTTAGGACCATTTGCTTGAAAAATTGTTTTCCAGCCTTTTACTCTAAGGTAAAGTCTGTCTTTGTCACTGAGGTGGGTTTCCTATATGCAGCAAAATGCTGGGCCCTGTTTATGTATCCAGTCCATTAGCCTATGTCTTTTAATTGGGGAATTGAGTTCATTGATGTTAAGAGATATTAAGGAACAGTGATTGTTCCTTCCTGTTATTTTTGTTATTAGAGGTGGAGTTATCTTTGTGTGGCTATCTTCTTTTGGATTTGTTGCAAGAGGATTACTTTCTTGCTCTTTCTAGGGTATAATTTCCCTCCTTGTATTGGAGTTTTCCCGCTATTATCCTTTGTAATGCAGGGTTTGTGGAAAGATAATGTGTAAATTTGGTTTTGTCATGGAATATCTTGGTTTCTCTATCTATGGTAATTGAGAGTTTTGCTGGGTATAGTAGCCTGGGCTGGCATTTGTGTTCTCCCAGGGTCTGTATGACATCTGTCCAGCATCTTCTAGCTTTTATAGTATCTGGTGAGAAGTCTGGTATAATTCTGATAGGTCTGCCTTTATATGTTCCTTGGCCTTTTTCCCTTACTGCATTTAATATTCTTTGTTTTGTGCATTTGATGTTTTGGTTATTATGTGATGGGAGGTATTTCTTTTCTGGTCTAGTCTATTTGGCTTCTTGTATGTTTATGGGCATCTCGTTCTTTAGGGAAGTTTTCTTCTATAATTTTGTTGAAGATATTTATTGGCTCTTTAAATTGGGAATCTTCACTCTCATCTATATCTATTATACTTAGGTTTGGTCTTCTCATTGTGTCCTGGATTTCCTGGATGTTTTATGTTAAGAACTTTTTGCATTTTGTGTTTTCTTTGGCAGTTGTGTCAATATTTTCTATGGTATCTTCTGCACCTGAGATTCTCTCTTCTATATTTTGTATTCTGTTGGTGATGCTCGTTTCTTTCCTAGGTTTTCTATCTCCAGGGTAGTCTCTCTTTGAGATTTCTTTATTGTTTCTACTTCCATTTTTATGTCCTAGATGGTTTTGTTCAGTTACTTCACCTGTTTGGTTGTGGTCTCTTATAATTCTTTAAGGTATTTTTGTGTTTCCACTTTAAGGGCTTCTACCTGTCTACCTGTGTTCTCCTCAAATTCTTTGAGAGTGTTATTTATGTTCTTCTTAAAGTCCTCTATCATCATTATTAGAAGTAATTTTAAATCTGGATCTTGCTTTCTTAGTAATATGGGGGAATTCAGGACTTTCTTGTATGGGAGAACTAGGTTCTACTGATGCCAAGTACCCTGGGTTGCTGATGCTTATGTTCTTGCACTTGCCTTTCACCATCCAGATCTCCTTAGTGCTACGTGCCCTGTCTCTGACTGGAGCCTGGCTTTCCTATTATCTTGGTTGTATCAGAACTGTGTAGGGTGGGTGTTGCTGCTGGGGTTAAAGCTGGGACCCAAGGTCTGCTCAGTGCTCGGGCCCAGACCCGAAGGAACCAGTGCTCCAGGCCAGGAGTGACTTCCTGGGTCCTAGTGGGTCCCAGTTACTCCCTGTTTGGGGCTGGTGTTGCTTTCTCCTTACCTAAGATACTGCCTGAGTTAAAGCTCCTGGTAGGCCTGCTTCCTCTGGGTTCTGTGAGTTTGGGGGCAGAGCTGCCGCCCAGGATCTGCTCCTTTCATGGGCTTTGTATGCATGCTGAAAAAAAATGTCTAAAATCAGAAGAGTAGAGAGAATGATGTTAGTTTTTTAGAGTAAACATACATCATATAAACCTGAGTCTAATTTTCGCTAAAAGAAAGTAAGTATAAAAGCTAAGTATAGTTTGTGAATTCCAACTAGTTTTTTGAGGAAATGGTTATGTAAAATATGAGCTGAAAATATATATAGTATAACATTTTCAGCTTTTAGGTAGCAGTATTAATGTATATCAAAAATCCCCATTTTGGGCTGGAGAGATGGCTCAGTGATTAAGAGCACTGACTGCTCTTCCAGAGGTCCTGAGTTCAATTCCCAGCAACCACATGGTGGCTCACAACCATCTGTAATGGGATCTGATACTCTATTCTGATACTGAAGACAGCTACAGTGTGTTCTCATACATAAAATAAATAATAATAATTAGAAAAAATGAGAGTCAGTAGTATTTTTAAAAAATCCCCCTTTTGCGTTCAGATTGATTTTGATAAGCTGTTATGCTATAGAGATTTAAGAGATCCTGTGATCTGAGTCTGCCTCTCCTCCCAAGTGCTGGGATTAAAGTTGTTCTCTACCACTCCTGGCTTTACAGAGACCATTCTAACATAACATATACTAGAAGAAAGTATGTTGTAAAGGGCAGCTCTTACTAGAATTTCTGGCAGATCTGGGGACCTTTTTGTAAGTACATTTGTCCCCAGTCAGGTTCTGAGTTCTCAGACTGAGTGTAACCTGCAAGTCTGTCTGCGAAATGGGGAGACTGCTGGGTAATGGCGCTGTCAAGCCCTTTCTTCAGACTCTTGAGCACATTTAACAAGGGGATTTTTGGTTTTTTTTTTTGTTTGTTTGTTTTTGAATTGCAAACTTAAAGCACTATAATCTACCCCATAGTTATTAAATTTACGTTGGACATGTCAGGACAAACTTTTTTCTGTCAACTATGACCTAAGGCAGACTGTAGTAACTATTATTGTCACTTTTCTCCAGCCTGCTAGCAAAGTAAGTCCAAGCCTCTGGGCTCAGACTCAGTGAACAGGAGTGGGGAGAACTCTTGGGGTGTTGAAACATCTTGGTAAATGGGGGTTAAGCAATTTTTTTGGTTGTATTGATGAACAGTCATTTTGAGTTGCGGTATTATGCTTAGGAGATAGATTTACAGGATTAATTTCTTAACTAGTTTGTCAGCATAACCTAATGCAGTAAATGTCATACGCATACCAAGGACCAGCTGCTTGCATGGGTCAAGAGGTGACCTTGTGGCTATATTTTAAGGGACTGCAAACTCGTTTCCCAGTGGAACAAAAATATTTGTATTAAAAGCCTCTATGGACTGTCTGTGACTGTTGGGTGGATTTGGCATATGACTCGTGGAGTGCGCTTGAGCCACACGGGAAGGTTGAACTTTGTTTTAGGAGTGGTCTGAATGGGAAGTCGTGGACCACCATACACACCTGGACTTAAGCCTTTCTCTCGTTTCTTTTCACCAGAGGGAAGCTTAGTTGGGGCACCACTCCCTTAATTCCATTTAGTATCTTTAATCTTGTTATCTCCTTGAACACAGAATTTAGCTGCATTCCACTTCTTGGTGCCCCTTTAGTCCTTGAACCATACTTTTTTAAAAAATCTAGAAACATTACTGAAAGAAGCACTATGGTGAGAGATGAAAATAATGAGACTAATTAGTGACCGACTGCGAGCTTCAGTATGGCTCACTTGAAAGACGATGAGCAATAAACGCCCTTAGCACATGTGTACACAGAGAAAGAGAGGTGGGGAGAGAAACCTTTAAACTGAACATACAGAGTAACCCTTTGACGATGAAAGCAATCCAAGAGTTTTAAATGAATTCCTTCTGAGAGGAATTAGCCCTGTGCCTCAGCCACCCACAGCTTTTAATGACTTGAAGCCTGGCTCTGCAACAGAGCACCATGAAATAGCTTTTGTTATTTATGAAGCTTGACTTTTAAAAAAAGTTTTTTTTTTTCTTTTAAAGGTTTTATTGTTTTATGTATGTGAGTACACAGTACGCTTGACTTTTAAAAAAGAGTTTTTTTCTTTTAAAGGTTTTATTTTATGTATATGAGTACACTGTAGTTGTCTTCAGACACACCAGAAGATCCCAGTACAGATGGTTGTGAGCCACTGTGTGGTTGCTGGGAATTGAACTCAGGACCTCTGGAAGAAGTTGTGCATGGTTACGTGAGAGCTTCCTGACAGGGTGCTGGGATTCAGACAAATCAATTCTGAAGGAGGAGCAAGTGCTCTGAACTGCTGAGCCATTTGTCTCTCTGGCCCCTTGGCTCATCTCTGCAGCACTCAGCATTGTGCAAGGAAGGGAACTACCATGTTGCTTATCTGTATTATATGCAAACATCTCATTAGCCAGTGTCAAAGATTTGGATCCTAGTCATGTATTGCTACTAGCCACGGCATTAGAAAGCCGATTTGAGTATTTGGTGCAGATGGCAAGGGACTGTGTAGTGTAGTACAAAGAAAGTGTGCAGTACAGTAGTTCCTGTGCATGCTTGTGTTGTCCCCTTTAAATTTACATGTGTGGGAAAATTAGAGTCAGTTCTAATACAGAACTTGGATGTGCAGAGCTGTTATCACATCAAGAATAGTGAAAACTGGGTGTGTCACAAAAGTCTGCACGAGTGACAGTTTGCTATAGCAAAGGGGGAAACACCTTTGTTGTATAAAAGGGTAGAATTAAAGGCAGTAACATGAATAGTATCAGTATAACATGAATAGTATCCATATTTCCCAAAATGCATATTACACCATTTCAATGGTCAAGAAATAGTGCCAGGCAGTGGTGGGACATGCCTTTAATCCCAGCACTCCCTGGGAGTTCAAGGCCAGCCTGGTCTACAGAGTGAGTTCTAGGACAGCCAGGACTACACAGAAAACCACTGTCATGGAAAAAGAAAAGAAGTAGACCATTATATGAGGTCAGAATGTTGAACAAAAAGCTTTTTAAAAAAATGACACAACCCACAAGATGAGGCCTCCTGGGTCAGCCAGCTTTTATAAAGGGCTCATATTGCACTAGGAGGAAATGGCGTGTTGGGTGGAAAGTGATTTGGTAGAGGAATTTTAGTGACAAAGTTATGAAAAGACTGGGTGAACGTCTTATGAAAGTGCAAGCTTTGCAGTTAGCCCAACAGTTACTTAGCACAGGACTTTCCTGGTGCCACAGAAGGTTAATTGATTGAAGCGCTGGGGAGAGCTCAACAATTAAGGACCCTTGCAGAGGACCTGGGTTTCATTCCCAGCATCCACATGGCAGTTTTCAACTGTCTGTAATTCCAGTTACAGGGAGACCAAAGCTCTCCAAGGACCTTTATGCCCATGATGCCCATATTGCCTAATTTACACTTTGTCTTTAGATAATTTCCAGATTAAGAAAAAAAAAATTTTTTTTAATTTGACTGGGCCAATAGCTGAGTGAGTAAAGCACTTGCTACAAAAGCTTGAGGACCCACGTAAATATATGCCGTCTGCAGGACCTGTTTTAGGAATAAAGATAGAGTAGGTTGGCAATAAGCAGATGAAAAGTGTCACATAAACAACAGCAAGTTGTAAGTGGTTACGCCAGTCAGACAACAAAGGCTTAAATCCTTAGTAGAAACGAAGGGGTTGCTGGTGATGATGCTCACGTCAGACCACAGAGCTCCAAACAAGTGGACTAAAGTCAATGATGAGGAATTGGGTCAACAGAGCAATCATAGTGGAGCACCCAAGTGCTGGGCTGCCAATGGCCGGCACCACCAGTTATTGCACGGCATAGGAAGACTGTCAAAACCAAAACTGAACAGGATGTAAGGAAGTAGAAAACCAAACAGTGCTGTAACGCAGCTCGATCTGATAAATGAACGAGACAGTAATAGGCTGCTTGTCGTCTCAGCTACACATGGAATAGTTTAAATTCATACAAAATTGAGTCTAGCTAGTGACATGAAGTTGGAGAATTCAAGAATAAATGGAAGTTAACACCAGGAAAGCCAGTGGATCAAAGAAAAGGCAAAGCAAAATCCTCTGAAATGAAGGAAAAAAAAAATAACATCAAAGCAGGGAACACAGAACAATGCATAGAGGGAAGTTACAGTGCAAAGACGTTAAAGAGGAAAATGATCTAATACCAGGGCAGGCCAAAGCAAGTAGGAAGAGATGAGTAAAACACAAGTGTGGAATGAAGAATAGAAATCAGGAAGTTAAAAATTACCTGTGCTGGGTCTTTAGAAAGATGAGCAAAATTCATGAATGTTCAGGTTGGCAGAAGAGAAAAAAATGCCAAGTGATTAAATTTAGATACTAAAAGGACATTACTGCCAACCTCATAAAAACAGGAATATTAGAGAATGGTGCATGCCATCTCAAAAAAGGGACAGAGAAACTTAAAATCTGAGTAGATAACATAACAAGTAATGACTGAACTAGTAGTGGGAAATGAAAAAACAAAAAAACCTCTAGAAAGAAGAGCTCAGGCTTGGATGGTTTCATGGTAAATTCCAACAGACAATTTTAAGTATTTTTTTCATTCTTTAATTCTTGTATTTTAAAAAATCTCGATTCCTCAAGTATTTTCTAAAGGGTGTGTGTGTGTGAAAACATCTCGCCTTATGAATTCAGTATTATCACTCTAACATCAAGTGAGCCACCTGTAACTCTAGGGGCGTCCAACACTTCTGGCATTGGAGAACAACTGCACTCATCTGGGTGTATACCCAAACAGTACAGTTAAAAATACAGACAGCTCAATGGTTAAGAGCACTGGCTGCTGTTGCAGAAGACCTGGATTCTGTCCCCAGCACCAGTTTGGTAGCTCACAGCTGGCTGTAACTCCAGTTCTACCAGGAGACCCAACACTTGTCCCCTCAAGGCACCAGGCACCACACGTGTGGTCCAGTCAACCTTTATACACATAAAATAGAAACCAAAAGAAAAACATACTGATACACTTCAAAAACAAAAGTTATAGAGTTTCAGCTTCTGCTAAGTGTAAATAGTCTTTTTGTGATATTAATAGCCATTGATAACAATCCTATAACTAGCCAGGCAATGGTACAACAGCCTTTAATCCCAGCATTTGGGAAGCAAGGCAGGTGGGTCTCTGAGTTCATAGCCAGCATGGTCTAAATAATGAGTTCTAGGCCAGCCAAGGCTACATAGTGAGGTCTAGTCTCAAATCCTACATCTAGCTTTTGTTTAAAACAAATAAAACCCTAATCTGTAGTATTCCTTTGCTTAGTGTTTTGTGAAAACATATCCCTCATCAAACAGTTGACCTGTGTTGGGTCAGAAAGGCAAGGCACAATCTTGATTATTTCTTTCATCCATTTTCAGAATAATAAGTTGGTATCCCTGTCTTCTTTGATGAGAGGTATCTAATAAGCCATTTATTGCTCAAGATCAAGGACATGGATTTATATACACACTGGGTAAGGTTTGTTTCAGCTGTTACTGTTAACATTCAAAAATAACCTGATCTATGGCCCGTGCATCTTTGATGCAGTCCTGGTAGCCATTGATAATTTCCTATCAGGTATGAAAAATTGTTAACTTTTATGTTTCCTACATAAGGGCTGCACTTAACTATTCATTCAGAGATTTCTGCTTCTTAAAATAGGAAGTTGCATATGGAGACCCAAACTGTATACTACAGGAAGGGATGCTTTTAGCCACTTTCATTTCCAAGTTCTGGGTCATTTCAGAGGACAGAAGTGAGCATTTCGCCCCAAGATAAAATATGTCCATGGTGTTTTGAAAGGAAAATGTTTCCTGTGGTCTTGGACATTTGAATGCTTGGCCCCCAGTTTGTGGAGCTGTTTGGGAAGGCTTAGAAGGGGTGGCCTAGTTAGAGGAGGTGTGTCATTGGGAACCAGCTTTGATATTTCGAAGACCCATGCTATTCCCACTTCACAGTCTATGCTTGTGCTGCCCTTCAAGATGTGAGCTCACAGCTTCTTCAGCGGTCATGTTGGCTGCTTGCTACCTCACTGCTCCGTCACTTAGCCCCCGGAACTGTAAGCCAAATGAGTAAACCCTTCTCTAGGTCTTGGTGTTTCATCACAGCGATGGAAAAAGTACTAATACGTTAAGTGTTGCTAGTTCTACTTTATTTGAACCATAAGGTTTGTAGTTAAAATTAATAGTCTTAAGTCAGTACCTCCCTTAATTTTGGCCAAAAAATTTGGGTTTTAATGACACTAAAGTGACTTTTTAAAAATTAATTAATTAAGATCTCTTCATCGCTAGTACTGGGACTGGGATCCGAAGTCTTATGCATGCTGGGTCAGTCCTCTACCACAGAGCTATATTCCAGGCTCATAGTTACTCATCTAACTTAGAATGTGCCATGGACGGCCTCAGGACAGCAATACCATCACTAAGAAAAATGTCTTGTTATTTAGGCAGTTCTTGTCCTTAGGGTGCACTCTCTTCTATAGCCATCTTTTTCTGTAATATGGATTGCTTCTGTGGTGGCTATCCCCAGAAACAAAATTAAGATTTACTTCTTACTGTCAAGTTTTAGAGGATTGTCTTTTTTTAAAAAGTATTTATTTGGCTTTGGTAGTAGTCTCAATGGTGACAATGGAAAATTAACAAAATAAGATTTATTAAAGGAAATAAAGCTTTTTATTAGTTCTTTCTCCCTGCCATTGATTAAAACACACACACACACACACACACACACACACACACACACACACACACA
>JANHMN010000002.1:63234871-63322597 GCA_030674055.1 Rhabdomys pumilio
ACACACACACACACACACACACACACACACACACACACACACACACAAACCTGAGACAGCCTTCATAACAAATAGAACCTGTCTCATGGTGCGTTCTCTGAGACACAGGTTTATGCAGGGATTCTGTTGGAAAAGATGGAGAGATAGTGTGGCCTTTGAAAGATGAAAATTGGAAGTGGAGAGAGAGAGATGGTTCAGAGTGCTTGCTGTTCTTACAGAAGACCTGAGTTCAGTTCACAGCATCCAAGTCAGGCAGCTTGTAAACACCAGTAACTCCAGCTCTAAGAGATCAGACACCTTCAGTAGACACTCTAGCACATGTGCGTATACATACACACGTATAAACAAAAGAAAAACTTTAAGGAAAGAGAAAGGCAAAATTCAGGTATCAGATTGGAGATGACTCCGGTGTGAATGAGGGAGGATTCATCCTCTAGAACTCTGCACACACCCTGGAGTTAACAATTCTGTGGTAGTGTGGGAAAAATTAAGGAATTAGTATTGGGCAGAGGGGAAGCTGAGTGGTAATGGAATCACAAAGTCCTTATATGGAGTGTGAAGACCCTGGTGCTGTGAAGACCCTGGTGCTGTGAAGACCCTTTATATTTGTTCCCTCTTGAAGCTAAGAGTGCAGGTCATACATGACCTACCCCAGAAAGCTGCTAACATAGACGTAAACCCACATCAACCAGAATGCAGATTTCCTCTGGCTCAGGGTTGTGACCTTGTAGTTCTTTGAGGGTGGTTCCTAGAAGGAAACTCAGCTAGGTGCTATCAGTTACCAAAACCCTATGTACATCCAGTACAGTCACCCCTTTGCACTCTCCTCACTTCTCAAATAACAGATTTGGGCATCCGCCTCCTAATCAGACCAGGATTAGGTCTCATTTCCCCTGGAATCTACAAGAGCTGGTCTTGGGCTTCAGCTGAATCTTAAGGTCTCTTCTAAGCATTTCTTTCTCACTGTCCTGAGGGAGAGTCGCCAGCTTAAGAAGGATAGCAGAGCCCTTTTATTCAGAACAAACCCACTCCCAGGTCTAGTGAGCTGCTGTAGTGTACAGTGTCTCTGTGGCAACTTGGGGCCTATTATCAGACAATCTACAGAGTCTAGGCATGTTATTGTTAACAAGAAGTTACCCAGGGACATTTCAGGGTGCCCCCACCCATTTCACCAGAGTTGGAAAGCAAGTCATCTATATGTGTTTATGACTATTCAGACGAGAGTCTTCCACAAAGAGCCATACCTCTTGGTGATCGTAGGGGCAGTGTATTGACAATGAAACTCAAACCTCACCTGAATCCAGGTGGCTTTTTCCTCTACTCTAGTTTTTTATCTCACCACCTCCCAAAACAGTTAAGTTCAAATCCCTAGTTATTTTTAGGAGTAGAAAAATCCCAGTCCTATGTTTAAGTGGAAAATATTTAAGTAATCCAGTTTCTCCATCTCCCTCTTCTCCCCCCCCCACACACACCCCACAGGTATGATGCTTTATGGCTTCCTATAGGGATTGGGTTTGAGGCAGGAAGACATCAACTGCAGAGCTGCTCTGGCTGTGTTTATTAAGGTAGAGAGGACAGGCATGAGAAGCAGGGCTTTCCAGCTCCTGTTGAAGAATAACATCTTGTCAGGCAGAATTTTTCCAGGGTCACCTCAACCGAACATTGTCAGGGCCCCCTGGAAAAGAGAAGCCAAGCTTGAGAGAGCCCTTCACTGCTACCAAGGATTGCTGAGGAGAGGACCTGGACACCTTAGGTTACTCAAGACAGGAAGGCATAGTAGCTGGTTCTGGGGAGAGTCCCTGTAAAGTCTATGGGGAGGGGACCCTAGGACAAGTGTCGTGGCCTGCTGGCAGCCACTTGTGCAAGGTAAACCCTGAAGAACTCCTTGGACTCTTCCCAGTTTAGTTAGGATATAGCTTGCTGGAGCATATCAGGAAGCAAGGGCTCTCTTCACAGTGTCGAAGGTGTCTGGGGAGGGCTACCCACCAAGGAAGGAATAGCTATGCAAGAAAGGAATAGCCAGGAAGGATGTCCATGTTACCAGCAGTGACTTCACAGCTCCTACAGCCTCAGGGCCCAGCTCGGTGACACACTTCTGGGAACCCTTTATGAGAGGATCCAGTGGGATGCCCAGGCTAGCCAGGATGAACTTCAGGATGGCCAAGTGGCTTAATGGTAGGCTAGGCACAGCCCCTGCCACAGCCTCTGCAGCTGGAGCAAGGGCAGCCACGGGTTCTGCCGAAGGCTTGGCCAATGAATTCATGAAGAAAGCAATACCTGCCAACAGAAACAGAGAACCTAGCGCCTTCTCGATTCTGAAGATCCAGCTCCTCCAGGGAAGGCACCCACCGACTTCATTGATGGCTGCCCTATGTCAAGGGCGATGCCAACAGAAGTTAGGAAAGGTGGCCACGTAGAGGGCCCAGGGAGGAGATGGGTAAGGTTTTTAGAGTTGGGGACATTCATACTTGTGCCTTGCTGATTGAGGGGACATTAACCAGGTTGAGAACAGATGGAATGGGTGGTGTCAATCCAGGGTTGGCCCTTGAATAAGCCCTTAGGCTGGTAGGTGAAGAGAAGAAGCTGGAGGTGAGTAGGTATATGAGAGGCAGCTCAAAGGCTCAGGTAGGCCTGATGGCAGGAAGCTTTAAAGACTATAGGAAATACAGAGGAATGCCTCTAAGGGATAAGCAGAGGATAGTCTGGGTTCCCCTGTAGACAATTTTGCTAGAAAAGCCAGAAGAGCAATGGCCAGGAAAGAGCAGGTACCAACGGCAGGTCCTCCATAGGAGATGCTAAGCCCCAAAAGAACTCACCAGAGTCACTGAGCAGAGCCACACAGAACACTAGAAAGGTGGTGGTAAGCTTCATGGTGGAATGAGACTCAGAAGATGCTCCTGGTACCTAAGACACTTTTCCTGAGGTCTGGCCCCGATGGTTTCATATATCCAGGAGTGGAACCTCACCCTCCTGGGGAATGTGTTGTTTGTTCAGCTAATAGGCAGAACTGCAGCCAACTTCCTCCTCTGGTCAGTGGACCCTGGGAGGATTGCACATCCCACCTCAGTCCTGGGGATTTCCTCTTGGCAGGGTCTCCTGAACTCAAGTGCTAGGCCTTTCTTCCAGGAACCACGGATGTCCTTTGTCTCCATGGGCCCACCCAGGCCTACACCTTGATACTGTGGTCTGACCCCACCTCAACATCACCATGGTACAGGTCAGGGGCCCATGGGTCAGTGGGAACAGGCTCCTCATGGGTGATTATGCAGGTTCTGGGGCTGGAAGCCTGAAGAGTACAGTGTGAATCAGCGGGTCCCAGGGACCCCAAATCTCTCAGTGAGCTATTGGTCCCATGACTGTCTTCCTAGCTCCTGCTGGTCTGGGAGCACCAGTGTGTTTGAGCCAGAAAGGAATGCCTGATAGCCTGGCTGGGCAATTGGGCCTTATTCTTGACTGTACTGTTAGTTGGGCCACAGGAAGCTGATGATGAGAGAGAGAGAGAGAGAGAGAGAGAGAGAGAGAGAGATTTTTCTGTCTTTGAAATCACTCTCAAAGGCAGCAGATGAGCTTGGTCTATTTCAGTTTCTCTAAAAGCCTTTTCTTGTCTACCACCTGCAGAAATGTAGCAGAGAAGGAAGCATGGATACCCTAACGTTGGGCTCATTAGTGGGGAGATCTGACTTCCAGCATTTTCCCCCAGCAGATGAGCATGCCTTGATTTTGTAGCTGGGCGGAAAGGATCTCCGGCGCCCCTCTGGGATGCTGTGAAGGCTTACAGTGGGCAGATTCCACCTGTTTCCAGCCTGTGGCTTATGAGCGTACTGACGTTGCCTCTGCCCATTCCTTACATCTTTTCCTTGTTGCTTTATATGGGAAACGTTTGTTAGTCACCATGGAATTAATTTCAGCGGGAATTGGGTTTTCAGGTTGTGAGGTTGCACATCTTCTTTCAATGGTTTTCTGGAAGGAATGCTGCTTGTAAGGCAGCGTTGAGACCATTTGTGTGGGTGTAGAGGGTGCCATTGCCACGCCCAGAATACCTCAAGTTTCTTCTTCAGAAGGGCACATCATTGAAGTGGTCATTACTCTGACCAACCACCTTTCTGAAAAGCCAAGCCCAGCTGGCCTGACATCAGTGTTCCCCAAAAGCATTGTTTCACTTTCCTGTGGCAACCTTAGTCCGAGAACATTAAACAGAAAAATCCCACAACTAACAATTCTCAACTCTTCCAAAAATTTCTTCCTCTTCTCCTCCTCCTCTTCTTCCTCTTCTTTCTCTCCTCCTCCTCCTCCACCTACCACCCTCCTCTTCCTCCTCCTTCTCCTGTCTTTAAATTTATAATTATAAATACAGATGGTTATATGTGGGTTTCACTGTGACATTTCCATACAGCATGTACGATGCATTGACCATAACTCACTCTCCCCATGCTTTCTTGCCTTCCGTCTTCCTCCTCTTCCTAGTCTCTGGCACCACCATGTTATTGCCTCTTCTGCTTTCAAGATGTGTGTGTGTGCGTGCATGTGTGCATGTATGTGTGCATTTGTGTGTGTAAGTTGTAATTCGGGCTTCCGTGTCTGAGAGAAAACATGGAAATATTCATGAAAAAGCATATTATGTGTATGCCTTTGTATATTTTATGATAGTTCTTTCCGTTGATTTCTGGTTTTATTAAGATCTGATCAGATGCAAGGGAGTAATTAAATTATCGTGTATTTGTTAACACTTGCTTTAGATTGTAAAGTATGATCTATTTTGGAAAAGGTTTCAGGAGCTGAAAAAAAGCAAAGTGCATGCTCCAACTTCGGTAATGTCTGTTAAATCCAGTTAATCTAAGGCAGAGTCTCTCAACCTGTGGATCACAACCCCACTGACAGTCAAGAGTCAAACAACCCTTTCACACAGGTCATATATCAAATATCCCGCATACCAGATATATATTGTAATTCATAACAACAGCAAAATTCCAGTTATGAAGTAGCAACAAAAATAATTTTATGGTTGGGGGTCACCACAACATGGGGAACTATATTTAGGGGTGTGGTAGCATGTACCTTTAGTCCCAGCACTTGGGAGCAGGCGGATCTCTGATTTCAAGGCTAGCCTGATCTACAGAGTAAGCTCCAAGACAGCACACAAAGAAATTCTGTCTCAAAACAAACAAACCAATAAAAATAAATAAGCAAGCAAGCAAACAAACAAATAGATAGATAAATTCGGGACTCATTCTTTGCCCAGCATTTCATCCATTTTGGTATCTTTGGAGTCTCAGTTACTGAAAAGCTATGACTTTTTGGAGGAGTCAAGTTATGCCCCACCTTCCACACCGTGTTTCTTATGTTTCTGTGCTGAGACTTGCTCAGATGTCTCCACGGATAATGTCCATTTTTTGTGAGGGTCTCAATGATTAGCTTCTCTGGAGAACTCCATGCTCAGTACTGTCCCAAGAGGAAGCACTAGTAACAGCGACCACAGTAAGAACAGACCAGATACAGCAATGCACTTCACAAAATTACAAATGTTACCATTTGGCAGTATCAAAGAAAGGTACCAAAGTGTAGACTAAGTGAAAAATTAAAGTTAATGCAAAGCCGTTACTAATAAAGAAATTGTTAGTGGAGAAAAGAAAATAAGGAAGAAGTAAAATTGTAAAAATAGGAAGAAAAATGACAAAAAGAGTTAAAGAAAAAGAAAAGTAAAAGATCTTCTTAATTTTATGCAGCCATAGAGGTGAAATCACATTCTTAGGAAATGGATGCAGCTGGAAATCCCTGTGTTAAGGGAAATAAGCATACAAATAATAGCCATGCTTTCTCTATATGCAAATCCTAGATGTAGAACTATGTTCTGATGTGTAAGTGTGAGCGTGCATATGTGTGTGTGTGTGTGTGTGTGTGTGTGTGTGTGTGTATGTGTATGGGTGTGTGTGTATGGGTGTGTGTGTTTTCAAAAAACTACAAAAGCAATCATGACGGGGGAGGTATCTTTAGAGAGGTGGAGCATGGAGTAACAGAGCACGGGAAATAAAGCAGAGGGGAACATGACTGGGCAAAAGGGAAACAGCTTCAGGGCCAGAAGATGGGGGCTCAGCACAGGAGGGAGACGCAATGCATAATGACTCATATGTATAGAGATACCGTGAAGAAAGTAACTACTCAGAATGCTAATCTAAAAACTAACTTTAAAAACTACCATAGTTCTAAAATTCTGTATTACACAGCTATCTAAAATGCCCTTCCATGCCTTTGGAAGGTATGCGTTCACATCGCCCCCATCTGTCTCTAGAACTCTTCATCTTATAAAGCCCGAAACCTGTGCTCATTAAATATAACCTCCTTTTCCTTTCTTCCTTATGGCCCTTGAACATCACTACCTTATCCTTGCCGCTTAGATGACTCTAGAGTCTTCCGTAATATCATGGATCAAGACTTCGGGTAAACACTGGCTGCTGAAACTACATGTGGGGTTTTTGGGCCATGCCGTCTGTCATTTTGAGTAATTCCCATTTTCTTCCACAACCCTTGCCGTTGCAGGGCCACAAACACTGCGCATGCGTCCTCCTCAGCACTCCGTATTCTCTTCTGGCAGGATTCCAGTGATCCAACTAATTGCACTGGGCATCTAGGAGCTGAACTTGGGTCTGCTTTTCACCATGCTGTCTGAGAAACAGAGACAGCCAAATTCAGGCAAAATCAGAAACGACAAAGGTGGAGACTTGACATTCGCGGGGGTCCCAGTGGCTTGTGAACTCTCCTGGTGTCTGTCAAGTGGCCTCCCTGCACACACTTCCTGGGATTCTTCGTCTTTTAAAACAACCTTCCAGCAGGATGTGGTGTTGCATGCCTGGGCTTCATTACAGTACCCTGTGTAAAATAAATAAATAAATAGATAGATAGATAAACAAATAAATAAAGAAACAAAACAACAGAACAAAGAAAAAACAAAGCCTTCCTGGACTGAACAGTTGAGCTCACCGGTGGAGTACTTGTCTCAAAAAAAGGACGGCCCTGGATTTGATCACCAATGATGAAAAATGGCAAAAACAAAACAAAAATTCCCAGCAACAGCTGCCCCTGTCCCCTACACTTCCTGATTGAATAGTTTGAGCGGCCATTTCCTGGCTTCCCATGAGCCTGTGGTGTGACCACAGGCCTTCACATGATTGCCAGAATCCATTCTCACAGCAATGCAAGTCATCACCACACTTTTTCCTGTGTGAGGGTCACTCAAATCTCGACTCATGCCTATCAGGCCCAATCCTTTACCACACACTGGCCTTTAGAACTGGCCTTGTGGTCCTCCTCAGTGACAGTTTGGGGATAGTTGGAATCAGCTTGCGTTGAGGAGCCAGACGATGCCTCTGAGCTAGCTAATGGAGGCTGCTCTCAGCACCTCCCTGGTGGCTGAAGACAGTACACAGTTACTTGTTCTCTCTTCTGGAGGCCAGAAGTCCAGTATCACTGGGTTGAAAGCCAAGTGTTGGCTCACTCCCTCAGGAGCCCGTTGAGAAGGTTCATTCCGGGCTTCTAGCGTCTGACATTCCTTGGCTCTGGATACATCCTTCTAATGCCTGTCTCTGCCATCAGATTGTGTGTGTGTGTGTGTGTGTGTGTGTGTGTGTGTGTGCATTCTCTTTGATTATTATATGACCACATGTGATTGCATTTAGGAGAATAACCTTGTCTCAAAAATAATGAACTTCATTATATTGTCAACTTTGCATAAAAAGTGACATTCAAAAGACATGGCAATTAGTTTTACCATGTATCTTATCCTTCAGTATCTGTGTTGCTTTGTCACGACCAGTGGAGTGTCCTCAGTGAGTATCAAAGCCTACCTGGCATGTGGGAGGGAGGGGGATGGACAGGAGTGATCAGTATCCACTCTGGACCTTCCCACCCAGTTCCTGTATGCCTGTTCCCTGGGGACCCAGGACTGGCTATGATACTGAGAAAGTGCTTGGCACTTCTTCAGATAAGAGGGTCAGCTTGTCCCAGGACATGTTTGCAGGACATCCTATGGGGGCCAAAACAAACATTCACGCCTTGCCTGTCCTCTGGGAATGCAGGAAGTACGGGATGTAAACAGAGGCTTTGAAGGCTCTGAGCATGGGACAAATATCAACTTTGGAACCTTGGAAGGAATCATGAGGACCTCAAAGCTGGGTGCTCGGCCAATGGGATCCTTCAGCAGATGGAGCCGTGAAGGGAACTTCTTGGGTCTTCATCATGGTTCCTGGTTTCAAGAAGCATGAGGGGGAGGTTGTGCTGGCATGATGCTTAGTGCTGTGCCCCACAGCAGGTTGTTGCCAACAACAGAGGCTGATACCATCAACAGGTCCCTCTGCTGAAAGACCAGGAGGCCTGCTCATGCTTTTCCCATGCTGAGACTTCTGTCCCAGGGCCCAGCTCAACTCTCAGCTTGGCTCCAGAGTCTCCTTGGTCCATGCTTGGTACCCTTCATTTATGTGTACATACCTGGGCCAAAGTGTGGCTGTCATGAACATGTAGAGATGAAACTTAGGCGTGTAGACTCAGCCAGCCAGTGAAGCAGCTCCCTGAGCCCCTGGGTTAGGGAGGGACTTAGAAGGTCTCTTCTTATTTTTTCTCCTTTCGGTTTTTTGTTTGTTTGTTTGTTTGTTTGTTTGTTTTTCGAGACAGGGTTTCTCTGTGTAGCCCTGGCTGTCCTGGAACTCACTCTGAAGACCAGGCTAGCTTCGAACTCAGAAATCTGCCTGCCTCTGCCTCCCAAGTGCTGGGATTAAAGGCGTGCGCCACCACCGCCCGGCTTTTTCTCTTTTTGTATTTGTCAGTCAGCACATCTATCACGAAGACTGCCGTGCTGGATCTCTCTCTCTCTCTCTCTGATACTCAGGCTAAGTGCATTATTAATCAAACTAGGGACCCCCAATTCCACCTCTCCGTGAGAATATGCTTGCTCTGCCGGAGCAGGTAGCGCTTCTCTGCCCTTCAGACCGGGCATCTTGATTGTCACTCATTGTGGGAGTTGTGTGGGGTTGGGGGTGAGACTTCCATGATGTTTAGTTTTACTGTGACTCATTGCCGTGTCGCCTTGCTGTGGACTAGTAAGGTTAGACCCTTCTTTGTGATTATTTTGTGCTGTAGGATGGGTCTTGTATGCATTATTTCCATCTCTGTGTAAAGCACATGAAGGCTGAAGCTTACAAATGAACTGTGTTGAGTTTCTTTTCATCCCTTCTCCATTCTTTTCCCACCAGGAGGTAGGGAAGGATAGACAGTCTCTGGGGTAAGTCAGTACCCAGCTTCTTCCCAAGATCCTGGCTTCTTCTTCTTCCTTTAAAAACACTTGTTTTACTGATTTTTTTTTTTTGTGAATTTCACATCATGCACCCCACTCTCACTCATCTCCCCCTTCTTCCATATCTGCCCTCCAACCTTGCAAGCTCCCTCCACAAAAGAAAACAAAAATTAAAAATAAGAAAAATAAGAATAAAACGTCTTGCTGTGGAAGCCGTAGCGTGTCATGGTGTGTCACATAGTATATCCTTTCCCCTAAACAGCTTTATTTGCAAATGTTCATTGCACTGAGTCATTGGTCTGGTTGGAGGCCTCTGGCTTCTGACACACTATCAATATTCGATTGTCACCAGGACTCTTCTTGGATATCCTGTTGTTGCCCTGTGTCGTGGAGATCCTGCAGCTCTGGATCTGCTGGACCGGCCCCTTCATGTGCTCCAGCAGTTCACAGATGGGGATAGATGTCGGGGTGGGCCAACTCAAAGCCCTGGATCTGGGCCTGGATGGTAGCTGACTTAGACAACACACCTGCTCTGCTTGGCCTATGGACCAGGGCCAACTCTACTGAGCTGCCCAGGCAAGGGGCAGGGCCAGCTCTCCTGCAGACACTTCACTGGGACCAGCTCCCCTGTGAACCAGCTCTACTGAGCTGTCTGGGCCCTTCTTAAGGGTCCCATGGAGACGTCTGGTCTCAGATTCTCTTTCTTCCCACCAATATGGCTTCCTTCCTAGAGATGCCATAATCCCATGCCGTGACAATTGCATGGCCAAGGGATGTATCCTTCAATCTCTTTCTTGCTTAAATAGTCACCTCAAGGTCAGGTAGGCAGATCCAGGCTCTACTGGCAGCTAAGACGAGAGGCCATGGCAACGGGCCCCTGGACTTTGTTTAACACCAGGTGTAAATGGCTTGGGGAAGAAACCAGAATCTATCTGTAAGTCTGGGGCCACTAATGGGGGAAGGTAGAGCAGAGAAGGCTGCTGAGTTCTCCTGGAATCTCTGGCTCAGCCACCAGGTACACAGATGTGCTGTGCCCTCCTCAGTGGCCTCCTTCCTCCTTCCTCCTAGCTCAGCCATCTGGGCCCTGGGGTTCTCGGCAGAGTCTCCGATGTGTCTGTTAGCACTTGTGTGACGCCCTTTACTGTGTCTGTTAGCACTTGTGTGAAGGCCTTTACTTTGTCAATATTGATCTGGTTCTCTCAAGCACTTTGTGTTCCCTCTCTCCCAAGGCTTCCTACAAAGCGCCCTACAGTAGAGAAGGTGACACAATACGGTCAGCATGATTCTTGCTGGGGGGCAGGGGGCTTGGGGCATTGCTGAAGGAGGCAGAATGCTGACCCCATGGTAAAAGCAGTGACTGAAGTCTGTGGAAGGGTCTTCCTTCAGTCAAAACTCGATCCAAGCTCAACTGGTGTCAACAGGACCTTGCCTTTTCCAGCTATCTTGCTGGTCCTGTTTTTCACATTTGTCTCTTGTCTCATGGCAGGAAGGTCCCCCATCAACTAATACCCTCTGCTGCCTCCACACACTCGGATGCAGGGCCAGGTAACCTGATGGGTTAGATAACTGGGGAGATCCCACCCTAAACTCCAGCCCAGTGTCTTGGTCACATCAAAGACAGAGCCATTGCTGTCCCAAAGTGAGACTCATGCAGTGGCTTAAAGTGTGATAGCTTAGTGATAGCTTAGTAGCAGCCCTTTGGTTACTCTTATCTCTTATGGGACTGAGAAGGAGTGGAATGCATGAATGAGTTTCAGCCCCCTGGAAGATGCTATATCATTTTAGGGGCAGGAAGTGTCCAGGTGTCCTACTGCACATGAGAGTCTCTCAGAAGGTTCCCAACACTGCCTCAGCAGCCAGACAGGATGGCAAGAGCCACATGTACAAGAGCCACCTGACCCCTTGTTTGCAAAGGATTGGTCAAGGTTTTCAAGGATGCTCTCCCCAAACACATTCTAAAATCTCAATTTTCTCCCTCTGCAGTCTCTCTGAGTTTTCCTCTGCCCCACTTTAGCCCTCCATTCCTATATCCTCCTGACTCCTGTCTGGCAGTGGCAAACTTGTCCAGCTCTAACTGAAAAGCAGAGGGTCCTGCATCTCCCTGCATCTGTGCCTCTGGTGGCAAGGTGGTGTAGATCATTCAGTCCAGGGTAGGGAAGTAAGTCACCTCCCCTGCTTTGGTGGCAGCAATTACCTAACTCTAGATTTCCCTGGGTCAGAGTCACTGACAGCCCCCTTAGCTACAGGAGCCTCCTGGTTTTATGTAACAGGAGGACCACAGGCCCTGCTGACATCCATTTCAACCCCAAGCTTCAAAGTCAGGCTTCCCACCACTCCCTGCAAGACCCTCTGTTCCTCTCAATGGCTGCAGCCTCCAGAGGTCTCTCTGTGATTGCTTGAAGGGTTGTTGTGGGGAGATGAGAACCCCACTTACTCTGGTGCAGATGGATGGATAAGAGGGTGGTTGTAGCAGCATATTTTCCCCTCAAGTTGGGAGGAGCTAAAGTGGGAGGAGTAAGGAGAGGAAGAGGAGGAGTAAGGAGAGGAATAGGAGGAAGAAGAGGAAGAATGAGAGAGGGAAAGAGGACCAGAGAGAGGGGAACATGGCAGCAGATGTTTGCATGTCTCTAGCAGTCAAGGTAGTTGATATATCTAGGTTGGGTATTGGGTTACACCTTAATTGTGTGGGTATCTTGTTATTGAGCATTACCAAACATATAAAGTCTTTGGATAATCTAAGCTTTAGGGTCTCATTTCTGTTGGGTACCGCATGGATGGTGGGATGGTCTGGGCTTAGCCCAGCCTTGTGGAGACAGTATGGAAGATTGGCAGAGCCATCTCTGACTCTGGCATCTCGTGGGTGGCAGGGCTGGTATCTCTGGCCACATGAGCCAGTGGCCTGAGCCAAGTGGTGGCATATTCTCAGGCTTAGGCTAGTCTGGAAGATGGTGGCTGACTAAGAACAGGCAAGATCAGGAGCCTCCATCTTAAATATCTCCCTCAACAGGTGGTGACTCAGTGGAATTTTCTGTAACAAATGGCCATGGGCTTGGCTTAAACGCTACATTCATTCACTACTTGCAGTTCTGCAGGTTGAAAAGTCCAAGGTCAAGAAGCAGGGACTATTTTGTGTCTGATGAGGGCTCACTGTCTGATGTGTGGACATGTTGTCATATGGTGGGAAGAGGGTAAAGGAACTCCCTCTTGGTGTGTGTGATCTAACTTTTTATCCCTTGGTGTGGCTGGCTCTTATATTTGGATGTTTGGTCTCCAGTCAGTGGAACTGTTTGGGAAGGATTAGGAGGTGTGGCTTTGTTGGAGGAGGAGGTGTGTCACTGGGGCAGGCTTTGAGGTTTCAAAGGCTCATACAATTTCTGCTCATACCCTACCCCCTCAGCCTCTCTGTCTTCTATTTGTGCATCAGATGTAAGCTCTAAGCTGCTGCTCCACTGCCGTGCCTGCCTGTCCCTTCTAACCACGTTGGGCATGGACTCTAACACTCTAAAACCATGAGCTACAAAGTAAATGCTTCTTTTATAAGTGGCCTTAGTCATCGTGCCTTTCCACCATGAAAGGAACTAAGATGCTTGGTTCTTCTAATAAGGCAAAAACCATGTTCTCAAGGGCACCATTCCCTTTGGCCCTATTTCTTCCCAAAGGCCCTGCCCCTTATACTATTCTCTTGTGGTAAGGGTCTTGAGGGGCCACATGGTTCGGCCCGTTGCAGGTATCTAAGAAATGAATGCGTATGTGGTGGATAATTTTATCAACTTGACTGGACTGAAAAATGCCAATGTCATGACTTTAGTAAAACACACTTCTGTAGGTTCTACAAAGGTTTTCCCAAAGGATCTAATATTGAATGTGAGTGGCATCCTCCAGCAGACTGGGATCAAGATATAACAAAAGGGAAAAGTCAGGGGGTGACCTGTCAGTAACACTATAGACAGTATTTTGTGAGGACAGGAGCATCCTCCATGATATGGTCATTTCCATCACCACGGTTTTCTCCAGTGCTCTCAAGGCAGCAAGTCATGGGGAGACACTGAGGGTCTGATGGGCATTGATCCATTCAGAGTCACCCAGCTTCAGGGAACCTCATCTGGTCACCTGCCTTCTGCTGTCAGCCTTGCACAACCCACAGTCCAGCCTGGTCTTGGCTCTTTTGTTAGTGAGAGAGGAGATCCAGGACCCAGGGACAGGCTTCTGCCACTGATTCTGTGGTCAAATGCAACTGATTCTAACACAATGTTAAGTGTCAAGATATTTGTATTCCCTGTGAATTTTTTTCTATTCAGATTTAGATTTATAGAAGTCAAGACAAAATGAAACCCTCAACCACTGGCAGCTGCCTCCGTGGGAAATGGCTCTTCCAACCAGAATGTCAGAAACTCAAGGAGACAACAGGCATCACAGGGCAGGCCCAAAATGTACAGCCGCCCCAACAAGGTGGTGACCTCTCAAGCCTTTGTTGGGGTCTTTTCTGTTCTCTTAGGGAGAATGGTCCATCGACTATGCTGGCTGACTGTTCGTGGGTGCTTAAGTCCACTTCTAGTCTGTCCAGGTGACAGGACTGCTGTTTTCTGGTGGCCATCGCAGCTTTCCCTCACTGGCCCCTGGGACAGTCTGACCTGGAGACAACCTCAGGGGTGTACTAGCCCTACTTCTTCGATGTTATTGGAAGAGGACATAGAGAACTGGTACAGAGGACTTGCCTGGAGCTGAGCTCCTATGTCTACCACTGCTGGTGATCGGGGCAATGTGTGGCTTTTGTGGGCACCAAGAAAGTGCCACTTTACTTTATAGATGAAGTAAGTAATAAGAGAACACGTTTGGAATAAGCTGGCGTGGACAGACTGGGTGGAAGATTAACAAGCAAACCGATGTCTCTTCTCCGCCCTCTGCTGGCAGTTTTGGGAATTGTGAGCTGAATTAGGGACTATGGGGATCTGGGCTCTGCAGTATGGCCAAAGGGGACCACACCATGTTTCCTTTGAGCCTAGAGACCTTTGTGAGCTGTAAGGTTAAGGTCAGAATTTGGCAGACAGCTTACTTCAAATCCATTCATTATAACTCAAAGACTGGCATCGAATTTATTATTATCTTTCGTTAAATATCTTAGCTCATTTCAGAGAACACTGCCAAAAAGGGCAGAACACGTTTTCTTGCTCAGTACATGTCGTATGTGTGTAGTTGCAAGTCAGGGGAGGTGACACAGACAGGTGATACATAAGGGAGGGTTGACAAGGGCTCTGCAGCCCCATTCGCAGCCTTTGGTCCTCTGAGAGAACAGGGTCTGCTTCCACTAGGTGAGCTTGAGACTCAGTTCCACAGACAGATGTGGAGGAATGAGGTGGGGGGCTCCACAGGGACAAAGGAGACTACAGTCATACATGCATTCAACATATCATAGGAGAACAATACACTCAGTGGGGAGGGTCTCCTGAGCAAGCCCCTGCTTGCTGTGCGGTCGCCTGTCCTGCAAGCGTTCTTGTTGGGATGGGGCTAGGGATCAATAGGCCTCATCTTCATGAAGCTTTCTTCTGGTAGTGTTGGGTAGGCAACGTGAGCTGGGCTGAAGGGGTTCATGGCAGGGAGGCCCCGACTTCCATGAAGGGGTCTCTCAGATCAGAGGTTTGATTTGTTTAGGTGTCAACGTCAGATAAAAGGGTAAACTGAAGGCAGGGGCCTCCTAGGGGCCTGGGGACACAGCCATGTGGTCCCCTGTGCTAGCCCCTGAAGCTTTCCTTGATAGAATCCACAGATAATCAGATCCAGGCTCTAGAGGAAAGACCCCAAGCAAGAGAGGTTCAGAACAGTAGCTGGTTTCTTAGGTTCTAGGCCAGGCAGGTGGAGCCTGGGAGCCTTCAAGAGGGAGCGGGGAGAGAGCTGTGATAACTGGCATGCTATGCCCGCCCTACAGTTATTGGGGGCTAAGATTCAGAAGGGAAGTCCTTGGGCTTCTTTTCCAGATGACTTTTTGATGAGTAGATTCTTTACAGCAGTTCCCAATCTTCTGATAAAAAGAAACCAACAACGGTCCTTCTCAACATTCAGGGGCAGAGGTGTTGCTCATTGTGACTACTTACTGTGTACGAACAGCTGCCGTGAGCTAGACAGATGCTCAGAGCATTCCTCCTCTACTCCTCCTTTGTGGCTTTGAGGCAGAAATATCTTTCTTCAGCACTCCAGGGCCAGGAGAAGAAAATAGGAAGACAGTTGGAAATGGGGGATTGTGTGTGGAGGGGATCGTGCTGGGCCAGGACATGGTAGCTCTGGTCTAACTCTTCCTTGATTCACTGTGTGACTCTCAGACATACGTATTCCTTACGAGAACCCCATCACCCACCAGGGTGATGAAAATAGGTGCTGGAGAAGGAGTCTCTGCCAGAGTGCTTATTCCAGGGCCAGCATCTATGAAGGCTGAGCTACAATGCAATTGAATGTGAGGGTGAGGGTGACTGCCCGCTGAAGGGCATAGGAGTGGCACAGAGTTCAAAGGATCCCTTGTGTCTGAGTTTGACTCTTCCTGGATAGGGAGGCTGTAGAGGGGGCGGGACATAAAACACCTCCAGGGCTGGAGCCAGTGGAGTTGAATTCCCAACCTGGGCCTCCAGCCTTGTCCTGCTAGGGATGTCCCTCCAGCCCAGCTGTCAGAGCCGTGGTGAAGCAGGGGCAGGAGGACTTGCCACACGGTCCTCAGTAGCTGCTGTCTGCGAAGAAGGTGGAGCCAGCAGATGGGCAGCAGTCTCCTTCTGTACATGGCTGGGACACCTCCCCATACTCGTTGTTGTAAAACACCTTGCCTCCTTGTGCCCCTTGGGTGGGCCGTCGCCGCCTCCCCTGGGGGTCAGGGTGTCCTCTGGGAATATCCATGTGCTGGCCAGGACCTTTACAGCTGCCAAGACAGGGAGCATGGTGTTAATGAGTAAAGTTAATGACCCTGGGTCAGGGTCCGATCGGAATAACCAAACGCAAGCAGATCGGAATAACCATGACGCAAGTGCAAAGGCTTTGAGACTAACAGATTTGACGTCAGGCGCACAGCAGACCGATCTGATGTGACAGGGGCAATTTTCCTGCTTAAAGCCTGGACCCAGGGCTGTGGAAATGGCCAACTTTATCCTCTCAATTCTGCTTCTTTAGGCCAAGAGAACCTGCTTGACCCCGGGGCAGATGAATCTGATGCATCTCCTGATGGGTTTTAGGAAAACCAGTGCAGAGAATAGCGCCCTCTGCTGCCACTTACTTGGAGGTGCAGGGTCCTTAATGAAAAGTTCTGTTTGTCTTTGAAATTTGGATACTTGCTTCCTTAGGATTCTTACTTTCCCGCCACTTTCTTCTTACCTCTCCACAAAACACCTAAGGTGTAGCACAGCCTTTCTGCTCACTGCCCATCTGGGAGTATCTGGCTCCCAAGACAGTTACCCATCTCAACAAATGGCATCCGTAGCTTAAACCAAAGACGTGTCTGTGGTCCCTGATTATTCTCAGACTTAATATCCAGCTCATGCAGAGGTCCTCCATTCTAACTGAAAAATGTCCCCACTGACGCCTGTCTACCCCCAGGGCCCTCCTCCAGGGTAAGGCTCACTGCCGACTCATAGGTAATCCTTCCGGCATGTCTGTCTCTACATCTACTCTCACTTTTCTCTCTGGATGGTGTTCAGAGAGATCCCTTAGTTAGATGTGACATCAGGGACGCCTCTTCCACTCCCTCCAAGGGTTTTCCATCACTCTTGTGGTGAAAATCTATAGATAAAATGCTTACTGTGCAAGTATGAGGACCAGGGTTTGGATCCCCAGCACAAACATAAAAGCAAAAGCCAGGCAGCTGTGGTGGCCAGCCTGCAATTTCAGTGCTCATAAAGGCAGAGACGAGATGCCTGGAGCCAGCTGGCAGCTGGACTGACTGAACTGGCAAACTCTGGAGTCAGCAAGAAACACCGCTTTAGTAAGTAAGGTGGAGAGAGAGATCAAGTATGAAACCTCATGTCAACTCTGGCTCTCGTGTGCATGCACACATGTGTGCACCTGAAACCTTCCCACACATGACACATATGCATGTACACCATATATATTTAAAAAAAAACCCTAGCTTCTTACCAGAGACTATAAGGGCCTGCAGGCTCCAGCCTTTGCCTCCTCCTGATCATCTACCCTTATCTCTAATTTTCTTGGAGGGTTTTTATAAAATGGTGATTTTTTGCTTTTGATAGCATGGTACTATCAAGAAAATCCTGATACTATTTTTCTCATCACTAGTAACTTTGTCTTTCTTTTTCGCATTTATATATTTGTTTGTTTGTTTAGCATGTGAGTGTATGAGACAGAGGGGGTGGAGGGTTTTAGAGGACAACCTGTGGTTCTCTCCTTTCATGTGTGTCTTGAAGACAGAACTCAGGTCCTCAGGCCTGGCAGCAAGTGCTTTTATCTACTAAGCCATCTCCTGTCCCCAGAATATTTATTTTTAAAACCGAATTGTTCTAATGAAAAATATCCCAGAGTTTAATTCTTCTAGGTCAATCTACTTAGGTACACTTAATTAAAAACTTTGTGTGTGTGTGTGTGTGTGTGTGTGTGTGTGTGTGTGTGTGTTTAACGTATGCTATGTGTGTCTCTGCCTTCAGAGGTCAGAAGAGGTCAGAACTCCTGGAGCTGGAGTTACCAGAAGTTATGAGCTGCCAGAGGTGGGTGTGGGAAGAGAGCTCAGGTCTTTTGGAAGAACAGTACGCACTATGAACAGCTGAGCCATCTTCCTAGCCTCTAGGCATACTCCTAATATGTATATTCATGTCTTCTTTTATTTATTTTTGAAGAATAAAAGCTCGTTTTAGGCTTATATGTTTAAGACAACGATGGCTTGACTCACACTGCCCACATTTTCTTTAGGGGACTCCAATATTCTGCACACACCAGACTTCTGTTCTCTTTTGCACCTATTCCCCACCCCACCCCGCTCCTGGATTCCTTTATCTCTTTATTCGGATCAATTTCATTTTCTTGGTTCATTTCTTCAGCAGATTGTTCCTAGGGTGCCCTGGCCTTCATTTTCAGGAGGATTTATCTTCTGCTTTCTCTCACGTAATTATCATTTTGTATCGTCACGCTGCCCACTTGTATTCTGAGCTGTTGAGCTTCTGATTCTTGGTGCAGTGCTTGTTTCTTTACATATTTAATTCTCGTTGGCATACTGTGCTTAATGTCACCTCTTAAGATGTATTTACTTTTACTGAACGCATATGAGTGTGCTGCTTGTGTGTATGTATGGACCATGTGTGTGAAGTGTCCATAGAGGTCAGAAGAGGGCATCTGAGTCTCCGGACCTAGAGTTACACATGGGTGGAGCACTGATCTGAGTCCCAGAGACACTCCTCGCTTTGACCACACAGGGAAAATAGGAAGGCACAAAATCTTTTGAGTAGAGTGCCAGAGCACCGCGAGGCCCCAGCTGCTTCAGTGGCTCCCGCTCAGGACCCTCCTTAGGATGCCATGCCCACTGTTGGAGGCCCTTACCTGAAGCTGCCTTCTTGTCTATGCCTGCCTTCTATCTCCTCAAACTCTTCTGAGGCCAGCACCATCCCGCTGTCTGTCTGGTTATCCTGTGGGGAGAGAACCAGCTAAGCCTGTGGACCACATATGAGGCTTTCCTGCAGGGCAGCTGCGACCCAGCCTGGTCAGGTGTCAGGGAACCTGAGCCTTGCTGGCCTTACACCTGTACCCATGGGGACCGAGTTAGGGGAGTGGTTTCTAGTCCATCAGAATGTGCAGAGAGGGCCACATGTCTGACATGAAGGGAAAACCTATGGCCTGAGTGGTGGGGGCCGGAGGGGAGGAGCTGTGTCTGGCCTGTGACAGGAGTGCAACGGACATGTACTCATTCTGAGTCCCCTAGGAGGCAGAGCTGGAATCTCAGTGCTGTTCCGAAAAGTCTTCAGTGGGTCCTGGAGACATAAGCTTAGGTATCTGCGGTTGCTCAAGGGTCCCTTCCTGATGACCTCATCAGCCATCCTCCTTGGACCACAGCTCACTGACTGGGTCCAGGATCCATGACCCCTTCTGGATGGACTTCGGTCTGAAGCTATAGCCATTGCTCATCAAAGCTCAGGCTGAGGGGCTCAGTCTCTTCACTTATAAATGGGCACACTTGCTGAGCCTCCCTGAGCTTCACTCCACCCTCAGATGACTGGATCCCTGCAAGCTTCCTGTTCTCCATACCCCAACCGCTTTCAGTAACACTTGTACGCTCTGGGTTGATGGTGCTAATCACCACTCCCGGGGGCATCTCTGGGTCAGGCTGACTGATGCAGTGTGAGTGCTCTCTCTCTGTCTCTCTCTGTCTCTCTGTCTCTCTCTCTCTCTCTCTCCCCTTAACATTCACATATATGCATATTTTCAAATATACGCGCATGTCACAGTGTGTGTCGAGAGGTCAGAGAACAATTTGAGGGAGTCAGTTATCTCCTTCCACCATGTAGGTTCTGAGGAATGAGCTAAGATTGCAAGCTTATCTACGGAGTGGTCTCCCTGGCTCCGAGTACCCCGCCTTCTTTAAAAAGCATGGTACCAGCCAGGTGGTAGTGGCAGCAGTGGGCTCATGCCTTCAGTCCCACTACTTGGGAGGCAGAAGACAGATGGATCTCTGTGAGTTCTAGGATAGCCAGGGCTACACAGAGAAATCCTGTCTCAAACAACAACAGTAGCAACAGCAGCAACAACAACTCAACAAAACAAAACAACAAGAACAAGAACAAGAATAACAACAACAACAACAACAACAACAACAACAACAAACCGAAAAAATCACCACCACCACCACCACCACCACCACCACCACCATCAAAACCATGGTCTCTATACAACTGGGATAAGATGGTCAGGGAGGCCAGCAGCTGAGAGAGGATAGTTTTGAGTGACCACCAAGATGCAAAAGTACTTGAGATGCTCCCTGGATTCAATATTTTCAAGGATTTCCCCCAGGAGAGGCCTTTGTGCCCATGTATCGTGGTATGGCTCACAATAGGCAAGCGACTGCCAGCCTAGGTGCCGTCAACAGAGGGCGGACCAGGAGAATGTGGCGTGTGTACACAGTGGGGTTTCATTCCACCCCAGAGAAGAACGAAACACTGTTCGCAGGGGATGGAAGGAACTGGAGAATTGCCACATTAACTGAAACGATGAGCAGGAAGATGAGTATGACATGTTCTCTCATGAGGGAGCTAAAAAGTGGCTGACCTGGAAGGAGAACAGCCATTAATCGAGGTTGGCTGGGAAGAAGGAGAAGAGGTAGATGAAGTGAGGCTGGATTAGTGCACCCTAGATGAATACCTTGAAATATTGCATCCATCAATATGCGTGATCTGCACAGTAATAAAAATTAAATAGAGTGCTTTAGAAGTCTTGTTTGCTTCTCTGTTACTTGCGTTGGGAATACCTGAGACTGTCCCCCACCTTGGCCCCATCTCAGCTGTACATTCCTCCTCTCTCTCCTTCCCTTACCACGGAGGCTTTGTAGGTTGTAGGAGTCATGGGCAATTCTTCAAACGTCTTCATCCTGGAGGAACCTGGAGTCTTAGTGCCTCTGGCCAGGCGCCCAGGAAAGGACACACAGTTATAATATCTGTGGGGAGAACACAGAAGGTTCCAATGAATTCAGAATCTTCTCTACCTCCCAGACTGTTTCTCTCCTCGCTGAGAAAGGCCTTCTGGTGAGAGGCAGAGTGTGGGTGGGACTTGGGTCTGGACTGGTCCTCAGATCCCACCTTGGTGTCCACCACACAGCTCAGCTGACCTCAGCATGCCCCTCCCTGCCCTTCCCTGCGCTGCACTGTCTCTCCTGTACAAGAGAACTCTGAGGTAGAAGGACAGTGGGGCAGTCACCCCCAGGCTGAGTGCAGCATGGAGCTGAGGCAGGTATGGCTTTCTTTTCAGGGTGACCATCTTCCTGCTATTAACCACTGACCAGCCTGCCCACATATGCATGTGTGTGTGCAAGTGTCAGTGTGCATGCTTTGTGCACAGGTTGTTGGGTGCATGGTAGATGCAGCCTGGCAAGCACCAGCTTGCTGTTCTGACCCAGGCATGTCCCTGCCCTGAGGACATAGGACAGGAGCCCCAGAGCCCTGGCCTCTCTGTCATGCTTGTGAGAACATAGATGGTACAACATAGTAAAGGTGTAAGCTACCAAGGGTAAGAGAGCTTGGGTCCAGAGTGCTACAAACAGGCCGTTTCACTCCTGAATATGGCGGATGTGTATGTGGTGTGCACTGCTCTTAGACCTTGCCATGGTCCTGGGGACATGCTGTGGAGTTGAAACAACAATTGCACCCTGGGAGCATTCTTGGCCCAAATAGTCTACTTTGTATCTCCAAAGAGAGAGTGTCCAAGGTGGGTGCTCTCTTGAAAGCGGGAAGCACAGAGAATTGGAGGAGGCTGGTTGTTGTGGTTTAGATTTGGCTAGAATGTGTCTCCAAGGTCCATGTGCTAGAAGCTTCATCCCCCATGTGGGGCACTGAGGTGGGGCCTAGTGTGTGGGAACATCACCTCAGAAAGGACTAATGAAGGTTTCTTGGGACCCTGAGATGTTATAAGAAGAGTAGTAAAGGCCTCTGGCTTCCTCTGCCTCTGTTCTCACCACATGCTTTATTCTTCATGTACTTCTGTTATCGTTATCATGATGCCATCTGCCAGGAAACTCTTGCCAGAGATAAGCAAATGATGGTACCATGCTTTTGAATCTCCACTGATGTGAACTTAATGGACCTTTTTTCTTGATAAAGTACTCAGTCCCAGGCTTTTTGTTACAGAAATGGACTAAAATGTTCATGGGAAGAGATCTCTCAAGTCACTGTAAGTTATTTTCCCTTAAGGACCCATAATTCCATCTCCAAGCTGCTGTCACCATCAGACCCATTCTCAGACCTGGGGAGAGGGAGACTGACCTGGCTGCCAGGCTGTGGCAGTGTGTGCTGGGTGGACTACCCTCAGCATCAGCTTCTGTGATATGGAGAGCTGTGGTGGATGCCTGCATGAAGCCATCCTCCTCTGAGCTCTGAGAGCTGTGCAGGGCCATGCATTCCTCTTCTTCCTCCTGGCAGGAATGGGAGACGTTTCCAGGGTCAAAGGCCATCACAAGCCCATCAGGAGTCTTAATGCTGCACC
The DNA here is from genome assembly GCA_030674055.1 of Rhabdomys pumilio. Taxonomy (NCBI): domain Eukaryota; kingdom Metazoa; phylum Chordata; class Mammalia; order Rodentia; family Muridae; genus Rhabdomys; species Rhabdomys pumilio. The sequence continues at coordinate 63,257,313 of JANHMN010000002.1, forward strand.
CAAGACTACTGTGGTTCTGACCGACCTCTGTTATAGGGTCAGGGTGGGTTGTGTGTGTGATTGTGTGCTCTGAGGAATAAATGGGGCCATGCTGGGCCCTAGCACTTCAATGCTCACAGCAGGCCAAGCATGGAGTTTGCTAAATGCCTGATGGGCTGGCCTTGTTCAGTTCCCCCAACAGCCCTTCCAGGTCCAGGCAAGTGGGACAGGATAGACCTCAGTTGGGCATCCTCAATTCATGTTCTAGAGCATGAGATGCCAGCCCTAAGCTGCTACCCGTAGGAAGTAACTGTGGGGAGAGAGGCATGGAGGATATACAAGGTTGGTGTTTGAGTGCTCGGCAGGTGCTAGGAGGTAAAGGGATGTACTACCATCATGTTTGGGACAGCATTGCCTTGCGGGCTCAGTGTGAACCATCCTCGGGCTCCGTGTGGACAAAGACGACTTACAGCTTGAACAGATGCTGATAGTGTTTGCCCAGCCTCATGTTGACTGGGTTGGAGCTGTGGGCAGTGGGAAGATAGACCCATGGGCCTGGGGCTCAGAGATGTGTGACCTTTCCTTGGTAGCTGACAGGTGACCAGGGCTTAGGGGAGTTTGGAAAGACAGACAAGGCAGGGACCCAGGATAAGGTTATGGGTTGTATCAGGACAGGACAAAGATGAGGCTCACCTGCCAGCTTCCACCCTGAAGCAGGTCCCCCAGGATCTCCACGAGGTCAGAGAAAGCAGGCCTTGCTTTAGGGTCTCCAGACCAGCAACTCTGCATGATGTGGCGTCTGTGGGATGCAGATGGCTGTTGACCTGTGATCAGTCCACCAGCCGACCCCATTACTCCTGTATCCCCCGATCACTGTGGCAGTTGTGATAGTCAGTGTGTCCCCCTAAGGTTCATGTGATGGGAGCTTGGTCAACCCAGAGTGGTCGACCGCTATTGAGGTGATAGACCTTTCAGAGATGGTGCTCACTGCTGGGTCAAAGGGGCTTATGAATGGATTAATGCTGGTCTCTAGGAGTGGGGTCTCCAGAGAGCAGGCTGTTGTATATAATTCCCTTGTTTCCTGTTTTCTATATGATCTGTTCCTCTCATGGGCTCCCAGCATGATGCCATCTGCCATACTACAGTGGAGACAGGAGGCCTTCACCAGAGCTGAGTGATGGAGAGGGATGTCTGCTCTCGAACTCTCAGAACTGAGCTAAACAACATTCCTTTTCCTTATAAAGTGTCCTGTGTCCAGTATGTTATAGGAATGCAAAACGACTCCGACTTCTGTCCTTCATACATGTTCTGATGTCTCCACTTCAGATTTAACACTGGCTGTCCTCCATCATCCTTGAGCTATCTTCAGCCCTTCAAGTGTCACCTCAATGTCATCTCTTCCCCTGATCACCTGACTTTCTAGTGCTTATCAGGTGTCCCCAGGGTGCCTATATCCCATCTCATTATGTGACCGCCATCTGTGTGTCCCCCCCAGAGCAGAGGCCTGGCCTGCTTTATGGGCTCTGTACTCCCAGCAGATGGTACAGCAGTAAGGTCCAGGATTGGGGGCATGTTAGTGATGGATCAGTGTTGGAATGAGACAGTGTCTACTATATATATTATACCCATGTGCTATCTCCTGGGCTTGAATTCTACCCCCTGCCCCACAACTTCATGACCCTCTTCCACTGAGTGTCCCCATGCCTGCCCTGAAGCCCTCCTCCCTGCATGTGGGCTTCTCTTTCTGCCTTCCATCTCACGATCTGCATCACCCCTCCCCATTACCCGTTACTGCTCAGTTCTCTCTCGGTGTCTGGCTGCCAACAACTGAGTGGCCAGCCATAAGACTCACATGGCAGGAGTGGCCAGTTCCGGGGCCCTCATTCGTGTGCCATCCTTCAGCCGCTGGCAGAACTCCTCATTGATCTGTACCCCAGGGTATGGAGAGGCCCCTGATGAAGAAAGGTGGTGGGGTTGGTGGGGAGCAGTCTGTCCTTTGTTCAGCCCAGCCTGTCCTGTCCCTTCCTTTCTTGTACATTGCTACTGGAGTTAGTATGATGTCTGACCCAGGGGACATTCCAATTCTTCATCTAATTAAAAGAGGCTGAGTGAGGCTGGAGAGATATCTCAGCAGTTAAGAACACTTGCTATGCAATCATGAGGACCAGACTTCTGATCCCAACACCTATGTAGCATTTGTAACGTCAGATTCAAGAAGAGCAGAGATAGGAGAATCACTGGGGATTGTTGGCTTCTAGAACAGCCAAGAAGGAGAGAAAAAGATGGCTCAGTGGTTAAGAGCCCTCACTGCTCTTCTGAAGGTCCTGAGTTCAATTCCCAGCACCCATATGGCAGCTCACACCTGTCTGATGCCATCGTCTGGTGCGCAGATGTACATGCAAAGAACCCATACAGATAGAATACATAAATAAATCTTAGAATAGCCAAGAAAATGCCAGCCCCAGGTTCTGGTAGGGTGCCACACACATCCATAGAGTCAGAGTGCATTTGCGAGACTAGTTACTGAGATGGGCGTGCAGCCTCACAGAACCTGTTCAACAAAGTCCTGCATCTCCTGATCATCTTGTTCACAATTGTCCACTTCCAGCTTATGAGGACCACTGTCTGGTGTCCCCTCGTTCTTCCTGAGCCATCTGCTCTACCCACCTCTCTATTATTTATTTGTGGATTGTGTTGCTAGGGATTGAATGCCCTGATGCATGCTAAGCCCACCGAGCTGCACTCTAACCCCTCTTCCTGTGGCCCAGCTCCTTCCCAGTCCCTGTGGCTCTGCCAGCAGACCAGGGCCCCCTGTACTATCCAGAATCTTTCTGCTCCTGTTTTTAGTAACTGTTTATCTGGGCTGCTGTTTGGTGACATTTACGTTTTGTTCATTGTCCTCTTCTACCCTTCATGGGGTCAGTTTGCATGTGGGGTTTGTGTAAGCAGGTGTAACTGAATGAGAATGCCCCTCCCCAAAGGCTCAAGTGTTGTGGATTGCTGTTCATATTTTCTGCTCCCTCAAGAGGGGCGCACATACTCAGGTGAGGTCGGGTGAAATCTTAATTGGTTGGATAAGGCTAGAGCCTGTGATTGGGCAGTGGAAGGGAAAGTCGGTAGAAAAGGAAGAGAGAGAAAGAGAGAGAGAAAGAGAGAGAGAGAGAGAGAGAGAGAGAGAGAGAGAGAGAGAGGAGAGATGGAGGACTGAAGAAGATGAAAGGAGAAGATGTAGCTGACCCACGTGGTCTAGAGAAGCTGCAAGTAGCTAGGGATTACATAGATGGGCTCTATAATAGAGTAATATAGGATATGTTTGACCAATCTAGGTGTGCAGCTTGTATTAGATCAATTGAGTGTTGTGTTCTTTGCATGGGCATTTTGGGGTTGAAGATTTACCATTATAATCTAGCTGGTATATTACAAGTCTCTAGTGTTATCATTTTATGGGGCTAAGGGGATCTGAGTGAGCAGTAGCTGGCTTTCTGCAGGCTAGCCACAGGGGGTGGATGGTCTCGGAGAATAGAGATGGTGGCACTATGTAAATGGCAACTGTAATGATCAAAGTAATAGAGAAAGTAGCTTGGATAACTGTAGCATGTAGGTTTTAAGAAAACAAACCATGCTAAACCGGCTAGGTACCACCAATGGCCATCTCGTCAACCCTCATGGCCAGCTCCAAGTGGTGGTCTTACCCTGGTTCCTTTACTAGCTGCTGCCAAGTGGCTCCATTTTTCCCAGACCATCCACCCCACGTGGCTAGCCTGGGGTCTTACAAGCTTGGCAGTTGGCCAAGGAAACCAGGGCAAGACTGCTGCTTGGGGCTAAGACTGCCAATGCTGGAGCTAGCTGGATTTAGTGTGGATTTTTTTTAAACAACATGCTACACTCATGTATTGGACTGCTTGGTGACCAGGAAGGTCCTTTTCTATTTGAAAGGATTAGGAAGTGTGGCCTTGCTGGAGAAGGTGTGCTACTGAGGGTAGCCTTTGGTGTTTCAAAAGCCTACACCAGATTCCAGTCTCTTTCTCTGTCTGGGGCCTGTGGATCAGTATGTAGCTCTCAGCTACTTCTCCAGGGCCATGCCTACCTTTGTATGCCATGCTCCTTGCTATACTCCCTGCCATGACAATAACGAACTAACTATCTAAAATTGTAAGAGAGCCTCGAATCACATGCTTTTCTTTAGAAGTGTTGCCTTGGCCTCGGTGTCTCTTCACGGCAATAGAACAGTGACTAAGACACTGAATGAGCACTGGACTTCCTTCGGGACCCATGGTGAGAGAAAAGGCTGCCCTGCTCAGAATCAAAGTGTTGCCAAAAGAGCAGGGAGCATTGGGAGGCAGGGTTCTCTGGCTAGCTGGGCCAGGCTGGGCAGAGACAGGGGAGTGGGTGGGCTTTGTGACCCATCACTTGCCTCAGAAGGCCCTGGGTTAATAGATCCATGTACAGACACAGTTGTGTGATCAACCTCTGGAAACAAATGACCCCCTCTTCTCTCATGGATGAGCACCTTGCTCTGTACTCACCCAGCGAGAAAATCTCCCACAGCAGCACGCCGAAGGACCACACATCACTCTGCGTGGTGTATACCTTATCAAAGATGCTCTCAGGGGCCATCCATTTCAGAGGCAGTCGGGCCTGGGTGGGCAGAAAGAGATATGTCCCATGGTGGAGGAGAGAAGGCTAAAGTCAGGCACCAGGATACCCACAATCCTAGGTTCCTTCTGTGAAGATTGAACATGTCTTCTCTGTAGTTGTCCTAGGTGCCCAGATCTCTCTTCCTACCCCGCTCTCTCTCTTCTTCTCGCCCCGCATTCCTTCCCTTTACCCCCTCTCTCTCTTAGCTATCCTTTGTTCCCAGTTATCTTCATTTCCTCCCCTCTCTCCCTCCCTCCTCCCTATCCTCTTTTCTGTCTCTCTCTCCATTCTTCCTCCCTTCTCTTCTCCCTTCTCTCTCTTCTTCCCTTCTCTTCTTCCTCCCTCAAGCTCTTAATAATGCCTCCCTACCTGCATTTGCCTCCTGTGCTATGATTCAACATGAAGGAGAAAAGCCTTCCATAGGGTGGGTACTCTGGGCCAGGCGGTCACCACACTGCCCTGGACTCACTCTGACCATCTTCTCTCTCTAGCCATCTTCCTTCCTCTCCCTGGCACAAGCTCTTACTCAGCTCTGGTCAGTCATGCGCGCTCCCTTCTATGAGCCTTATCAAAACAGCCCTGACACTGTCTGCGGACCTGTCTGTGAAGGATTGTCTAGAATAGGCTAATTGAGGTGGGAAGACCCAGCTGAAATGTGGGCTGTCCTATTCCATGTATCCCAAGCTGAACTGAAGGAGATAAAGAAGAGAGAGAAGCCAGGTAGACACTGAGAAATGGAAGCCAAGCTTCCTCAGCTGAGCTGAGGAGAAACATTCATCCATCACTGCCTCCTTTCTGACTGGCGCCATATGACCGTCCCCTCTTCTTCCAGACACTAAGCCGTCTATGCTATGGTATGTTGATTTGGTTAGGTGTTTCATCACAGTGATAAGACACGTAACCAGCACACCTACTAAGCTCCTAAGAACAGTGGGCCCCCAGCAGCTGGGCATGTATCCTGGCAGACCAAAGGTTCCTGTCACCTTGAGCCAGTGCTGCCCAGAGGACAGTTGGCCTGTGGTCTCACTCTCCCGCCCACTCTGAGTCCCCTTTGTCACATGGCCTGCACTCACACTGCCCTTCCGAACATAGTCAGGGTCTTTGTAGATGTCCCGAGCAAGACCAAAGTCGCAGATCTTCACTATGTCACTTTCTGACAGTAAGATGTTCCGAGCAGCCAGGTCTCTGTGAATGCACTAAAGGCAGAGAGAGGGAGGTAGCAATGAGTTTAGCGTCAACCTCCAGGGTGACATCTTAGCCTAGAGCTCTGAGGCCCCCTAGGTATACCCTTCCCTGCCTGCATCCTGCTCATTTGGAGAGAGATGAGTGGAGAAGGACATAGGAAATTGAGGACAGTGCAGTGAGTTAGGGACTCAGCCAGATTGATTCGATGGTCATTGCTTTGGAGATGTGGAGAAATTACAACTGGGCATATCTATGGCAAGGGAGGTGTACCCTTTTCCACTGAAAAGAACCTGGTAGTGTCAAGGGACCTACTTTGCGGGAAGCCAGGAACTCCATTCCCCGGGCCACCTGGAAGCTGTAGCAGACAAGGTCTTCCATGGTCAGAGGGCTCAACCATAGGTCCTCAGCTGCACAGAGGGAGGAGGAGCTCAGAAGGTGTCTCTGCCAGAGCTCATCTTCCATCTCAGCTCCAAATTTTTAACTTTTGTGAACCCAACCCTGATCACAGCTCTCCTGGCCAGGCTCCTGAAACTCCAGACACTATGTGCTGTTGTTATACCTGTTACCTCCATGCTCTCCGGGGAACCCACTTTTGCACCCGCTCTCTGGCTCTGTACTCCTCCCTGACCCTATCTGCAATATATCACTGTTTATCCTGTGATACTCAAGATAAATTTCATTTTCTGACCCTGCGGTGTCTTTCTCTCCTGAAGCCGAGTGAATTACGATTCTCCCATAAAAGCCCTTGCACCGAGCACTTCAGACTAGGTTATCCCTGGGTAAAGCTAATGGAAAGACTTTGCTGGTCCAGACATCCACTAGCAAGCGGAAGCCAGGTTTTTACCTTCTTGGACAAGTGGGGCTCGCCGTGCACTTCCTTTACCCATCAGGAGCCGTGTGAACAGGGCCCTGTCGCTGCTTCCAGATCTCCTTCTATCAGCCTTGGCTCCTTCCACCATCGCGCGGAAGCGCCTGCGTTGCTCGGGAGACTTCTCCTGCCAAAGTGAAGTGAAGAGCTATCCCAAGGTGACCACCCTAGCGGCAACCTTGGATCTCCATCTCAGCCAATCTGGTGTCCACCCGTTCTCTAACTGGGCTCCTGCAACAGGCTGGGCTACCCACTTACCGCGTAGGGGTTGAACGCCTCCCGCTTGACGCGCAAGAAGTTGGAGAGGTTGCCGTATTTGCAAAACTCTACGATCACCATGAGAGGGCCTAGGGCACCACAAAGCAGAAGTCAAGCACTCATTCGGTGATACTGGCTGCGCATAGGCAAGGCGCCTCTACCTCTGTGGTCTGTCCTTTCTGCTCTCCGCTAGGCTCCAATGTTGGCATACCCCAGGATCCACATGGCTCCTCCCACTCGTAGTGAGAGTGCCTACTCCCACTGCCCAGTCCTTTCCCCAGGACATCTCATTTCCATACCGTTGGGCTTGGTGCACGCCCCTAGGAGGTTGACCACATTGAGGTGGTTGCCGATGTGAATTAGAATCTTTAGCTCGGACATCAGGGCACGGTGCTCACTGGCAGTAGCGCCCTCTGGAGGAGAGGAGAGACAGAGGCATATCATAATGCCAAAAATAAAATGGCCCTGGTGTTTTCCCCAATCTGCTCAATCCTCCTGAGACACTCACTGACTTAGCAAAGGCATGCTCAGCGCTGGTGCTGGGGGGTGCAGGCTACACTGAGTCCCTAGCACGTGCTGCTAACCCTACAGAGGCAGACGTTTAGGGTAGAGGTTTGAGTCTGATTCCTAATGCCTTTCCGTTCAACTGTGGTGGGGAGGGGTGGGGGGATGATTGTAGCGCTGAGGGTTTCCTTTCTTGCTCTTGCGTTTGTCTTCCCCAAAGCTCATGACCCTCCCCTAGCTGCACAGACAGAGCTTTCTACCTGTGAGCCCCATACCTTTCAGCATCTTCACGGCCACGGTATCGCAGCTGCTGCCTTTATTGATGCCAAAAGCTGAGGCTTCCACCACCTTCCCAAAAGCCCCATGGCCTAGGACTCTCCCTGTGAAAGCAGGGGGCCAGTTCCAGGTGAGCTGTACGGGGCTGGGGGCTGGGGAGTGAGGATGGAGAAGGGTAGACAGCAGGGGTGACCGACCTGTCCCAAAAGCTTGGGGCAGGAGGAAAATGGAAGCCTCTTCTGCCAAACAGGAAGGGGATAGGGAGTGGAGTCTTAGAGAGGGAAAGCTGGAGAACTGGAGAGGAGAGGCAACAGGAAGGCCCCAGCATCCTCTCCAGGCAGGTGGGACAGGTCCACCCTGCTCAGAGCAGCAGGAAATGACCTCGGGGGCCTGGGAACTGGGAGCCCTGGCTGTGGTTCTGGGGATTCTGGCCCAGCTGGAACTGGTCAGGCCAGGTGGGGACCAGGAGGGCCATCCTGGCACAAGTTCTGAGAAGGGAAGGATCTCTGTTACTTCAGCCTGCCTGACCCTGTGGCAGCTGAAGCCGTCTCTGCCAGGCAGTGAGGGTTGGGTGGGGCAAGCTGGGTGCTGGCCTCACCAAGGTGCAACCTTTCCCTGGGGAACTCCCACTGGCTGGCGTCATAGGACAGGTATTCACACTGCTCCTCCAAAGGCACCTCCCCGGGGTCCATGATGATGGACAGGTAGCCCGTCTTGATGTCTGCATGGGCAGGCTGGGGGTGGGGGTGGAGACAACTCATTGATTTGGACATTTCACTGTGGCTTGGATATATTTTGCCCAGGACAAATGGCCCTTGCTTCTGGGTTCTCAGTCAAGGAGGAGGACAGGCCAACAGACAACTTCTCCTCCAAACATGGGAGTGTGTGTGTGTGTGTGGATTCCTAGGGCAGGAAATTTATAGGTGAACCAGGATGGGAATCTTAAGGGTTTGCTGGATTGAGAACGGAATGGGGACACAGGAAGCCCGATTTGGCACTGGAAAGAATCTCTGCAGGGGGAGCACCCTCACCCTTTTCATGTTACAGAAGATGAGCAGGAGGAGGACCCAGAAGAAGACTGCGATGACTCCAGTGCCAATGAGTATCACAATCTCCATGCTGCCTTTATCTTCAGAGCCTGGCCAGGTAGATAGTGGGTACGTGAGAGGGAAAAATGTATGCAACAGGAAGTGCCCCTCGTGCTCGGGAACTACTTTACAAAATGACCACAGGAAAGCACCAATGGGGTGTGCTGAGGTGGGTTGAACAGAGCCATGCAGGGACGCACCTTCCACTGCCACGCTGGCAGAGGAGTTTACGCAGCCCTTGGCATTGCACACACTGCACAGGTAACGACCGGCGTCCTCCTCGCGCACGCGCTGGATGCTCAGCCTCTGATTGGAGTCTGCCAGGTCGATTCCTGCAAGAGGTAGGATGAAGGCTCCAGCACAGGTTGGTATAGGGACATCGGCCTTGCTGACCTCCACTCTATCACCTAAAGTAATCTTCCTTACCTGACTCTTTCTCCAGGAGCCTTTCATCTTTGTACCACACAATGCTAGGCACGTGAGCTCCGGCCACCGGGCAGCGCATCTCCAGTGAGTCGCTCACGTTCACCAGGAGGTCGGTCAAATTCTGCGTGAGCCGAGGAGCTTCCAGGGCTGGGGCAGGGGTAGAGAAGGAACTAAATGAAGGCGCAGAAACCAAGAGGGTACCTAGGGATGGGGCTTGAAGTAGGGATAGGTGTAGTGATGGATGTAAGGGTGAGACGGGTGGCATGGCGCTGAAGGATCAGGGACCTGAGCATGCAAAGGATTTCTACGGCTAGGCTGGGCCTCAGGGGTGCTTCTGAAGACCCAGGCTTGGGATCCGACCACCCAGGGCTGTGCTGAACTGGGTGCAAAGGTAGAAGCTACAAAGGCTGAGAAACGTGGCCCCACCTTCTCCGGCTTGCCACGCCCACCTCACCCTGCACGGACAGGTACTTCTTGTGGCAGTGCTTGTCCTGGCTGCGCCTATCCTGTACTTCACACACGTAGTCACCCTCGTCCTCAGGCGCCACTCGGGGGATATTCAGGCTGAGGGTGGCGTGGCGGGCCCCGGGCTCCGCCTCCTCTAGGTTGGCCTCTAGGGGCGTGGCAAACAGGTGCACATTCTTGCAGTCGAGCAGTAAGGGGTTTCCTTGAGCATCGTGCAGCGTGGAGAGGTTGAGCCGGTACCAGCGCAGATGCTCGTACGTATAGTTGTCTGCCCGGCAGCTGAGGCGCACGGACTGGCCTTCTAAGGGATCCTCAGAAGGCTCTGATTCGATACTGAAGCCGTCCGGGATGGCTGAGAAGGGGAGAGGAACCCGAGTGACACTGTCTCCATGTTTACTGCCACAGTGTGGGTCCCCCTCTTCACCACTCAGTTCTCAATCAAGGGTGTACATAGCGTGTTGCCAGGTTTTCATGTTGTCTATAACCCACCCCCTCTCCTGTTTCTTCTTCTCCCTGATACAAGGAGCCACCACATCGTGGAAGCTAGTCTCATCCCTAGGCTTTAGGCTCCTCCTGTATTGCTACCTTTCCCACACTCCTAGCCACACCACAAGCAGGGAGCAGCCCACACACTTCCTGCAGCCCAGGTCCGGGAGCTCTATCACCAGACCCGGGTGGTTGGGGGGGGGTGTCCTCGTTCTCTTTTGCTACCGCCCACACCCTGACCCTTGCTTTTCTTTGGAATGATTTAATTAGTGTTTGCCAGTGCCATTCTCTCGGTTTCCACCTGCCCTTTCAGGTGACTTCATCCATAGTCCTGGACCCAGTAAGTGTCCCCTCCTGTGACCCCTGGCTTTCTAGAGGTCACTAACCCATTTTAAAATCTGAGTAAATGATGGAAATTTCTCTGTACTGCAACATGCACACACGAACCCTGGGACTCTAAATTGAGAATGGGTGCCAGGATATAGGCTGAGAATCCCTAAATTTATCTCTTCCATTCTATGCCAAGGTGGTGTGGTGGTGGTTGTCCCATGGGCTGCGTACTCCCACGATCACCAGAAAGCTCATTTCTGGCACCCAGGCCTGCCTAGGTGAAGTAGTACTCCCTGGGGACAGTCTGGTTACTCACTGGTCACATAGAAGTAGATGAACCGCTCATCCTGGCCCACTTTGTTGAAGACCACACACTTGTACATGGCTGACACATTGGCATCTTGGATCACCAGCTTGCTCACCGTCTACCCAGAACAGAGGCATAAGGCTCCATTGTATACCTGGACCCTCCTCCTCTTCAAAGAGGCTACTGTGCTCACTAGTAATGGGGGAAACTGAGGTTTGTTCTGGCAATGACCAAAATCTAGAGACTGTCCGGAACAATGAGGCAAAGTCTTTGGCAGTAGAGAGGCAGTGCCCCAGAAAAGCCAAGAAACAATGTATAGTCAGCTGGCTTAGGTTGTAGCCGAGGCTGGAAAGTGCCCAAAGGCAAGACCAGGGGGACTTATCTGTGCCATGTTTCAGACTGTCGCCATGTTGAAGGGTCAGAAGCCAGTTTGGCAACTGGGCTTGTCTAAGCAGGGGTTAAAAGTCAGACTGCAATGAGTCACGTCAGGGATAGCTACTTCTGAATTAAGGTCAGTAGCTGGTCACTGTTCAACGTCTTTGTGATGTGCCCACGTTAATCTGAAGGCATACAACACTTCTCCAGGGTCCAGGATAGTGGAGGAGGTGTGTATATGTATGTGTTTGGGGGTATCCCAAGATTCTAGAAAATTCTGCTTTCAGGGACTAAGAAATTTGAAAAATAGGGGAGGAGAGAGGTACACAAGCCCTGCCTATCATCCAAAGACCCCCCCACCCCCATCCCAAGCCGGGCACTTCCTGGCCGGGCCTGGAACAGGAAGAGGCTCTGGAGGTGTGTAGGAAAACAGGAAGTGACTGTAGGAAGTGGGTGCCTTTGTTCAATCCCCCTCCCCCTCCTGGTCAGCAGCTCACCAGCCTTCTATGGAGACCTTGTCAGCCCCCAGCCCCATCCCCTCCCAGCCTTGGGACTTGTGGGTAGCTGGATTCTCCTGGATCTCAGCTTCCTTGTCTGGGAAGGCCTGGCTCACATGCAGGCAGTGGAGCTGAGGTCCAGAGTTGGCAGGGAAGTCACCTGCCTGTCAGCTGCAGTTCCCAGAGCTCTGCAGGCCAGGTGGAAACCCAACACAAGCAAGAGGCAGCTCTTTTTCTACTCTCATTGACACAGCTTGTCTGGACCTGCGTCTTTCTCTCCATATGGTCTGTACCTTATTCTTCCCCTCCACAAACTCAGTCCAGCTGTCCAGGCTCTCGATGGGGTTCACAGCATCCTGAGTGGTCACCTCCTTCCAGTCCCGGCACTGTGGCATGCCATCCCGCTGCTGCCGCCTCCGGCTGCAAGGGGTGAGGAGGGACATGGGCAGGTCAGGAATAAGGAAGGGAAGACCTAAGAGGGGGTAGGGGGGTCACACCTTTGTTATCCTCAGATATTGTCTCACACCACAGTGGGTAAGAGACACCCCTCAGGACTGGGAACAAGGACAATGAGGGGCTAGAATATTGTTGCAGCTTCACACAGACACTGTTTGGTCCTATGTCAGCCATGTCTCCTTCCTGCAGAGTCCACCTTGGATATGCTCACCCAGCTTCCAGGAGGACTGTAAGTTACCACTCTGCCCCCATGAACCCCATCTCAGATGCTTCTCCCTCTCTTTTCTCCTAGGCATGCTCAGTGCTTCAGTCTTCTACTAGCATGGGGCTAGACAAGATCTTGTCTGCCTCTATCTGAAGAGTGGAGAGGGGTCATCCCAGGACTCAGTCATTTGGCCTATAGCATAATGGTAGATCACTGGAAGAGACAAACTTGGAGATACCAGTGTGGGCTGCAGGCTGTGTGTTTCACAAGAGTCCCTTAAGAGCCTTGAATGCTTCAGGCTGTCTCAGGCTCACAGGCTGCTTAATGAGCCTCCTCACTGATTGCTCTGGAGCCACAGCCCATAGGCCAGCAGGTGGAGCTAGACTCCTTTTCTTCCTGTGTTCCTGGCTTCTGTTCATCCCCTAGCATGCGACCACAGAATCTTTCACTATCTGTCGCTGTGTTGCTTGAATGCCCTTCACCAGGTTCCCCAAGGCCTTCAAAGTTTCTGCTCATGTGACACCCTCCTCCTCCCCTGTTCCTTGTGTGTCTAATTTATCTCTGTCTAGAATATCCTTCCAGGCTCTTCTGTCCTTTTTATTATTATTATTATTTTATTTATTTATTTATTTATTTTTTATTTTTTATTCTGGCTTTGAGGTCATTTATGTAGCCAAGGATGACCTTCAGTTCCTGATGCCTTTGCCTCTACCTCCCAAGTGTTAGCACATGCCACCACACCTACTCAGCTCTAGCCACCTACTAGCCCTTTTGAAATTGAGCTGGGTGCAGGGAACATGTCTCATTTAGGCAGGCTTTGTTGCTTATAGCTTTGAGCTTGGGAAATTTGTCTCCCTTCTCTGGTCCTGTTTCCTCACCTGTAAAGGGATGCTGTGATTGAGCTAAGATCTTGTGTGTAGAAGAATGGGGTGTGGTGGGAGACATACTCACAGGCTGCGCTGGGCATATGTCTTGCATGGTGTCCAGGGCCTCCAGTGCCACTGAACATTCAGAGGTTGGGGTACCCCATAGGCGGTGCAGGTGAGGGTCTGGCGACTGTGGCGGGAGTAGATGCTGGGTGAGGAGGCTTCTTTCTCATAGATGTGGGGAGGCACTGTGGCATAAGGCAAACAGCCAGTCAGCTGATTCTTATCGCCACCCACCAGCCCCCGAGACTCATGCCTTTTCCCATCCTTCCAGGCTATACCATTCACCACCAGCTCCAGACTGATGTTTTGCCTCAGACCAGCTGCAGAGTTCCACAGAGCAAGAGTGTAGATGCCTGCACTGGCCTCAGTCACCTCTTTGAGCACCAGAGCGTGCGGATTGTGGCGCCCGGTCACTGCCTTTCTGTCCTTGTACCTGGCAGAGCAAGGGAATTCAGAAGCTGTGGGGACCAAATGCTAGCTCTGTGCTTGCATTTACAGGCCCTCCAATGAGAGGGAACAGCTGAGCACATGGAGTGTTTAACTGCCTGGTTCTTGGTTTCCTGTTGGTCACCAGAATCTTTAGTGATCAATCTACAATACTATTCTTCGTATGCTAATTAAAGATAAAGAAAGCAAGACAAGCTAAAACCCCAAGTACCAAGTCACTTCTATAAAGTGGCATAGACTTTTCACATAAGCTACAGACACTTCTCTATACACTGTAAGTCATCTTGAGATGACATCTGCATACATTAGGTTTCATAAAAGGTTGTGATCTTCACGTGCTCAGGTACTATGATTCAAAACAAAAGGTTCAGATACACTTTAGAGAATATTTTCCATCCAAGGTTCATTGACCCTATGGCTGCAGAATACACTAATATGAAGGGCCACACATTCTGCTGGAGGTGGGAAAAGAAGGCCATGTGGGTACTCTTGATACATCCGGCTAGAGCAAGAGGCCTCTCCTCAGACTAGAGCAAGAAGGGCAGCAGGAGCATGGGATGGACAGAGTCCCTGGTCGGAGGAAAGGCAGACAAAAGCTCTAGACTGGGCTGACTTGTGTGGCCAGCTCAGCAATGTCACTGGCCTTCAGGACCATCATGAGATCTGCGGTGGCACTTCTGGACTCACCTCTAAATCCTTTGACACCCCTCCCCCACTAGTTTCTGCTTAGGGAAGGCGCCCTGTCTTCTGTGAACTTGGCCTAGGGACTAGGAAGGCAGTTTCCCAGTTCCTCCATGAAGTTCTTCCGCACCTGACGGGTGGGCTTCAGCATGAGAAACTGACTCCTTTCTCACAGTGTATACTGATGAGGGAAGGAACAGGGACAGCCGAGCACATGAGTGTTAATTGCCTGGTTCTCTGACACCTGCCTCTGGAAGCTTCTGTGAGTTCACCAGACCTGGAGCCTTCACAGGGCTTCTGTATCACTGCTACCCTAGTTTGGATGCTGTTTCTGTAGATGATAATTTGCATAGTCCTCTCCTTCCTGCACTGGGGCTGTAGTATTGGCTCTCCAAAGAAGGTTGTCATCTGGTCCTGCCTGCCACGTTCCACTGCCTGCCCAATACCCACCTTCCTTCCCTCCCCCCCCTCCCTCCTTCCCTCTCTTCCTCTTTCCCTCCCTCTTTCCTTCCCTTTCTCCTTCCTTCCTCCCTTCCTTCCTTCCTTCCTTCCTTCCTTCCTTCCTTCCGATCTGATCAAACCCCAGGACCTACACTCTTATCTGGCACACTGGGTTTTATACAAGTATCTGTTGGTTGACTATCCTTTCACTGAGCTGTGAGCTTCAGTAAGGACAGGGACAACTCACTGCTGTATCCTGTTTACATAATACCCCACTGGGCATGTGTGGTCACTCTAGTTCTCTTCTGCAAGTGTAAGCAAATGCCTTATACCCTAGACTTTCTGCAGCCCGAGTCCTGATTTCAAGGCCCTTCCCTTTGGATAGGCTAAACTATGACTCTGTGGCCCCGAAAAGGCACATCTCTTAGGTAGGTTTGGGAATCTCACTCTCAACTGTGACAGCAATCAGGGCTTAGAGAGGAATGTGTCTTGCCTGGGATCACAGAGCAGGGCAAGGAGGATGGGGGCAGACCCGAGGCTGTGCTAGCTGCCTGGCTGTGGTGCAGAAGGCTTGTCAAACCCCAGCTTGTTACTTTGCCAGGTATGTGACCCTGGAAAGGTACCTAAACTCTCCCAAGCCTCAGTGTCTTTATTTTACAACTGGAACAATGTACTTGCAGGAAATGCAAAGGCTCACTGAAATAGTGCCTGCACGTTGCTGGACACACTGGGTCAAAGACACAGCCTGGCTGTATGTCCGCTAGATCATCCATTCGCTAACTTAGAGTAATCCCAACCTGGTGCCCCTTAAACAGTGGTCACCTGTGAGACTGTGATGAACACATGTACTCTGGGACAGCTGCACACTTCTGAGAGGAAGATGCTAGCTAAGTGGGAAGAGAAGAGTCAGAGAAGGTAGATATGTTCCTGTGGAAAACTGCTGAGAGCAGGCTCAGTCCCGGTGGCCTCGGAGGTCAGAGGACTCATTTGTGCCAGCTTCATCAGTGTCTCTAGATACTATGCCATGTGGTGCTATATGGCTCAAAGTTATGGCCTTAGATGGAGGATTTGGAGAGCCACAGGCTTATAACTGGTACAGCCTGAGCCTTCCCAGAAGCTAGCTTCCAGCCTATGGCCTTATCCAGGACCTTTGTTGCTTCTGTTTGTCCTGGCACCAGAACTTTTTACCAAGTGTGAGGTGCCTCAAGCTTGGAAGGGCAGGGCTACTCTGGCTTGACAGGAAGAAACAAAACAGGAATTCCTGCCAGGAGACCTGGGGCTCAGGTGGGAATGCTTGTCCCTCTTCTGGCCCATTTCCTTATTTGTACAATATAGACGGGGGTGAGGGGGTGGGGGGAGGCTGCAGTAAGATCTATCATGATTGAATCAAGTGGGTAGCTCGGAGTGTAAGGGATGATTGAAGCTCTGTACTCTCTTGGGAGGACATAGAAGATATATCACCGAGGGTCCCCTCTGTGTGCCCTGGGCCTTAGGCCCTATGGGGAAAGCCCAACTCTCAGTTCTCCTACAGGCCTCTCACTATCATATAGCTCAGAGCTAGGCTCCATAACAATTTATTGATCTTATGATAGCTTAGATTTGTGAGTCAGAAGGTCCTCAGAGAAGAATGCTTATAAGAAGCCCAGAGAAGTAGCCACTGCAGAGCAGGCCCTGAGTTTGCTCCCTGTGTGAAGATCCAGCTGGCAGAGCCTTGCGGTGTCTGAGAGGATGTAAGAATCAGGTATATAAAATCCCACACTGCTCATCACACCCCACATATCAGACCTGGGGTTTAAAACATTTTGAGGTTTAGCTGCTCCCGGGCTAAGCTTTTAGTAGCTGAATATGTATACTCATTCTCCTTAGGGGCTCTCTTTAGTGAGGGTCCCACCTGAGTTTCAGGGTATATAGGCCCTGATGGTCAGAGACAGATCCTCTTTTGAGAGTCAAGGCTACTGATCTGATGGGGAAGGACATTGTCCTCTTCATTCTTTGGTCATTCCTTGTGTTAAGCCTGGCAGGGCAGCAAGGGGAGGGGGCCCAGGCTGTTACCATTGGAACTCCGGTGGGGGATAAGCTGCCAGCTTCACAGGCAGTTTCACCAGCTCGTCACCGGCTGTGGCCTCCAGGACAGGTCCTTTGAGCCACTCGACACTGATGAAGGGCTTTTCTGCCAAACAGGAGGCATGAGTGTTAACTTGGGGCTGACCGTCCACCAGGCTTTCCCAGCCTTTCCCCCTGCAGACTGGAGCTTGCCTTGCTGTCCAGCTGGTAGGAGCTGGGCAGGGCTTCCCCTCAGAGCCCTTCCTTCCTTTTGGCTGGCCCCTGCTGCTCAGGTGCATCATGACCTCTGACCCACACTGCATAAAGACCCTTGTTCTCCAGGTTCCATGATACTGGACCCATCCCATCCCATGCTGGGCACAATAACCTCAGCCTCCCAGGTCATACCGTGCACAATGACCTCAGTGCTTTCCCGGAACCGCTGAATCCCATTGTTGGCCTCACACACATAGGGGCCCAGGTCGTTCTGGCTGACATTGTGGATGGTCAGGATGCTGGAGAGTTCTGTGTGGGTCTGCTGGGAACGCCGCTCAGGTACCCACTTAGCCCGCTCTGCCTGCCACACCCAGGGGAAGCCCAGGGTCAGCAGGCAGGCAAGGGCAGACCTAACCCAGCAAAGGCACACACACCCCTGCCCAAACACAAGTAGCCCTGGATGCCCAGCTTCAGAGTTTTTACTTTGGGATAGAAAACTTCCCCATCAATCACTTGGGGTCCTGAGTCTGTGTCTCCTCCACACAGAGGCACAGGTAGCATGGACGTGATGAGTCCTAGAAGTGATACTGAGGACAGGGCTATGGAAATAAGGAACCTGGCAGAGCTGCCAACCTTACCTGCTTCCCTGGATAATCCCAGTCGAAGGTGACACCCGAGTTGAACTCAGCCCATACTGTACAGTTCAAAACCAGCTTCTCTCCAACCAACAGCTCCAGTGACTTCTTGGGGTACAGCTGGATGTCATAGAGTTCATTGCCTGGTGACACACACAGTGTCACCTCCCACATTCCTCATAGGATAGTACATGCAGAGCAGTGGGTGTTAAGACCGTCCATGATACTAGCAGCCCCATGACTGGGAACTAGTAGGACGAGGTCCTATGTCTGCCCTCTTCTTCTTGGGGGTACAGAGAGTAGTGACTAGGTGAGATAGAACTAGCGCCCCCTACCTGTGACGTGCACGAGGAAGGGATTGGAAAGGAAGTCCTGGTCGCCCCAGGTGGTCTCGCACTGCAGGTACCAGGCATCGCGCAACACTGAAGTGGGCACCTGCATGCCTCGGCGGTCGTCCCACAATACCTCCTGCCCATCGGGGTGCAGCACTGAACCTTGCTGGAAGAACATAGGGATGGTCAGCTGCCTTTTCCAAGGATGGCACAGGAGGGTGGGGTCCTGGAGTCAGTCTGGGGAAATGGGGAAGGGAATAGTACCAAGCGCAGCGTGATGTTGAGGCCGGGAATGGACACCAAGCAGGGCACCCACATCGAGTCCTTCCTGTTGACCAGGAGCGTGTCAGGTTTGTTGATAAAAGGCTGTTCAAAGTCTGAGGAGATGGAATAGGAGCTGGTAAGGCAACAGTTGCTCAGGGAGTCTCTGGCTAGGGCAGGGGGCGGGGCGTGGGGGAAGTATAAGGGAGCCCCGTGGGTCAGAGTGGTAAAGTTCTAGCCTGCTGCTTCTGTGTGGAACAGAGTAAAGCCCCATATTCACTCCTGCTAGCCTGGTATCAGCGGGGTGGAAATGGAGTGAAGGTCCCAAGTATTCCCTCCAGGACTCTGCCCAAGATAGGTCTCACCTCTTACAAACACATAGGTGCTGGCGGCTGTGGTGCCCTCAATCCGGGCCTTGATGTACTTGTAGTAGCAGTGGTAGCTGCCCGTGTTGTTGGCATAAGTCTGGGCCAGCCGCAGCACTTTGCAGTAGGGCCTAGCTTCTGTGCCTTCACAGTCTTGCACAACCCGTGTGTCTTCACTGTCCTTCCCACCTGTGGTCAGTACCTCCTGGGCCCCTGGCCAGGTCCACTCTAGAGGGTGCTGCCCCCTAGCAGAGAATAGGAGAAGTAAGGATCTCTCCTACCCAGATTTTACATAAGCCACCAAGGAGCCTCCCTCAGGGGCTAAGAGCTTCATCCATCCTTATCTCTTTCCAAGGAAGAGTAATCCAGGATCGGGGAATATTCCCCAGATCCATCTGCTGAGCCTTTGACTCTCTGCCTGGTTCTTGGGGCTATGAATGGTCAGGCTGATAATATTGGCCTTGTCTAATAGCTGGTACTGTGAGGAGGCCTGGTGCTAGTGACAGGAGACTGGGAATGGATGGAGGTGACTAGTAGAAGAGAAAGAAAGGCTAGGTGAGTGCAGGGTGTCTATCTGCAACTTTTCTGGGAGACCACGCCCTAGGACTCCCACTCAACCTCTGGGACTCTCTGTCCTGGGAAGGAGTGGCCTTCTGGTTCTCTAGCCAGCCACCTCTTGTCCTAGCCTTGGGCAGCCTTCATGAACTACCACGTGAGGAGGAGCCAGTACCTGCAGGATATGGATAGGCTGTCCCCGGTGTCAATCACATATGAATCCTCGGTGATGTTCAGGGTTGGAGGAGTCATGGAGTAGCCATTTGCCAGGCCTGGGTTGAAAGACATGGTTACTAAGGAACTACATCATAGTGCAATGTGAAAGCTCCTTCACTGTCTAGGCACAGGTGGGCCTTCGGGGAGACTGCCTCAAGGCAGGGCCAGCCTAGTGTCTTTCAGTCTGCATAGCCTTGTCTCCCTATGTGCACTTTGATGACAGCATCAATCTGAAGGTCCCATGACAAATACTAATCTCCATCACAAACTGTTCCTTGCTCTGGCCAAGGCCACCAGTCCCCTACCACCACATTATTGCTG
Source organism: Rhabdomys pumilio (assembly GCA_030674055.1). Taxonomy (NCBI): domain Eukaryota; kingdom Metazoa; phylum Chordata; class Mammalia; order Rodentia; family Muridae; genus Rhabdomys; species Rhabdomys pumilio. The sequence goes on from JANHMN010000002.1 coordinate 63,277,098, forward strand.
CCAATCCTAACTAACTGTGACTGCTTCCCTGACCTCTGACCCTAAGTGAGCTGAGCTGCCGGCAGGAAGCAGGAAGAGGAGGAGCCTCTAGGTTTACTCCTCTGGGATGGGGGTTGTGGGGTACTGGGGGAAAGATTCAGAGTGTGGAGTCTCCAGAGCTCTGCCTGAGATCCCCTTTCCCTCCTGAATCTCACATTTATACCTACTGCTTATGACGGGTTCATGTATCCTACTTAGACCTACACTCTACTTTGCCCTCTCTTAGGTCCCTGACAGTTCCTTTCTTCATAGTTTCTAGGCTCTGCAAGCTTCTCTCTGCCAGACTGCCTGAGCATCCTTTGGGTTCTGCCTGCTTAGGTCTCTTCCACACCCTCAGGCCTTCTCATGGTGCTTCTCCCCAGATGCACGAATGAACCTGCTTTAGCTGGTGAACTCACCTTCAGCCTTCTGTGACTAGGCTGATTAGGTGAGGCCTCTCTGCTCCATAGAACTCTGTGGGTCATATAGTTCTGTACCCACCATTCATCTCCCCAGTAGGGTGTGAATGTACACATGCATATACGTGTGTCTGCATTTGTGTACAAGTGTAAACGCATCTATTTGTATCTGTGTGCAGATATGCATGTCTTTGTTGAGTCATGTGTGCCGCTTTAGCTGCGTGTGCAAACATGCCTGATTGCGTATCTCAGACATGTTCTCAGTTGCATATATATGCACTTGACGGGGTGGAATCCTGATGGGGGGTAACGGGGAGCATGGCCTGGGGGAGGTCTGGGCCTGGAACTTTGGCAGATGCATCCTGCCAGGATCATCCTGAGACAACAGGAAGGGAGGATTGTGTGGCTGGAGGCCCAGGGCTGTGTCCTGTCCCTTCCCCCTAGTCCCTGTCCTCCTGGGGTGGTTGTCACAGACCACTCTCCTGCTCCTAGCCTCGTTCAGTCCTTTAGGCCCTTGGAGTTTGGAGCAGTAACTCAGACTGTTTGTTCATCAGCCAGTTCTGTGGTACTAGGTTCTTGCCTTATAATTAGCGGGGGTAGAAGGGCAGAGCCAAGAGCACCCCACTATGCATGGTTCTACGCACCCTGATCACAAGCCACCTGACTAAGTGGTATAGTGATAGAAAAACACGCTACACACACCATGGTCTCATTTTAGCATCATGCAGACAACAGGCCATCAATCAATACTCACTGATCTCTCTTTTCTGGTTACAATTTGTAATTATTTCCCCTCTTCTGCCCCATATCGTCTCCCAGACAAAATTTCCTGGGACCTTATTAAGTATCTAGTCCCATGGTTCAGTCTGTGAAACTGAGGCCTCAGTTGGACTGAGGTACTGGCCTTCATAGGTAGTTGCTTGTCTGGATAGCCACTGTGACTGCTGCCAAGGTCTCCTTTTTGTACTTAGGCCTTAATACCCAAATCAGCAGCCCTGGCCGTGGGACACGGCTTGCTCTGAGGTTTTGAGGTGAGAAGTGTCTGGACTCTGCAGACTGCTTTCTAAACCAGTGGGTGCCTGACCTCCTGGGCATGTCTGAGGAGACTTTGACTGTTGGTGCAGAGAGCTTGCAGAAGGCTCAGCTTCAGGGAAATCGGGAAAAAAGGACTCCCAAGAGGGTCTCTGTGAAGCCAGGCTTTGGTTTTTCTAAGGCAGAGTTTCTCTGTATAGCCCTGGCTGTCCTGGAACTTGCTCTGTAGTCCAGGCTGGCCTCAAACTCAGAGATTCGTCTGATTCTAATTCCTGAGTGCTGGGACTAAAGGAGTGTGCCACCACTGCCAGGCAGCTACTTTGAAGTAAAAGTAGGGTCCTTCCCCCTGCTAAACACTGAAGAAATGAATGAGGCTATCCTAGGTAGACAGCTGGGCAAACACATAGGTGATTGAGTGGACAGTGGTCTATAATCTGAGCTACAGGAGGAGGAGGTATGATGGGCCTGGGTAATGACCTATGGGAGATGAGGTCAGGGTGAAGGCGGCATGTGGCATATGAAGAGAGCTACAATGGCCAGTGCCCTTCTACCTTGGTTCCATCTAGAAGAGAGGGCATTCTCCCAGAGATGTTAGGAATGTACATGTGTGTGTACTCCTGGCAGCTGTCAGCTGCAGAGCTGTGGTAATTGCAAGCCCAGCTTTCTTTGGTGACTCCGTTGCTTCTACAATACAGCAGAGGGGCAGCCCATCTTCTGGCTGCTCCTTGTCTCTTTGGCTTTAGCCTAAGAGGTACAGGGCATCATCACAGCTAGTCTGTCCTGCAGTCTGGGACATTCCCATTTCCTTCCCTTCTGGGGATAGCCCTCTTTAGTTCAATATTCCCCTTCCCTAGGGAGCAGTCACCATCATGCAGGCTTCCGCCTTGTCCCTCTCAGGGTTCCTGCTCTTAGAACACTAATTAGCTTTAATTATGACTTTCATTTTTTTTCTAAACTCAGAATAGGGGATGCACAACAAAGATCCAGAAGATGGTTGTCTGAGTGGCTGGTGGAGAATAGATGGAAAGAGGATGAGACAGGTGATGGACCATCCGATGAAAAAATGGGATGGATGGAAGATTGAGCTGATAGACGGGTGGATTGTGTAGATTGATGAATTGAATGGGTGGGTGAATGGGAGAGAGTGGGTAGACAGACGGATGGAAGCAAACGAGCCCATAGTCTTTCCCATCTATACTGTATCCCCCAGAGTAGGAATTTATCCTAATTAAGAAGACTATTCATCCTGTTTCCTCTTGCTTATATGAAACCTGACTGAGGACATGGCTTCCTCTGCTGGGTTCTCCTCCCCATCTCATATCCCAGATGGAGAATGCCTCACTTCCCTTCCCTATAATAACCCCTGGAGGCTCATGCTTTTGATGGCACCACATTCTCCCCACTAAAGCTGTCATCAGCTTCTCGCATGTTCACTTCCTTTCATTCTCTGCTGACTTTAGCTCCTGGCTCACCATCCTCCCTCCCCACCCCAACTCATGCCATTCTCCATGACTTCGACACCCACAGGATGACTCCCCCTCCCTCAGCTCTGAATCCTCTCCTCCTCTCCCCCTCAGCCACTGGCTTCCAAGGTCACACCCTGGATGTAGTCACCACTCGAAATCGCACTATCCCCGGATGCCTGTTACTCTCTGTTTCCTTCCTTTTCCTTCTTCCTTTCCTTCTTGCTCAGGTGTCCTTATCCACCACTGATAAATTTGTCACCTTCATCAAAAATATCCTTCACTTTGTGTCTTCTCCTGGCTCTGCCCTTGTCCGGGTGCAGTGGAGACCCACAGCCTATCACCTGGATTGTCCTTTTGCCAATAATTCTCAGTTTCAGGATACCACATTCCAGAGAAGCTCAGTCTTGCTACATGAAGCCCCTTATACTGGCCACGTCCCATTGGATTTACTCCTTTCAGACTGAGTGGTCCTTATTAATGTGGTCCAGAATGTTCTTTCCTTCTTTCTCAACTCTCAGCATTCACAAGTAAGACATGAGTGAGATGCTTTACTGTCCTTCATCTGAAGCCCATGCCGGCCCCTCTCTCACCACACCTGCTCTCACACCAAGCTCATGGCTGTGCCCCAAACCCTAATGCCCTAAACCCAAATCTTACACAATTCAATCCTTTCTGATTGCCATCTACATACAAGAAACCCAGCAAAGCAATTCTCCATTTGCTTCTGGCGTTTGTTTCTTTTTATATTCCCTCTGTGGCCCAAGCACCACCTCAGACCCTCTCGTGCACCTCTGGAGTGTAGCCCACCATTAGTGACTCCCACACCATTGATACAGTGGTACCCAGGGTGCTTGCCGGCTCCTGTGACCTCACTCTTTCCTTGTCTTCTTTATTCTCTTCTTCCTACTGCTGCCCGTTCCTTTTACTCTCCCTTCCCTATGCTCTTTCTGCTAAAGGTCCAGATAATTAAAAAAAAATATGTATCCGTAGTTCAGACCACTTCTCTCAACTCAGTGAAATGAGTCCAGATGCACAGAGGATTTAACCCTGCAAATACTCCAACTTTTATGTCCCTCATCTAAAGCCAGACTTAGACTCCTTTATCCCCATCAAAGGCTTCTTCATCTAGAGTCTCAGTGTCTCCAAATGGGAACATCATGAATGGCTACTTCTCTTTAGGACGTATACCATAATGCCTGGTAGGTTCCATGCATTATTTGGTCGGTGCTCACCTCTGGGGTCCTACTAGTCATGTTTGCCCCCCAAATGGCAATGGCATCCTGAGTAGACTCTTGTCTTCAAGATTTCCTCCTTGCTTTTGTTAGTAATATGAAAACACACACACACACACACACACACACACACACACACACACACACACACAGAGTGAGAAGATGGAGAAATGACTCAGTGACTAAGAGAACACTGGCTACTCTTCCAGAGAACTAGGTTTGATTCCTAGTGTCCACCTGGAGACTCACAACCACCCACAACTCCAATTCCAGGAGATCTGATACGTTTTGGCTTCTGTAGGCATCAGACATGCAAGTGGTGTACAGACACACACAGGCGAAACATGCAAAGACATAAAAGCCATACATATAAATTCAATATAAAATATACTTTAGAATATATACTTACACTGCATATCTGTGATATATATACACATGTGTGTCTCACAACGAAGTCATATCACATGTGTACTTGAATCTTTTTCTGTGATTCTGTACTGTCTTTCCGGGAAAGCTCCTGCCACAGACCTGGTGTCCGCTCACCTTTGCACCCACTCATGGCCCATTCCCACCTCACATCCATGTCCTCCAGTCACCGCACTGTCCAGCAGCATGACACACTCATTCCCACCTTACGGCCATATCTGTCATCTACGCAAGTTTTCTCCTCATGTTCTGTAATCTCTCCAGGCCATAGCTTAGATGTGACCTCCTCACTCTTACTAAACCCAAGTTCTTTCTTCAGGCTCCATTTCACCCCCATGCTTGCCATGAGGCATTGTAAACATTTGTTTGTCCCTGCCTTCCATTGTCCTGATCCATTAGCCATAGGTTTCAGTGGGTAAGGACCAAGTGAATTCTTTTTTCTATTTTACCCGATGCCTAGGTTCAGCACCTGGTAAAATAGATACATTGCTGAATGACTAAATAGATGGGTGAGTGGAAGGACGTATGAATAACCGAACAGATGGGTGAACAGGTAGGCTGAGATGAGGAGAGATAAATGATTGGGTGGTGGTAGATAGGTGAAAGGACACAGTTTGTTGTGGAAATAGATGTGTGGGTAAATTGGTGAATGGAAGGATAGACAGATGGATTGAAAGGCATAGTTGGAAGGATGAATGGATGGGTGTGTGGGGGATGGATGGGTGGATGCATGGAAAGATGGCTAAACAGATCACATTGTATTCATTTAGCCTAGAACTAAGTAAGACCTTGGTCCATTGTAAAAGGTGCTTCTCGGTTTGAAGGGTTAGAAGAACCTTGAGATTACTCAGTATCTGGACCCATTTGGGCCTGACGACTGCTGTGTTCAGAGGCTCCAGTGACTGCCCAACCCCCACGTGCAACCCTGCAAAGGGTGCATCCTTCCTGCCTGGCTGTTGTCTGTCTCTGCTGTCCTTCCTTTCCCGAAGCAGGAAGCACTGTCATCCTGGCCTCTGCTGCGCTCCCCCTGCTTTCCTTTTCCTGACTCTGGAATTGACTTCTTCCTCCCCGGGGCCAGCAGAGCCCTGGCCTCCAAGGTTGCAGCAGAGCAGTAGAGGCAGGCACCAGGCCGGGGTCAGCAAGGCCAGAGCGCACACCTCCTCTTCTCTGTACTGTCAGCAGTCCTGGGGGCACCTTTCAGCCTTGAGTCATGGAGACCCTGGTGTCAGGCTCAAGAGACTGGGGTACAGCCACTCTCAGGGCAAAGCTGGCATCTAGCTGCTGCCCAAGCAGGTGGTATGAAAGACTTCTTGCAGATTAAGGGCTGGACACTGGCCAGGTCAACAGCATCTCGAGAGCCTCAGAGGGAGGGGAGGATGAGTCCAGTCAATAATGAGAAAATTGAGGCAGCAGGTAGCAGTTTTAGGGCAGTCCAAGTCTATCTGAGTCTAGATCCATCCCTGCTTGGAAGCCTAAGATAGTGGGCAAAGATAATCAGGCCAGAAACTGCATTTTCCCTTCCTCTGAATCCCCCATCTAAAGCCTTAGGCACCCTTCCCCCCCGCCCCGAGCCTCAGATAGAAGAGCCTATGCAGGAAGCCGTGTGGTCCTGAGCTGCAAGTTTCATCCCTCATTCGTCTTCTGCTTCCTGTTCATCTATTTATTTAGTTCGATGGCCCAGTTTACAGCCAACAAACCCCTTTAAAGCTCCAACCATCCCCCCTCCTTTCCTTTTCAGACAGGGTTTCATGTAGCCAAACCTAGCCTCAAATTCTCTATCCTCCTGCCTCAGCCTCCCAGGTGCTGGGATCATAGGCATGTACCACTATACCCAGCTAAGACACATTTTTCAAAAACATTTTCCCCGAGAAACATGGAAAACGCAACCTAACATAAGAACATCTGAGAGACAGTGAGGAATCTGTCTCTACTGTGGATATCCCTGGGTGTGTTCCTTAGTCCTACCTAGGTGGTCCCAGAGAGAGGATGGAAAGAAAAGAGGAAGGATGTCTATAGGAAGAGATTAAGACAAAGAAGTCTGGAACCAAGGGAGGGGATGGTCCCCTTGATAAATGTGCTGAGGAGCTATGCAGCACTCCTGAGGGTAAAAAAATGTCTTGGCCTTCTTTTCAGGGTAGGCTGGAGGTGTTTTGTGGGAGCTGCTACACAGGTTCTGGGATGGGCCAAAGCATGACGGAGTGAGATGCCAACCAACAGGCACACCTTTGATGCTCTTCCTCACTCCCATCCTAATGTCTCTCTGTCCCTTTCTGTCACTATGGGCACATGTCTTACTCCTCAATGCCCAGCAGCCTCTGTGGCCTTTAGCCTACTTCTAAGCACAGAGGAACATTGCTGCTTCAGGGCCCCGTCCCTGGCTCCCATAGGCCATCTGGAGCTGTGGATGTCTCTCAGTCTGGCTCTATTTCCTGAAAGTTTGCATTTCTTTACAGTCTGGCTGAGCACATCAGGGTGGCTCATCCCTTGCCTGGCCTTAGGCACTGTCCTCTGTCTGCCTTGTCTACACCTGGAGAATTACTGCCGCTCCAAGGCCTGTGCAGCATCTCTGAAAGTGAGGCTTAAGGGAACACCTGCAGCCCAGACCTGACCTCCAGCATAAGGATGGCGTGTGTCATGTGATGGTGCCTAGACTTGCGATGTTAACAGCTCACATCTAGGTCTCCAGGTCCAGTATGACGGACATGGAATGCTGTCAGGAGCTCTGCCCCTGGGCTGACTTGGAAAACAGGATTGTCTGTATCAGAGGGACATGAACTCTCTAGGCAGTTATGCCCAGAGGGACAACGATGGCCAGGCTGCAGACTACAGACAAGCTGTGGTGAAATGTAAGGGGGGCATAGCTGGCTGGGTTGAGCTCTGGTTCTAAAGCATTGCTTTCAGGATGCCCCTGGGCACCCCCAGCCAGCCACTGGGCCTGTGCAGACACTTGGCAGGGAGATGGCAGGAGTGTTTTATCCTGGAGTCCTGAGCTGGCCAACATTCTGTGCTTCTGAGCTCAAGGGTCAAGTTTCCAACAGTGTCCCATTTCCCACCTGTAGGAAAGGAGCTGCCAGGGGCAGAAGGTGCTGCCCTTGGGAGTATGCTTGGAGCTGGTTAGTTCTTCACCACAATGACCTGGACCAGATTTCAGTTCTCTCTAAGCTCCGTATTGTCCCCTTGTGAGGGAGATTCCTCCCAAGATTACATGAGTGGCAGACCACAAATACCGCAATGCATTCCCTGAACCACAAGTTTAGAATACATAGTGACTGACTCATGGCTACCCTAGTCCTGCTGAATACTTGGCTGTGGCCACTCGGCCTGCCAGTCATTTGTGTTGAGTCAGAGCATGCAGGGAGGGAGTTAGGGGCAACCTTGCTCCCTGGGGACCAGGGAGGGTGTTTTTGTGAGCTGATCTGGGGTTTGTAAGACCTATTAGGATATGATTGACCCACATGTAACTTTGAAAATCAGGTAGATGGAAGAGATAGAGAGAGAGAAAGAGAGAGTGATGTGGGTGGTGAGGTCATAGAAAAAGGCCCAGGTCCCATCTCCTCTAGACTGTGGCATACCTTGGGATTTCAACCCTCTTTTGTGCTCCACAATCCTCCTCAACTGCCCTCCTGCATTTCTGTCCTGGTGGTAACCTCAGCTCTCAGACCCAGACCCACATCTAACATCAACAGGACAAACACGAGCCTGGGAACACATAAACGTCCACTCATCTGATGAACAAGAATTGAAAACACGCACTTCCTCAGATTGGCAAGGATGTGGAGAAGCAGCAGCTCACACAGCAATAATAAAAAATGCTCACACACTTTGACCCCCAAATTCTGCTTATACCGATACATCCTGTTACAACAATGAAAGCAAATGCGTATTTAGCACTTTCTGAGCACCCGTGAGGCACCATGCTGCTCACACACCCTATTCTCGTTTATATGCTTGCCCTGCCAGTTAGGTACTGTTACTACCATTGTAGAGAGGAGAAACTGAGGCACTTGTCTGAAATTTCATAGCTAGTAACAGATCACCTTTGGGGTCAGGGTTATGTCAACCTTCACAGATTTCAGTATTATTTGCAGTTTATGTGCAAATTTATGAATTTGCACTTTATGAATTTGCAGTTTATGAAAGAAAACCAGCTTTCTCCCATCAACCTTGGCATTACTGCTCATCCTCCCTCAGCTTAGGCTGGTGGCCCAATGACACTCATTTCACCAGATGATGGTAACTACGCTCATCTCCCACAGCTAATGGGTCTCTATATCACACTCATTCCCATAGCTGAAATAGTCTTTGTAGACTGGAGCTTGCTCGCCCAGGAAGAAGGCAACAAAGATAGAGTGACAGGAACTCTGGGTCCAGTCCCTCCTCTCTTTGTCACGTTGACACTGAATTTTGTACCCAGAGTTCAGATATCTTATAGATCTGACCTCTCTCTATTCTCCCTTCTGTCCACTAGGTTGTCTGGACTAGCTCAGGGCACCAATGCTGGACCAGTATTTTCCTATCTGCCCAGGGACCAGGGGATCTTGCTGGAGCACAGCTCCCTCTTTGGATGAAATGACCCTGTGTTCTTCTGCTTGGGTGCAAAGTGGTTGATCTTGGCTTCCCGGTCACCCACACTATCCTTCACTAGCCCTGGAGATGGTGTCTTCCCTGTGTTATCTTTGTGTGACAGTCTTTTCTTCACTTTGAGGTATTAGCCCAGTGCCTCCTCCCTTCTGAGGCTTTCTTCCCAGGATCCCCAATACCCCCACGTTTGCAGCTTCTTGGAAAGTTTGGTTTCTCAGTCTTAAAATTCCTTAGTTTAAGATTGTGGCAGCCTCAGAGTGTTCCTGTGAGACAAACTGGACTTTTCAAATGATTAACCCCTGGCTGGCTTTGGGGAACAATATTCTATATTGCAGAGGGCAGGGAAGTGACACCTGGCGAAGTTAAGATGCTGTTCACTGACGTGTGCACTTTATGTCAGAGCTAGACCTAGGGGAAATAAAATGCCCACCACTGTTTGGGACGTGCTGGGGACATCAAGGTGACAATGTCCTTAGAAGTCCTAACTACCCCACTTGTCTTTTATCTCTTTGGTCTCCATGTCATCTTGGAACAAACACCTGTTATTTTCTTGTTATAACCAGATCACCCTGATATCTAGCAGCTAGTGAGCCATATCACCCTATTGGTCTTAATTTCCAAATCTCCAAAATGGGCACAATGATGCTCTCCATATGTTCTAACGTGAAGCAATTTGATGAATCATTATATATAGAGGTGTATAGCTCACTCCTAGATACACCAAGTGTGTGTGTGTGTGTGTGTGTGTGTGTGTGTGTGTGTGTGTATACTTTTGGGAATGTGACTTAATATATATGAACCTCACATAGGGAAGCTTTGAACCTGGTACTCTGGGTTCTTCTTAAGCCCCCCTAGAAGCCTGGAATCTGTATTCCTGGGCACACAGAGGATGGGAATGAGAGCACCCACCCTGGTGGACCCCTGTAATCCTCCAGGGGCCTATCTGAAGCAGGAAAGGGTCACTATTGAATTAGGAATACAATAGGTGTAGACTGGGTGACTACAGGGTTAGGGGTGCCTGTGAGACTTAAATGGGTGCAAGCTGGGACTCGTGGGGATAGGTGGGAGCAGGGTAGGTGTCTCAGACTAGAATGCTCTTGGGATCTAGAAGGAAGGGTCTGCTCTACAAGCTTATGTTGGGAGTTTCTGGGAGATTCAGATCTGTGTTTCAGAGATGTTCCTTGAGGAAGCATCGTGGTAAACATCTGGAAGGTACTGGCCATCAAGAGTCAGGGATGAGATCGGGAGTACAGGCTGCCTCTATACTCTGTTGGGGTGGGTGCTGGAGAGGATGAAGGGGACTCTAACGTGCATGAAGTTCCCAGCACTGGAATGGCTGTGGTTTCACCATCTGTGTCACCCAGTTGCCCTGGACACCCCTGGGGCTAGGGCCCTGGTCATCGATTGGCAGGACAAGCCACTTTACCATACAATTCAGCTGGCTCAGAGGTGGCCCCCCAGTGCTGCTAAATCGGGGCCACCGGCTCCTGCCTCAGGAAGAGGAAAATGCAGGCAGGATGTCCTCTTTTGTGGCCGACAAGTCCTTTCCCATGAACCCCTGCTGACCTTACCGTCCACGTGGCAAGGGGCTCCCCCACTTGCCACCAGGACCTGTGGCTGCCCAGGGACAGGGTGGCAGGCAGAGGAGCAAGGGCAGGGGGCGTGACTGCTATTGGCACCGCCCAGTGGGGCAGGGCATGAGCTCTGAGCCTCTGAGCCTCCTCCAGAAACGAATGCCTGCACCTTCCTGCTCCCAGACATGTCCCCTCAGTGTGACCGGAAAACTGAGATCCCAGAGGAAGCCAGTGTCTGAAAAGGACCGAAACTCAGCAATCCCTGGCTCCGACTGGGACACGCTGGCTGCTTCTCTATCAGAGAAGTCCGGACAGAGTGCAAGAGGATCTTTGGGGACATCTCCCGGAGCTTTCCAAAAGCTGTGGGGTGAAAGCTAGGCGCTGGCAGAAAGACAACTGAGCGATAGAGGAAAACACCAAACCTTAAACTAGACACAGAGAACTTTCTTTTTTCTCTCCTCTATGGTTGCCCTCTGGTTCTCTCAACTTCGTTCCTTCCTTATCTGACTTGGTTGCATGAAAAGGAATCTTCCAGAAAGTCCCCTTGGTATGTAACATCTGGAGACCATACTTCTCTACACTAGTTCCTCTTCCTGGTGTTGTCTCTAGGTGGATGATCTTATATAAGCTCATCCACCTGTTTGCTTAAGCCGGAGTCCTGGAGCACAACCTCCTGGTTCCTACTTCCTAATGTCCAATTCACTTGTAGGTTCCTGCTTCACCTGGACAGTCATCTGTGTCATTCCTGCCAGCTCTTCTGTCACTCCCTAACTAACCGCCCTTGAGATCTAGCTAGCCTAGCTGACCATTCATTTGTCTCCATCTGGGCATTCCTGTCTCTGGGCCTCATGTGAGATGCTCCTTACCCTGCTTGGAATACCCTTCCCTGACAGTCTGAAGACCCCTCCTAGGAGCCCCTAGATCAGTGGTTCTCAGCCTGTGGGTTGTGACCCCTTGGGGGGGGGGGCTCAAATGACTGACAGGGGTCACCTAAGACAATCTGTATATCAGATATTTACATTACGATTCACAACAGTAGCAAATTACAGTTATGAAATAGCAACAAAACTAATTTTATGGTTGGAGGCTCACCACAACATGAGAAACTGAAGTCAAAGATCCCGCTGTTAGGAAGGTCGAGAACCACTGCCCTAGGTGGAGGTGACAACTGGCTTCCTGTGTAGCCCACAGGTAGTAGCTTGGTGCCTCTGAGCACATCCACCCCCATGCTACAGAAAGCCAATGCCACATCAGTCTGGCACTTGGAAAACCCCTGCAGGATGGGGTCATGCCCCTGTCCTTCCTGCCATCCTGAGCAGGTGATGTATGTGTGGCTGTAGCTATGCAGAGCTACAGTCTCTTTCCCTGACACGCTGGGAAGTTTGCCAGACTGTTCACCACACTGTCTCAGGTCTGGCTTTGATGAGGGATCAGGGCCCCTTTTGCTACACTGCTTCTGAGAGACACTTACATTCCAGTCCCCAGAGCTCTGAGCTAGGACCAGAAGGTCACAGAGACCTGCAGACCCTCCTGTCCTGGACCTGGATCATACCTAAGAGCAGGAATATCAGAGAGATAGGAGGTCATGTTTGATGTAGACCATCCTTAGGTGAAGCCAGCAGTCCCCTCTGTGTCACCTGTTAGCTTCCTTCCAGACTAAAGTCCTGAGACAGAGTTTCTTGAAGCCATCATCTGCCCTTTTCTACAGGGACCTTGCTGGGGTCAGATTATAGAACTAGATCAGGACACCAAGAGACGTCCAGCCCAAGTCTAAGAGGCCCCTCCGTGCCTACCTCCCTGCCCACTGAACACATGCAGGAACACTGGTACTCTATGGGGAAAGAAGATCTCAGGACGTCAGTGCACAGATAAGACTAAAGTGTGAGTCTGTTGCCTTTGAGGGCTTCATTTTAGGGTCCCCAGGCTTCACACAGGTCTCCTACTCCGGTTTGCCTGCTCTTAGGGGGTTTTCTATCTATACCCTTCCACGGATCTATACATCCATCCTCTGCACTTAGGGGTTCATGTTGCTGCGGTAGCATCCCCCCACCACGCTGGGAGCTCCTGGATCCTCTTTCACTGGGGAGTGAGTGGGACCCTGCACAGGGCTCAGGGAGGCTTGGTTTCTATTTACATTGGCAGCCCGCGCTCCCTACACCCCCACCCACGCTAGGGCATCCTATCACACTATCTCCTCTCCTTCCCTTTACAGCCCATGTGGTCAATGGGTGTTTACTTTAGGGAACACTTCCACCTCCTTTCATTCCTACGGACCTCTGCTGCTCCTCACATTTCTGCAATGTACCTGTCTTCCTTTCAGACCGCTTACCCCAAGATTCTAGCAATGGGGAGGGGGAAGAATTCGTACAGCTTACATTCCAGCCAATGTAACCTCCTGGAGCCTCAGATACCTTTCTCGGCTGAACGTGGGAGGTCTCCTGGGCACAGGGAAGTCTCATTCCTCATCCATCTTGTCCAGCTAAAGCCCTGTTTACTTCTCCCACACATTCAGTCGCTTAACAAACACATCCTGAACACTGGCGAAAAGTGTCACCCAGGGTTGGGGGCAGTGGAGCAAGAAACCGCCAAAGGGCCAGTCATCCTTCAGTGTCTACACACAGATTCAATCACATCTCGTTCAGCTTCCCCGTCTGACGGTACAGGGTGGGAGCTGAAAGCGAGGCTCCAATACCAAAACTTGCGTTAATTAGTTCCCTTCCTGCCGGCTCCTGAGGACCTTGGGAGGTTACACGTTTCCCCCTTATATAAAAAAGGTCTCATTATTCTGTGGGAATAAAAGATGAAACATGCAAAGTCAGTTTCTACGGTATGCAAACATGCAGGTTTCTCTCTCTGAGGTCTTTCAGCACGTCTCCATCAAGCATCAGGGGCTCTGTGATGACCCCGTCACCCTGGATTTCCAGGGACAGCGGATCCTGAGCGGATGCCCGTCTCATCCCCTGCCTTATCCCCAGGGCTTCCTTCCTGGCCCCTCCACGCAGCCCCTCTGCTTCTAGAGACTCTTGAGCACCACAGAGCCAAGCTCTCATCATAATCTTAAACCTGTCGCTCCCGTGTCCAAGACTCTCCTTGCAGCTTCTGCTTTAAGATTCAAATCTTCTATCCTTTCTAATCCAGAGATCCCCTCAAATCCCAGGACCCCCTGGCTCTTCACCTCGACGTGGATCCGTCTGGAACTAGGGACTCAAGATTCGGTTTAGGTTTCAACTTGAACCTAGGATCACTTGGGACGGCGTTAGTGTCGGGTTCCTGCAGTGGAGTGCAGGGGGTGGGGTGGGGTGTCCCAAGTCCTCAGTCCTAGCCCAGGAGAAGGTAGACGCCCGTCCGGAGCGCCCTCTGGGGGACCTCGGGGTACCGATCTTCAGTGTAGACGCAAGGCGTCGGGAAGTGCGCACCCAAGTGCGGGGTCGGGTGTGGATCAATGGGGAAATGATTCACGCTGGAAGATCGGGACCCAGAGGCGGTGAGCCCTGGACTTCCTGGAGACTGAGTAAGGACCTGAAGGATCCAGGCTAAGGATGCATTTCATTCCGGACCCTAGACTTAAGACTGGGACCTGGTTATAGCCCCGCCACCCTGTTCGTGACCCGGCTGCAGTCCCCACCCGTTCTTTCCTGCTCCCCGCGGTCCCGGTTCCTAGCCCCTGGCTCCCTCGACTTCCCTGACTCCAGTGGGCGTCCGCATACCCAGGTTCCCAAATTGCCCCGTCCCTCCGCCCGCCCCGTCGGTGCGGTCTCACCACTGGCCCCTGGTGCACAGGGGGCCCCCGGTTGGTTAAGCGGGGGCGGGGGTTGGGCTGTGGCCACGGCGCTCACCTTGGAGGAGTCCGAGGCAGAGCCACAGGCGCAGGTTCAGCGTAGCGCCCGGCTGCATCTCCGGCCCCTGGGCGCGGGTGGGACCTGCGCGGCCGCAGCTCTGGGCTGGGAGTGAGAGCGCGCGCCGAGGCGCCGGCGGGGCGCGGACCGGTCAGCGGCCCGGGGGCGGAGCCGAGGCGGCCCGGGGCGGGGCTCCGGGGGAGGAGGGTCACCGTAGCCTCAGCCCGCCCCTCGCCCCTCTCTGTCCCTTCCAGCCTGCCCCAGGAGAATCCAGCCCGTGTAGGGAGAGCTCCCACTTTGCGTACGTCCAGGGTACCCAGTTCCAAAGCAGCCGTCACCAAGCACAAACTCCAGGGCCACTGCGGGTGGGCGGGGAGCGTAGGTGACTGCCCTGTCCCCCGTGTGCGTTGTGGCGCCCGGGAATGGACAAAACCGAGTAGAGGCATTTTCTGCATTTCCGTCCCATCAATAAAAGTGACAACGAATAGTACGAATAGTACGTTGAGACAGCTAGCTGTATGTTAAGTCTTAGCGAGCACACCACAGAAGCCTCTCTTCACAGTGTGAAGGGAGCTGGCACCTGGGTAACAGTCTCCCACCGTCCTCAGGCCTTGAAGAACAGCCTTTCACTTTAGCTTCCCCACCAAATACTTTTGCTCTGAGCTCATTCACAAGTCTTTTTTATCAGGTGACACTTCACTTTCTGTTTTGGCAACCGCTCTCGCACAGACTTCCTTTCTCTTTGTGGTTCCTTTGCTAGAATTTTCCTATTTCAAAATATATCCCAAATGACAATGACGATTTCACCTTTTTCTGCTTTTAATGTACCCCGTTCACACTGTTCCCACGATCCCCACCTACCAGCCCAGGCCAGAAGTCAAGGCCAGACTGTTGTTGATGATGACTTTAAAAAAAAAGTCGCCAACTCTCTCAACCACAGAACAGAAATGAAACTCCTAGGTATGTATGTCTTTATCATCGGTGGACCGCGCTAACTAATTTTTCATTTTAGCATGTACTGAAATCACATTATGGTGTTAATTGGCTTTTTCCTAACTGCCACCGAGACTAAGCACATTTATTTATTTATTTATTTATTCACTTTTCATCCCAGTAATAGCCCCCCTCCCTTCTTCTCAGTTCCATCTTCCAAATCACTCCCCCATTGTCCTCTCCCCTTCTCCTTAAAGAAGAGGGAGTCCCTCCCCTCAAACCTCGGGTACCACCCACCCTGGGACATCTAATTCTAGCAGGACTAGGCACATCCTCATCCACTGAGGCCCAACCAGGCAGTCCAGGTAGGGGAAGGAAATCCAATGGCAGGGAACAGAGACCAAGACAAGACACTGCTCTACTTGTTAGGGGACCCACATGAAGACCAAACTGCACACTTGCTACAAGTGTGTAGAGGGAGCTTCTGCATGCTCCCTGGTTGGTGGCCCAGGCTCTGTGAGCTCCCATGGTTCCCTGACGCTATGGGTCTTCTTGTGGTGTCCTTGACCTCTCCGACTTGCTCTTTTCTATCGCCAAACTCTCCCGTAAGACTCCCTGGGCTACCCCTGGTGTTTGGCTGTGGGTCCCTGGACCTGCCTCCAGCCAACGCTGAATGAAGCCTCTCAGGAGACAGTTATGCTAGGTTCCTGTCTGCAAGCATAACAGAGTACCATTAATAGTGTCAGTGATTGGCTCTCTCACATGAGATGGGTCTCAAGTTAGAGCAGCCATTGGTTGGCTGTTCCCCCAGTCTCTGCTCCATTTTTATTTCTGTACATCTTGTAGGCAAGACAAAATTTGGGTTGAAGGTTTTGTGGGTTAATTGATGTCTCCTTCCCTCCTCTGGATATCCTGTCTGGCTACTGGTGGTCATTTCAATCTCTCTATCTTCCTCTGGTAGGAATTTCAACTAATGTCACCTGTGTCCTCTCCCATCCCTGGCCTCCAGCTAGTCACCAGAGACATCCCTTTCTCTGTCACTCCCAGCCTTCTCAGACCAGCCCTCTCCCCCCTCTCCCCACACCTGAATAACATTTCCATTCCCCTCCTCACCTCTTCTCCTACCCAGCTCCCTCTCTCCATCCACCTCTGATGACTAGTTTTCCCTTTTGAGTGAGATTTGTGCATCATCCCTTGGGAGATAACCTCCTTATTACCCAGTAATAGCCTCCCTATTCTCCAGTTTCTTTGGGTTTGTGGATCTGTAGCATGGCTGTTCTGACTTTATGTCTAATGCCCACTTATAAGTGCTTACACAGCATACATGTCTGTCTCTGGGTTACCTCACTAAGGATGGTATTCTCTAGCTCCATATATTTACCTGCAAAATTAATGATGTCTTTGATTTTAATAGCTGAATAGTATTCCATCGTGTAGGTGTACCATATTTTATCTATCTTTAGTTGAGCGACATCTAGGTTGTTTCCAGTTTCTAGCTATTATTGAGCAAGTGTCTCTGTGGTATAGTGGGGCATCTTTTGGGTATATGCCCAGGAAGTTCTTGAGGTAGAACTATTCTCAGTTTTCTGAGGAACTGATTTGATTGATTTCCAAATTGATTTCCAAAGTGGTTGCACAAGTTTGCACTCCCACCAGCCGTGGAGGAATGTCTCCTTGCTCCACGTCCTCTCCAGCATGTGCTATCATTGGCATCTGTGATCTTGACCCTTCTGATGGCTGAGCACATTTTTATAACTGGCCATTTGGATTTCAAGTCTTTTGCTCTAGTGCCTGTTGTATTTCTTATACATCTGCAAGGAGGTTCTTTCTTTCTTCTTTCCTTCCTTCCTTCCTTTCTTTTTTTTCTTTTTTAAAATAATTCTGTATGTAAGTCCTTGGTCAGCCCTGTTTGCTGTGTCTGTGTAACAATTTACTCCAAAATGCAAGATATGAAGTGACAACTCTCTCTCTTTTTTTTTCCCCTTGGATTTTCGAGATAGGGTGTTTTTGTGTAGCTCTGGTTGTCCTGGAATTAGCTTTTTAGACTAGATTAGCCTCAAAATTAGAGTTGTGCTTACCCCTGCCTCCTGAGTGCTGCAATTTAAGGCACATGCTACCACCTGCTGTGAAATGACAACTCTTACATTATTCTTGTTTGGGAGGTCAGGAGGTTTCGAGAAGCATCTCTGTGTCGTTTTTGACTGGACCTTTTCAGGGTTGCTGTCAGCAGTCTGAAGGTACCATCGATGGGAAGGCTTCAGGGATTGCTGATGGTCACCTGGGAGTTCAGCCTAGGCTGTTAGCTGTTACATCAACCCAGAACCTTTCCCCTGTGACAATCCAATTCAATGGATTCTACTAAGTGAATTACATGGCCTCAAAGAAATAAAGCACATGCAAGGAAATTCCTCCTACTTCTTGGTAGAGCAAAGCAAAAAGTATAGGGTGGGGGGTATCATGGAAGTCATCTTTGGGACATACGCTTGGCCACTGAGGTAGCAAATACCCTCTCCCATTCATTCTCTCTTTTTGAGACAGAAACTTTCTCTGTTGCCTAGGCTCTCCTCAAACTCTTGGGCTCAAACAGTGTTCCTAACCTGCCTTCTGGGTAGAGTAGCTGGGACTACAGGTACATGCCATGCCCGCACCTGCACTCTCTTAATAGTATCTTTGGGCTGGGGAGGGAAAGATGGTATTGGTTTAAAAGAATGAGTCACTTTCCTTCTGGCCAGTGTCATTTATATTCATTCAAAGAAATATTTTTTGGCCTTGATATCACGAAGACATCTGCTACCTTTGCCATTGGCAAATTCTCAGGTTTTTTTTTTTTTACATTTAGACCCCAGGCACCTGTATTGGTGAAGGAGAGAAGAGTCCAGGTTACCTTCTTTTTCTCCATAATTATCTGTGAAAATATAATTCTTTCTTCACTGTTTTTTTTTCCTGTGGCTGTAAATGAAGCATCTGTTGTGAACAGACTGCTTTCTGGACTTTGTCTCATTATCCAGTTTTGTGCTGTTCTCCCATGTTGAACCTTTGCTTCCTATCTGGAAGTATATAATCCTTCTAACTTACTCTTCAAAAGTGACTGCTGTTCTCCACAAGTTATATCTCCATTTACATTTCAGACTCATTTCTATCAATTTCTAGATACTTTTGATATCCTGGGACTCTGATTTGAGTCTATAACTAATTTGGAAAATCTTATTTTCTTTCAACCCACAAACATTGAAGATTGCTCTATTTTAAGATTTAAAGTTCTCCCAGTCACTTTTCCTAGTTTTTTATGCCAAGCTCTTAAACACAAACAGTTAGGCTTGGCCCCAGATCGTTAATATTCTTGTGCAGTTGCAAAGACAACCACATATAGGCATTTCATTTCCTAATTGTTTTCTACTTTTATGTAAAAAAGCATTTGCTGTTTTTAAAAGTGGTTTTTTTTTTCTTGCTAAGGATATTTTAGAGCTCTTTAGATAGTTAGACCAGAAATATAACTTATCAGAAATATGATTTGTAAATGTTATCTGCACTTTGTCTTGCCAGTCTCTTAAGAGTTTCTGGGGAGCCAGAGCCATGGCTCAGTGGTTAAGAGTACTTGCTGCTCTTACAGAGGACCAGGGTTCAATGCTCAGCATACACATTAGCTCACAACCTCCTCTGATTCCAGTCCCAGGAGATCTGACACCATCTTCTGGCCTCCTCGGTCCTGCATACTGTGATGCACACATATGCATACATACCTAACCCAAACCCCATACATATAAAATGAAAATAAGTAAACGTTAAACTTTTAAAATCTTTGTTTTTATTTTATGTAAATGAACGTTTTGCCTCCATGTATGTCTGTGTACCATCTGCATGAAGTTCAGGGGAGGTTAGGTGTTAGGTGCCCTGGGACTAGAGTTAGACTGTTGTGAGCTGCCATGTGAGTGCTGGGAACTGAATCTGGGTCTTCTAGAAGAGCAACCAGTGCTCTTAACCACTGAGAAATCTCTCTCAAATATAAAATAATAATTAAAAAAGAATGCGATTTGCATAGAAGAAGGGTGTTTTTTTGTTCTGTTGTTTGCTTTTTGGCTTTGATGAAGTTCAATTCATCGATTTGTTAGGTTCTGGACCATAACTTCACATAGGTTTCATTTTCTTGATCCAGATAGTACCCTTATGCAGAAAGCTGAAATATCTCTAGGCCTCGACTGATTTGCTTCCCAACATGTAGAAGGGCTTGCTTTTTAGTTGTTCATGACAAAAAGGAAAGTGTATTCTGGTCAAGGTGAGTATCATCTCACTTTGCTTTAATTTGTATTGACAATATGCTAGTTATTGGGTGTACTCTGCTTTGAGGTGTCTGCTTGATTCTCCTGCCCACTTTCTACCGACTGTGGCTCTGTTGTGAATCCTCATGCAGTGATGCACCACTTAGTGGTGAAGGGTGTTCCCAACAGCATGCTGTCAGGTGACTTGCTCAGATATCATAACGTAGACTAGCACAAACTTACACATCTAGGACTTAGGATGTATACAGAACACCGTATTTCTCCTTTGGTCACGATACCCAAACAATAAAAGATTAAATCAATCACAAGAAATCCATGCAAGAAATATGAAATTATGTGGCTGCTGGTTTAACACGGCCCATTCACTGTTTCACAGTAAATGCCTTTACAGACTTTAGGGTTTCTGTTGCTATGATGAAACACTATAACTAAAGCAACTTGGGGGTGGGGGAAGGATTTATTTGGCTTATGCTTCTATATCACAGTTCTTCATCAAAGGAAGTCAGGACAATTCAAGCAGGGTAGAAACTCAGAGGCAGGAGCTTATGTAGAAGCCATGGAGGGGTGCTTCTTAGTGGCTTGTTCTCCATAGCTTGTTTAGTCTACTTTCTTATACAACCCAGGACCACCAGCCCAAGGACGGAACAATCCACAATGGACTGGGTCTTTCTCCATAAATCCCTAATTAAGAAAATGCCTTACAGCCAGATCTTATAAAGGCATTTTCTTAATTGAGGGTCCCTTCTTTCAGATAATTGGTTTGCATGTCAAGTTGGCACAAGACTAGTCAGCACACAGGTGTGTGGTGACTTATCTTGCTTGTTAACTTGTCAGAGCTGGGAAGAAGGTCCCTCCACTGAAGAATTGCTTCTATTGAATTGGCCTGGAGGCATGTCTGTGGGAACATTTTCTTTATTTTTAACTGACATGGGAGGACCCAGAACACTGTGGGTAGTACCATTCCTAGGTATATGGACCCGGGCTGTATAAAAAAGGTAGCTAACCAAGCCAGGGAGAGCAAGCCATAAGCACATTCCTTTGTGTTTTCTGCTTCCAGTTCCTGCCTTGAGTTCCTGCCTTGACTTCCCAGGATGATGGATTATAATCTATAAAATGAAATAAACCGTTTTCTCACATAGTTGCTTTTGGCCATGGTGTTTGTCACAGCAACAGAGAAGTGAACTAAGATATGTAAGGAACACATTACAGTGATGAGAAGCTCACAGTCCTTTATCATCACTATTGAGCATCATATACGGTACAGAAGTGTGGATGCTATATCTCTGCATCTGTGGTTGTATAGTATGTGTGTATGGTGACTTTCTTTCTTTTTTTGTTTTGTTTATTTTTCAAGACAAGGTTTTTTTTGGCTATCCTGGAATTCTCTCTGTAGACCAGGCTAGCCTCAAACTCAGAGATCTGCCTGCCTCTGCCTCTTAAGTGCTGGGATTAAAGACTTTCATCACCACAAAGCCAGCATTGTACGGTGGCTTTCTAATTTTGTCCTTATAAACAGTTGCTTTTGGATGTTCTAGTCGTTAACGACTGGCTTAAAAAAAGATGGAAATAGGAAAAATATAACTTTAATTTTTTTGAAGCCTTTTTAAAAGGATGGTTCTTAAATGATTTAACCTCCCTTTTAGGCCACCACCCACCAGAGGTAGTAGAAAAGAAAGGATACGGAGGAAGTAGATCTGTTCAGAAATTGTTCTTTGTAGTACATCCCATCTGTGTCCTCAGGAAATCAGCAGTTCGGTTTACAGGCCAGCAATGGCAGCCCCATCCACTCACAAACACTTCATGGATACACCAGCAGTCCAGTTTGGTAGTGTAGCGACAGCAGCAGTGGTGGCACGACCTAGCAGGAGCAACCAGAATCTGCAGGAGTCAGTAGGAGGGACCAGTTGTTCTCAGCTCTGCCTCTCTCAGCAAAGTGAAGATCAGGGAAGACTCCAGACCAACAAGCACTGCACAGCTAGCTCTACCACCAAGCTCAGCCTCCAGCAATGTTCCCTGAGTTCCATTTATACTCTCTCCCTCCAAAAATCATGTGTCCTCCACAGATCTTGCCTCACCATGTGTATTGCCTCAGCACATGCTTCTGTCTCAGCTGACATCACTCTGACAACTGGCCTGAGTCCATGGAAGTAGCAAGAAGCCTCAGCATGCTACTATAATTTTTTTTTTTGGTCTGTTTCTATGTAGTTCAGACAAAAGGAGCTCAACTATGCCATATAAGGAGGACCAATACATGCACATTGATATCGAAGAATCCTTCATCACGTGTCCTTTCACATGCTTGCTTTAGCAGAACATCCTTTCACCAATGTCTGCTTCAGCAAAATATGTCTTTACTAGCTTGCCTTAACCTTTCACTACTTCAGCGAAATCTTCCTGTACATGTTTGCCTGAGAAAAACACTGTCGAACACAACTGACTTTCCAAAGAACCCTTAAGTTTCCACTTCAGGAAAATGAAGGAGGGAACATGTCATCTGCCTTTAAACAGCCTAGAAGTGGATTCAGCGAGGGCTGGGGTTTGCAACCATGGATGGAGGAGCAAAGATGACTGCTACTGCTCTGTCTGATTTTCTGATCAGATGGTATTCTGAGCAGTCTGCTTGGACACTCTTCATATAGATTTGTGCCCACCTTGGATCCGAGAACTGCTGGTAAGCT
The DNA here is from genome assembly GCA_030674055.1 of Rhabdomys pumilio. NCBI lineage: Eukaryota > Metazoa > Chordata > Mammalia > Rodentia > Muridae > Rhabdomys > Rhabdomys pumilio. Next base: position 63,299,570 of record JANHMN010000002.1, read on the forward strand.
GCTGCTTCAGGAATGTGTGCGTAGCTGCCTACCTCATGGCTGAGCTAGGAACTCAATAGCCTGCAGTTTGCCTTTTAGACCTTCTGTTGGATGTTGCCATCAGTAGACTCTCAAGTTCCATAATGGTGACATTACCTGAGCTCTGCCAGTGGAGTCATCTAGGCAGCTGGACAGATTACTGGTGCTTCTCTATTACCCATCTCCTTAAAACCATGTCCTGAATCAATTAACTTTTTGACAAGACTTCCAAAGTCCTTAACTGGGGGGAAGAAATAGTGTCTTCAATAAATGAGATTGGTGCCAATGGGTTATCATGTGCAGTTCAGTTGGACCTTCATCTCACACGATCTACAAATATTAATTGAAAATGGGTCAATCAGCTTTCTCTAAAAGAACAGAGCTGATAAAATGAATATATTAATTAATATATCAATTAAATTAATTAAACATAATTAATAACTATATTCATAAAATGAATATTTGAATTAAATGAAAATATGCTGATCTCCAAAAAGTCATCACCAGCCAGGAACTTCAGATCAAATGTTCTAGAACATAGAAAAAAAATATCCTAAGTGCTAGAAGCATTTTGATTAGAGCTTGCTAGGGAGTGCTATATGGTTTTGGTTTGAACTTTGGGAAAAGCCAAGCTTGACAGCACTAGACCACAGGGTTTATAAAATGAAGCCACAAAAGTAGGTAGGGAAGGAAGCAGCTACTACCTAAGAGCTCCTGCCTTCCCTGCCTCCCCAGCTGAAAGCTGTGTGTGTCACAGGCAAGAAGGAGGAAGAGAATGAGGCAAGACCTGAGTAGGAGTCAGATGAGGCTTACGTCTCAGAGAGATTGGGAATCCCCGGTGCTCAGACCCTGGCTCATGAAGAGACAGACCAGGAGTGGTTGTGGGAGGATACCCCAAGGTCTGGAGGCAGCACCTTGCTTCTGAGGGAGCTGCCAGAAATAATGGGGACCTTGTACAAAAGATCACAGGATCAGCTGTGGAATAGGCTCAGAGAGATAATCAGAGTGACAGGCTCAGAACAGCTCTGCAGAGAGGGCTTTGCTCAGTACAAGTTAGGAAGGCTGAGGAGAAGTCCCTGGACCAGTTCCCACAGTATTCCCAGCAGATATGGCTTGGAGGAGCTACAGTCATCCTGGGAGGCTTCAGCAGAGCATAGCTCCAATCAGCCAGGCACATACCAGTGGTCAAAAATAGAGGAGAGCCCAGGCTGTGGGGGTACTGTTGAGGTTGGAAGAGGAACTTTGTGTAGTCTTTATAATACCCACATGGGATGGATGTGGGGGGTGGCATTTGGAAGACCCAGCACTTACCAAAGAGAGCCAGGGTCAGCCAGGGAGGTCCAGATTTAACCTATAAAGGGCTGAAACATCAGTCTTCACAAATGGGAGAATGGTTCTTGGCTGTAATTTCATTCGGTTATAAATAAAACAATGTAATTCTGTGCCTGTGAGTTGTAGTGTGTGGATGCTAAAACCTCCACATTTGCATGTGAGAGAAGGACTGATTTGAATAACAAGTATGATAAAGCTCCTGCAATGGCTAGTCCTCATTGTCAACGTCACAGATGAGGATTGTCTGCAATAGGTGTCTGTGAGGTGTCCAGTAGGTGTCCAGTGAGCACGTCTGTGAGGAATTGTTTTGATCACCTTAAGTGGGGTGGGAAGACCCAGCCTGAGAGTGGGAAGCACCATATTATGGTTTGGGGCCTTTGGACCGTGTAAGAGTAGAGAAATCTAGCTGAGTAACAAGCATGCACACATTCATCCTTCTCTGCTTTAGACTGTGGATATGATTAGCTGTTTTAGGTTCCAGTTGCCTTGACTTCCTGTTATGATGAACTTTAACCTAGAATGGTAAGCTGAATAAAGAGTTTGTTTCCTTTGTTGCTTTCTTTTGGGGGACTTTTATTACAGCAACAGAAAGGGAGTTAAAACAGTCATCCAGAGTGGAATATCAGAGAGTCAGGTAATAGGATTAGACTTTTATGTACTAATGACACGAGACGTCTGTGAAAACAGGCAAGTGGAAGTGTTCAGTGTAATTTATTTTAGGTGAAGAGAAAACAGGCAACTTTTAGTGTATTTTCTATTACTAACCCTCACTCCTAAGACTGGGTAATTTATAAAGAAGAGACGTTTATTGGCCTAGCAAGTCCAGGGGTTTGGTAAGGAGTTTTTGTTGTTTTATATCACGGTACAGGGCATTATCCTGTGATACAAAGGACTAAGTGTGCTGGTTTGTGCATTTTGTCTTCTAGAGACGTCAGACCTGGGCAGAGGCTCCACCTTGAAGATGTTGTCTGATCCTCCTACACTTTAAATTATCACATTAATTTGGGGATTAAATTGTATACACAATATACATACATGCATGTATATATACATATACATATACACAGATGCACACACATATATGTACACGTACATATACATATATGCACACATATGAGACAGGGTCTGTCATGTAGTCCAGGATGGACTTGAACTCACTATTTAGCCAAGGATGACCTTAGGGCATGAGAGATCATATCTGGTTTAGGTAGTGCTGGGGATATTATCTAGGGCTTCATGCTACCAACTGATATGCATCTCCAGCCCCTCAATATGTGAACATTTGAAAGATAAACTCAAACTACAACTCGAGGAAAGAAGGAAGGGAGATAGGTAGACAGGTAGGAGTTTTTCTCCACAAAGAAGGGAGAAGCCCTTCTCCCGGGGAACTCTGCCATCCAGCCTCCCGATCCCCTGACCAGGTCACTTGCCTGTTCATGCTCATTCACTATGCCCAGTGTGGAGGCAGATTTGTTGTAGGGAACCTCAGACTTGGCTCAGGACTCCCAAGACCAAGTTCTCAGCACAATGAGATTTATTTGCTCCATAGGGACAGAAATCAGGGAATAAGAGACAAAGACAGGAAGTAGAAGATGCGGGAGAAGGGGCAAAGGAGAGAGAATGAGCATTTATTTGTCCCAGTGGGGACAAAGGACTGCTTCTGGATTGAGAGGAGACCGATGTGGCCCATAGGAAACCGGTGGTTTGTGGAGGTAAAGGGAGAAACCCTGTGTTAGGAGGAGGTGCTTAATTTTAATTGGGCATGTTAATTAGGTGAGCCAAAGGGGGCTTTTCATGGCCAGACTTCAGTTCTTTGAAAGCTGAACCTTGGTAGTCACTCTCAGGAGAAAGTGGCCAAATAAAGTACTAGACCTTAATGAATGTAATCTAACAGTTTTTACAAGGCAGAGGGAATGGGGGAGAAGGGAAGGCCTGCCAGGGCCTTGTTTACTGTCTGGCCTGGCTAGAGCCCCTTCACCTGTGATCGGGCTGGCATTGACGTTGTCCCACAGGAAGGCAATACTCCATCTCTAAATATTTAAAAGGAGGTTGGGAAATGGGACTTGATTTCTTCCACTGGGCTCTGAGAGATAGGTGATGCCTCAAAAATTTAGAGGCTCTGTTTTAGTTGAACTAATATATTTCTAAAGACTACATGTATATCAGAACAGACTAGTCTCTCTTCTCTTCTCTTTCCTGTCTGTCTTTCTGTTTCTCTCTCTCTCTCTCTCTCTCTCTCTCTCTCTCTCTCTCTCTCTCTGTCTCTCTGTCTCTGTCTCTGTCTCTCTCTCTCTCTCTCTCTCTCTCTCTCTCTGTACCTGTATGCATATAAAGTAGGAAGAAAGTCTTATATATGTGTGTGTATGTACTCTATTTTTTTTTCTTTTTTTGAGACAGGGTCTTGCTCTGTATTCTAGGCTGGCGTAAAACCTGCTATGAAGTCTAATTTAGCTCCCAAACTCACAAAAATCCTTTGTCTCAGCCTTCCAAGTGTTGGGATCACAAACACATGCTGTCATGCCTGGCTATGTGTCTGTCTTGGTGCCCATATATTTATGGCTGTTGGTCTTGTGTATCCACGACCTGCGTCTTCTACCTCATAGACTCTCACATATCAACTTTCCCGTATCTCTCAGCTCTGGACCCTAGTGAAGAACTGTCTCTGTGATGAGAACTTTAAAACAGGGCATTCACAGGCTGAGAATATTTACATTCAAGGCTGAGATGCTGTTATGTAACCGTTTGACTTATAAGACACTAAGGCAATGACGGCAACAATACGTTGCCAGCTTACATGGTGCCACCATGTGGTCATATTTTGTCATGGGGTATCATGTACCTTAGATGGATCATCTTTAAAATTACTCCTCCAATTTAGTTTTTCCAAGAAATTTGAATGATTCATGTTATATTTCCACACTGCACTTAGTGAGGCTTTAGTAATAGTATTTAGCATTCATCATTTGTCCTGTTGAGACCTAGGTACACGGGGACAGTGGAGCTGACAGATCAGCAAGACAAGCTATTCAGACACCTGTGAGATTTGAAGACCAATCTCTCCCTTCCTCCCATCTGGGCTGGGATGTCAGTAGGCCCACTGAGGTATTCATACTTGTCAGATGCTCCCAGCCTCTGTGCTAAGCATCCATAGCATATGCACTTGCGTCTCCACTCAGCTGTCAACCACGTTCATCATGTTCTGTGGCAGGCACTCAGGATATAGACATGAGCGAGCAGGAGGTTCTCGCTTTTGTTGAATCAACTGGTCATATGTGATATGTCCCTCATAGGCTCATGCATTTGAACACTTGGGTCCCAGTTGTGGACACTGCTTGGAAGACATTTTAGGAGGCAGAGCCTTCTTGGAGGAAGTAAGTCCCTGGAGGCAAGTTTTGAAAGTGCATAGGATCAACCTATTTCTAATTCATTCTATTTCTTGTTTGTGATGAAGATGAGATCTCTCAACTTCCTGCTCCTGCTGCTTTCTGCCATGCTTACCCCATGACTATGGAGCTGTGAGCCAAAATAAAGTCTTTCTTTCCTAAGTTGTATTTGGTCATGGTGTTTTATCACAGCAACAAAATAATACACAAAACTGCTACCATGTACTCAGAATGTCTATCTTAATCTGTGTGTCTTAGTTAGGGTTTCACTGCTGTGAACAGACACCATCACTAAGGCAACTCTCTCTTTTCTTTTTTTTTTGCAGATTTATTTTTTTTATTGGATATTTTATTTACATTTCAGATGCCATCCCCTTTCCCCATTTCCCCTCCCTAGAAAACCCCTATCCTGTGTCCCCTTTTCCTTTTTGCTTTTATCCAATTTTTTAAAAATGTTAATCAAAGGCTTTATAAGTTTGGTAATGCTCAATCAGAAGTGTAACCCAATACCCAACCTAGATATATCAACTATCTTTGACTGGTGGAGACACGTGAACAACTGCCTCCATGTCCCTCCCTTCTTTCTCTTTCTTTCTCTCATCACCTAGCTTCTCCTCTCCTTCTTCTCCTCCTCTCCTTACTCCTCTTCCTCTCGGAACTCCTCCCACCTTAGCTCCTCCTACATATCACCCTTCCTGTTAAAATAACATTTTTCTCTCAGAATACAATTAGAGCTTAATTATACCAATTTGTACCAGTGAGGTACAAGATAGTCCTTATACCCAGTCCATCATTTTGTTGACTAACCAGAACCTCTGTCATCTCTCCTAACTAAAACACTTAGTTCTGAACCTGGCTTATTTCTTGGCTTTAGAATGAATGCCAGCTGAAAACCATCCACTCAAATCTTTTCTCTCAAAGTAAATAGCCAGGATTGGCTATGAGACTATAAGTTTTCAACCCTGTCAGAAATCCAGAATGACTGAGTTAACTGAAATTATGGGAAGCACAAAGCATAGCTTCTAAAACTTAGCCAATTTATAGATACTGCTGAACACCTGGACAGTCCCTATACTACAAAACGTTGGAGCATCTGATCTTCAGCCTTCTGGCCCAGGATCATCTGACAGACCTTAGTGATGCAGAATTATTAAGGACTGATTACTCTGTCTAAGCAGATATAATCAGTCGACTATTCTGCAAGTGTGTCCTTTTCTGGACAGTAATTTGTCTGTAGATGGAAAGAGGCAATTCTTGCAAGGCAACTCTTATAAGAACAATATTTAATTGAGGTTGGCTTACAGGTTCAGAGGCTCAGTCCATTATCAACAAGGTGGGAACATGGCAGCATCCAGGCAGGTATGGTGCAGGAGGAGCTGAGAGTTCTACATCTTCATCTGAAGATTGCTAGTGGGAGACTGGCTTCCAGGCAGTTAGGATGAGGGTCTTGAAGTTCATACCCACAGTGACACACATATTCCAACAGACTACACCTTCAAATAGTTCTACTCCCTGGGTCAAACATATACAAACCATGACACTGTGTATTAAGAAATTTAAGTACATAGAGACCAGCACAGTTGTCCTTAGCACAGGACTCCAGGAAGATTCCAGGGTTTGTGATTTGGAGGTGTTTATGCCACCAGTGGTTCCCAGCTGAGAGCATCTCTGGGGGTGATAGATCATATAACCAGAAGGATCACATATGGATAGCATTGCAAAATGTGTTTTAAATTTGTCTATGAGCTAAACCTGTCTCTGTGTTCTCTGGTCTAGTCCAAGGTTTAGTCACCTGTCTTTGTGTCAATACCGAGCCACCTAAAAAGCATATGGGTATGGAACAAATCCTTCATTTGCTCCACCAAACCATATAACTTTATTCTCTCTTGAGGTGTCTGATGATTGTAAATAAATTATGTGCCAGTTTAAATATAGGTTTTATTATTCATGGTGGCTGTCATTGGAAGTCAAAGACTGTCACTCGCAGATCCAAGGAGGGGAACATGTAACTTGGTGGGGGGGGGGGTTGCAGAGAGGATGCAAGGGAAATCTCCAGGGCTAGTCAGAAGGATACTGTGTGTAAGAACTGTTAGCTCTGCGCCAGATTGCTGCCATCACGGACACGAGTCACTTTCAGTCCATCAAGTAGGCTAGGGTAACCAAAGTGCTGAGCAGGACCGGATCACAGGGTCAGTGCACACAGGTGTGAGTGGAATTTATGGATGACACCAGCTGCTCTGTCATCTGAAACATCAAAGGCCCCGTTCAAGAAGGTGATATGCTCATCCTAGTGGAGTCAGAAGGAGAAGCTCAGAGGTTGCGCTCACCTTGCTGCTGGGTCCTGGATATTCACCGCTTAGCTCATGGGATGTCCTGCACCTGTTAAATAAAGCATTTGTATTAAAAAGCTGTTAGTTATTATGGTCTTTGTCTCCATATAGAGGTATGAATGAGACACAGTAAACAGTCTTGGGATTGGCCAGTTTGAATGATTTTAGGTAAGCTCCTGGGTACTAGTCTATCCCCACTTGTCTGATAGCTGGTGTTAGAGTGCTTGAATAAGGGGAATAGTGGTCTAGAGGAGAAGAGTCTGATAGATGAAGGAGGTGACTGTAGGATCAGCTGGTTTATATTTACTCTTCTATTTTCTCCCCTGGTGCTAAAGATAGAGTCCAATGGGCATCTTTCTCTTGAGTGAATTGCTTATTCTCTTTAGGCTTTGGCTAGCCCTGGGAGAGCCAGTCTATCTAGGGTTAGCTAGACCTTAGATAATGAATTAGTTACTGTTCTCTTGCTGTGAGGAGACACCATGACCAAAGAAACTTAGAAAAATGCCTTTGGTTTACAGTTTCAGTGGGTCGGTTTCATTATCATCATGTGTGGCAGTCGGGGGAGTGTTGGAGAAGTAGCTGAGAGCTTAAAAGTTGTGTGTGTGTGGGAGAGAGATATATAGAGAGACAGATAGAGACAGAGAGAGACAGAAAGAGACAGAAAGAGACAAAGAGATAGATACACACAGAGACAGAGTGATATAGTGACAGAGAGACAGACAGAGAGAGAGAGAGACACAGAGAGAGAGAGCCTTCCATTTCCGCCCAAACTGGTGACTAAGCATTCAAACATTCAAGCCTATTGGGGAGAATTCTCTCTCAAACCATCACATTAAAAGGGAATGGTTCTCCTTTGTCTATCGTGGTGTACCACCTGAAGGATATGCTAGGGCAATGGTGGTGGACAGAGCTTGTAGGAGTAACCAACCAATACCTGATCGGACTTAAGGTCCACTTCTCAAGATGGAACCCATTACTAACACTACTTGAGTAAGACTAGACAGTCTGGGGACCTAGGGCAAATCATTCTAATCTTAAAAAAAAAAAAAAGAAAAAATGTGTTAATCAAATGACTCCCAATGTCATTCTGCACTCATAGATCTGTGCCTTGCTCAACCATCATCAGAAAAGCTTCCTCCTGCTGCAAATGAGAGGCAATATAGAGACCCACAGCCTGGCACTACACATAGAGTGAAGGTTCTTGAAACACTCAGCCCTAAATGGGATCTATCAAATGCCTTCTTCAGAGCTCAGGGAACTAACTCCACAGAAAAGGAGGCAGAAAGAACGTAAGAGCCAGAGGGGATGTGGAACACCAAGAAAACAAAGCCCTCTAAGTCAACATGAGCACAGCTTTTATGAATTCACAGAGACTGAAGTGGCATGCACAGGGCCTTCATGGGTCTGCACCAGGTCCTCCAAGCATATATTATGGCTTCTAGTTTAGTGTTTTTATGTGATTCTTGAGCACATGAACAAGTGGGTCCCTGACTCTTGTGCCCTTTCTTGGGCTCTTTTTCTTCTGTTGACCTGTCTTTGATGTGATTGTTTTTGTTTTATCTTATTTTATTTTATTAAGATGGAATGAATGAATGGATGAATGAATGAATGTAAGCCTAGGGTAAAGGTTAACAACAGAACTGTCATTTATATCTTCTGGGAGATGGAAAAATCAGTTTTCTCCAATGGAATGACAATGGGTATATCAACCACCCCAGGACCGACCTCATGTTCAGGAATAGCTGACTAACATGTAACAGACTATGCATTTTTGTGTGTGTGTGCATGTGTTCTAATTTGGTTAGTTTTCTTTCTTTCTTTTGAGGTAATGTATTTTTCTAAGTTTTGGGTATTTTGTTGTACTGGATTTTGGTTTGTTTTTTGAGACGTACTTAAAATTGGGAGGGTTGGGAGGAGGAGAGGATCTGGGTAAATTTGAGGGAGGGGAAGAATATGATAAAATATATTTAAATTAAATTTTTAAATAAGATTATATATATATATATATATATATATATATATATATATATATGCATGCATGAATGGTTCCACTACAAAAATTTTTGCTTCCTGTTTATGTGACCTTATCTATGTTCCGCTGGCCTAGAGATTTTAGTTCCAGATAGGGGATCACTCCTTCCTAGAGATTCAGTAAATATTTCTTCTCCCTGGCTACCCGCTAAGAAAGGAATGACAGTGTTATGAGGGGCGATTGATCCGAATTACCCAAGGAAAAGTGGGTTGCCTTTCCATAATGGAGGTAAAGATTATGTCTGGAATACAGGAGGAGATCCTTTAGGAAGGCTCTTGGTGTTAAAAGTCCTGTGATTAAGGTCGATGAGACAGAACATCAACCTAATCCAGGCAAATGGATCATTTCAGGTAGGAAGACCGACCTTAAATCTGGGTCACACCTTATCATGGGGACCTATATAAAATGAGCAGAAGAAAAAGGCTTTCACACTGTGCCCACCTGGCCTCATTCCCACACACACGTTCACAGATCTTGCTGTTGAGCCTTCCATCATGGGCACTAGAGACGACTTCTCTGGGATTCCAACGTATACTGAAGACTTCCTGCTTCATGGACCAAACAACTCCATTGAGAGACAGTCATTGTTGGACTTAGCTGGACCACAGCCTGTATTATATCGGTTTTGCTCATTATGATAAAGAAATGATAAAGCTGTTAGTGAGATTTTAGAGCTAATATCCTGACTCAGGGAGTCCCAAGGGATTAGGCTGGGCAGTCCATTTATTTACTGTTTGTTTATTTATTTATTTATTTATTTATTAATTATTGATTGATTGATTGTATGTGAGTACACTATCACTCTTATTAGACACACCAGAAGAGGCTTTCATTATTTCCTGCCTTGGCTACCTTGTAGGCCCAAATGAAGAATAATGCCTTTAAAAAGTATTTATAGCCAGGCAGTGGTGGCACATGCTTTTGATCTTAGCACTTGGGAGGCAGAGGCAGGTGGATCTCTGCATTTGGCCAGCCTGTTCTACAGAGTGAGTTCCAGGACAGCCAGGGTTACACAGAGAAACCCTGTCTTGAGAAACAAACAAACAAAAAAGTATTTTTATTTAGTCATGTATGGTGGTGCACACTTTTAATCTCAGGACTGGGGCCATAGAGGCAGGTGAATCCCTTGGGAATGGAAGGCCAGACTGGTCTATATATAGCAAGTTTCAGGATAGATAGAGCTACATAAAAGAGAGAGTATTTCTCATTTTTAAAAAGAAAAATACTGATTCTAAGTGCTGGTTATCAAGTCATGGTTAAGAAAGGTTAAGAAAGTGTTAAATACTTATTTTTAAAGTAATCTATAGTAAAGGTCCGTGTGATGTATCATAAATATTGTCAAATGTGTAATTGTGGCACCAGCTGCTATCATCTTAGCATATGCTGTGATCTTAGCATCTCTGATGACCTCTGACCCCCAGTTTCCTCCATGCTATATTTTGTATTCAATCCTCCCTTCTCTACCTCCTGGGAACCACTGATTTATTCTCCATCCCTGAGAACTCATCTCTCCAAAAAAAAAAAATGTCATATATATGGAGTCATAAGGTAAGCACATAACTTTGTGGGTGTGGTTCATTGATCTAGCTCAATGCTTTTTTTTTTTTTGATTTATCTAAGCTATTCTATCAATAACCAGATTTTTTTAATTAAAAATTTTTATTTTATTTACTTATTCACTTTACATCCTGCTCATTGACTCCCCGTCACCCCCTCCCACAATTCTTCCCCCAAACCCTCTTCATCTCTGAGTGGGTGGGGCCTCCCTGGGTATCTCCCCACTCTGGCACATCAAGTTTCCGTGACTTCCTCTAAGGCCAGACAAGGCAGCCCAGCTAGAAGCTCATATCACACGAACAGGCAACACCTTTTGGGCTAGTGCCCGCTCCGAATCTTCTGGACCCACGTGAAGACAAAGCTGCACACATGCTACACAGGGGTGGGGCGGCAGGCCTAGGTCTAGATCATGTATGTTCTTTGGAACAACCAGATTTTGATGTAGGAGTTGTTTAACCTTGAACTTTAAATGATAGAACTCTCTTTGAACGTTTCGTGAAGTACAATCTTTTCTGGCTGTTGATTGACGGGAGGATGTGGCAGTGCCCACCTAGACTTGTTTCCTCCTGTATCCACCCACTTCTACTAGCTACCTGGAGCTCGCTCCAGCCTTGCTAACTCACTCCAGGTCTGGATGGCACAGGTGTGCTTTGCTTCTGAGAAGTTGTTTCACTATTTCAGAGAAAGTATGCTGCCGACTTCAGGTGATGTTGCTGAGCTCGGAGTTCCTTAGCCCCATAGTTCTCTAGCTAGGGGGCCTCAGTATTGCCTGGTTCCAACAGTGGGGGCGGGGCTGTTTACTGGCCTCTAGACAAGAGAGCAGTTCATCCTAGTGTCAGCAGCAGAAGATCCTGGTGCGTGCCCTCCCCTCTCGTGGCTGTTGCTCTGGTGTCCATTCTTCGCTCACGTGTTCCACTGCTGCGTCATAGGCGATACACCCCACAGCCTTGCTTTCGTGCCTTGCTGTGGTGTCCTTTGACGCTAGAGAAGCATCTCTGAACCGTTGACTCCATTTGAAGGTGCCAATTGTGCAGAGTTGTCCTGATGGGTGGATACCTGGGCCGGGCTCGCCCTCTCCTTCGCCCTCTGCCCTTGACTGTGTCCACTAGGGACCTGCAGAAGAGTCCTTCACCACCGCTCCGTCTTTCCCAGTCTCTCCGGGTTAATTCTATGGATGGGTGTCTGGACATAACAGATAGTCTACCTTTCGACGATGGTACAGCTTTAGCCCATCCTCAGCAGCACCCTGAGCGTGTTGTGGTCGTCCACACGCAGCAATACCCAGTGGAGTTTTCCCCTATATTCTTAGGTAGCCAGCACAAGTCAGTGCCGGCACTTTCTAGTTCTAGGATGTCCCGAAGCTCGGTGATCCTGAATGTGTTCTCTACTAAGGGCAGAGACACACTCCGTTTTGTTCTGGGGCAGCCGATCCTGATTATATGGTCTTTTCTTACTAGCCACCTCTTGACTCAATCTAGGAAGGAGACACAGATTAGTGCTCTCCAGGAGAGCACTCAAGTTCAAATCAAGAAACAGAAAGATCTCACTTCCTTGGGAGAAGGTGGAGAAGGATTTGTCCATCAGGAGGAAGGCTCCCCAGTCACTGAGAAGCCTTGTGGTCAGGGAAAGGACTCTGGTCACATTGTGTGTGCCTCGTCAGCTTTTACGCGTCTGTTTGTCAACGGCGTGCTCTCTTCTTTTATACCCAAGCCGGGTCCTCTGTGTAGAGTTATGTGTTCCAAGAACTCAGCAAAGAGCTGTACTAAGGAATACCAGATCGCCTTCAAGAGTTCATGCAAACGAAACGCCATTGCCAGCTCCTACAGTTCCTCTCTAGCTCAGTGGCCACCAGAGAGAATTTGTGTGCGTACTACCCAAAGGGCTGAGCCAGGTGCTCCTTCAGGAGCCCACGGTGCTTCCAAGGGCGCCACTGCACCTGATACCAGAGGTGCTGTCCTAGGTGCTGCTCCAGGCGCTGCTTCTGGAGCTGCTGCACGTGCTTTCACAGGTGATGCTTCAGGGGCTGCCACAGCGGGTGTTGTACCTGCCATCACAGATGCTGCCCCAGGAGCTACTTCTGGTGATGCTAAAAGTGTTGCCTCAGGTGATGCTGCACGTGATTCCCAAGGAGCGATTCCTGATGCTACGGCCGGCATTATTCTAGGTGCTGCTTTTGGTGTTGCTGCATGTTTTGCCCCAGGTGCTGCTCCAGGTGCTGTTGCAAGTGTTACCTCAGGGGCTGCTGTATGGGCTGACCCAGGTGATGGTTCAGGGGCTGCTGCAGGTACCGATGCACATGCTATCCGAGGTGCTTTAAGGGGCGCTGCTGCATGGGCCACCCGAGGTGCTTTAAGGGGAGCGGTTGCACGTGCCACCCAAGGTGCTTCCAGGGGTGCTGCGGCACGTGCCACCCGAGGTGCTCTCAGGGGCGCTGCTGCACGTGCCACCCGAAGTGCTTCCAGGGGCGTTGCTGCACGTGCCACCCGATGTGCTTCTAGGGGCGCTGCGGCACGTGCCACCCGAAGTGCTGCCAAAGATGCTCCTGCTCATGCTGTGCCACTCCCAGGTTCGGGTTTATCCCAGTTGCAAGTATCTGCCAAGAAATGCAGGGAAAAAAGCCACGAACGTAGCTCTTCAGGTAGTCGGAAAAAGAGGAAAAATAAACACAGGGAAGCAGAGCAGGAAGCTATCACAGATGCTCCTCAAGTTCAGCAAGAAGAACCATCGAACGGCCTCCCCACACCTGATATTCCAAGGCCAGCGAGACGCAAGATCCCTCTGTTGCTGCCTCATAGTCGAGGTGTTCCACTGATTCTGCCCCAATTCTCAGAACTATATTTTGATATCACCGTAGACGACCTTGACCTAGAGAAGAACTCTGGACTGCAGTGGCTCGACAAGACCTTGAAGGGTAAGTGGAAGGCGGTGTAGACAGCAATGCCACACAGCTTTCCTGTCTTCTGCTGTGTCTGCTGCAGGAACCTTCTTCAGCACCTTTCCTTCCGTCCTGTCACTCATTCAGAGAGTGATCGCTAAGAGGATTCAGAGCCCTAAGCCTGGTTCTCATAATATGCTCCAAATGGCTGCTTCTCGGTACCATTTTTCTTGGTTCTCCCTAAATCCCACTTTGCTTTGTCCGAATATAAAGAACCAGATTTCTGTCCCCCAAGTACCTGCCTGCTTGGCTTTTGCTAATAGTCTACTCTAGCTTTGTTCTTCAGTCAGCCGAAGAAACCCATCTGGCCTATGGAAACTGTGGTAGACCCACTAAGCTTACTAACTCTACCCGGAGAGATACTATTCTAATCTCACCCACTTCACACTACAAGGCAAAATTGAGTGATTGGTGGATGTTGGTCTAACCCTGTGGATCCTGGAAAAGAGACACTTGAGGTTGATTTTTCTGTAGGTGTCAGTCAGGGTGACTACTGCTGATGGAGATGCAACTTCTGCCCCATCATCCCTTGCTTATTTGCACGCACACGTGCACGCACACATACACATACACACACACAGACACACACAGACACATACACACAAACACACACAGACACACATACACAGATGCACACAGAGACACACAGACATAGAGACACACAGTCACATACACAGAGACACACACACACAGACACACAGACATACACAGACACATACACACAAACACACACACAGACATGGACACACACACAGAGACACACAGTCACACACACAGAGACACACAGACACACACAGACACATACAGACATGGACACACAGAGACACACACACAGAGACACACAGACACACACACAGACACACATAGACACATACACACAAACACACACACAGACACACACAGACACAGACACATAGAGACACATACACACAAACACACACACAGACACACACAGGCATGGACACACACAGAGACACACACAGAGAGACACACAGTCACACACACAGAGACACACAGACACACACACAGAAACACACAGACACACACAGACACATACAGACATGGACACACACAGAGACACACACACAGAGACACACAGACACACACAGACACATACAGACATGGACACGCACAGAGACACACACACACAGAGACACACAGACACACACACACACATAGACACATACACACAAACACACACATTCAGACACAGACACACACAGAGACACACACACACAAACACACACACACAGACACACACACTGCTTAATGTAAAAAATGAGTTGTCCGTCATCATGAAACACACAAACCAAACCAAGATGGTCTAGATCAGTGGTTCTCAACCTTCTCAGTGCCATAGTTCTTCACCTTGTGGTGACCCCAGCCATAAAATTATTTTCATCATTACTTCCTAACTGTAGTTTTGCTACTGTCATGAACTGTAACGTAAATATCTGATATTTCCAATGGTCTTAGGTGACCCCTGTGAAAGGGTCGTTTGCCCCCCAGAGGGGTCATGACCCCACAGGTTGAGAACTTCCAGTCTAGATTAATTTGTCACATGGCCTCTGTGACATCAAACACTTTGTAGCTATTAAGTCCCCTTTATTTCTCTTCACACACTTACTCTTACTTGTGTCGTTTACAGGTGACGGTGTCAAGGCCCGGCATAAGTAAGTGACCTGCGGATAGCCACAGGTCATTGAGCATCTTCAATTCCGAGTGTCCGGTTTCTGTATTCTATAAATGTAGCGTAATATCACATTCTATGTTAGAGCCATTTTGATACTTAAATAAGATTGTTACCCATGCTTGTTGTAGTTTCTGATTTATACTAGTGTGTGTGATACATGTAATATTATGTCCCTTTTGTTGGTCACAGCTGTGACTCCCACCCACCCCCAGAAGCCTAGGAAGTCTTCTCAGAATGAGGATGGTCACTTGTTGCTGAGGGTTCTGACTCAGGATACTCTTTGGCCCTTCACTCCTTGGGACACTGCAGTGGTACCCGTTTCTATTCAGAGACTTGGTAAAGGTTACTCAGTCTTCTTGGAACTACCTTGTATTATGTATACTTCTCCTGCTATGGTAAAATACTCTAACAAAAAGCAAGCTAAGGAAGACAGGGTTTCTTCGGGAGACAAGTTTAGGTTACAGTCCACCACTGCAGGAAAGTCAAGGTAGGAACTTGAAGCAGCTGGTCACTTTTCCAGTCAAGAACAGAGATAATAAGTGCATACATGCTTGCTTGTGTTCGACTCCATGCCTACCCTTAAAAAGCACAAGACCTAAACCCAGGACTTGGTGCCACCTGCAGTGGACAAGTCTTCCCATCTTAAAGCAATCAAGACATGCCTAGGGTCAACCAGATCCAGACAAACTGAGAGCCCTTTCCCAGATGATGCTGGGCTCTGTCAAGTTGACAGTTAAAACTAAGCACTGTACACTCTGTTTCTAGCTACAAAAGCCACTATCTCTGTGTTCATAGAAAGCTGACTCTCCTTTGAGTGGATCATGATCTCTCATCTCTGACTCCTAGGTACTCAGGTTGGCAATTCGAGATGAATTACAAATCCATTATTACCTAGTGCATCTTTCCATTTTTTTTTATCTTTTGTCTTTTACATGTTTTTGTTTGTTTGTTTGAAACAGGGTTACTCTATGTAGCCCAGGCAGTCCTGTAACTCCCTCTGTAGACTATGCTGGCCTCGAACTCAAGAGATTCACCAACCTCTGTCTCCAGAGTGCTAGGCAGGCACCACCACCACCAGGCATTCTGTGATTTTAACTGTGAAATATTTATATGGTTGATAAGTTGAGATTTTATGTCTCAGTTTAGAATTATTCTCACCACCATCCCCAGGTATCAACTTAAATAACAGACTTCCCAAAGATTAATAAATTTACCCAGGAATGGACATTGCAGTAGGAACGTGTATAACATGGTAATCTTTGCATATATTCAAGGAGGTGGAGACAAAGGGGATTGTATAATTTATTTTATTTTTAGTTTGTTTTTATTTTTTTGAGACAGGGTTTCTCTGTGTGGTCCTGGTTGTCCTGGCACTCAATCTGTAGACCAGGCTGGCCTTGAACTCAGGAGATCAGCCTGACTCTGCCTCCTGAGTGCTGAGATTAAAGGTTTGCACCACCACCCTGGCCTGTAACTTATTTTAAAACAATACATTTTGACTGCAAGTATCAATAACAACAGTGGCTTTCACTGGCCCAAGGTTAAACTAGACAGACAAGGTTTGATGTAAACCATATATCCTCATAGAATCATTTTCTGTGTAAGGTTACTTGTCTCCACACAAGGTTATGGTCAGGCAGGCTTTTATATTGTCCTTTTTTTATTAGGCTCATATACATGAGATCTCTTCCTTGATAACCTAAATTTATTTCTTTGAGTATAACCCAAACAACTCCATTTTGATCCAGACAATGCTCACATCCCACATAAACAAAATCATGGCTAATATATTGGTAATGTTACAAAACTGGAGAGATGGGGAAATAACTGTAATTGTTAATACATAGTCCCAGGTTGTTTAGATGGGGCCAACAAGGTGACAAAGATCCCACTTAGTGAAAGAGAGAAGCAGCAATGTGAAGGCCAGCGTTAGAGACTTGTAATGACGGAAGTAATATGTAATGGCTGTGAAGTTGCAGAAGAGCCAGGAACCAACTAACAAGGTTTCTAGAAGCTGGAGAGAGCACCCTCAGCAGAAGCATAGCTACTCTGAACCTTGATTTGTAGATGCTTGGGCACTGAAGCACTGCTTGTTGGTAACCTTGCCTTCACTTAATGAAATAAACTGTGTGCTGGCTAGTCTGTTGACTTGACTCACGAACTAGAGTCATGAGAAAGAAGGGAGCTTCAGTTGAGAAAATGCCTCCATAAGAGATCCGTCTGTGAGGCATTTTCTTAACTAGTGACTGAAGGAGAGAGGAAGAGGCCGTTTTGGCTCTTTTATAGCAACCCTAGAGAGAAACAACCTCATTCACTCAGAAGCACACAGCTGTGATTTAACAGTCTCCTACGACATAAGTAAAGGCCTTACCACCTCAATATTAGCACACTGTGCAACTAACTTCTGACAAATGTAAACTTGGGGGACACACTCAGCCAAACTGTAGCAATAGTGAACACATGGATGGGAGAGCTTGCCGCACAACTGGAGGAGTCTCACTGTACAGCTCAGGCTAGCCTGGAACTTGCTATGTAGATCAGGCTGGTCTTTTATTAGAGTTCTTATTACAAAAACAATTTTCAAATTTAAATATATTTTGATCTTTTTCCCTCCCCCAAGTCCTTCTAGATGCAATGACTCACCCCTAGCCATCCAAATTTAAGTTCTTTCTCAAAAAACCAAAACCACAACACCCTCAAAAACAAGAAAACAAGAAAACTATGCCCCAAAAGAAAAAAAAAAAAAAAAAACAAACTCCAAACACCAAATTGTAACAAATAGAAGCACACACATCATCTGTTGGTTGACTGCTCGTGAACATGAGGCCTGTCCTGGAGTGGCTGATACACACTTGGATTAAAGGTGTGCCCCACCAGGGCTGACAAGTCTGGTCTTAATCTCACAGATATCTGCCTGTTTAGCCTCCAGAGTGTTGGGATTGAAGACCTGCACTACCACTTCCTGTTCCAATTAAAAGGGAAACCTAAAACCAAAACAAACGAAAACAAACAGGTGATGGTGGCATGTGCCTTTCATTCCAGCTGGTAGAGAGGTAGAGGCTGGAAGACCAGTTCCAGGATAACCTGGTCCACTGAGTCCCAGGACAGCCAGGGCTACACAGAGAAACTTTGTCTGGAAAAACCAACCCAATTCAACTGACCAACCAACCAACCAACCAACCAACCAACCAACCAACCAACCAACCAACCAACCAACCAAAAAACAGTATCTCCCCTCTTCCCCCTCTGCTGTAACAACACGTATCTACCCCTTCCCATATCTACGGTCACGGTCATTGTTGAAGCTACTGAGCTATGACTACAAAGAGTGTAGCTCTGTGGTCACCGTCCTATGGTTGCACCTCTCCAGGCTGCTTGTCCAATTTCTTGAGTCAGACTGCTGCATTCCTCAAAGGTTTTTACAGATTCACTAAGGCATATTCTAGAGGTGGGAACTCAGGGTTAGCAGCTACTTTTCTTGCCTGCAGCTCGGTTTTAAATTCTGGACAGAACCCAGATGGCCACAAGCAGCCTCTTTAGGGGGTTGCTAGGTGCCTTCCTACTGGGGCAGGTGGGATCAGCATACCTAGGTGTTTTAGATGATCCTCTGGGCAGGATCCTTGGCTTCACCTGTGAAGAGTAAAGGAACTCCAGGAGTGCAGCCTGGGCTCCCAAGTGCCTTTAGTGGATATGGTCTGCAACAGGTAGGAAGGGACAGAGGCCAGTCTTTTCCCCTTAGGTTCTCTCTCTCTCTTTTTTTTCAGAGCTGAGGACTGAACCCAGGGCCTTGTGCTTGCTAGGCATGCGCTCTTCCACTGAGCTAAATCCAAAGGTGTGCAATAGGCAGCTGGTCAACCATCCCCAGCTCTTTCCATCACTCAGATGTTCCCTGGTTGCTCCTGTTTCTCTGCTCCAAGCTGGGAAGGAAGTTTCTGGAGTTGGGTACCAACATGGAGAGATCTCTCTTGTGGTGCCCCCTGCACTTTTAGCTCCAGGCTGACCGAGTTCTAGATTTGTGTGGAGCCTGAAGCATCCCAGCTAGTAGCTATCCAGGTCTGCCTGCATCCTCTTCTGCTGTTTTCTTCTATCTTCCCACTGTCCCCAGGCTCCTTCCACCTCTAATTTTCCACCGGGCCTCAGTCTTCTCGAGGTAATAGATGGCTGAGCCTTTTAGGTTCCCTGCACAAGGATTCCCCTGAGCAGAAAAACTGATAAGGTAAAGAAAGATTTTCACATTTTTTTTTTTTTACAAAGTGTGGGTGCTCACACATTTTTATTTATGAAAGAACAGGGCTAATTAACTTGTTTGGTCACAAAGATTCATTCTGAGCAATCTCCACCCACCCCTCTCCTTTTGAGGCAGGGTCTCTCTACTTATCCCTGGCTGTCCTGGAACTCACTATATAGACCAGGCTGGCCTCCAACTCACAAGGATCCATCAGCCTCTGTTTCCCAAGTGTTACAATTAAAGGTTATGGAACACCACACCCAGCTGTGACCACTCTCTTGATTCACACTGAGTCTTAACCTTGGCCTAGGAACACTTAAAATATGGCTTCTAACTTCTGGAGGCCACATTTCTAAGATGACCTGGATCATCTTAATGCCTTCCAGAAAACTCTAGCTGTCCAAAGTATCTACCTTTTGTTGAAGCCAATACTTGAGGATGAGTCTTTGTCTTCCAGTCCCATGAGCAAAGTTGTATAAATACGACTTTGGCTTTTGCCAGCCAGGTAGCCTGATGCCATTTGAAGTAACTGCATTTTCACTTCCCTGATTCTAATGGAGGTTCCCCCAAGGTCCTTAGGCTTAATCTTCATTCTCCTCTTGAAACTTGAAGCCCCTACTTTTACCGTGGTGGAAATCAAAGTTTACTTCAGCACCCCCCCCTTAAGTGGAGCAGGGGCTTTGTTAGGACCACATACCTATTGAGTGACAGAGTCAGGATTCCAGCCTATACCTGTCTGACCAACTCTATTCATCTCCTTCATCTAACTGGATCCTCTAAATTAAGCCTTTAAGTCTAATCACAGACAGTGACCATTTGTTTAATGTAACAGTGATAAGCTAGCAAGCAAACAATACCACATTTGCTGTTACGGCTTTTATGCAATATTCTTTTTCTATCATGCTCTGCCTAGACTTTGTTTGCCCATCCTTCATGTTCTACATTGGGGTACTTTTACAAAATAATACACTTTGTTATATTATTATTATTATTATTTTATGTTATTAGTAGTTTAGATGATGGGAAAACAGTTCATTTACCCTCCTCTTAAAGTTCCTTCTGCTCCTTCTCTTCTTCTTTTTCTTCTCTTCCTTCTCATTCTTCTTCTCTTCCTCCTGCTCTTTCTCCTCTTTCTCCTCTTCCTCATTTTCTTCTTTCTCCTCCTTGTCTTTCTTCTTATCACCATAATCATCATCATTAGTGGTGCTGAGAATTGAACCCAGGGCTTTGCACATGCTAGCTCCGAGCTGTTGACCTAGTACTTTCCCTGTGAGCTATAATCCTGTTCAATTCCTATTATTATTATTATTATTATTATTATTATTTTCACTGTATTTCATATCACTTTATTAAGAAGAAACCTATGTCAGCACTGCTATGTAAACAATGACAAAGTCAAGGGAAACACATCAGGGATGATGTAGACAGTAATATACATTGTCTTTTATAATCAATGTTTAATAGCTAAGGAGAGTTTAATTCTTATTAAGAATTTCTTTCTGTGCCTTTATCATTTGTTTGACTTTAAGCAATTCTGCCTGGATAGCTTTATCTCCCGGGGCTATCTCCTGTGCCTTCTTAAGACCAACAAATGCTTGATCATATTCCTTTAATCCTTGCCATCCTTGAGTTTTTAGGTATAGTGCTTTAGTATTCGAAGGGTCCATTTCAAGAGCCTCTAAGCAACTTGTCAATTGCCCCCTGCCAATTGGACATCTTCAATTTGCAAGCACCAATATTCAGCACACAATTTAAGGCTACAGGCTGCAGTCTGGGTATATCTGATTTCTCAGTAACAGTCTTTGAACTATCCACGTACCTTAAAACCTTCGCATATTTTTTAATAGCCATCTCCCAGTTCTGAGACTTGAAAAAAGTATTTCCAATGTCTTTTTTTAAGACTTCAGATATTAATAAAATTTTATCTACATCTTTTAAATCTATATCCGCATCCTCGGGGAAACCTGGATGACTATCTCCAGAGCCATCTTTGGGGAATACTCCCCAGTCATCCCCTTCTTTCAATTCTCCACATTCTGCGATGACACAGAGTTTGGCAGGGTTTTCTCCGTTCACTTCTCCATTTTCAAGCATCTTTGCCACACCGAGTCCTTTTGTTACTTGACCAAATACTACGTTTCCCATCCAAATGAGGAGATGGAACTGCTGTAATAAAGAACTGAGAACCGTTCGTATTGGGGCCCGAATTGGCCATGCTCAGCAAACCCTCTCGATTATGCTTATAATGAAAATTTTCATCTTCAAATTTTTCTCAATAAATACTTTCTCCACCTGTCCCATTCTGATTTGAGAAGTCTCCACCCTGAATCATAAATTTCTTAATAATTCGGTGGAAAGGGCATCCTTTAAAATGGAGAGGTTTCCCAGTTGTGGCTCCAGTTCCTTTTTCCTCCTGTACACAATGCACGAAAATTTTCTGCAGTTTTGGGAACAATATCTGCAAACAATTCTAAAACAATTCGTCCAGCTTGCTCCTCGCCGATGTCCACGTCAAAGAAGACTCATGTGTTTTTGGAATTGGAGGGCTTGGCTGCTGGGGATGGGTGGGACATCTTCACTGCAGGCGCTGAAAGCAGGACACGAGTACCTCCTGTGCGAGAGGGGCTCAACCTCTACTGCATGTCTACGTCATAAGCTGGCGACACGCTGAAGAGCTCAGTTCCTGCATGTCTACGTTATAAGCTGGCGACACACTGAAGAGCTCAGTTCCTATTATTAATGCCTCAAGTTTCCTTGATATGTACTACAAGTAAGAAGTCAGTATTGATTGATGTGTGTGACTATCAACCAAAATCATTCATTTATATATTAGAATGTATTATAATAGAGAGTTGTATGTGAGAGGTGGATGGCATGTGTTTATGATTTTAGCAGGCTTTAGACTATTTCACCATTTTCAAAATATTACTTGTTCTATGTCTCCTCATTTCTCTCTCCAGCCCCAGACTTCCACGCCACTATGGAAACCACTGATATTTTTACTGACTTCATAGCTCATACAAAATGAGGTAGATTTAGACTCATAGAACATGTAGCCTTTCCAGATTGGCTTCTTTTCTCCTTCATTAAACATTATTTTTATTTGTCTCTATGAGTATTATGCCATGTGGGCAAGTGCTCATGGAGGCCAGTAGAAACCATTGAATCTCTTGGAGCTGGAGTTACAGGAAGTTGTGAGTCAGCACCAATATGGGTGCTGGAAACCAAACTTGGAACCCCTGGAAGAGCTATGATTCCACATACCAAGCCTGTAGGTTTCAAGCAAGCCCATCCAGTTTGGCTGTTGCTGGATCTAAAGTAGTACTGGATAAGCTTAATACATATGTTGGAAACACCTAGGGAGTCAAGTGATAAAGACCATTTCCTACTATTTCATTTACTCTGACTGCAAACTCCTTCTTCATCTTCTCTTAAAAAATGTGTCACAGTACTGGAAATCCTAGCCAGAGCAGTTAAGAAAAAAAAAAGTAGCCTCTCAGTATTAAGTGAACATGTAAAA
>JANHMN010000002.1:63322607-63349053 GCA_030674055.1 Rhabdomys pumilio
CACACACACACACACACACACACACACACACACACACACACACACACGTATACCATAACATCACAAAATAAATGCTATGCTTTGTAGACAAATCTAGCAAAGCTCTCTAGAATATAAAATCAGCACACAAAACCAAGTTGTTTTGTTATAACATTGAAAAAATTCAAAAGTAAAATATCCACTTATATTTATAAAAATACTGAAAAGAAAAAATACTTAGGAATAAAATTAGTCAAGAAGGTGGAAGAGTTTTACACTGAAAGGTTGAAAATAATTCTCTCTGAAAGGAATTAAATAATAAAACGGAAAAAGGGCATACAAATAAAAATTTGTTCAGTAAGAAAGAAAAAGCCAGAAAACTGAGGAGATTGACCCAGCAATTGAAGAGTGTCCTAACAAGCAAATGTGCAAGCATCTGTAACGGTGAGTTCTAAATAATACCAATCATTTAAAGAAGAATCACTAGAAATAAGTATAGTAAGTACTTTGGCTGACACTAAAGACAATACATCATAAAAAATTTACAGACCGATGTCTCATGAACACATGCAAGAATCCTCAACATAATAGCAAAATGAATCCAACACCACATTAAAAGGGCCATAAACCACAACCAAATGTCCTCTATTCCAGGAACGCATGTGCTATTCAGTATTCAAAAATCAAAGCCATGCAGTGGCACAGAGACAGAAAAAAAGGAAGGAAACCTTCTGGTTCATGGAAAAAATACATTTAAAAGAATTCAATACAATTTCTCTCCAAAACACTTAGAAAGCTAAGAATAGAAGAAAAATTTCCCAACATCATGAAGGAAATCTCAAAAACCTTAAAAAGAAAGAAAGAAGAAATAAAAGAGGAAAAATGGAAAACATGTCTACAACCAACCTCAGACTCCATTGGTAGAGAACAAACATTTTGTTCTCAGGACAAAGAATGGTTGCTGTCACCTCTGAATTGCACATTACACTGAAAGTTCTAGTCAGTAAGGACAAATAAAGATATACAGAATAGAAAAGGAAGAGAAAAAAGACCTCCATTGACATGTAGCATGACCCCATAGGATTTAAATAATCCTGAATAATCCACACAGCGGGAGCTAACAAGCCCAGGAAAGCTTCAAGATATAAGACCAACACATAAAAGGCTGGCTGTGTGCTTATACAACAGCAATGCCATTTTGTCCTATTGACAGTGTCCTTTGCTTTACAGAAGCTTTGCAATTTTATGAGGTCCCAATTGTCAATTCTTGATCTTAGAGCATGAGCCATTGGTGTTCTGTTCAGGAACTTTTCCTGTGTGCTCAAGTATTCAAGATTCTCTCCCACCTTCTCTTCTATTAGTTTCAGTGTATCTGGTTTTATGTGAAGGTCCTTTATCCACCTGCATTTGAGCTTTGTACAAGGGGATAAGAATGGATCGATTTGCATTCTTCTACATGCTGACCTCTAGTTGAACCAGCACTATTTGTTGAAAATGCTGTTCTTTTCCCACTGGATGGGTTTAGCTCCTTTGTCAAAGATCAAGTGACCATAGGTGTGTGGGTTCATTTCTGGGTTTTTGATTCTATTCCATTGATCTTCC
Source organism: Rhabdomys pumilio (assembly GCA_030674055.1). NCBI lineage: Eukaryota > Metazoa > Chordata > Mammalia > Rodentia > Muridae > Rhabdomys > Rhabdomys pumilio. The sequence continues at coordinate 63,324,189 of JANHMN010000002.1, forward strand.
TGCCTGTCTTTGTACCAATATCATGCAGTTTTTTTTTTTTAAATCACTATTGCTCTGTAGTACAGCTTGAGGTCAGGGATGGTGATTCCCCCAGAAGTTCTTTTATTGTTGAGAATAGTTTTCCCTGTCCTGGGTTTTTTGTTATTCCAAATGAATTTTCAAATTGCTCTTTCTATCTCTATGAAGAATTGATTTGGAATTTTGATGGGAATTGCATTGAATCTGTAGATTGCTTTTGGCAAGATGGCCATTTTTTACTAAGTTAATCCTGCCAATCCAGGAGCATGGGAGATCTTTCCATCTTCTGAGATCTTCGATTTCTTTCTTCAGAGACTTGAAGTTCTTGTCATACAGATCTTTCACTAAATTCACACCAAGGTATTTTATATTATTTGTGACTATTGTGAAGGGTGTCATTTCCCTGATTTCTCTCTCAGCCTGTTTATCCTTTGAATAAAGGAAGGATACTGGTTTGTTTGAATTAATTTTATATCCAGCCACTTTCCTGAAGTTGTTGATCAGCTTAAGGAGTTCTCTGGTGGAAGTTTTGGGGTCACTTAAGTATACTATCATGTCATCTTTACCACTCCTACATCCAATAGAAGGCTAATATCCAATATATACAAAGAACCCAAGAAATTATACCCAGACAACCAAATAACCCTATTAAAAATGGGTTACAGAGCTAAACAAAGAATTCTCAACTGAGAAAACTCCAATGGCCGAGAAGCACCTTAAGAAATGCTCAACATCCTTAGTCATCAGGGAAATGCAAATCAAAATAACCATGAGATACCACCTCACACCAGTCAGAATGGCTAAGATAAAAAACTCTGGTGATAGTAGATACCGGCGAGGATGTGGAGAAAGAGGAACACTCCTCCATTGTTGGTGGGATTGCAAGTTGGTACAAACACTCTGGAAATCAGTCTGGCAGTTCCTCAGAAAATTGGACATAGCACTACCTGAGGACCCAGCTATACCACTCCTGGGCATATACCCAGAAGATGCTCCAACATATAACAAGGACACATGCTCCACTATGTTCATAACAGTCTTATTTATAATAGCCAGAAGCTGGAAAGAACCCAGATATCCTTCAACAGAGGAATAGATACAAAAAATGTGGTACATTTACACAATGTATTACTCAGCTATTAAAAATAACGAATTTGAGAAATTCTTAGGTAAATGGATGGAAGTAGAAAATACCATCCTGAGTGAGTTAACCCAGTCACAAAAGAACACATATGGTATTTACTCACTGATAATTGGATATTAGCCCAAAAGCTCATAATACCCAAGATACAACTCACAGACCACATGAAACTCATGAAGAAGGAAGACCTAAGTGTGGGTGCTTTGGTCCTTCTTAGAAGGAGTAACAAAGTACTCATGGGAGCAAATATGGAGACAAAGTGTGGGACAGAAACTAAAGGAGGGGCAGTCCGGAGACTGCTCCACCTGGGTATCCATCCCTTGTGCAGTCACCAAAGGCAGACAGTGATGTGGTTGCCAGGAAGTGCATGCTGACAGGAGCCTGATATAGCTGTCTCCTTAGAGGTCTTCCAGAGCCAAACATATACAGAGGTGAATGCTCACAGCTAACCATTGAACTGATCAGGAGGTCTTCAATGAAGGAGTTAGAGAGAAGACTGAAGGAGCTAAAGGGGTTTGCAGCCCCATGGGGAGAGCAACAATACCAACCAACCAGAGCTACCAGGGTCTAAATCACCAGCCTGAGAGCACATAGGGAGGGATCCATAGCTCCAGCTGTATATGTAGAGGAGGATGGCCTTGTCAGGCACAGGTGGGAGAGGAGGTCCTTGGTCCAGTGAAGGCTGGATGCCCCAGTGTGGGAGAGTTTGAGCACAGGGAGGTGGAAGTGGGTGGGTGAGTGGGTGAGGGCACATCCTCATAGAAGCAGGAGGAAAGGGGATGGGATAGGGGGTTTCTGGGTGGGGGGAGGGTATAACATCTGAAGTGTAAATTAAATATCTAATAAAAATTAAATAAAAAACCAGTGATGTACAACTTATAAAAGAGATTAAGGAAACTGTTTCATGCACAAAAGCATTCAAAAGAATAAAATATCTGGAAATAGATTCAACTAAATAGTGCTGGAGAGAGTGGAGACCCACAGACCACGAGAAGAAAGACTTGTGTGCCAAAATAAAGTAGCAGCTCTGAGGCAACCGCTTGCAACGCAAACTGGAAGGGAGCTTTTGTTCATGTGGAAGGCTTTGTGCTGTAAGATGGCCATACTGTACACACTGACACCAGGTTTCAAGATGGCTGCACTGTCCATGTTAGCACACTGGTTCAACACAATCCCTGCTTGCATCTCGGCTAAAGTTCTGGCCTGTGTATGAGATTCTTTCTATGTCATGATTAAATTTAGTATAAACAATACAAATACTAACACTAAACTTCTGTTTTTAAAAGACTTTATATTGATTATTTTTGCACCACAGAGTGCACCCCAGTCCTTCTCATCTCCCTATCCCCTCATGTCTGCCATTTGCCCTTGCAATGTCCCCGTAAAATAAAAAAAATAGACAAACAAGCAAAAAACTATAGAAAACATCTCATTGTGGAAGCTGCAGTGTGTCACAGCGTGTCCCACAGTCTATCCCTCTGTCCACACATCTTCACTTGCAAATGTTCATTGCAATGAGTCATTGGTCTGCTTTGAGAACTTCGGCTTCTCTGACACCATCAATATTGTATCCTCACCGGGACTCCTCCTAGTTATCGTGTTGTTGTTCTGAGTCATGGAGATCCTGCAGCTTTGGAACAGCAGGACTGCCCTTGCATGCTTCCCAGCTATTTACAAATGATATAGACGTTGGGGTGGGCCAACTCAGAGCCCTGGATCTGGGCTGGGTTGTAGCTGTGCTGGTCAGTGTGCCCAGCCTCCCTTATTTGAACCTCCAGGGGAAGTTCTCTAACATTGCTCTGGCTAAGTCACCCAATGCTACCATTAGCAGGAGGCATGGTCAGCTCTCCTGCTCTTATGACCTGGGGCCAGCTTACCTGCACCTACACCTCCAGAGCCAGCTCTATTGTGCTGTCCAGTTGAGCCCTGGGGCTGGCTCTTCTGTGTTCATGGCCTGGTGGGCAGCTTTCCTGATTGCCAGAGGTGGCAAGGGGTGGGGCATCACCTCAGTACCAGTCTCACCCCACAGCAGAAGAGCATCAGGGCCATCTCACCCACATCCTGTAGCTCCACTGTCCTGCCTGTGCTAAGGCCTGCTCTTCTGATGGCTGCTGCTGGTGAGGGGTGGGGCCAGCTCTCCAGAGTACTGCAGTCAGTGAGGGGTAGGACCAGTTCTGCACAGCCCCTGGATATCCATGTGATTCTCAGCAGCTGCCCTGACCAGGGACTTGCTGTGTTGTTTTTTAGTGGTAATATGAGTCACTGACCCCTGCTGAGGCATAGCCACAGATCTAGACATGGCTCTCAGTAGCAGCTCTGGCTGAGACTTCACCATGTCCCCAGATGGCAGGGCTGGTCACTCACAGCAGGCTACTCCAGTGCCATCTCTCTTCACAATGCTCAAGCTGCTCCGCCTCTCTCCCATCTGACTACCACATACTCTCACATTGTGCTGGCTCCTGCTTCCAGATGACCATGCATCTGGTAGGTCCTTGGGTGACATCCTCCAGTAAGCAAGTGTCTATGGTCCTGTGCAAAAGGCCACATATGTGTGTTGCATGGTGGTCCCCAGGTGTAGGAGGAGCTAAGGTGGGAGGAGTAAGGAGAGGAGGAAGAGAAGTAAAGGAGGAAGAGGAGAAGGAAGAAGAGGAGCTAGGAGAGGAGGGAGAGAGATGAGACAGAGAGAGAGAAAGAGAGAGAGAGAGGAGAAGATGGAGGCAGATGTTTATGTGTCTACTGCAGTCAAAGGTAGTTGGTATATCTAGGTTGGTACTGGATTATACCTCTGATTGAGTGGGCATCTTGTTATTGATCATTACCAAATATATAAGCCTTTGAATAATCGAAGCATTAGAGTCTCATTTGTACCAAACATATGTGGTTGGTTACTGGTCTGGGCAATGGCCAGCCTTGCAGAGACAGCATGGGAGATTGGCAGAGCCATCTCCCACGCTGTTGTCTCGTGGGTGGCAGGGCTGGTGTTTCTGGCTGGCCATTTCTAGTTGCGGCGCACATGTGGCCTCTGGCCATGGCGGCTGAGCTAGGCAGAGCCACCGCAGCTTAGATAGTCAGCTTGACCAGCAGCCATATTAAATAATTATTTCAACACCTAGGTCTCTATCTGTCTTCTCATGCTGCACTGTGTGGGAGTCGGCAGGGCTCTGTGACTATAGCCTGCCTACACGTGGGGCAGGGGGCAGGTCTGTGCCGGCACCTCTTGGCAGGTAGTTCTCTGTCGGTCTTTCTCCTCCCACATTATGCTGCCTGGATCTGATTTGATTTGATTTGTATGTGTCCTACTCATAAAACTGCTCTGGCCATCAAACCAGGCATCAAGCTAGGATGAACAAAGGACCGCCATCTGCTCTGCCCCTGACCAATATAAGAATACCACCAACAACCAAAGAACATGCTGGACCTAGGCCTTCCGGCTATCAGATGGGCAGATATAGCAGATGTGCAGCTTGACCTTCAAGTGAACCCTGAACAACTGGAATGGGGGCTGTCCCCAAAACTGTTGCCTGTATGTGGGATATGCTCTGCTACCTGGGGTGCCTTGTCTAGCCTCAGTGGGAGAGGAAATGGCTAACCTTGTAGAGACTTGAAATGCCAGGGTTGGGGAGGATACCCAGGGGAGCCCCCACCCTCTCAGAGGAGAAGACGAAGGGTGGAGGGGGGAAGGATTGTGGAGGGGGTGATCGGGAGGGAGGCAGTGAGTGGGATGTAGTGAATAGGTAAAAAAAAAAATTAAATTAAAAAGAAAAAGAATACTGCCACCGCCAAGGTGCCTCTTTGCCCATTGCCAGGGGGAACAGTAAGATTTTTTTAAAATAAAATCTATTAACCCCCTTGGAAACAACAGCTGTGTATCCAACACTGACATCACCAGGTTTCGGTGGATAATTCTATACCTGGTCACACAGAGTCAGTGGGTCGGTCACAAAACAAAGCAAAAAGACATACACATTGGCTGACTAGTTGGTTCATTTGAGTTAAAGCATTTGTTGCCAAGCTTGACAACTTGAATTGGATCCCTGGGGCCCACATGGTGGAAGGAGAGAACAGACTCTTGTAAGTTATCTGCTGACCCTCACATATGTGCCATTCCGTAATGCATGTCACCTCCCAAATAAATGTAAATAATAAAAAGTTAAACCCCAACAAACAATGTTATAACTATAAAAAAGACATGAATACAGAAAACGAGCTAGTAAGGTGAAGGGTGTGTGTGTGTGTGTGTGTGTGTGTGTGTGTGTGTGTGCGCGCGCGTGTGTGTGTGTGTGTGTGTGTGTGTGTGTGTATGTGTGTGTGGTGTACCTACACACACACACACACATGTTCATACGCCACACCCCTCGTAGGTCTAGCGTACTGCACTGGATGACCACAACCTAAGAATATTTAGGCAACACTAATAGGGTTTAATGAATTAAAAAAATTGAAGATACAAGTTGGGAGTGAGTTTAGGAGGAGATCAAGGAGAGGGTGAATATCAAAATACAGTGTATGAAATGTTCAAGGAACTAATAAAATATTTAAAAAATTTGGTCGAATTTGTAAACCTTCAGAAGGATAGCAATTTTGGATAGAGTATGGACATCACAACGTAGCTTAAATTAGAGGGGAAAACAGTCAAAACCGGATGCTTTTAAGGTTGAATTGCACATGGAATATTAGGGGAAAACCACGCAGAGCTGTAGCTTTTATTTTAAAAGTAATTCTTACATTAAAATCTTTTGAGGAGTCTGAGATAAAACTGAATTTTAACACAAGATTCTTTGGTGTTACAGTGTTGCTCACTGGGGAATGCTTAAGAGGTGACTGGTAGACAGGCCAAGTGCCTTCATTGTATATTTCCTAATTATAACATGTTGATTCAGCCAGGAATCATTACCATATTATTATTATCAATTATAAAAACAATCAAGCCTGCAAACCTCTCTGCCAGCTAGTGCCCCCTGGAAGCCTGCTGTCTGTGATTTTGGATTCTGCCCTTCCCGGTTTCCCAACAGTGTGGAGCGTCAAATTCTTTCTTCATTTGAATTAATAACATGTTAGAGAACAGTCAGACACCAGGAAGGCATCATCAAAAGAGCTATTCACCCAGTCGTTCTCAAAGTTCAGAGGAAGTTCAGCTACTTCAGTTCCTCTGGCACCCATCTCTCCTCCCCAGACACACCTACTTCACTACACTAATTGGTCACTTTGGGACATGTCTTTCCCAGGGATCTTCAGAGAAACTTGAAGTTACTTGTTATCTCAGCTCTTAATAAGCAGGGTTGCTATGGGCTTCCCACAGTTCCCTGGGACTGAGTATAAAAGTTACCTGCAATGAATGGTGAACTAAATCCCAGGGACAGGCCCCAGGACTGAGTTCGGGCAGAGCTTTGAGGACCCAATACTGACTTAGCAAATAGAAATCAAGGTCTGCAAAAAAAGTACCTTGTGACCAACAGGCTCAAATAGGACGGAGTCTGCTCATTCTCAGTCCGTTTAGCCTTTCTAAGAGGTGCTACAGCTCAGAACGCGATTTAGGCTTGCATCTCGCTAGCAACAATACTCCGTCTCTCACCACAAGGGGGCACTAGTTCCAACAATCTTTTTTTTTTTTTTTTTTTTTTTTTTTTTAAGTCCAAGAACTTCAAATTATACCCTATTTCATGGAGTCTTCAAACCTCCAGATCTAATGATCTGTGAATAAAATAAAAATCAATTCATAAAATTATACATATATCAAATATATTTCTACAACAGCCATCTTTTTCACTTTGCAATGGGCCATGAGGATAGTGTGTGCACTGACTTAAGTCATATAATTCTTTTTATTTTTTTAAGTCAGCAAGATTAACTTTTTTTCTCACCGTATCCAGTGAGAGGAGTCAAACTTTTGTCTCTTGGATGTCACAGTGATGCTGTCTTTTTAGGATTGTCTTAATCTTCCAGTAGCTGGAATATCAATTGTGGAATATACACCACTGTAACAGGATACTAATGTCAATTCTCCACCAATAGTGTGCGAAGGTTTCTGTTGAAATTTCATTTGTTGGACATGTTAAAACATCATGAGAAAATGCATCTTAGGGGAGAAAAGGTTTTGTTTAGTTCATAGTTCCAAGTTACAGTCTATCATTGGGTTGTCCTCCACAGGGAGGAGCCTGAGGGAGCTGGCCACATCACAGCTGCAGTCAGGAGCAGACAGAACAGAATGCATGTGTGCTTGCTGTTCAGCTTGCTTTTTCTACTCTTAGACAGCCCCGAGCCTAGACCCAGGGAATGGTTCTGGCCACAGTGCTGTATCTTCTCACTTCGATGAATCAAAACAAGGAAAAACTTCCCTTACAGGCATGCTCGATGGTCTAGACCATGCCTCATGGAGGCTCTCTTCCTAAGTGGTCCCAGGATGTGTCAAGTTGACTGTTAGAGCGGCCAGAGGTTTCTCTTCTCATCCTATAATCACAAGTCTTTTCCATACCAGGCATTCATTCCTCCCAGAGTGAGCGTGTGTGGATTTGGTGTTTAAGTTCCTGTTAATGATCTTGATCATTTTTCATTTATCTGTGGGTTCTTCGTATTTCTTTTTTTCCCCCAGAAACTTCTAACCAGGTCTATTTTTAAATTTATTGTAGCTATCATAACCAGTATTACTTTCTTTTACTTCTGTATTACAGCCCTGGCTGTCTTGGAACTCACTGTTGACCAGGCTGGCCTCAAACTCACAGAGATCCACTTGCCTCTTTCTCCCAAGTGCTGGGATTAAAGGCACGCACCACTGCCGCCTGGCCTTCTATGAACATCTGAATGTTAGTAGTCTAACATTCCCTAAAAAATAGCTAGTCTGAGAGGCACTAGGGACCCAGGACAGGAAGCTAGCCTGAGACAACCACCAGTCTGACACCAGGCAGAACCAGATGGGCTCTCAGGATGAGCAGTAAGCTGGAGACTAGAAGAACCTTGCCTGAGACTATGGCCCTGGGTAGGAGTAAGCCTGAGACACATGACCCTTGCAAGGGGCTACTCAAATTGGGCTGTGCAAGGAGTGAGACCCAGATGACTACCAGACTATCACCATGGGACCCAGACAAGGGAGCTAGCCTGAAGTTACCACCAGTTCATTGCCCTGCAGACTTTAGGGTTGGGCAGACCTTGAACAAGATGAGCCCTGTCCAATGCCATAATGTATGAGAGGGGTATCACACTCCTGAGAACCAAGACACTCAGAGACCCCAGGCACCACTAAGAGCAAGAGCAAGAGATAGGTGGAGAAATGGAAGAGAAAGACACACAGAGGATGTGAGCATAATGAAGAAAGGCAGAACTGGAGACTCGAGGGTGGTGAGGAACAGGCTGGTGTGAGTAGCTGGTGATGCCACCTGAGTCCATGGTGAGGTCTTGGCCTGTGCTGATAGTGGGGGGACACATCTGAGTCTGTGGCCCTGCAGCTGCAGGGGTCTATTACCACCAAAGGCCAGACATACATTCCTGGCCTGTGTTGCCACCTGGGAACATGTTGATGTCCAAGGGCTCTGCAGAACTGGCCCCACCCCTCACCTGAGCATCGTGGGAGAGCTGGCCCTGGAGACATAAAAGCAGGGAAGCTGACCCCACTCCAATGCAGCTGCAGAACTTGGGAGAGTGGGCCCTGCTCCTAACCTGGGCAACACAGTAGAGCTGGCTGTGGTTGCAGGGTTGTGGTGAGCAGACCGAGGACATGAGACTTGTCCCTGTCCCCCACCTGCTGCAACAGCCAGAAGAACAGAGCCCTGCACCTCACCCAGGCAGCACAGTGGAGCTGATCCTCCTGGCAGGGGTGCAGGTGAGCCAGCTGCAAGGGCATGAGAGCAGGAGAGCTAGTGGGCTGACCAGCTCAGATACCTCTTAGGCTCAGATCCAGGGCTTTGAATTGGCCCATCTCAACATCTACCCCATCAATAAACTTCTGGAGTGTATGAAGGGGACAGTCCTGCAGATCCAAAACTGCAGGATCTCCGTGACACAGGGCAACAACAGGGTATCTGAGAGGAGTCTCAGTGAGGATCCAGTGTTGACAGAGTAGCACAAGCCAGAGGCTTTGTACCAGACCAAGGAGTCATTTGCAAGCAAAAAAGTGTGGACAAAAGGGTGTACTATGGGACACACTGTGACACACTACAGATGCCTCAATGAGATTTTTAGTTTATCTTTGTTGTGGGTTTGCAAGGGTGGAGAGCAGTTATGAGGGAGGGAGAGATGAATTGGATTGGGGTGCATAATGTGAAATTCACCGAGAACCAATAAAAAGTTTTAAAAAACTTGATATAACTTTATTTGAAATATTTTGGAGTTTGTTTCATGGCTTATCATATGATCTCCTCTGGAGAATGGCCCATGCACTACTGATAAATAAATATTGTCTGCTGTTGTATGAAATATTCTGTAGATATCTATTTTGTGCTAGGGTAAACTCAACTTCTCCATTTCCTTATTGATTTTATACTAGGTGGTTTGTCTATTGTTGAAAGTAGAGTATTATAGACCTTTGGTATAGTATTGCATAAAAGTCCATTTTTCCATTTAGATATATTGATGCTTGTTTTTAATATATGTTTGCTCTCATGTTAATTTTATATAAACTGGTGCATACCTTTAATTCCAGCACTCCAGAAGCAGAGGCAGGCAGACCACTGAGTTTGAGGCCAACATGGTCTTCAGAGTTCCAGGACAGACAGGGCTACACAGAGAAACCCTATCTTGAAGTCCCCCCCCCCAATAATAATGATAATAATAAATTATATATTAATATACTACATATACATAAACAAATAAATGTACATTTATAATTGTTATTTCCTTTTGCTGAATTGACCCTTTTATCACTGTTTCTTCTCTTCTTTCCCCCCTCCTGAGTTTCTTGTTATACTCTGTGGGCTAGTCTCAAACTGATGTTTCAGTCTCCTGAGTGCTGGGACCTGTACAGGCACTAGCTATGGCTGGCTTCTTGGGTCTTTGCATGGTCTGCTTTAAAGAAATCTATGTTCATTGTAGGAGATGAGTTCATTCTAAGGAACAAATAGCATCAAGCTATTCACCCTGTATATTTTAATTGGAAAATTTAACTCATTTATAGTCAAGGTGTCTGCAGATGTTCTTGTTACACCCATTAGTAAATTAGTCCTTTGTTGTGTTTCTTTCTTCCTCTCTTAGGTCTTTTCTTTTTTCTTTTTTTCCCCTTTTTTAAATTGGATATTATATTTACATTTCAAATATTATCCCCTTACCCATTTCCCCCCACCACCCAGGAACCCATTACCCCATCTTCCTCCTCCTGCTTCTATGAGAGTGTGCCCCACCTACCCCCTCACTCCCACCTCCCCACCATCAAATTCCCCCCTCCTCACACTCAGTGTTCAGCCTTCATGGGACCAAAGATCTCCTCTCCCACCTATGCCCGACAAGGCCATCCTCCCCTACATATACAGCTGGAGTCATGGGTCCCTCCCTATGTGCTACTAGGCTGGTGGTTTAGACCCTGAGGAGTTCTGGTTGGTTGGTATTGTTGCTCTCCTCAAGGGGCCACCAACTCTTTCAGATCCTTCAGTCTTCTCTCTAACTTCTCCATTGGTAACCCTTGATCAGATCAACGGTTAGGTGTGCACATATGACTCTGGGTATGTCAGACTCTGGCAGACCTCTAAAGAGACAGCCATATCAGGCTCCTGTCAGCATGCACTTCCTGACATCCATATCAGCATCTATCTTTGGTGACTGCACATGGGATGGATACCCAGGTGGAATGGTCTCCAGACGGCCCCTCCTTCAGTTTCTGTCCCACACTTTGTCTCCATATTTGCTCTCTTGAGTATTTTGTTACTCCTTCTAAGTAAGACCTAGGCATCCACACTTGTTTTTCCTTCTTCATGAGCTTCATGTGGTCTGTGAGTTGAATCTTGGCTATTTCAAGCTTTTGGGCTAATATCCAATTATCAGTGAGAAATACCATGTGTGTTTTTTTGTGATTGGGTTACCTCACTCAGGATGATATTTTCTAGTTCCATCCATTTACCTAAGAATTTCTCGAATTCATTATTTTTAATAGCTGAGTAATATTCCATTGTGTAATTGTACCACATTTTTTGTATCCATTCCTCTGTTGAAGGACATCTGGGTTCTTTCCAACTTCTGGCTATTATAAATGAGGCTGCTATGAACATAGTGGAGCATGTGTCCTTGTTCTATGTTGGAGCATCTTCTGGGTATATGCCCAGGAGTGGTATAGCTGGGTCCTCAGGTAATGGTATGTCCAATTTTCTGAGGAACCACCAGACTGATTTCCAGAGCGGTTGTACCAGCTTGCAATCCCACCAACAATGGAGGAGTGTTCCTCTTTCTCCACATCCTCGCCAGCATCTACTATCACTTGAGTTTTGATCTTAGCCATTCTGACTAGTGTGAGGTGGTATCTCAGGGTTGTTTTGATTTGCATTTCCCTGATGACTAAGGATGTTGAGCATTTCTTAAGGTGCTTCTCAGCCATTCGAGTTTTCTCAGTTGAGAATTCTTTGTTTATCTCTGTACCACATTTTTTAATGGGGTTATTTGGTTGTCTGGAGTCTAATTTCATGAGTTCTTTATATATATTGGACATTAGCCCTCTATCAGATGTAGGATTGGTAATGATCTTTTCCCAATCTGTTGGTTGCCGTTTTGTCTTATTGACAGTGTCCTTTGCCTTACAGAAGCTTTGCAATTTTATGAAGTCCCATTTGTCAATTCTTGATCTTAGAGCGTAAGCCATTGGTGTTCTGCTCAGGAACTTTTCCCTTGTGCCTAGGTATTCGAGGGTCTCCCCCACCTTCTCTTCTATTAGTTTCAGTGCATCTGGTTTTATGTGAAAGTCCTTTATCCACTTAGACTTGAGTTTTGTACAAGGGGATAAGAATAGATTAATTTGCATTCTTCTACATGCGGACCTCCAGTTGAACCAGCACCATTTGTTAAAAATGCTGACCTTTTTTCATTGGATGGTTTTAGCTCCTTTGTCAAAGATCAAGCGTGTGGGTTCATTTCTGGATCATCAGTTCTATTCCACTGATATTCCTGCCTGTCTCTGTACCAATACCATGCAGTTTTTATCACTATTGCTCTGTAGTACAGCTTGAGGTCAGGGATGGTGATTCCTCAAGAAGTTCTTTTATTGTTGAGAATAGTTCTTGCTATTCTGGGTTTTTTGTTATTCCAAATGAATTTGCAAATTGCTCTTTCTACCTCCATGAAGAATTGATTTGGAATTTTGATGGGATTGCATTGAATTTGTAGATTGCTTTTGGCAAGATGGCCATTTATACTAAGTTAATCCTGCCAATTCAGGAGCATGGGAGATCTTTCCATCTTCTGAGATCTTCTATTTCTTTCTTCAGAGACTTGAAGTTCTTGTCATACAGATCTTTCACTTGCTTGGTTAGATTCACTCCAAGATAATTTATATTATTTGTGACTATTGTGAAGGGTGTCATTTCCCTAATTTTTTCTCAGCCTGTTTATCCTTTGAGTAGAGGAAGGCTATTGATTTGTCTGAGTTGATTTTATATCCAGCCACTTTGCTGAAGTTGTTTATCAGGTTTAGTAGTTCTCTGGTGGAAGTTTTAGGATCACTTAAGTATACTATCATATCATCAGCAAATAGTGAAATTTTGACTTCTTCCTATTATTCTATTTGTATCCCTTTGACTTACTTTTGTTGTCTAATTGCTCTAGTTAGGACTTCCAGTACTATATTGAATAGGTAGAGTGAGAGTGGGCAGCCTTGTCTAGTTCCTGATCTAAGTGGAATTGCTTCAAGTTTCTCTCCATTTAGTTTGATGTTGGCTACTGGCTTGCTGTATATTGCTTTTACTATGTTTAGGCATGGACCTTGAATTCCTGATCTTTCCAAGACTTTTAACATGAAGGGATGTTGAATTTTGTCAAATGCTTTCTCAGCATCTAGTGAGATAATCATGTGTTTTTTTTCTTTGAGTTTGTTTATGTAGTGGATTACATTGATGGATTTCTGAATATTGAACCATCCCTGCATTCCTGGGATAAAGCCTACTTGATCATGATGGATAATTGTTTTGATGTATTGTTGAATTCGGTTTGCAAGAATTTTATTGAGTATTTTTGCATCAATATTCATAAGAGAAATTGATCTGTAGTTCTCTTTCTTTGTTGGGTCTTTGTGTGGTTTAGGTATGAGCGTAATTGTAGCTTCATAGAACAAATTGGGTAGTGTTCCTTCTGTTTCTGTTTTGTGGAATAGTTTGAAGAGAATTGGTATTAAGTCTTACTTGAATGTCTGATAGAATTCTGCACTAAAACCATCTGGTCCCAGACTTTTTTTTGGTGCGGAGACTTTTAATGACTGCTTCTTTTTCTTTAGGGTTTATAGGACTGTTTAGACGGTTTATCTGCTCCTGATTTAATTTTGGTGTCTGGTATTTGTCTAGAAAATTGTCCATTTCATCCAGGTTTTCCAATTTTGTTGAGTATAGGCCTTTGTAGTAGGATCTGATGATTTTTTAAATTTCCTCAATTTCTGTTGTTATGTCTCCCTTTTCGTTTCTGATTTTATTAATTTGAATATTGTCTCTGTGCCCTTTGTTTAGTCTGGCTAAGGGTTTATCTATCTTGTTGATTTTCTTGAAGAACCAGTTCCTGGTTTTGTTGATATTTTATATAGTTCTTTCTATTTCTACTTGGTTGATTTCACCTCTGAGTTTGATTATTTCCTGTCGTCTACTCCTCTTGGGTATATTTGCTTCTTTTTGTTCTAATGCTTTCAGGTGTGCTGTCACTTTGTTAATGTATGCTTTCTCCAGTTTCTTTTTGTAGGTACTTAGAGCTATGAGTTTTCCTTTTAGTACTGCTTTCATGGAGTCCCACAGGTTTTGGTATGATGTGTCCTCTTTTACATTAAATTCTAAAAAGTCTTTAATTTCTTTATTTCTTCCTTGACCAAGTCATCCTTGAGTAGAGCGTTGTTTAGTTTCCATGTGTATGTGGACTTTCCATTGTTTTTGTCATTATTAAAGACCAGCATTAGTTCATGGTGGTCTGATAGGATGCAAGGGATTATTTCAATCTTTTTGTATCTGTTGAGGCCTGTTTTGTGACCAATTACATGGTCTATTTTGGAGAAGGTACCATGAGGTGCTGAGAAAAAGGTATATTCTTTTGTTTTAGGGTGAAATGTTTTATATTTATTAGTTAAATCCATTTGGTTCATAACTTCTGTTAGTTTCATTGTGTCTCTGTTTAGTTTCTGTTTCCATGATTTGTCCATTGCTGAGAGTGGGGTGTTGAAATCCCTCACTATTATTGTGTGAGGTGTAATGTATGCTTTGAGCTTTAGTAAAATTTCTTTTATGTATTTCATCCCTCCCACAGTTTGAATTTTTATATACTGACTTCTCTTGCCCATCTTTTCCATTGCTGATGTAATTGTTTTTAGTTTCCATATGATGACATGGTTCACCTACATAGCATGTTCATATTAGAATATTCTGAATTTGTATAATTACTCTTACTAGTGAACCTTAACCCTGCCCCCCAGGATTGTCCTCTGGGTTGTTAATGCCTATTTTCTGGAAAGCTGAGAACTTTCAGCATTTTATATAGGAAAGGTATGTGGAGCTATAGTTAGTCGACTTCTGTGAGTCTGGGAGTGTCTTTATCGGTCTTCATTTCTAGTGTGCTGGGAGGGCACCAAGGCCTATGTCTCAGCTGATGGCACTGCAGGTTAAAATATGAATCTGTCCCATATTGGCACAGGTTTTTATGCATCACTAGGATAAGTCAATAACTCCATCCACAGTGGCTGGGCTGCATTATGCTGGCAGAAAGGTGGTGAAAATAGTTCTTTGCCTGCCAAAGCTGATGCTAATCTAGGCCTGCCCCAAGTCTTATAATAACGAAGTCCTGTGTTGTCCAGGGTAGAGGCACATTCGAGGCTATGAATGCAAACTAGTACTTGGCTTTTTATTACAGTTGTGTACAACTGATTGTATAATAGAATATTCTGATTTGGGGGCAGGTCAAAGGCTCTCTGTAGACCACTGCTTGGATAAGAGGGACATTGATATCTTCTTGGTGTTGATTCACTATGATAACTCTGTACTGAGCTACAAAGCCAAACATGGTTTTTACGCCTGGCTGCCCAGCAGGCAGGGTCTTGTCCACACTTCTGTTGTTTAAGATTAGGGGTATGGCAAAAGTCCACTATCCATTATGCTAATGTAGCTCTGGGGCTTTTTCTGGAGAAGCAAGGGTCAGAGGGCTCCGTATAGCACCAAGCTTCACCTTGATGGCTCTGTTCTGGGTTTTTAGGCTAAAGACTAGACTTAATTCATTCTCTTCCCTCTAGATGGAAATCATTTTTGCCTGGGCTGTTTGCAGTTAGGAGCTAAGTTACAGGACAACAGTTTCCCTCCTGCCTTCTTGATGCATCCCCTTAAAAATTTTTTTTTACAGTATATTTTGGTCATGTTCTCCTTCAGCTTGTCCCAGATGCTTTCCATCTCTCTCTACTGAACTTCATGTGTGCTGTCTGTCTTTGTGTCTGTCTGTCTCTCTCTTTCCCTTTCTCCTCCTCTCTTTCATCATCCATTGTACTAAACCTAGGCACTATGTGCCTTCATCTGGCCTCTGTAGCTGTTATGAAGTATTAACAATCATTTGTTCTATGAATACATTTCCAACTGTGAGAAAATGATGACAAAGCTATCCTAGTTACCCTCTCACTCTCTCCAATATCCACACATGTGCAATAAATCATTAAATACATGGGGTGAAATGCCACTGGGGAACATCACTTTCTTAAAAAAAAAATCTTTAGCTAAGAATTATTTGGACTGTATATGACTGTCAGTAGAAATGACTGTCACTAGAATATTCTGTCTCTCTTATGTGTGTGTGTATATATACACACATCATATATACATATATGCATCTTATATACATATACATGTGTACACACATATACACATATATACACACATGTACATATACACATACACACACATATATATATACACATATACACATATACATATATACATATATACATATATACATATATAATCTCCTACCCTTCTTCTCTCCCTTTTTTTCTCTTCTCTTCCATGTCACTATTTTGTTATAATTTTTTCTTCTTATCCCTCTAGGTGTATTGTTTTTGTTTGAGTTTTTCTATTTTCTTTCTTTTCATGCAGTAAATAATTTTTGTATGTGTAAGTCACTAGTTTTACTTTTATATTTATATATGATGATGTGTACAACTATAGAACACAGTGTAATAATTTAAATATGCATGAAATAATCAACTCAGAGTAATTTGGATTTCTATGGACTCAAAATTTTTGTTATTTCTATGTGTTGAGACTCTTCTATTTTATAATTTTGAAATATACAATGAAATTTGAAACATAGTCATATTTCTGGGACATAGAAAATGAGACTGTCTTCTACTATATAAGTGAATTTTGGTATCCATTAGTCAATTATTTCCTGTCCCATGTCACCCTTATCCCAGGCCTCCAGTGACCAGTGCCCAATCCACCACTCTTATGACATCAACATTGTAAATGTCACTGTATGAATAAGAAGCTCTGGTGTTTGTCTTTCTCTGTCTTTCTCATTTCACATTGTATTCTCAGTGGAGCTCACTGATTAGGCAGTAGAAGAGGAGGTGGAGCTGGGAGAAGAGAGGACAGGGAGGGGAGAAAAAGAGGAAGGGGAGGAGAAAAAGGAGGCTATGGACCATGGAGAACCACGGATGGGTCAAAATATGTCCTGGGTAGCAACTTCTGTCAAAAGGTTAGATATTGAGTAACAACTCTAATTGTGTGGACATCTTGTTGATTGAACATTTCTAAATATAAATCCTTTAAATAATCACTAAGCTTTAAGGGTCTAATTTCTACTGGGTACTGCGAGAATGACAGATATTGTCTGGGGTTCAGCTGAGCTTTGTGGATGCAGTGTGGGGGATTGGCAAAGCATCCCCCATGCTGTCATCTCATGGATGCCAGGTTCTGTGCATCTAGCTAGCTAGAGCCTGGGTCAGCACCAAGGAGCAGTGGGAACATGGTGGCTGTCCGGGAACAAGCTGGACTGGGCACCGTTTTCTAAATATCACCCCCTACAACTTACTGTATTATCATCTAGTTCTAACCCCATTGCTGACTATAAAAGAACTTCATTCTCTGTATGACTGATTGATATTTTATTGCATATAAAGGACTACATTTTCTTTGTCCACTCAACTACCGGTGGACATCTGATTGATACCTTATCTCTACTATGAAGAAAAATGCTTTAAACATGGAGGTTGAAGAGAAAAATGCCTTCTATATCACACCACATAGCATGACAGCAGCTCATGGTGGAGTTGAAGAGATGCTATTGCCTCTCATTTTTTCATTCCAAACCATCCTGATGCTTCTGACATTTTTCTAAGTAATTAAAATGATATCACATCTGAATAATGATGTACTTCATGGAGTACCTCTGCTCATGCTTTCCTTAATTGACACACATATATATTGTAAAGGAGTATCCATCATAAAAGACAGTAGAAATGGGCCATGAGTTAAGAGTGGACATGGCCAGGGTCATACTTACTTAGGACGGACATGAGAATGCTAATGACTGCCTCAGGCATTTCACTATCTGCATGGTATGACATGACGAATGACAATTTGGGAAAGTGCTATATTGAATTTGATCTTCTTTCACTATCAGCAGTGCCTAGAACCCATCTTTATTCTCTCCAGAAGGATCACTGTATCTTACTCTCAGACTCATTCCTCTGGAAAGTTAAGATAGGAATCAACATGCACAATGCCTCTAAACATGATGCTAGGATGATTGTCGTGAGTTCATCACTATCAACTTCCAGTCAAGACAGGAGATGAAACGATGAGGTCTGGGGAAGGGTGATTAAAAAATCCTTGGTTAAAGGAGAGTATGTATTTCAGAATATGAGCATTATTATACAATACTTTATTGCTCCTCTTTCTCCCTTCTATGCTGAGTCTGTGCCTCTTCCTAGCACCTTCCACAGAGCCCCCTTCACATCCTTGTTCCTCAGGGTATAAATCAGAGGGTTGAGCATGGGGGTGATGATCGTATAAAAAAGAGCAAGAAATTTCCCCTCCTTCTCAGAATACCTGTGGACTGGTTGGAGGTATGTGGAGATGGCTGAGCTAAAAAACATGGCAACCACCATGAGGTGAGATGCACACGTCCCAAAAGCCTTTCTGCGACCAGCCATTGACTTGATGTTCAGCACTGCCCTGGCAATGTGAGCATAGGAGCCTAGAATTAGCACTAAAGGACACACTAAGATTATGACTCGGGCCACAAACAAATTGACCTCTGTTCCTCCTGTGTCCTCACAGGCCATCTTCAGGAGAATAGGTAGCTCGCAGAAGAAGTGATTCAGTTGGTGTCCACAGAGAGGCATGGCCATCACGAGACTTGTCTGGATCAGAGAGTTCACAAGGCCTCCCACCCAGGAGAATACAACCAATGCTCTGCAGAGAACAGGGTGCATAATGGTTGTGTAGTGCAGTGGGCGACACACGGCAGCATAGCGATCTATAGCCATTGTCACCAAAAGCACACACTCCGTTCCTCCCAGTGAGAGCACTATGCAGAGCTGGGCCACACACCTTCCAAAGCTGATGGTCCTGTCAAGTCCAGAGAGATTGATCAGAAGCTGAGGCACAGTGCTGGCAGTGTAGCAGAGGTCCAGGAAGGAGAGGTGGCAGAGGAAGTAGTACATGGGTGTGTGCAGGCGGAGGTCCAGTCGAGACAGAATGATGATCACAGTGTTGCCGAAGAGAGTCAGAGAGTAGAAAATAGAAATGAAGGCAAAAAAGATGGGTTCCAGGTGAGGCCAGTCTGAGAAGCCCACTAAAATGAAACCCTCTTCTGAACTTGTGTTCAAACCTTCCATAGTCTTCCACCTGCACCAATAGAAGACATATCAATGCTATTCTGTTATGAAGAATTAATTATTCTTCAGAGCACCAAAATCACATATTTGAGTTGCTACTCTGCTCCATTCCCCTCTCTAAACCCTCCAATCCACGAAAATCTCTTGTTTTTTCAAATAATGACCTTTATTTTTCTTTAATTGTTGTTACATTCTGTCTGTCTGTCCATCCATCCATCCATCCATCCATCCATCCATCCATCTCTCTATCTCTCTATCTCTCTGTCTCTCTCTCTCTGTCTATCTATCTATCTATCTATCTATCTATCTATCTATCTATCTATCTACCTATCTACCTATCACCTCTTCTTTAGCCTGGAGGTTACTAACTTGATAGTGGTGTGGCCTTAGATTCAACTAATTCTTATTTGTTTGTTTTATGACTTTTGCCAGGCTCAGTCCTCTGGATTGCTTCCTTGTCTGAAAGCAGAGATGATGTATTGTCATCTTGTGGCCTGGACATCAGGATACAAAGCAGTAATGTGGAACCTTTATCAAAAACTCCAGTGTGTGTGATGCGAGTTCTGTGTTGTTTGGCTTCCTCTCTTTTCTAGTCTCCAAGACAGTCTGTTTCAGGACTTTGAGTCAGAGAAGTAAGCTGTCTGAGTTTGCAACCTTTGGGTTCTTACTTTCCATCTCTTGCTTGATAAACGTGGTCAATGAAGCAATTCTTGGAGCCTTGACCTGCTTCCATCTGTCCCAAAAGACTAAGTACACATGAATTTCTTCTGGGAAGAAACATGTATATTTCTTTTGATGAACCTCAGTAGTTTCTTGCTCTTGCAGCTAAACATTTTTTTTTTTTTTGTATTTTGTCACAACAGTTCTTTTGAACTTTTCCATTTGAGATCCAATCTCCTTGGAAATGGCAAATAGTGTAAAAATACATACTAATGCCTTCTTTAATGTCACAAGAAGTGATAAACTCATGTTGTCTTTTCATGACATGTGGACCTTAAATACATTTTCTTGAGTGAAACATTGAATATTTCATAATCGGTGAGAAATACTTTAGCCTTAAAAAAATTATATGCTTGTGAGTGTTTTGCCTTCATGTGTGTCCATGGACCATACCTGGTGGTATGTCCATGTACCATGTGGATACCTGATGCCTGTGGAGGCCAGAAGAAGGTGTTGGATCCTCTGGAACTGGAGTTGCTCATGGTTGTGAGCTACCATGTGAGTGCTAGGAACTTTATGTGGGTCCTCTGCAAGAGTGACAAAAATTGATGAACCATCTTTTCTACACAATAATTTATTTTTAAAAATATGTTTCTGAAGATTAACTACAAGCACACTTGGATAAGCTAAGGAAATATGGCAAGCATTAAAAATTGCCTTTTGTTTTGAGATTGTTGTGCTAAAAGCTAAACAAAAGCACAAGATTTTAGGTGTTCAATGTAGGACTCTTTGATTTCCTTAGTTAAGGTTGTTCTGATTATGTATTGTTTTTATTTTATTGATGTTATCAGTGGACTACTTTCCTTTTCTCCTGGTTGTCTTTGGGAGCATAATTTGTTTTTGTGTGGCATTTTTTACTGTAAGATTTAGCTGAATTCTTTTATTATTTCTGCCAGTTTTAAAAATTGCATTGAGCTTCTAGTATGCTCTGTTTACCAATGGCTCTCAACCTGTGGGTTGTAACCTCTTTGGGGATTACATATCAGAAGCAAAATTGCAGCTGTGAAGTAGCAACAAAATAATTTTATGGCTGAGTGTCACCACAGCACGAGCAACTGTAATAAAGGGTCACAGCACTAGGACGGTCATGAATTAGGAAGGTTTAGATGTCGTGTCATTTTCAAATAGTTGATTTTACTCCACCCTGTTTAAATCTGTTATCCTTTATTTGTCCATGTTGGGGAAACTAGATCTTCATGTGCATAAATATCAAAATAGACCCATCGCCTACCTAATGCACGAATAGCAACTGAAAGTGGGTTATATGGTTTTATTTATAACACCCCAAACTGAGTGGAAAAAATGATGGGCTTCATCCTGAAGTTGATTTTTGTCAAAGATTAAAAAAAAAAACCCTGTGCTTGCAAACACACCTGAAACAGAGAGTGAAACCTACAGTGTAACCTACAGGCTCTTGGTGTCTTGATGTAGAGGCTGTACACACGTTGGGCAGAGGCTACATGGGAAGCCTCTGTACACTATTGCTATGAGTTAAACTGGTCCAAGTCATTTATATGAAATGATTCTAAGAATAGTAAGCATTTAGACAAAAGAAGAGATAAATACTTGCTATGACAAATAAAATTGTAGAAAATTTGTTTCTAGGAAACTTGCCTTGGAAGAAATGGTACAGACATCATTTGAGAGGAGCAATGTGAGGTGATGTAAGGGGCCACCTTGGACCTAAATAAGAAAGCAAGACCAGTATAAAGGGAGTAAGCATAGGCAAATGTGTTCTTCGCTTCAATTGAGCAAACAAAAATAATCATACAAATAATGAAGCCTACGTATCATAAGAAAACCTACAGAATCAACTAACCTGGCCTATAGAGGCTCAGAGTCCTAACCACCAACCAGGGAGCCTGCATAGGACTCACCTAGGCCCACTGCACATATGTAATGGTTGTGCATCTTGGTCTTCATGTGGGATTCCTAACAGTGGGAGCAGGGTCTGTTTTTGACTCTGTTGCCTGCATCTGGGACCCTTTCTCTCTACTGGGCTGCCTCTTCTAGCCTCAAGAGAAGTTGCACCTAGTCTTACTGCAACATGATATGCCAAGGACAGCTGGTATCCATGGGAGGCCTCCTCTTTTCTGAAGAGAATGGGAGGAGGAGTGGGTAGGTGGGGTCAGTGAAGTGAGGCAAGGACTGGGAGGAGCAGAGGGAGGGGAAACTGTGGTTGAAATTTAAGGTAAGTAGATAAATAAATATGTTAATTAAAATATATATCCTATGAGTATTATGGATGATGATACAAAATGAAAAAATTGATACTGTAAGATACTATTAAAATATTTATATTATTTTATATTTTTACTATTTTATGCTTATTTATGTTTGTATCTGTGTGTTTTTGTACACATGGATGTCCACAGAGACCAGAAGAGAGTATTGGATTCCATGCTGGAGTTAAAGGTGGCTTGAGCTGAGAACTGAACTCTGGGACTTTGGAAGAGCAACAGGCACTTTTTAACCATTGAGCTGTCTCTCCAGCCCCATATTTTAACATGCATATATTGTCCTTTTAGAAGACTATAGTTTTGTAAAGGTAGAGGGCCAATCATAAATGCATTTATTTTAAAAAGTAGAAAACTTGAAAAACTTATTTACCAAGAAATGAGAGAAAAACCAAGACTCGTAAAGTGATTGTTGATAAAACATGGAAATAGAATAGTACAAAAAATTGTTCTCTAAAGGTTAATGTTTTATTTTCCTTTTCTCTTTCTTTCTTTTCTTTCTTCCTTCCTAAAACAAAGTTTTGCTCTACACCCAGGCCTGCCTCTAACTCCCAGTCCTCCTACCTTAGCCTCCCAAGTGATGGGCTTATGGGATCATATCTGTAATCATATCAATCATATCAATCAATTATTGAGATTGAGATTACAGGAAAGTATTGGTAAAGCTAACAGAAACAAGCCTTTCCTTGAGAGAGCTTTTTCTTATGTTTACTATGAATAATTTTGGCTGGACTAATTTCTGCCTTGTCAAGTTTGCTGAGAGAGAGAATCATCAACGAACCTGTCAATGCAGATTTAATAACTTCAAAAAGATATCTTGACACTGTGAAAAACAAGATAAAGTATGAATTATAAACACAAAGTATATCTATGTTGTTTAATTAGTGTATCAAAGCTGTTTTGATTTGGGTAGTCTCTACGGACAAGATCTTGTCAGCTCATGGATAGATCCACGCAGAAGAGTTCAATCATTGTTTTTATTCCCAGATTTTGAAAGTTCCCTTCTGTGGGTTTTAGTTTACTTAGCTGTAAAACCAAAAAGACAGGATTTGGTTGACAGGATTTGACTGACACTAAAGGCTCTCAACCTACTCCTGTTGGTAGCATAGCACACTATAATCTCAGCCATCCGAAGGCTGTGGAATGAATGGGTTGGAAGTCATCCTAAACTACATAGTGTTTCTTTCCCAAAAGGAAAAATAACCAATAAAACACAGCAAAAATAAACAAGTAAAAAACTACAAGAGTGCTTCAAAATATTCCAAAAATATTCAACAAGGGTTGTCGAATGAATTAATAAAAGTGTTAAGTTCCTTAGCACTGTGCCTCGTGCACACAGATATCCCAGCAATCTTTTCTTCCTGTGTAAGAAGAATGAAGAAATCTGCAGTGTTTTTCACACAGTGATTTAACCATTCCTGCTCTAGATCTTTATGAATGGATTCTGGAATTACATAAAATACTATATTTATAGTTGAGGAAATGCTTAGAGTTCTAATTATATGTATATGTATGTCACACCACAGTGTGGAAGAGTTTGACCCGGATGAAGCTAGAATTTAAAAAGTAATGCCGTAGAAGAGAGACTTTAATGGGAGAAACCGAATGTAAATTCACAGCTTCCATTGGACCAGCATAAAATGGGATGCGTGGGACTTACAAGTTCTCCAGCTATTTGCTAAGAAATTAGAAAACACAGTTGTAACAGTGTAATGGCAAGAGACTAAACACAAGTCAAGTGTGTCTTTCCAAGTGACTGTAGCCAAATTCAAGACTAAACCAGACAACCCTTTTCTCACAGAGGATCTTAGTTTAGAATGAGACCAGAGAATCGTTCCTGTAAATTTTTTTTTGTAATCCGACACATGCACAGAATATTATTCATCCATAGGACCCCCACGTTTATTTCTCAGTTCCATATTTCTATTTTCCTGTGGACGTAAGCACCTATTTCTGGCAGCATGCAACCCCCTAGTGTCCATGATTAACATGGATGCATATGGTGCCCTCTCTTGTATAGAATTAGTTTCACTCTGTCTAGAATAACAGTTGGCATAGAAGAGCACTTTAGAATAAAGTCTATGAGCCTCCAGCATCATCCTGAAGTAACTGACGTGTCCTTAGACAGGCAAGAAAGCCTTGAAGTCAGCTCAGTCTTGCTTAGTGGGACAAAGACATTGTCTCGCTTCCTGAGATTAGTTTTTTTCTAAACTCCAGGAATATGGTGTACAAAGACACAGTCCCAAACTATGCAACCTTAAGTCCAAGGTATTTTATTTCTCTGTCTCATCATAGTGATAGGCAAATTCTTCTGCCTCACCAGGTCTTTGACCCCTGTGTGCCAGCTGTGAGTCCCTTGTTTGGTGAATGAGTGTTTCTTTCTAAGCCCCAGTGCCCTACTGACAGTTGGCTCATCTACAGAGTCACAACAACCACAAACACCCGAAAGGACACATTAACGCTCACCCAATGTTGAGACCAACTCCCTGTGTTTAGCACAGCCCTCCCCACTCTTCCTGCACTGCACCTGTGTCTGTTATTCAGCGGTCAGGTGCTTCAGCTGTGATACCCACTAACCCTTTGTTAATATTTTTCTCCACTCTTCATTGTGGCAACACCTAGGTTCCTACTCATTCCCATATTTGGTAATTATGGAAGGAAGATATCCTTGGGAAACATTTTCCTGTGTGTGTGTGTGTGTGAGAGAGAGAGAGAGAGAGAGAGAGAGAGAGAGAGAGAGAGAGAGAGAGAGAGAGAAGGAGGGAGGGAGAGAGA
>JANHMN010000002.1:63349153-63394411 GCA_030674055.1 Rhabdomys pumilio
GAGAGAGAGAGAGAGAGAGAGAGAGAGAGAGAGAGAGAGAGAGGAGGTCAGAGGGCAGCCTTTGGGTGTCAGTCCTCACTTTCCACTGTGTTTGAGACATGTTGTTCATGCCTGTACCTGTCAGATTCACTGGCCATGGACTTCCTAGGGTTCTCAGTCCACTTCTATCTCACTGTAGCAGCCCTGGAATTACAAATGTGTGCTCTACCAGAGCCAGCTGGGACATGGGTTGTAGGATCCAAACTCACTTCTTTATGCTATCAAAGCATGCACTTTACCCACGAACTCATCTCTTCAGCTCCAACATTTCCATTCTGGAAAAGCAATTAGAGCTCATTTCTCACACAAACATTAGGTCACACATTATTACTTCCAATCCCAGAGCATGTATTACAGTGGGGCTTTGACCATCATCACACTAGCTCAGGGTTTGGGCAGCACCAAGCCTTTTTATGGGAGTTTAGTGGATGTAGGTAAGAGGCAGGGAGGCCATGTCAGAGAGCACACAGTTGAACACAAACTTCCTTCTAACTGACCTCTGAACACCGAGGAAAGTAAGTACAGCATGGGAGTTTCCTGAGCGTTAAGTGTCCATTTGCCCTCTTCATGATAAAGCAATTAAAGGCATAGGATTATGTTAGGTTCACATATTTGGTTCCCAAAGGCCCACATTTTCTTTTCAGGCATTACTGGGTGTTTGCAAATTTAGAAAGCTAAGAGAAACAAAGGACTTTATAGTCTTCACTGGTCACAGAATACTGAACACATTGCAAGTTCAAAACACTGGCTAAATATACAGATTCAGAGGACAGCAGAATTGATCAGACAGCTTTAAATACCCTAATGAGGTTTTAGATTGGAAAAGAGATTACACAAAGAAATACAGGTTTGAATCTGTGTTCCAAGACCTGCCTTAGGTTAAAGGTGAGGACAATTTCTTACTCCACTAAAGCCAACACTCAGATTAGGGGTCAGACTTACAGGAAGGGAGATTGGGATTGTCTAAGAAGAAAACCTGCAAAAGAATAGAAGGATTCTAAAACAAGACTGGAAAGGAAGCCATATTCTTGACCCTCAGATCTTTACTGTCATTATGTCATCTTTAAGTCACAGAGGTGACCTTCAGACTTCGTTATAGGATATCTGTAGTAGGTGAAGGCTGTGTTAGCTGGTTTGTGACATCTCATCCTGCCCTGATCTTTACTTCCCTAATGCTAATCTCTTAAAAAAAATGAATCCCTCCTTCTAACTCCCCTGGTGCACAGAACTTTGAGATTTCCATATTTGTCTTTATTTATTATAAAAATTAGCTTTTATCTATTTGTCTGGCTGTGCATATCTATGGATATCTTCATAAATAAGCTGAGAGCCTTATTCTGATGAACTGGCAGGTCAAATGGAGATACATTCAAGTCACACAGTTAAATTTTCTCAATAAACAGAAGAGGAAGGTTGATAAACTCCTTCCTAACCATCTTCTTTGTTTGGCTAGGTATTATTCCACATTGCACTTCAGTCCTTAAGTTTTAAGGCAATCTAAAAGTCTCTTCTGTCAAGCAACCCAATAAGAGCACACCCCAAAATTTCAGTACAAGTCCTCTAAACTGGAATGGGCCAGAGTGAGTGTAGCTGATGTTTAAAGTGTGAGTTCATAAACGTCTTCCTTTCACTGTGACTCTGCACACAGAACAGGGTGGTCTCCATCTGTGACGAGTTTCCTGTGTGTGTATTCCTCCAAGAAATTCTTAGTTTATTACAATAGCCCTGACTGCTCATTTCCTACCAACTTGCAACTATTTACTAATAGTAAATATAAATATAAAATATAAGTAATATAAAATTAAGGTATATAAGAACCTTAATTTTAAGTCCACTTTTACCATGTATATTTAAAAATGATTTCCCTTATTTTAGTAGCTGGAGAAAAAAGATGCAAGTACGTTTTTTGAATTTTTTTGATATGCTGCATATGAAGTAGGTACAGGACCTATATATAATAGAAGACAAAAGACTCTAATGGGGTAAATTATTTTTCCATGAGTTTAACATTTCTTTGCCCTGAAACTGGAGACCGAACACAGTGGAACTCATTACTGATTGTTTACCACAATAGTTTTTTTTAATGCATTATCTTTTACCATGAATCTAAACATCTCAAGCAGTCAGCACATACCTGGAATTCAACGTTGGAAAACTCCGACTTTTTTAGTTTTTTCTAATGTACTGAGTTTGAAGGACAGACGAGACCCACTAGAGAACTGAGAAATCTTGTGATATCTGAAAGACACCTTTCTTCTTGGTCCTAATTTCACCTGTGGTGGGAAAGACTATGGCCAGAGCTCCTGTCCTTGAGAGGTCAACATAGCACATCCAGGAGAAGATGTTGAGGGGCATGACCCTGGATGTAGAAGCATCCACCTCAACATCCAAGTGCATGCTACACCAACCAACTGAGGTCAGGAAGCAGTTGGCATATTTTCAAGCCTCCTCTTGGTCCCAAGGCTACATACCCGTTATGCCCTGAGGACATTTAGAAGCATTCTTCTTCTTCTTTTTTTTTTTTTGAGTCCTGTTCCTGTAGCACTGAGCTCAGGGTCTTGCCCACACTAGGCAAGTACTTTACCACTGAGTAACGTCCCCAGTCACATTGAAGCATTTTTAAAAAGCAGTGGAGAGTGAGCGGTTTAAAAAGCATGACCTTGGAGACCTGGGGCTCCACAGTGGCAATTACAATGAACTTGATCGGCTCCAAGATCTGCCTTGTAACCCTTAGTACTTTCTATTTGCCTAGTTCTGTCAAACCTACCTGACTTATTGTGTATTCTCAGGACAACTTCTCACTTGATCACTGATTCCGTAGCCCAAGATTCCTTCTGATTCCTTACTTTGACTCCAGTCCCACCAGCCTTTTGCTAGACAGACTAATTCCACTGCTCACTTGAAGCCTGCCAGGTTCTCATGCTGCAGCTGTCTCCCTTCTCTGGAGTCATCCCATGATGCTCATGTATTCCCGGATAATTGTTCCATTGATCCAACTGAAACTTGTTGCAAGAGGTTTTCATTTTTTGTTATAACATTTAATGGATCATCTCTTCATTTTCATTTTCAACATACTTACAAATTAACATATTCTTTTTAAAAGCAATGCATGGGCAAATGGCATTTTTTTTCTCATGGTATAGAAAATAAACGTTAATATCCAAAGTTACCTATATTCACTTAAGGAATTATAATGTGAGTTCAGGAAAAATATTTGCTAATATCTTAATAGCTTTGGGACCTTACATGACTGAGCCTCAATTTCCCTGCCAATAAGATGTTATCATAATCTAACTATCTAACCTTTGTCTGTGGATTAATGGCACACTGTGTGTGAGGTGCCTGGTGTATGGTAAATATTCGTTGAGTGATTCTGCCATCATAATACTAAAATTCAGTACTTATACATTCTCTCTGATTAATAAAGTTTTCAAAAACACACTGTATTTGAAATAACTTTAAACACTCTCAGGAGTACTAGTCTTTTTCTTCACACGAGAAGCATAACCCAATCAAGAGAAACATTAGAAACACTGCAAACACTATCATCTTCATACACAATTAATGCAAATGGCACAGTTTATCATATACAAGTGAAAGAGTATTAATTTGAATGACCTGATCAATTAATGGATAATATTAGCTAAGAGTACATAGTGTTTTTGCTGTAGAAGACATTCTCCCAGGAACTCTGCACATATCAACCCAGGCAATGTACACAATAACATTGAGCATTCATTCCTGATAACATGTTGGTTTCACAGAAGACAGTACTGAGGCACATTTTACCCAGTGTCACTTACATAGCTACTCAGTGCCACTTTTCTCTCTAAAGCTGGCGTGCTTGCTAGTTATATGTCAACTTGACACAAGCTAGAGTCATGTGAGAGGTGAGGACCTTGGTTGAGAAAACACTTCCCTTTGATTGGGTTATAGGTAAGTCTGTAGGGCATTTTCTTAATCCATGATTGATGGGGGATGGCCCATCTCACTGTGGGTGGGACCACCCCTGGACTGATTGTCTTGGGTCCTATAAGAAATCAGACTGAGAAAGCCATGCGAAACAAGCCAATAAGCAGCAACACTCCATGGCTTCTACCTCAGCGTCTGCCTCCTTGTTCCCACACAGTTTGAGTTCCTGCTTCTTTCAAAGGACTGTGACTCAGGATATGTAAGCCAAATAACCCCTTTCCTCTCCAAGGTGCTTGTGGTCATGTTGTTTTTTTCACAGTGGTAGAAACCCTAAGTGGCTAGGTGTGAATGAACAAATGGAGTTCCCAGGAATACTTTACTATAGTTCTGGGTTTAAAAAGAGAGAGAAAGTATATAAATGCCTATGTGTTACACATTTTTGCTAGTCAGACTTTTCATCACTGTGACAAAACACCTTCAGGACAAGTTAGGTGGGGAAGGAGTTATATTGCCTCATGCTTCCAGACCATCATGGTTGGATTGTGTGGTGGTTTGAATGAGAATAGCCCTTGTAAGCTCATATATTTGAATACTTAGTCATCAGAAATGGCACTACTTGAGAAGAATTAGGAGGTATGGCCTTGTTGGGGTAAGTAAGTCACTGGGCGTGGGCACTGAGGTTTCAAAAGTCTCAGCCAGGTCCAGTGTTTCTCTCTTCCTGCTGCCTGTGGATCTGGGTGTAGAACTCATAGCTACTTCTCCAGCACCATGTCTGTCAGTGTTCTGGGTTCCGTGGGGTGATTGATCAAAGAAAGAGAGGCACTGCAGGATGAATTTAGGCTTCTCAGCAGTTGGATTGGCCTCTCAAGGATTAAATTTTGAACTTGTTTTGCGGAGCCTTTTTACTGTCACACGAGAGGCATTTTTAGAAAATCAATTTCTGCACTTCAAAACCTCTTATCTGATCTAGGGGTTATCAGAAGGAACCATTGCCTATGCAATTTTCAGCTGTACCAGCTTTCCTGGTTTGCCAGGTATGTCTCAGGCCTAAGTTATGCAAAGGCACTCTGAATCCTTTGGAAGCGCAATCCTATAAGCCTCAGATAACAACTACTGAGTATTTACTAAAGGCTGTTTCAAAGCCTAGGTGATGTCACTCTGGAACTCATGACAGATGCAGTCAATAGTTTTGCTATAATTGTGCTACTGAAAATGTAAGCAAGACCCCAATGAAGTATTTATTTGATAAGAGTTGCCTTGGTCATGGTGTCTCTTCACAGCAATAGAACAGTGACTAAGATAGTATAGTAGACCAGAGCCATTCAAATCATGGTAGCTAGAAACAGAGAGGGCATACCTATGCCTGTTGGCTTCAAGATTCTATCTCCCTTTATTCCACTGGGCCCCAATGTAGGACAGGTATTTTCTATATTCAGGGTGAATCATCCCCCATCTAATTAACTTCTGGAAATATGTGAGAAGGTACAGCCAGGAGGTTGCTTTACTAATCTCCAAGTAATTGTCAGTCCAATAAAATTGTCAACCAAACAAATGTTTAAAAAAAAGAAGTGTGGACATCTTTGTTGCTAGATCTAGAGAAAGCAAGCTGGAACGGAGCAAAAGTTTTCTCCCTGCCACCAGCATTCATAATTCTGAAAGGCAATAAGTAGGGTGCTGGAGGAGAAAAGACATTAGTAGTCTTACATAACTGTGAATCTACCAACTACAGTGTCAGCCTGCTAGGAATATGGACTCAGTGGTGCAATATTGGCACAACTGTTATGGGGGTAACTAAGAACACTGATTGGGTTCAAGGTCTGCTCCTCAAGAGAGATTTTAAGTCTGATTTTATAAACCTGATTTTTAAAAATGTCAGAGGTGAGGAGATCATAGGCTATAGGTGGGGAACTTATTTTTGCATAGTTAAGTTGACATGGCATCAAACTACCTTCTAACCATGTATACTTACAACCATAGACAAATGCTAACCTTAATTAGTAAGTGTCTCTACAAAAAATGATGATGAACACAGAGACTTCTGAATGCTCAAGAAGCTGAGCAAACAGAACAGTTGAGCACTCAATCCTAAACAGGCCATTTCTACTACTCCCATTAAGGCTCAAGAAATATCATGGAAGAAGGAGCAGAAAGAATATACGAGGCAGTCAACAGGGAGAAAGTCTGTGAAATTATCTCTGAGCCTGCCACAGCCACTGTGATCATGATTTCACAGTAGCTGTGATTGTCTGAACTGGGTCTCTAGAAGACTGGATGCTTGTCAACTCTAGTCATTGGTGAGGAGGGTCACAGGGCTATCTCAACCTACTGATGAATTTGATATCTACTGGTGGACTCACTGATCTCTACTGAATAACACATGGGTGCACAGAGGACTCTGGCTCAACTTAATAGGCTACAAAACAACATCAACAACAATGACAACAAGGCGTTGTTTTAATTTGTTTTGTTGATGTGATAAACTACTCGGGAGATAAAGGGTTTATTTCACCTTATAGTTACAGTCCATCATGGAGGGAAGCCAAAGTAGGAACTCAAGGCTAGAGCTTAAAGCAGAAATGATGGCAGAATGCTGTTTACTGAATTTCTCCCAGACTCCCTTTCAGCTATCTTTCTTATATACCCAGGCTCATGTACCCAGGGTTGATACTGCCTACAGTGGCCTGAGATATCAATTAGCGATAAGAAATGCCCCATAGACATGATGTAGACAAGTCCATCAGCTGTGGTTTCCTTTTCTCAGGTGTGTCAAGTTGACAATCAATATTAAGGATCACTAATGTGTGTAGAGAGTGTGAGGTCCTTTGTACACACAGATAGGCACTAGGGAAATCATGAAGGCTAAACATGTAGATTTATATCTTCAAAGAAAAAAGATGTTTGCCTGTTTTCCACCCAGAAAGCTGGGAATATATGCAGTTTATTACCTGGTGATCTTTTGCCATCTGTAGGACCAGGTTTCACTCATTCCCCCAAGCTACAGTGCTTTTTTATTCCCGACTCATGTACTGTAAACATTGCACATTGCTTCTCAGTCAATAAATCCCATTTTTTTTGTGATATATCGCATAATTTTTAACAACCTAGGTAACTTCTGTGTTATCTGTAGAGCCAGGAAATCCTCACTCCAACAGGCTATTATGTTTCCCTCAGTCATTCTCTCTAGACCCTGGTCTTGAATATTGTTTCTGAGTCATCTTTATGGAAGAGGCCATATGTACTTCGTACAGAGTTTCAATATAAACACATCTTAAACTTTGTTTTACACATATGATTGAGTTAATTGTTATCAGAAAAAATTCTTCCAAATTGTGCTGTGCTTAAATATGGCAGAAATAAACTGCTTAGTGTCGGACTCTAGAAGTTTGTACCAAGTTTGTACCCTGGCTAATTATATCACTTTGAACTGGATTTTCTTCTTGCCTCATGCAGATCAACATTCTGCTGGCCATAATGGTTTCA
This sequence comes from Rhabdomys pumilio, assembly GCA_030674055.1. Taxonomy (NCBI): domain Eukaryota; kingdom Metazoa; phylum Chordata; class Mammalia; order Rodentia; family Muridae; genus Rhabdomys; species Rhabdomys pumilio. Next base: position 63,356,585 of record JANHMN010000002.1, read on the forward strand.
TGGATGTCAACAGTCATCAACCTGGGGAAAGGAACTGTAAGGAGAGGGGAATATGGTAGTGGACAGGAGATTAGAGAGAGTGTGGGCTTGAGAGTAATCAGAATACATTACATGCATAAAATCATCTAAGACCAAGTTTCATTAATAAAAGCACAAAAATGAAATTATTATACTGTTTATTGGTTTTGCATATAGGAAGGGTGTGGGAAGATTGTTGGATTTTTATACAATGATAGGTTTTGTTTTCAATATAACCATCCAACACTGATTTTAACAAGTTTCTTGAGATGTATTTCACGTACATAATATATATGCTTAATATTTATACTGTAATGCTTCAGTATACTCATAGATTTGTATATTTGTCATTTTAGAACATTTTTGTCACTTGATTTCATGCCCATTTGCAGTCACTGTCCTGACTGTCATTTTTCAGACAACCATCGATGTAATTTTGTGTCTTCAGACACTTCCGTACACTCCACGGCGTGTATGACCTTTTGCATGTAAGCTACTTTTCCTTTGCTCAGTTCTCCTGGGGTTTGTCCCTGGTGGCATTCTTCAGGATGCCATTCTTTTACATGACTGACTAGGTTCTCTTTCATGAATAGATCAAATCTCTCTCCATGCAGTTACTGATGGCCATCTGGCTTGTCTCCACAGTTTACGAGCTATGAGTAAGGATGCCTTGAAACAGTGGTAACTTTAGTATGTGCATATTGACTTCTGTAATTTCAAGAAAATCCAAGCAAACTATTTTAATGAAACTAATAATGTTTAGTTCATACCTGAAAACCAGAGGATACACAGGCATTTTGTATAAATGAGACGGACCTCCATAGAGTCCAAAAATGACAAAAGAAATTTGCTATTCAAATACTTCACACTGGTGTCCACCATAGAAGGTGTGTAATTTGCTATTGCATTTATTTTGCCAAAAATTTTGTTGAGTCAAAGTGGGTAGAATCTACAGGAGCTAGGCTTGTTGTTAGGTCCTGAACAGGGGAGATTTATGTTTCTCTTCTGTTGTCCAGGATTCTACAAGCCCCTGCTCCCAATCTGGGAGGACGACACACAATAAAGGGGGCTGGGTGAGTGAAAGAACTGTGTGTGTTTTCTAGGGGTTAGCCTCTGCTCAGCTCCTAGATAATTTTGTCTGCAATGTTTTGGGATCAGTGTTTCCAGATATCTGGGCTCCTCTTTTAAAATATAATATGATAAATTTTCCTGTCTATTAAAATAATCTCGGCACAAGACCTGCACATGATTAAACCAGACAACATACCAACACAGAGAGGAAGAGCCTTGTGAGCTCCCACCCCAAGCAGAAAGGCTATTGATAATTGACAGCTGCTGGGGAAGGGAGAGTCAGTTTTCATTACTTTGCTCTTCTGCTCAATGATTTTTGCTTGGTTTTCTGTTTTATCATGTGTGTAGGGCTCAAATCCAGAGCATTTGCTCACAGTCAGGAAATCCTCTGCCACTGCTCCGCACCCCAGTCCTTCTGTTTGACTTTTGAATTATTTCTGGCTCTCAAAGTTGCTGTTGCTGTTGTTGGTTAGGCTTCTGCATTATTTCTGTAGTGTCTGTATTTGTTGACTCATTTCCTTCAAACCTTTATTTTAAATTCTCCATCCAAGTGTTTGCTCGGTTGATTCCTTCGTTGGGAGAAGTCATGTTTTCATGAATGTTCTTTGTGTGTATTGCTGTGCAACGTCATTTATGAACTGAAGGACTAGGTGTTTCTTCCAGCCTTTCAGATCTGGCTTCATGATTGTCCTTACAGACATTTAAAGCAGGCGTCTTTGCATTCTCTGAGTCTGGAGTCATCTTTGCCTTTTCAGCACTAGATGGCAGGCTAAGCCCAGGTTTGCTGCATGCATACTACTGGTGTGTGTCTGTGTTTCAGAGGCAGAAGGTGATGCAAACCCAGATAGATCTACAGACTTCACTTGCCGTGCAAGTGTGTACGGGGTCCCAAAAAGGTTGTTTTCATGCTACAATCCTCTCTGTATCACAGTAATCACATCATCTGCAACTAGTAGGCATGTGGTGGGTAATTCCCTGGCTCTAGATAGACTAACCACAAGGCTCTGGTCATATGCAACACCCCTGGCTACAAACACCACAAAAACTACACTGAATCTGGTCCCTTGAGACCGTTGGAGGTCAAGATAAGTTCAGTGGCATGAGCTTTCCTGAGTTCCAAGGTAAAGTCTTGTGATTATAGCACTATCCTGCTCTAGAAACTGAAGTCTCAGACTCTGATGAGTTGGGGTAGCATGATAGAAGCAGTGTCTTTCCTACCTAGGCTGACCCTATGCTGGGATGTACAACTAAGAAAGTTGCTTGAATTTGTTCCGTGTCATTGCCATGATATAAAGTAAATATGAAATAAACTAGTAATGTCATTAGCAAAAAGTAAGAAATTCCAAAATAAAATGGATTATATAATCACATTTATGAATAATGTATTCCAATAGCAAACATTGAATAATTTTGAAGTAACCTAATATTAAATAATTTGCTGGCTCTTGTTTGCTTGTCTACCTGGAGTCTGTGTCTCTCCCTAGAACCTTCCACAGAGCCCCCTTCACATCCTTGTTCCTCAGGGTATAGATCAGAGGGTTGAGCATGGGGGTGACTACAGTATAAAAAAGGGCAACAAACTTCCCCTCACTGTCAGAATACCTGTGGACAGGTTGGAGGTATGTATATATACCTGAGCCATAAAACATGGCAACCACCATGAGGTGAGATGCACATGTCCCAAAAGCTTTTCTGCGACCAGCCATTGACTTGATGTTCAGCACTGCCCTTGCAATGTGAGCATAGGAGCCTAGAATTAGCACTAAAGGACACACTAAGATTATGACTCGGGCCACAAACAAATTGACCTCTGTTCCTCCTGTGTCCTCACAGACCATCTTCAGGAGAATAGGTAGCTCACAGAAGAAGTGATTCAGTTGGTGTCCACAGAGAGGCATGGCCATCACGAGACTTGTCTGGATCAGAGAGTTCACAAGGCCTCCCACCCAGGAGAATACAACCAATGCTCTGCAGAGAACAGGGTGCATAATGGTTGTGTAGTGCAGTGGGCGACACACGGCAGCATAGCGATCTATAGCCATTGCCACCAAAAGCACACACTCAATGCCTCCCAGTGAGAGCATTATGAAGAGCTGGGCCACACACCTTCCAAAGCTGATGGTCCTGTCAAGTCCAGAGAGATTGACCAGAAGCTGAGGCACAGTGCTGGCAGTGTAGCAGAGGTCCAGGAAGGAGAGGTGGCAGAGGAAGTAGTACATGGGTGTGTGTAGGCGGAGGTCCAGTCGAGACAGGATGATGATCACAGTGTTGCCAAAGAGAGTCAGAGAGTAGAAAATAGAAATGAAGGCAAAAAAGATGGGTTCCAGGTGAGGCCAGTCTGAGAAGCCCACTAAAATGAAACCCTCTTCTGAACTTGTGTTCAAACCTTCCATAGTCTTCCTCCTGCACTAACAGAAGAAGACAACTCAATGCTTCCTATGAAGAACATGAACTCTTTCTTAGATGCCTCAACATTTACAAATTTTACTTATGTTAATATTCTTCTTTACTTCTGTTTTTAGAGAATTTCATACACTCATGAAAAATATTTTGAGTGTATTTATTTCTGCTCCTACTCCAGCTCCTCCTAGATGCATCCTTTTCCCATCCTCTCATAACTGTATGTCCTCTCTCTTTCACAGAAAGTAACCCACTGAGTCCAATTTGTGATGTCAATATGTACATGGCTATGGGCTAACTACTACTGGAGCATGGTTGACCTACTAAAGGCTGTTCCATTAATGAAAACTGAGTCTCCCTCCCTTAGCAGTCATTAGTTTTTAATTGCTCCTTCCTCAGTTAGGGGGAGGGGCTTGTCAACCCTTCTCCCCTTCATGCTGCCATGTTGTCATTCTTGATCCTGTACACACCTTGTGCAGGCTACCACGTCTTTCTCAGTTCAGCTCTTCTCAAGCACATAGATAGATCACTGGAGTGTAGAGGTGTGGCCCTGCCTTGAATACATTCCTGTAGCCCATTTGTTCTATGACTTTAGACAGGCCACTCAACCCTCTGAAAATAAATTTTCCTTGTCTCAACATAGAAAGGATGCAGTGCCATCCTTGAGGCATTAATAACAGGATCTAAAAGCAGTAATGTGGAACCTGCTTTCAGATTCTAATGTGGAAGATGCAGCATTAGTATTCAGTGTGGTTTTTGTTTTTCTTATTTTTGTTAGGTTCTGAGATAGGCTGTCCCTGTAGTTTGAGACAGAGGATGAAACAGACCAAGTTCATTAGTCTGACTGTTTGGTTCTTCCTTGCTATATCAGACAATATTTTGAAAAATTATCATAACAAATATGTATTCTGTGTCTATAGCTTGATACACATTAATGATACAAGGAGGAGATATGTTGGTAGAAGATGCTGAGATTGCCCCTGCAGTAGAATATGGCTATGTTAAAGTAGAGAGTTAATTTTAAACGTATTTTGTCAACTCTAAGGCATTGTCTTACAATGGTATTTTAAACACTAGAAAAGTTTAAAAAGTTCACATTACTAAGCAACAGGAGAGCACTGAGAGCTGAAAATGGTCACTGATAAATAATGAAAGTGAGATATATGTATAAAAAGTTATTCTTCTTACCATCTTGAGTGCTTGGAAGGTAGAGGCTGGAGGAATTCAAGATTATTTCCAGGGTTGGAGAGATGGCTCAGAGGTTAAGACCACTGGCAGCTCTTCTAGAGGTCCTGAGTTCAATTCCCAGCCACCACATGGTAGCTCATGACTACCTATAATGAGATCTGGTGCCCTCTTCTGACCTGCAGGCATGCACACATGCAGGCAGAACACTGTATATATAATAAGTAAATAAATCTAAAAAATATTTCCAGCTGCATGGTGAATTCAAGGCCATCCAGAGCTACATAACAGTATTAGTTTGCTTTCTGTCACTGTGATAAAACACTGACCAAATACAAGTTTGGGAGGACAGGGCTTAGTTAATTTTACAGGTTATTGCTCATTATTAAGGGAATCTAGGGCAGGAACTCAAGGCAGGAGCTTGAAGTAAAACTACAGAGGAACACTGCTACTCATCTTGCTCCTTCTAGCTTGTTCAGCTACTTTTCTTGTATTGCTAAGGCCCATTTGCCTAGGGATGGTGCTGCCCATAGTGGGCTGTATCCTTCCACATCAAACATTAATCAAACAACCTATTAAAGATATGGCCACATGCCAATCTAACCTGGGCAATCCCCCAGTTGAGATTTCAAATGAACCTGTACTGTGCCAATTTGACAGGTGAGTCTAAATAGGGCAGAGACCTTGTCTTGTCTCAAAACATGGTAAAAGAGCATGCCTAAATCACTCACCCATACAACCAAGAAAACATGCAGAGCATGGATGAAGAGATTTCTATCTATGCTTAATGTGAATAATTTTTGGCACATTGATAGATGATGCTTTGTGATAAGTTTACTGAACTGAAAGGTAACCACAGACACCCAAGAGCTGAATCAATTATTTCAACAGATGTTTGATTTTTTTTTCTCATGAAAGAGAGTAAAAATGTCAACTGCAACAAATATATATATATATATATATATATATATATATATATATATATATGATAAATTATATACATATAATAACCTGTCTTATCCAAGCCAGATCTTGTACAATTTCAGATAGATTCTCATAGATCACTTCAGTTGTGCTGTTCATCTGTTACCTGTTCTGAAATTTTGCTTCTAGTTTATGTATTTAGGAGCAAAACAAAAAAAATAATCATTTGATATGCTTTTTTTGGAGATAGAGTTTCATTATTTAGCCCTGGCTAGCTTAGAGTTCTCTATATAGACCAGGCTGGCTTTAAACCTACAAAAATCCATCTGCCTCTGCCTCCTAAGTGCTGAGATTAAAGGTGTCCATCATCACACCCAGAATTTGATAAGCTTTTGGTTGGCGTTAAAGGTTGTTGACACAGCATGAAATCCTCTAACTCTGAAGGCTGTGACAAGAAGACCACGAGACTGAAGTCATCCTGGGCAACATAGTGAGACTCTGTTTCCCTACACGTAAAAATAACAATAGCAATAAGAAAAAATTCCAAATAAAACTCACCAATGTTGTTAAATAAATTTGTGTATTCCATATTTTAGTAATATAGTAAAATACATAGAATATATAAATATCTCAGGATATAGGAATATTCTCAGGGGAAAATTAACAAATCTACAGTATATCTCAGCTGGTGGCACAGCAATTTAGACATTTATGCTCTATAGTTTTAGTCATAATTTTCGAAACCACATGTAGAAATACTATATTTACAACAGCAGAAGAGCTTGGGCTTCTAATTGTGTGACATATGTATGTTAGAATCATAATCCAAAATAATTTGAAAACTAGATTGCAATAGTCATCAAAATAGGTAATAGATAAAACAGAATCAGAGAAAATTGAGCTTTGATTCAAAACCTCAGTTGGATAAATGCAACGTGAGGAGGGGGAAGAAACCTGTAACCCTAACAACTGTCTAAGAAATTATAAGACAACTTGTAAAGATGTAATGACTTAAGATTCAGCAAGAGTCAGTAGTGTTTTCCTAAGTGAATGTAGCTAAATTCAAGGTTAAGTGCGACAATTCTCCTGACAGAGGACCTGGCCTCTCCAGTTTACAACAAGACCTGAAGATCATTCCCTGCAAGAGTCTGTTCAATGTGTCATTTGCCATAAGATTTTCCTCTGTATCTCTAGCCCCTATTTCCATCTTTCATGAGGCTCTTCCTGCTACTTTGCTTCATGCATCCATTTCTTGCAAAACTCAACTCCCTGACTAATTGGATGGGTATAGTGGGAGCCCTGTCTTGCTTTGTGGGACAAAGACGTTGTCCTGCTTCCTGGGGATCTAGAATCTTAATCTAGATGCAAAGACACAGCCTGAAGCTATGCAACCTCAAGCTCAAGGAATTTTCTTTCTCTGCCCCACCAAGTGACTCCTTTTCCTGCCTAAATGAGACTTTGACTTCTGGGTGAACCCTTATGAGTTTGTGACTTGAGAGGATGTGCTGTGCTTTCTAGTTGTCAAGGCTCTGTGGGGATTGGGCTGGTCTGCAGAACCACAACGTCAATGCCCACTGGAAACACTGAGACCAGAGACTCCCTGTGTCTGACACTGCTCGCCTTGCAACTCTTCCACAGCCCATAGAGCCATTCCTTAGGAACCAGTTTCTCTGGCTCGCACTTCTTGCTAATTAATGCCTTGTAGATTCTTTTCTTCACCCTTTCTTGTGGTCATTCCTAAGGTCTGATTTGTGCCCATATGTGTTACTCACGAGAATAAACTATCCCTGGGAACTAGTTTCGTTGTTTAAGAACAGTTGTATCTCCCTTTTTCATGGATCATACCTAAGCTTCAGGTGTCTCCCATGCATTGTTTCTATTCCCGTGTTTCAGAACCCAGATAGACCCCATCACACTGCTTGTGGAACTGGTCAGCATGGAGTCCTTGTGGGAGCCCAGTGCATTCGGGTTAAAGGTGTTTGTGCAGGTTCACCAGGGTTTATTAGATCAACTCCTTCCAAACAATCAGCTTCCAGACACTAAGGAAAACATTTATGGTATGGACATTCACTGACTTTCCATAGTCCTCTAGAGAAAGTGACTAACTACTTGACTACATCAAATTCCTCTCCTGTTGATGAAATTGTCTCACTGTGTAGCCTTGGATGTCCTGGAAATTGCCATGTAGACCAAGCTGGCCTCAAACTCAGAGATCTGCCTGCCTCTGGCTTTCTAATGCTGGGATTAAAGGTGTGCGCCACCAAGCCTGACCCTGTTAGTGAAACAGTGAAATGAGATGAGGCAGGCATCCTGGTTCCTAATGACACGAGATAGGTCTCCACCCATAACCATGCACTGAAATTTAGAAAATTGCCAAGAATAGAGAGACCCTGAGAGTGTACTTTGGTCAGAAGCAATAGAGAACAGTAACATGTTCCTGGCTATAGATTTGGATCTCACCGTTGACTGTATGCACACATTCAGAGGACAACAGAACTGCTCAGTCATCTGTAAACACCCTAAGGAGGTTTTAGATCAGAAAAGAGAACACATAAAGACAGACGCTGGCCTGTATTTGTTTTCAAAGACCAGTTCTATGTTAGAGGTGAGGAACTTGCTTTGTTCCCCTAAAGCCAACATCAGACCATGGGTCAGAATTACAAGAAGAAAGATTGTGACAGGCAAAGAAGAAAGCCTGAAGAGAAACAAAGGGTTCTAAAAGTAGACTGCTTGGGAAGAGAGCTATGTTCTCGACACTCACACTTATTTGGAGTGCTCTTCAGAATTTGTAAAATTATTTCTGATTAGATGAAGGTTTGTGTTAGCAGGGTTATGACATCTCACCCTGCCATAGTCTTTACTTTTCTAATGTCAACTGTATGCTAAACTTTGAACTCCTCCTAAACTCCATGGCGCACAGCGTTTTGATTCTTCCACATTTGTCTTTTATTTTATTATAAAGATCAGTTTTTAATCTGTATTTTTCGCACTGTGTGTGTCTCTATGTCTATGAGTGATCTTTGTAAATAATGAACTTTTGATCATTGATTTCTGATGGTATACAGGATTAAACCCTTTTTCCAAGGCCACTGTTTTGATGATCTTTCCAGGTTATAATGGAACCACATCCAAACCAGTTTTTTATTCTTAACAAAGAAAAAGATCCTACTAACTCATCCCTAATCATTGTCTTTGAGTGCGATTTTATTTTCACTGTTTTTAAATTAGGTCTTCACATGTGGTTGTCCTGTTGGTGTTGGGACATTAATGCCACTATCAAAAGCAACCAGGTGCCAAATAGTATTCTGCCAATCCTCTACTTCCTGCCTTTGAACAGACCCACTTATACCCTGATCAGCCCCCACCTCTTTCATGATGGACACAGAACACAATTGTATTTTTGTTCCACAAGCTTTCCAAGAAATCTACAAGGCTCTTTAATCAAATATTCAAGAGTAACTTACTCTAAATATTGAGTATATATCCCCAAGTCAGATTTTTTATAGTCCAATTAATTGAACTTCAAAGTGTAAATTTTTCATGAACTGCACACAGAACGCAGCTACCATCTATGATGGGTACCTTCTGTGTGTACCCCTCAGAGAAATTCTTGGTTTGTTTCCATAGCTCTGACTATGCTTCTACTTTTTGGTCCTCAGTGATACTGCAACTTACTATGTACATGAGAACCTCAGTGTTTATGTTTAAAACATAGTTCACTAATTTTATGCAATTGCCAGGAAAGAGATTTAGAAAAGATTTTTTAGACCTGATGTGTAAAAGAGCAGTGTGGTTAGATGACAGAGAATGTAAGAGTTCATGGGGGATAAAATATTTTTACATTAGTTTAATGTTCTTTGCTCCCAGACTAATGACCTAACACAGCGGAGTCTAGTGCTGATAGCTTAGTGGAACATTTCTCTTTTAAGTGTGAATGTGAGTATCTCACCCAAACCCCACTTACCTGAAGTTCAAGGACAAAGTTCCTGCCTTTATCTCTCTCTGTTTTACTGGCTTCAAAGGAAAAAAGAGGTCCACTAGAGACTGGTGGCAACTTGTGATATCTGAAAGACACTCCCCTCTTTGGTTCTGCAGTGGGAAGGGCTCAGGTCAATACTCCTGTCTCTCAGAAGTCACGATAGCATATGTAGTGGGCAGTATTTGAGGCTCCCAACCTAGGACGTGAGACTGTCCACTTTCATCATGACCCTTTGAATCCAAGAAGTAGCTGGTGTGTTATCAATCCTCCATCTGAAACTAAAGCTGCACACACTAACTCTGTCCTGAGGGAACTCATATGCCTTCCTGGGCTTTGAGCCCAGGGTCTCCTGCACATTAAAGTAAGTATTCTACCACTGAGTTTTAGCCCCAGTGCCATAGAAACAGTGGAGAATGAGTTGCTTACAAAGCATGACCTTGGAGACCTGGGGCCCCACTGTGGTAATTACAGTGAACTTGACTGGCTCCAAGATCTGCCTTGCAGTCCTCAGTACTCTCTGTTCTCCCAGCTCTGTTAAACCTTTGTGACCTAGTGTGTATTCTCAGGACAACATCTTACTTGCTCATGAGATTCTGCAGCCCAAGATTTCTTCTGCTTCCTTATGTTGAGCCCTACTAACCCTTTGCCAGACAGACCAAATTCCCTTCTTCCCTCCCTCCTTCCCTTCCTCCCTTCCTTTCTCCCCCTTCTTCCTCCCCTTCTTTCCCTCTTCCTCCTTCTCTCCCTCTATTTATTCCCTTTTTCTGCCTGTGAATTTTATCCACACTTCTTAAGTTTTAAGATTAGATTACAAAGTAATAGGTCTCACCATTAGATCTTCACGCATTCGCACTTCATATTTGGCTCTTGTTTTTGTCTCTCTCCACTGCCATTTTCAATCCTCACTCATCCCTAGCTAGTTCACTTTCTTTTTCTGGTCCTATCTTCTGTTTCCTGATTGTATGTATCCCTTTACCTTCTTCATTAATATCCTAGTTAACTTTCTATTTCTGTGATAATGGCCATGACCAAAGTCAACTTGGGGAGGAAAGCATTTATTTGATTTTAAAGCTTGTAGTCTATCATTTAGAGAATTCAGGACAGAAACTCTAGGCAGGAACTTAAGCAGAGGCCATGGAGAAATTCTTATTGGCTTGCTCCTTTTAGCTTGCTCAGTTTGCTTTCTCACACAAAATAGGGCCACCTAGAAGTGGCACCACCTAGAGTGGACTTGACTACCCACCCCCATGTCAATCATTAACTTAAAAAATGTCCCACAAGCTTGCCTAGAAAATCTAATAGAGTTCTTTTCTCAAATGAGATCTCTTCTTTGTAGATGACTCTAGTTTGTGTCAAATTGACAGGAAAACTAACCATAACAATTAAGATATTTTCCTCTTTTTTTATAATGTGTTTCTGGTTTTACGAACTGTATTCACATGCATTTAATTTTAAATCTGGATTCTCTATATAAGGTAAAATATTGAATTTGTGCTTCTGAACCTGGCTTGGTTTGCTTTACATAATGATTTTAAGTTGCATGCATTTTTTTCCTCAATAAATAAAAAGAAAAGTGAGAAACCCCTTTTAATATACTAAAGAAGTGTGGGTTACACAGAGCTGCTTATCTTTGGAAACTATTTCCTGGGCTAAAGTCTAAACAGAATTATATTTGGTGGTTGTCAGAACAGAGGTGTTTTACTTGTTTATTTAAGTTTATACCAATGTTTTTGACACAGACTGCCCAGACCTCAGCACAGGTCAACAGTGTCTACTTGTGCTGATTTTAACAAAATTCAAAATTAAGGTAGAAGAAACTTATAGCAGGGAACATTGTTAGATGAAACCAGAAACCCATTTTCTTCTAGGGATTTTTGTCATCTAGTGATTCCCCTGAATAGAAGTCAAACACTGTTCAGGAAAGACTCTGTCTCATTTTCTCTTTCTGAAAAAAATGGTCTTTCTGTCTTCCTTCCATCTTTTTTTTTCAAAATTATATTGAATCTTTATTAGATTATATGTGCAGTTAAAATTGTCATAGTTTATACAGTAGTGGTCTTGATGTCTATATGATAAAATCTATTTAATAAAGTCTTAGCTGATATCTTTTAATTACAAAAAGCTTACCACCAACTTCACGTTACATAATTTTCCTTCAAGTGCCTGTACTCAGGGGTTCACATTTGATCCTATTTTATTTCCCTACACCTAGACAGAGAGTTTAAAAAATGTCCTGTGTGACTGGGGCTGTCCCAAAAGGTGTTGTTGCCTGTAGATTCAATATTTTCTTCTAGCTGGGCTGCATTGTCTGACCTCAGTGGGAGAGGAAGAGCTTAGCCTCAGAGAGACTTGAAGTGCCAGGGTGAGATGATATACAGGGAGCCCCACCAGCTCAGAGAAAAAGGAGAGAGGGGAGGGGAAACATTGTGGGAGGGGGTGACCAGGAGGAGTGGCAGTGAGCAGAATGTAAAGTGAATAATCAAAATAAATAAATAAGGTTCCTTCCTATCTGGGCCCAAGCACTGAGCAGATCCAGGGCTGCAGCTCTGCCCCCAATCTCACAGAACTCAGAGGAATCTGGCCTTGCAGGAGCTCTAACCCGGGCAGTATCTTAGGTAAGGAGAAAGCAACACCAGCCCAAAACAGGGAGTAGCTGGGACCCACTAGGACCCAGGAAGTCACTCCTGGCCCAGAGCCTTGGTTCCTTCCAGTCTGGGCCCAAGAACTGAGCAGATCTTAGGCCCCAGCTCTAACCACTTTAGCAACACCCACCCCACACAGTTCTGATACAACCAAAATAATAGGATAGACAGGCTCCAGTCAGAAACAGGGCAGGTAGCACTAAGGAGAACTAGATAGCTAAAAGCAAGCTCAAGAACATACACATCAGCAACCCAGGGTACTTGGCATTATTAGAACCTAGTTCTCCCACACAAGAAAGTCCTGACTTCCCTATATCACTAGGAAAGCAAGATTCAGATTTAAAATCACTTCTGATGATGATGATAGAGGACTTTAAGAAGGACATAAATAACATTCTCAAAGAATTTGAAAAGAACACAGGTAAACAGGTAGAAGCCCTTAAAGAGGAAACACAAAAACCCCTTGAAGAATTACAAGAGAACACAATCAAACAGGTGAAGGAATTGAACAAAACCCTCCAGGATCTAAAAATGGAAGTAGAAACAATAAGGAAATCACAAAGGGAGACTATCCTGGAGATAGAAAACCTAGGAAAGAAATCAGGAGTCATAGACGCAGGCATCACCAACAGAATACAAGAGATAGAAGAGAGAATCTCAAGTGCAGAAGATACCATAGAAAATATTGACACAACTGTCAAAGAAAATGAAAAATGCAAAATGTTCTTAACACAAGACATCAGGAAATCCAGGACACAATGAGAAGACCAAACCTAAGGTTAATAGGTTTAAATGAGAGTGAAGATTCCCAACTTAAAGGGCCAATAAATATCTTCAACAAAATTATAGAAGAAAACTTCCCTAATCTAAAGAATGAGATACCCATAAACATACAAGAAGCCTATAGAATGCCAAATAGAATAGACCAAAAAAGAAATACCTCCCATCACATAATAATCAAAACACCAAGTGCACAAAACAAAGAAAGAATATTAAATGCAGTAAGGGAAAAGGCCAAGTAACATATAAAGGCAGACCTATCAGAATTACACCAGACTTCTCACCAGATACTATAAAAGCTAGAAGATGCTAGACAGATGTCATACAGACCCTAAGAGATCACAAATGCCAGCCCAGGCTACTATACCCAGCAAAACTCTCAATTACCATAGATGGTGAAACCAAGATATTCCAGGACAAAACGAAATTTACACAATATATTTTCACAAACCTTGCATTACAAAGGATAATAGTGGGAAAGCTCCAATATAAGGAGAGAAATTATACTCTAGAAAGAGCAAGAAAGTAATTCTCTTCCAACAAACCCAAAAGAAGATAGCCACACAAAGATAATTCCACCTCTAATAACACAAATAACAGGAAGCAACAATCACTGTTCCTTAATATCTCTTAACATTAATGGACTCAATTTCTCAATTAAAAGACATAGGCTAATTGACTGGCTACATAAACAGGACCCAGAATTTTGCTGCATACAGGAAACCCACCTCAGTGACAAAGACAGACTTTACCTTAGAGTAAAAGGCTGGAAAACAATTTTTTAAGCAAATGGTCCTAAGAAACAAGCTGGAGTAGCCATTCTAAAATCTCCAGCCTGAGAACACAAAGGGAAAGACTCATGGCTCCACCTGTATAGGTAGTTGAAGGTGGTCTTGCCAGACATCAGTGGAAGTGGAGGGCCTTGGTGCCTGAAAGTTTGGATTCCCTAGTGTTCTGGAATATTGAGAGCAGGGAGGCAAGAATGGAAGGAAGGTGGGAGCACACCTTCATAGTAATTGGAGGAGGGGGAATGGGGTAAGGGATTAGGCATCAGTGGAAGTGGATGGCCTTGGTGCCTGATAGTTTGGATTCTTTAGTTTTGGGGAATTCAAGAGCAGGGAGGTGGGGATGGGAGGATGGTGGGAGAACACCCTCATAGAAACTCCCAGAATTATATGGATTAGACATGACAGAGGCAGGCCGCCAGAAGACTACATTCCAGAATTCAAACAAAAAATTATCTTGATACTAAAATTTGTTTTGAGAGTTGTATATTGCAGAATACGCAGCCTTGGTGCATCTACTCAACAAGCAAGCTGAGCAGAACTGCTTGAACCTCTGATGTCCTGCTATTTCAACTGGATGCAGTGAAGACACAGCATCAGAGGCTTATCAATTTACTCTTCCCCCTGCCCCTCTTCTAATATCTCAACTCCCGTAATCAGCTTGAAGAGCTTGAAGAGTCAGCGCCCCTATTCCCTGGGCTTGGGGACTGAGGTGGTTAATATTGGGCTGTCTTTCTAGGGAAAAGTTGTGGTTTTGTTAGAACAGGGAGGATTAGCTAGGATTTATTGCATAGCCATAACCTATTGGTAGAAATAAGTATAATTATTATTAAGATGAAGTTATAATTTCTTAACTAGCACAAAATGTACTTTGATTTAAAATTTAAGGTTTTCATTGGTACAGGCTTTTTATTGATATGAAAGTGAGATGAATATTGTTACTATCATTGGCATTGTGCCTATGTAACACATTTAGGAATACAAGACTTAGACCTAGTCCTTCTTTAACTTTTTTAACTGATTTCAGATGGTTAGACTGTGAGTTAAGAGCCTATAGTAAACTCATGGCTCTGAGTTTATTGTTAGGGTGTTTTCCATATTTTATTTAGAAATAGCTGAGAGGAGTTAACAGAAAATAGTCTAGATTGCCTTACATGGATAGTTGGTTTTCAAAATGTCAGAAGTCCACAGAATTGATGTTACAAACATTTCTGTATTAATGTCCATTGTGATTAGAGACCTGTCTGCTCCTGACAGCTTTCTGTCTTGGATTCTAAGAAGAAATTGAACATCTTTGGAGTTACTTCAGTTGTGGTAAGACAGCTACTAGGCAAAAATTGCCTCTTGTCATCTACAGACAAATCACTGTCCAGAAAAGGACACACTTGTGGAATAGTCGACTGATTATATCTGCCAAGACAGAGTAATCAGCCCTTAATAATTCTGTATCACTAAGGTCTGTCAGATGAGTTTGGGCCAGAAGGCTGAAGATCAGATGCTCCAGTGTTTTGTAGTATAGGGACTGTCCCGGGGTTCAGCAGTCTCTATAAATTGGCTAAGTTTTAGAAGCTATGCTTTGTGCTTCCCATAATTTCAGTTAACTCAGTCATTCTAGATTTCTGACGGGGTTGAAAACTTACAGTCTCATAGCCAATCTCGGCTATTTACTTTGAGAGAAAAGATTTGAGAGGATGTTTTTCAGCTGACATTCATTCTAAAGCCAAGAAAAGAGCCAGGTTCAGAACTAAGTCTTTTAGTTAGGAGGGATGACAGAGGTGTTGGTTAGTCAACAAAATGATGGACTGGGTATTGGGTCTATCTTGTACCTTACTGACACAAATTAGTATAGTTATGCTCTAATTGTATTTTAAGAGAAGAGTTTATTTTAACAGGAAGGGTGATATGTAGGAAAAGCTAAGGTGGGAGGAGTAAAGAGAGGAAGAGGAGGAGTAAGGAGAGGAGGAGCTAGGTGACAATAGGGGGGTGGGAACACGGAGGCGGATGTTCACGTGTCTCTGCCAGTCAAAGATAGTTGATATATCTAGAATGGCTATTGGGTTACACTTCTGATTGTATGAGCATCTTGTAATTGAGCATTACCAAACTTACAAAGCCTCAGATTAACACTAAAAATATTTGTATAAAAGCAAAAAGGAGAAGGGGGGATGGGATAGGGGCTTGCTAGGGAGGGGAAATGGGGAAAGGGGATGGCATCTGAAATGTAAATAATATATCCAATAAAAAATGTACAAATCACAAAAAATAAAACAAAAATAAAAAATAAAAATAAAAATAAATAAATAAACAAATAAATAGGTAGATAAATAGATAGCTAAATAAATAAATATGTCCCATGTAGCTTTGGTTCTTCCTTCCATCTTTAAGATCACAATCTCTACCTTTCTGGGAGACTTTTTCTCATTAATTACTTATTTATTCACTGTACACCCTGTTCACACCTCCACCCCAGATGTATTAACAGTTTTTGACCCATTACACAGCATTCATACTGATCAAGACACACAATTCTCTAGCATCTGTGAGTAAAACAAGGTCAACCAATTGACTTCTCTTGCACAGCTTTACAGTTCCAGTCTCTAGAACAACGTCTGACATCAAAAGGCTGTCAAAAAAGAAATCTCCTATAAAGTGATCCAAGAGTGAACTTTGCTGCAGGCAATGGCATGTGAATATCGTCCTTTAACAAGGGAGGCCCTCATGATTTCCTCTTTTTTTCCCACTTTGTTAAAACAGATCATATCTGAAATTTGATGTGCTCCGTGAAGTATTTCTGTTTGTGTTGCCTTAATTGCCACACACATCACAGAACAGCATCACTGTATTAGAAATAGGCTTCGAGATGTGAGAATACATGGCCAGGGTCAGAACTACTTAGGAGAGATGTAGGAACTCTTGGCCTCTCCCTTTGGAACAATGTTTTCTACCTGGCACCATGTTGTGAATATTGACTTGGGGATGGTGTTTTTATTCTGAGTTTAAACTTCTCTTCTTGTAGTAAATATTATTTGGGTTTTTTTTTTAACTCCTCTATGACCACATAGCTCCCAAATAAAAGACACAAAAACCTGTAGATTTACATTAAACCTTAAAGCATTAGAGCTGGGCAGATATCTACCCTTCATGTTATTTGTCTACTTTCTTGTCAATAACCCTGAAATATCACTTGCCATGTTCCACCTGGGCTGCTCCTACACCAACATACTGGTCCTAATGGCCATGCAATCATGATCCACCCACTTCAAGGCAACTTCCTCTTCTTTCTCTTCTTTCCTTTCTATGGTGTCTGCCTGACACCACAAGCCCAGGAATGTTTGCTCTGCCCCCTTTCTTCTTCCCAGTCCAGGTTGTAGGCATCTGTATTAACCAATCATGGATAACTTGGGGGGCAACATTTACAACAAAAGCTGGTATACGTGAAGATCTGCTTGTCTCGGAGCAGCAAGATCTTGGGGTACAAAATTTGGCATTTGAATACAAGCATCACCAGACCAAGTGCCTACATTCTCTCACTCCCAATTATACTTAGAGTCCATGTCTGTTCTCCATAGGACAATTGCTCTACCCCTCTCCCAGACTCAATTCTTTGAGAAGTTATGACACAAATCAACCCTTAATTTGTGCTACGTGAGGTTCTGGAAGTGTCTTAGACCACCAGTTCTAATTTTCAGATAAGGAAGGAGTACAATCATGATGCCTACTGAGGAATATCTTCTGGAGACTAATAGTCCCCTATAGGCAAAATGAGTTCTGTCATATGAGAAATATTAGACAATATTTGTATAAACTTCTGTTCCCTTCCTACCTTTTATTTGTATCTCTTCCTAGGACCTTGAACAGAGCCCCTTTCACATCCTTGTTTCTTAGGGTATATATCAGAGGGTTCAGCATAGGAGTAATTATAGTGTAAAAGAGGGCAGCGAACTTCCCTTCACCCCCAGAATACACCTGAACAGGTTGGAGATATGTGTACATGGCTGAGCCATAGAAAAGGAAAACCACCATAAGGTGGGATCCACAAGTCCCCAGAGCCTTTCTGCGCCCAGCTCTTGACTTGATCTTCAGCACTGCGTGAGCAATGTGTACATAGGTGCCTAGAATTAGTGACACAGGACAGACCAGAATTACAGCTCCAGACACAAACAAGTTGGCCTCTGTTGCTCCTGCATCCTCACAAGCCAGCTTCAGGAGAACAAGCATCTCACAGAAGAAGTGGTTCAGGTGATGGCCACAGAGAGGTATGGTCATGATGAGGCTTGTCTGAATCAAGGAGTTCACAAGGCCTCCCAGCCAGGAGGAGATGGCCAAAGTGTGGCAGAGAAGGGGGTGCATAATGCTGGTGTAGTGTAGTGGACGACACACAGCGACATAGCGGTCAAAAGCCATCACCATAAGGAGCATACACTCAGTTCCACCCAGTAAGAGCGCTATGAAGAACTGGGTCATACACCCAGCATAGCTAATGGTCTTGTCAATTCCAGAAATATTGACAAGAAGCTGAGGCACAATGCTGGTGGTGTAGCAGAGGTCCAGGAAAGAGAGGTTGTTAAGGAAGAAGTACATTGGTGTTTGTAGTCGACGATCCATTCGTGAGACAGTGATGATGGTGGAGTTGCCAAAGATGGTTAGAAAGTAGAACATTGAAATGAAGACAAAAAAGATATGCTCCAGATGAGGCCAGTCTGAGAAACCCATCAAAATGAAGCCACCTTTCAAGGTGGTGTTGAAGCTGTCCATAGACTCTTGCTCCCACAACACAGAAGACCACTCAATGCTTCCAATCAGAGCATGCACTTTGATGTCACTTGAGTACACAGAGTAACACAAAGCTATATGAAGCTTGGCACATTTGTATTCACAGTGGCCTATCTCATGTTGAGTCTGCTAGGTATCACAGTCTGAAGACATAAGAAGTCCTTGTTTTAAAATCCTGCAGTCAGCTTGGATTCCAGACAAAGTAGGACCTACAAGGAGGAGAGATTATCACTAAATTATCTACAGTGAACTGCAGCACATTATCTAATAGGAACCAGATTGGTTTCCTGATATCAGTGACGAATATAGGGCAACTTCAGCTCCACGGTTGAGAAGATAATGTGTCAGATCACACTTTAACCCGGACGTAGGCCAGGTCCTCATCCTTCGTAGTAAACACTTTACCCATTGAACCATCTCCCAGCCTCTGAATTATCTTTGAAACATTGAATTATTACTATGAATCTCTACACACAGCATTTCAGAACTTGAACATTTGATTTTATATATTTGAAAAAATCGCCAATTGTCCATATTAAATCTCCAATGTATTTGTTCCTATGCATCTATGCATGATTTTTATACCTAAATTTCTTGATCAACAATCATGTTGGTTTTTTAGTTCTTTTAAGAGTGTATAGCAGATATAGATACTAAAATATTAGCAAGAAAATATGCCCTCACTGAATTAATGTATTCATATTGCACTGCCAGAAAATGCACATACCAAAGGATTTCGTTGAAATTTAAGTCTAAGCACAGCTGAGCAGACCTCCTCTGTGTGCACAGCTGAGCAGACTCCCCCTGTGTGCACAGCTGAGCAGACCCCCCTGTGTGCACAGCTGAGCAGACTCCCCCTATGTGCACAGCTGAGCAGACCCCCCTGTGTGCACAGCTGAGCAGAGCTCCCCCCCCCCCCCCCGTGTGCTTCTTTCTGCTCATCTACTACCAGTCCAATGAGCATATCCAATGAGCACATTGTCCAAGTAGATTGATACTTCTGTGCTCTACAGGCATCTTTCCTGTCAATACTAACATAGTTACAAGTTGCCTAATTCACTGGCTATATGTCTCACCATACACAGTCACTTTAGGGTGTCTATAAAGCTTAGGTGATGTGAAAGGCACTTCTTGAACAATAAACACAACTACTTCACCAAATATGAACATATAGAAGATACCCCTTATTACAACTGAAAATGATCTTCTACATGTGGAGATTGTAGCAAAGGGCCCTTCTATCATCTGTTCTCATCTTCTTCTGTTCAACTCCAGTGACATTTATGTACGATGATGCTACAAGAGAATGAACTCTCAGAAGGCTGTCTTTCTCAATGACCAACAAGACATTTGCAGATTATTTAGCTATTTTCAATATCCTTTGGGCACAGAGATTTATCCTTTAATATCTAGGGACATTAACTGAAACACACATCTAGAAGGATGGGTGTAAAACCTGAGCAAATGGGCATAGGAACCTCCTCTCTCTCTCTCCTCCTTCACCTCACAGCCAACCCCCAGTGAAGAGTCAGCCTCTGCAAACATTCCTACTGACTAACAGAAATAGTTCTTAAAGCACCGTGTGTTAATCATCTTTTCCCACCATGTGATACATTGTACATCTATGGGTTCATGTGTGCTGTGGAATGATTGTGGAGGTCAGAGGACAAACATGAGAACTCATTGTCTCCTGCTGTATGGATCCTGGGTGTGACCCACGCAATCGTCTAGCCGGCAAGAATGCACGCGGACACATAGGATCCTCCTGCAGCACGTGTTTATTCCCAAGCGTGGAGGAGGAGAGAGAGAGAATCAAACATGGCGCTGCTTTATATACACCCTAAAGTGGGGTGGACATATCTGGTTGGCTGCTTGCTCAAATTCCCACGTGACGCCCCGGGTTGGGCGGTGATAGGCGGTCCCCTGCCACTGCACATGCGCAATACCACTTGTTACACACAAGTGTCGGATGCCAGTGTCATTGGCTCTCCACACCTGGGAATGGTGCTGATGTTATCAGTGTTGGTATTGAGCTCCTTCTGAGCCATCTTGATGGCTTGTTGTGCACTTTTAAACATCTGAAGACTAGGTGTTTCCACTAAAGACCTAAGTTTCCCAGGTATTTTTGTGGTGCTTCACCCTTCAGCTCACCCATTAATTTAGTGATATTGTCAGAATATGGTGAAACTTAAGTCTAACATGTAATTTGATTTCTTTTTTTCTGGAGAAAATGATGATGCTTCTTGTTTTCCTTCCAAACTATCTTTCTTCTTAGATCATGTATTCCTTCTTTCTCTTCTTTCTCCATCTCTTTCATTTTTTATTGAAAATAATTTTCATACAATATATTTGGATCAAACATTTCCCTCCCCTTCCTTCTTTCAGCTCTGCCTCACCTCCCCACCCAGCCACCTCCACATCTACTGTCTTTCTCTCTTTAGAAAAACTGAGACAAAACAAACAAACAAACAAACTAGAATGAAAAAGAAAAAGCACATAAAACAGACAGACATACAGAGACATAGACAGAGGCACAGACAGACAGACAGACACACACACACACACACACACACACACACACACACACACACGCATGCACACTCCAAACACTGTAAAACACAAAATCAGAAACCATAATATACAAGCAAAAATCTAGTAAGATAAAAAAATTGCCAAACAAAGCAATATGGGAAAAATATCTATTAAAAAAAAACATTACCATGCAGTTTGTTTTATGTTGGGTCTTCTGCTGGGCACGGGTTTAGATTAAGTATGATCTATATACCCAGTGAAACTCCATTGGAGAAAAACAACTTTTCCTTTACAAGCACTTATCATTTGGAGATATCATGTCAGTCAGGAATAGAACCTTGTGTTCAGTTCCGCCTTTCAGCTCTGGCACCAGTCTGATTTGACCCCGTGCATGCCCTGTGCTGGCCCTGGGCATGCCCCATGCATGCCTTGTGTGGGCCCTGTGTGTGTTACCAGTTTCAGTGAGTTCACACGTGCACCAGTCTTGTTCTGTCAGGAAGGCACTGTTTCCTTGGTGTCACCCATTTTCTCTGGTTTTTACAATCTTTCCTCCTCCTCCTCTTCCATTTAGTTCCTTATACTTTGAGGGGAGGAGTTTGATGAAGACATCCCACCAGAAGGGACAGAGGATACCAGAAGAACAAGGCCCTCTAAATCAATTGATCAGAGCTCATATGAACTCCCAGAGACTGAAGCAACAGGGCCTGCATGGGCTTGCATCAGGTCCTCTGCATACATATTATGGCATATTTTCAGTCCATGAGACTCTTAAGTAAGTGAATGAATAGGTCTCTGATACTTGTGCCTTCTCCTGGGCTCTTTTCCTTCAGTTGGTTTGCCTTGTCCAACATCAGTGTGATGGGTTTTTGTTTGTTTGTTTTATCTTACATACTAAGTATGTAAGTACCGTACACACTAAGCTTGCTTTATCTTAGATACAAAGTATCTAACATTACTTTGTTATGTTTTGTTATGGGAAGTGGATCCAGATGGGAGGGAAGGTAGGGGAGGAACTCAGAGGAAAAGACAGAGGAGAAACTAATGTCTTTTCCCCCATAGATTCTTCTGGTTGTATTCTAACAACTCTGACAATGTTCCTTTCTTCATCTCCTGGCTCTGATGTTTCCAATTTACTTTGGCACTGTAGTGTTGGAGTTTTGAAAGGAAGTTCCAAACAATTTTATATCAACTCTTACAGTTTATTTAAAACAAACCATTTGCAACTGAAAAAATGATACAGGGCAGATTTTGGATGCTCTGTATAGAGTAGAGATAGGGTGAGCAGGAGATAGAGCTCTAGTTATTCTGTGAGACACAAGATGTTTGTTTTTTTTTTTTATGAACATTAACTTGTCCACATACTGTGTGCACCCAGTACAACGGAGTTGAATGCTAACCACCTTGTGGACTATTTCTGACTTCCTAGATTTTAACCATCAAGACTGAGTAGTCACCCATTCTGCACTTACCAGGAGCCCATGACAGAGAACGACCACTCTCATCTCCAGCAATTTCATCCGCGTCGAGGAGAGATGACATCTGCTAGGGCACTGGTGGGATCTTCTGGTGATAAAAAAGGTATTTTCCACTTGGCTCCTGATGCTATCTTTGGTAAGATTGGACTCAAGTCAGAGTTACTAAGCTAGAGAAATTAGCAGAGTATGTGGTCCACCCCCTCAACAAGAGCAGAGATTGCTGATGCCAAAGCCTAGAAGGTGGGAGCATCATTCTCACCAAACTTCTGCTTTCTTAACCCCAATTCCCTTGCCTGCTTCTGAGCCTGATGTTCAGCTAGAGTATCATCACCTCATTTCCTGATCCTAAGGCCTCAATACATTTGTGTCTGGGGACATTGAAAAGGACTCTAGAAAGTAGTGGATAGTGAGTTAATTAGTAAGCATGACCTTAGAGACCTCTGAGCCCCATTGTGGCAAATTATCTCCAATGACTGTCCTCTAATATCTGCCCTACAGTCTTCAGTTCTTTCTATTCCCCACAGCCTGCCAGACCAATCTGAGTTACTCACAGTTTCTTCAGAACACAACTTCTTACTTGGTCATGGAACTCTGCAGCCGCAGGTTCCTTCCACTTCCTTACTTTGACCCCAACCCTGACCAGGCCTTCATTAATCATACAAAAGTCCATGTCTCACTTAAAGATTACCACATTCACCACACCTCAAATTTGTTTCTTCTCTGGGCTCGTGTTCAGTATGTATGTATGTATGTATGTATGTATGTATGTATGTATGTATGTACATACAAATACATAGATTATTCTCTCACATATATCTAAGATAGCATAGAGTTTGTGACAGACAGGTTAGGTGATGCAATCAGTATCCTGTGATTATGCATTGAATCTCTCTCAGGATCTATTAGCAATGTGATTATTTGCATCTGATCAGCAGAAAGAGACATAGCTTTTATTAAGAGCTTAGGATGACGTACTATTTATTTATAGACCCTTTCAGAGCTATCACTGCAATGTTGTTGGTCAGATGTTTTATCTTACGTGTCACAAGGCAGAGCTGTTTTGAATGTAACCTGGATTTTGCTCTGGTGCATTCTCTTTCAGTAAGAAAGCTGAGGTTGAATCAGTCAAGGGATAGAGCACAGATTAAAAGTGGAGGATGAAGAGTCTAGGACTGACATAAATATGTCCATGTTCACATTCATGTTCATTCGTGCTGTCAAGAGACAGCAGGACTCCATCACCACATTTTTAGAAAACAATTTATCCAGTTGAAGGAGACGAGTTGTTTCCATTTCTTGAGTGTTGTGAACAGTGCTGTAATAAACACTGGGCTGACAATTCTCTTTAGGATTTAGGCTTCATTTTTGTGTGTGTGCATATCCATTGTGGGGTCGGTATATTACATGCCAGTTCTAATTTTAATTTTTTTGGTAGAACCTCCATATTATCTTCAGCTGTAGCCAGCACAATAACAAGCTAAAACTTGGTGTTCTTTGACGAGAAGAGCAATGACCAATCAGACTACTCATGGACTACATAACTTCTCTGGGTTCCTTTTATGTAGAAAAGAAAAAAAAACTTTATTTATTGTTTATTTATTGTATGCTTGAAGAACAGAGTAGGGTCACTCCAAGTGTCAGGCCTTCTCTAGATCTTCAGAGGTTGTAGTGTCTCAGAGTTACCTGTTAGCATGCCTCCCCCAAAAGGCACACCTGAAGGCATTTTCCTTCCAGGTCTCAGATTGTCCTGCAGTACATCTGTTGGGGTCTATTGCCCTTTCTGCATAGTGTGCATGTGTTGTGTTGTGTCTGGTATGTTGTATGTGAATATGTGTGGTGTGTGTGTGTGCATGTGTGAATGTGTGTTTGTTGTATGTATAGGCATATAGTGCATGTCTGTATGTAGTATGTGTATATGTGTTATGGTGTGTTTGTGTAGTGTGTGTGGTGTGTGGACACATGTACACATGTGCACATGTGCATCTGTATGTGTGTGTGTGTATTTCTCTTGCTATATAACACAGGTTTAGGTAATTTCTTCAATGCTACTTGTTTCATGAGATTAATAGATTTCTTTCTTGCTGTTGATTGTTAAAAGTAAGTTGTTTATTTCTCATCCATTGGTATATTTCCCAAAGCTTTTCTTGTTCTTAATTTTTGTTTTGTCAAGTGATGAACAATATGTAACATGATTTCATTAAACATTTTGTTGAGGGTATCGAGATCAGTGGTTAAGAGCACTGCATCTCCTATAGAGGACCTGGTTTCCGTTACCAGCATCAAAATGATAGTGTGTAACAGCCAATTCCAGGGAATCTGACACCTGCTTCCAGCCCTCATAGATGACAGCTACACATACAATGTACATACATACATGTCAGCAAAACATACATATGTACAAAATAAATAAAGAAACCTAAAATTTTTGGTGAGTAGTTTTATAGCTTCTCATATGACATTCCAAAGACTTCTATTCTCTTGAGAAAAAAATTTACAGTCATATGAAATCTGTAAACATCTGTATGTCTATTTGTTCTAGCATGCAATTTAACGTATTTCCTGTCTGATGTTTATCTATTGGTGCAAAGAGAGTGAAAAATCCCCTATAACACTGCATTACTACATTGAGTTGGACTTGAAATACCACAAATTGACCTGTAAACTCCACCCTCTTAAGGACCAGGCAACTTCCTGAAGTGTTGGAAGTTGTAGTTTTTGAAAAAATAACAAAACCAAAATTAACTTGTAAGCCCCACCTGTCCTAGGACCGGGTAACTTCTTAGCATGTTGGGAGTTACAGTTCTGAAAAAATAACAAAGCCTCATGGGAACGTGCAGTGACCTATGACCTTTATTTATAAAAGGTCCTACAAGTGTTGTGGGCTCCTCAGCTGGGGAGTCCAGGGAGTGGCCCTGACCAAAGTCCGTCTGTTGGTCAGTATTTAATATTTAATAAAGCACGCTTCAAATTTGGCTTTAAATGGTTGAATTAATTTTGCTCTGGAAAATCTCAAGACTGACAGACTCTCATTTCCTATTTATTAACGTTTTATGTGTCTAGAAGCTCTGAGACTGATTACATGCATTTTGCATCATTATTTCCTTTTGCTGATCCGACCCTTTCATCATGACTTGCCACTGCAACAATACTGATCCTTTCGGATTTCTGGAGATCTAGTCTTGCCATTTCTGTTTGTCTGTCTCATGCACTGCACATGCCATCAAGCCTGCTGTGCATACAGGTGCCACCATGCCTGCTGTGCATGCACTGCCACCATGCCTGCTGTGCATGCACTGCCACCAGGCCTGCTGTGCATGCACTGCCACCAGGCCTGCTGTACATGCACTGCCACCATGCCTGCTGTGCATGCACTGCCACCATGCCTGCTGTGCATGCACTGCCACCAGGCCTGCTGTGCATGCACTGCCACCAGGCCTGCTGTGCATACAGGTGCCACCATGCCTGCTGTGCATACAGGTGCCACCATGCCTGCTGTGCATTCACTGCCACCAGGCCTGCTGTGCATGCACTGCCACCAGGCCTGCTGTGCATGCACTGCCACCAGGCCTGCTGTGCATGCACTGCCACCAGGCCTGCTGTGCATACAGGTGCCACCATGCCTGCTGTGCATGCACTGCCACCAGGCCTGCTGTGCATGCACTGCCACCAGGCCTGCTGTGCATGCACTGCCACCAGGCCTGCTGTGCATGCACTGCCACCAGACCTGCTGTGCATGCACTGCCACCAGGCCTGCTGCTCATGGAATGTCTTATTCTTCCCTTCATTTTGTACATTCTTGAAGAATCATATGTGTGAGTCTCTTAAATATTTATTTTGTCTCCTCAATAATAGACATCAAATAACTCATCAGCAACTACAGATAAATAGGATCTTTGTATGCTATTTGTAATTTACTTTTTTTGTGTTATAGTTCTTTCCTCTCTCTGTCTCTCTCTGTCTCTCAGCTTGTTTTCACTTTTATTGATTCTTTTGTCTCTCACACCGTGCAGCACACCCCCACTCACCTCACCATCCTTCACGTCCACTCTCTGTCTTTGCAAACCGCCCCCAACAAGAAAACAAAACCACAAATGTAAAAAGAAAGAAAGGAAAGTAAAAAACTCAAAACATCTCTCCATGGAAGCTGTGGTGTGTCACAGAGTGTCAGGCAGTGGACCCTTTTGTCCACACATCTTTCCTTGCAAATGTTCATTGCGATCAGTTATTGGTCTGTGTGATGGTTTGTATATACTTGGCCCAGGGAGTGACACCATTTGAAGGTGTAGCTTTGTTGAAATAGGTGTGTCACTGTTGGTGTGGGCTTTAAGCCCCTCGTCCTAGCTGCCTGGAAGTCAGTATTCTGCTAGCAGCCTTCAGATGAAGATGTAGAACTCTCAGCTCCTCTTCTACTATGTCTCCCTGGATGTTGCCATCTTTCTGCCTTGATGATAATGGACTGAACCTCTGAACTACAAGCCAGCCCCAATTAAATGTTGTCCTTATACGAGTTGCCTTGTTCTTGGTATCTGTTCACAGCAGTAAAACCCTAAGAGTTTGGTTCAAGGCTTCTGGCTTCTGCTACTCTATCACTCCTGGAACCTCACTGGGACTCCTCTTAACATACCCTGTTGTTGCCCTGTGTCACGGAGATCCTGCAGTCTTGGATCTGCAGGACCAACCCCTCCATGCACTCCAGCAATTCTAAGATGGGGCGGATGCTGGGATAGGCCAACTCAGCACTGGATCTGAGCCTGTGTGGAAGCTGAATTGATCAGCCCACTAGCTCTTCTACGCCAGTGCCATCAGAGTAGGGCCTCTGGCTTTGCCTAGGGAAGGATAGGACCAGTTCTTCCACTTTCATTCCTTTGGGACCAGCTCTCCTGTGGCCACACCACCAAGCTCAACTCTGCTGTGCTGTTCAGGTGAGGAGATCTTACCTGTTCTTAAGCAATTCACTACAGTTGTGAGTATTCATTACTCTTATAACGTTCTGCACTACTGACATTTTGGTTTTTGGTTACCATAAACTTTGCGGGAAGATCTTTTGATTAAGACAAACTGTTCTGATGTGAGAGTAGCATGACATAAACACAAAGATGAAAAAGAAAGAAAACGCACTAACATAAAACAACACACATTTTAGACATTTCCTAATGTAGTTTACATATTTTTATATTGTTTATTTCTTAGTGTGATATTTCTTTTTAGTTGTTTCCTATTTTAGTCTTCAAGAGAAGATGTGATTGGCTTACATACTATTTATAATTAGAGCATTCTGGTTTTGCATAAATACTTTTAGCAGTGAGATTTATATCTTATAATGTTATCTTTTTAAAAAATGTTCTTTTTTTTCAGTTTGAAAAACATCATTTAAAAAATTTTTGTTTGAAGGTCCCTATGGAAATATATTCTAGCAGTCCCCACCACCATCTAGGAAATTCTTCACTTCTAAGGGAAAGTATGTTGGGCACAGAATTCTTGACCATGTGAGAGTTATACAATACTTTATTCAACCATCTTTCTCCTATTCTTAGTTTCTTCTCTTCTTTTTACAAGCACCTTGCACAGAGCCCCCTTCACATCCTTGTTTCTTAGGGTATAAATCAGAGGGTTCAGCATAGGAGTAATTATAGTGTAAAAGAGGGCAGCGAACTTCCCTTCACTCCCAGAATACACCTGAACAGGTTGGAGATACGTGTACATGGCTGAACCATAGAAAAGGAAAACCACCATAAGGTGGGACCCACAAGTCCCCAGAGCCTTTCTGCGTCCAGCTCTTGACTTGATCTTCAGCACTGCGTGAGCAATGTGTGCATAGGTGCCTAGAATTAGCGCCACAGGACAGACCAGAATTACAGCCCCAGACACAAACATGTTGGCCTCTGTTGCTCCTGCGTCCTCACAAGCTAGCTTCAGGAGAACAAGCATCTCACAGAAGAAGTGGTTCAGGTGATGGCCACAGAGAGGTATGGTCATGATGAGGCTTGTCTGAGTCAAAGAGTTCACAAGGCCTCCCAGCCAGGAGGAGATGGCCAATGCGTGGCAGAGAAGGGGGTGCATAATGCTGGTGTAGTGTAGTGGACGACACACAGCGACATAGCGGTCAAAAGCCATCACCACAAGGAGCATACACTCAGTTCCTCCCAGTAAGAGCGCTATGAAGAACTGGGTCATACACCCAGCATAGCTGATAGTCCAATCGCCTCGGGAAAGACTGATTAGAAGCTGGGGCACAGTGCTACTGGTGAAACAGAGATCCAGGAAGGAGAGGTGGGCAAGGAAGAAGTACATGGGTGTTTGCAAATGAAGGTCCTGCTGAGTGAGAACAATAATGGTGATGTTGCCACAGAGGGTTAGAGAGTAGGAAATTGAAATGAAGACCAGGAAGATAAGTTCCAGTCTAGGCCAGTCCGAGAAGCCTACCAACATGAAACCTTCTAGGCTAAGATTGAAGCTTCCCATTGCCTCCTCCTTTCACAGACTGTAGAAGACAATCTAACACTTCTTATTGTAACAGACACTTAGATGCTCCAGAGCGGAACTAAGTTGGCTTCCCACTTTGCTTTACAGAGCAGTTAAAGCCAAAGGAAATCCTTGCATGTCTGCCTTCATTCTGCTCTGTCTCCCCTTCACATCTGTTGACTCTGCACAGGTTGCATAGGCTGGCGACACAGACAACCCCTATTCTAAACCCATTGTCAGCTTGGATTCCAGGAACATTAAGGCCTGCGGGCATGAAAGATTACCATTGAAATGTATAACATCTTCAGTGGAGATGCTGCACTTACTTCTACAGTGAAGACCTGTACTCCGGAGAAGACCATTATTTACAGATTAGCAATTTATGGGCTCACATTGCAGGACCAGAGCTGAGTCAACGATGACTGGACCACACTTTAACTAGGCTTGCTTAATTATGTGATCTCCTTGCCCCACCTCTTTCTCTATTTAAACCTCAGTCTCAAGATGAACATGTGGTCACTGGAATTCTTCGTCTGCTCCTCTTCACAGTATGCATTGACTCCATATCCTTTCTCTGCATCTCACTGTTCCTTGTCTTCAGCTGGCTTGTTGCTATTAGTGGCTGAGTCTAGCTGTTGGTACTGAAGGAGGTAGGGCTTTTGAAGTAAAAAAAAAAATCCATCATAGTGCATAGAATATGAATTAAAATATATTCCATAATGCTCCATATACACCCCAGAGTTGTAAGCTTCACATTATACTTTGCCACTCAGCTCAGCTGTACTCGTCAGGCCTGCGTTTTCTGTTCTCAATTCTATTCTTATTCAGAGCACAGACGGTTAGAGCAGCAGCTATGTGGTCTTTGCTAGAATCACTTTCCTTTTGCACCTTTGTTTTATGATTTAATTCAGGCTACCTAATGCTCTGGCTAATATATTTTCAATCCTGTGGGGATAAGGCACTGCCTACCTCACAATCTTGACTTGAGTACTGCAGAGTACCAATGTGGAATTAGCTGTTAAATTCTTGAAAACAACAACAACAACAAAGACCCAGCATTGATACTCTGTTTCTCTTTTCTTGTTCCTTTGCTTAGTCTATTAGCAAAGTGTTTCAGTAGAGTACCAGGAAGGAGTAAACCAGGATGAGTTCACAGGTTTACCCCTGACTGTGCTCATCTTCCTGAAACTCAGTGCAAAAGGATAGTGTTACAGTCTTTGAGATCCTGCTCAGACCAGCTGTCATCTGTCACAAAGGATTGGGAGCCTACAGCTCCATGGTGGGAAACCCACAAACACATATATGTTCTGTATGATGGGTCTCCCCATCATGAATATGTTATCACTTCTCACCATCTCCCCTGGGACGCGATGCTCCCTTCTCTCCAGACCTGTCTTCCTTACACAGTACTTCCTCCAGTATTTGTTGCAATTCTTCAAAGTGTGCCTTTGTGCATCTACATACTGTGACTCTTCAGCAGTAGAGATCGGAGTGACTGTAAAGACAAAATTAAAAAATGGCTCCTTACATCAGCTAAGACAGGACTATACATTAACATCACTTCCTTTCATGGCATAGCAACTCTAAATAAAATGTGTCAAGGAAAACATTTGACGCTCCCTACAAAATCAATAGAAATTAATTTTTTTCTGAGAAGAAAGATTAGTACACAATCTATATATAAGAAAGATATTAAAACGTTGCTTCTTTTAAAAAGCCATTTTCTGATTTGCTGAGATGAAACTAAACATTGTAAGGTTTTATGGTATTTGTATACAGATCTTTTACCTAAGTTTCAATCTCAGCTTAGAAGGTTTGTGTTAGTGACTTTATCCCAAGAGGCTTTGTTCTTTTCATTCTCTTGTGGATGAAACAGTGACATTAATCTTTTTTTCTGATAGTTGGTTGTCTTTGGAGGCACAGTTTGATTTTTGTGTGTTTGTACACAGTAAGTTAAGTCAGTTCTATTAATTTCATCAATTTTCTGCTGTTACTTTTGTGTCTTAAGTGTCTCCTCTTTATATTATCATGCCACTCATAAAAGTAAATAAAAGCCTTTTTATTTCTTTGTCCTGGGGAAACTGGATATTCACTTGTAGAAGGACAGAAAGAGACCTCATATCCCACATCACACATAACTATTAACTGAAAATGGGCAAGGATTTTCATGAGTATTTCAAATATAAATGGCACAGAGAAGAACTTTGATGTTGGTCTTGGTATTTCTTTTTTTTTTTAATGTATGAGAGTGAACACAAAACCAGCAACAGTGAAACACACCATGGACTGTGGGAAATAATGACATCTCTAGGTAGGCTCTTCAGTTGTGGCTAGTGGACAATCTGGTTCAGGGTGCTGGTAATGTGAAAGGCTATGCTTGTGTGTGTCAGGGCAGGGGACAGGGAATAAACATACACTTTCTATACAACACTTCTGTGAGTTAAACTGCTCTGAATTAATATCTACTTTAACAATTGTAAGAAAAATTCACATTTAAACAGGAAAAAAGGAATGAGAAATACTTTCTATGCTAAACAATAAAGTTAGTTTACTTCTGAATAATTTGCCTTGTAAGAAACATCAACAGAAGTAGTTTGAAGAAAAATAAAGTGAAGCAGATGTACATGAAGGTAGAGAATAAGAAGAGTAAGAAAGAGTAGGTATAGGTGAGGCATATTTTATTTTACTTAGTTTTTAATACTTTTTTTTATTTCATTAAGATACAATCACATCATTTACTCCCTCTCTTTCCTTCTTTCTTCTCTCTTGCTTGTCATAAATTCCTTCCTAAACTCATGGCCTCTTTGGAAGCCATTATTGTCATATATCATATAAGTAAAAACATATACATATGGTCTACTGAGTCTGGTGTTATCAGTGTATAAGTGTGTACATGTTTCTAGGGCTGACCTTTTGGTATTGGATAACCAACCAGGGACCTTATCCCTGGGGAAGACTAATTCTCCCCTCCCCCTTTTGCAGTCGTTAAGCTCTTTATTTAGGGGTGGAGCTGGTGAAATTTCCCCCATCTATGTTGTCATGTAAACATTTTTAGTCAGCTATGCTGCTGATGTTTTATGGTCATAGCTAGAAAGCACAATCTAAATGCACACTTCCTGGTCCTCTGGTTTTGATAATCTTTATACTGCCTCTCCCATGATATCTCCTTAACATTCGGTGCAGGAATTGTGTTGTTGTAGGTGTATCAGTTGAGAAAGGGCAGCACACGGTCAAGTGCTCTCCGAATTTTTAAAGATAATCTAGGAATGCCGATAAGATGATAATGGAATCTAGTCTTTTTTTAAAAAGTTTATTTATTTATTTATTTATTTATTTATTTATATTTATCGACTTCGTATCAGTACGTTGTAGCTGTCTGCAGACATACTAAAAGAGAACTTTGGATCCCATTACAGATAGTTGTGAGCCACCGTGTGTGCTGGACACTGAATCCAGGACTTCTGGAAAAGCACTCTTAAGTGCTGAGCCATCTCTCCAGCCAGACTCTAGTCTTTTATTTGGGATGTGGTGTGCAAACCTGCAGCCCTGAGACAATACAAATAATGTTGTAACCTTTTCTCTCCCTGTTCTGTCAGATTGACTCTTTTCTTCCTACCTGAGGCACTGGCCCCTGCATGACTGCTGTTGTGTGTATATTGTTTGACAAATGTGTCCTGATTGCTATTCCTTAGGGTCTTTCTGAGAATTGGCTGCATTGCAGGAACACAATATCCAAGTCCATCTGTGGTGTCATGATTCTCACGACTGCCTAGTGACTGCCTGCATTCAGCACAGTTCACCTTACTCTCTTTGCACTGTCCATGTACCCAAGGATCCAATTGCTGGAGTTATGAGACCTTTCCAATTTTTTATATATTTTCCCCCCATCACCTTTCTTTGTGCCTAGTAGCTAGGGTCTGTCCACATATGATAATCAAAACAATAAAATTACCCCTGAGAAACATTTCCATTCTCGAATGGGAATTGTAACTTACTGATCATATGAGCATAAATTTGACCTCTAGTACACCTCACACATTATTTCTTTTGTTTCATCCCCTTATTAAACATAGATTCATTACTTATACAATATAGACTGTACTCAGTTTCTTCCTTCTCTCTCTTCCCAGTTCCTCCTCACCTCCTCTCCTTTCCTATCCAATCCAGATCCACTTCCTCTCTGTCTCTCACTAGAAAATAACAGGCATCTAAGAGTTAACAACAAAACACAATAAAATGGAATATAGTTAGATAAAACAAAAACCAACATATTGAAGTTGGACAAGACAAGACCACAGAAAAATAAGAAATTCTCCAAGAGAAGGTACAAGAATCAGAGACTCACTCATTCAAACATTTAGGAGTCCCATTAAAATACTGACTGAATCCTATGATATATATTCAGAAGACTTGGTGCAGGCTTGTGTGAACCCTGTGATTGCTGATTTAGTCTCTGTGAGTTCATGTGAGCTTTGTCTAGTTGTCAAACATTATTTCTAATTCTACAGTTTAACCAAGGTCTATTTTGACTATGGTCTCTCTGGCTCAGGGCCTGGGCAGAAATGAGCCTTCCTATGGGATTCCAGTGCATGTGCGTGAGAGGTGGTGGAGAGGATGCATTAGAAAGCATATGGATGTGCAAAGACCTCCTCCCAACCGATGAGTCCCCAGACACTGAGGAAAATGGATGTTTTCCAGTGTCCTGTTCCTCAAGCAGAGGCCATTTCTTGAAAATATTGGCAGAGGTGGTACTCGGCAGACATAACTGATTCCAGACGATGCAATTGCTAATCCCAGGCATCCCTGATGTTACAAGTTACTGTCTCATAGCTTCACATTTACTGAATAGTCTGCACCATCACAGAATACTGTCTATTATACAAATTCCTGGCTGTAGAACATTGACTAAACATCTAGAATCAAAGGAGAGTGAAACTGAGAAACCATCTTTTAACGTCTTTCCTGAGAAACAGGTGTTTCTAGAGGAGCATCAGAACCTGAAGAAAGAACTTCTAAAGATAGCTGCGATCGTTCGCACCAGTATGAAAACATGTGTCCTGTGGAAAAAGCCAAGGAGTTGCCGTGCTCTTTTCCTACAGGCACAACCCAGAACAACTGAGCACATTTACAGGAAGGCAAATGTGACTCAGCAAGAGCACTTGAAAGAAGAATGAAGCTTGGCAAACGCAGCTTGTCTGCAAAGGAAGTGA
Source organism: Rhabdomys pumilio (assembly GCA_030674055.1). Taxonomy (NCBI): domain Eukaryota; kingdom Metazoa; phylum Chordata; class Mammalia; order Rodentia; family Muridae; genus Rhabdomys; species Rhabdomys pumilio. The sequence goes on from JANHMN010000002.1 coordinate 63,390,821, forward strand.
TACGCAGGCAACTTTAAAGCTTCCTGTTCTCTCGAAGAGTGTAAGATGCCCATCTAGAATACTCTAAAATGTTTCTGCATAGATGAAAGATTGTATTGGCGATTCGGTGTGTTCCAATAAGTACTCTCTTTAGTTTCATACTCTTACTTATATTTTAAAATTGTTCTCTTGCCACTGGCCTGTTTGGCACACAGAATTTTGAGTTGTGTTACAAAAGCCAGTGACTACCCATGCTCAGATTCCTGTGTATTTTCAATATGTCTATGTAAGATACTAAAGGATAACAAACTTCTTGGTCAACAACCATGTTTAACTTATTTTCTTACAGGATGCAGTTCTGCATCTTTCAGCCAAATCCATTAATTAAACTATATTGTTTGACTGTACTGGGACTAATATCCAGCTTTGCAAATTCATCTTCTCTCTGAGCAAATGTAGTCGCACAAATTCCCTCCTAACCTAACTAACTTTGTTGTTCGATCATGTGGTCTTGGAGTGGAATATAGTCTTACTTCCTCTCATTATGCCTGTAGTTGTGGCTTTTTAAATGTGTTTGGGAGATTAATATCACTGTTGTACTTATCTAGGGGATAAAACATCCTTCAACTGTACATATGGTACAGTTGTTTAGCTTGGTCTTCATGCGGGACTTTTAACAGTGGGAGCAGGGACTGTTTCTGACTCTGTTGCCTGTCTTTTGGGACCCTTTCCTTGGATTGCCTTGTCTAGCCTCAATTGGAGGGGATGCATCTAGTCTTATTGCAACCTGATATGCCAGCACTGTTTGATATCCATGGGAGGCCTCCCCCTTTCTGAAGAGAAAGGGAGGAAGAGTAGATGGGGAATGGGATGAAGGACTTGGAGGAGAAGAAGGAGGAAAAATTGCAGTTGGGACACACACACACACACACACACACACACACACACACATGTATATATATCCTGATCTGGACACTATTCCTTCTACACTACAGAGCACAGGGTTTCCTATAGTATCCTAAGAGTCTTTAAGAAGATCTCCTGGAAGACTTGTCTATCAAATGTCCACTAGCAACCCACTCATATTTCTACTATAGAAAACATAGAGAGTATAGCCAACATAATTGACATTCAAAGACTGAAATAAAAAAAAATTCCTTGTTTTCATTGTGACTGCCTCAGTCTGGAAGAAGTTTCCCCCATTAACTACTCCTCCAAGAAATTCTGATTTATTTCAGTAACTCTGACAGAACCTCTACTCTTTGTCATTTGGGTCTGATGTTTAGAATTTCCTTGGATATCAAAGCTTTGGTATCATATTACTACCATAGACAAGAATTAATTGCACAGTGTAACACCTCTTATTTTCTATATTTTAACTGTGTATCCTGAGTAGTTTGCCTAGTCCGTACTTACCTGGAGTTCAAAGCCTCCACCAATTCTGTGGACTACAAAGGAGGAGTGATGCCCACCAGTGACTGGTGATAGCTACTGATGTCTCAAAGTCTGTTTTCTCTTTGATCTTGAGCCTACCTTCAGTGGGAAGGACTCAGGTCAGAGCTTCTGTCTCAGAGAAATCATGACGGTGAATGTTCTTCCCTCAGAAGCACAGAGTGCTGATGCTATGTGCTTTCATCAGAGATGAAAGCAACAATGACAGAGTGCCTTCAACTGCTTTCTGATCCCCAAACTACACTGGCATAGTGTGACAGCATATCTTGACTATGTGTTCGTACATATATTCTTTGGTGACAATGGTAGGGGAAGGAATTTTCAAGTATATGTGGTCTTGGACACTTCTGGGACCTATTGCACCAATTAAAATTAATAGACTGTCTCTCTATGATCTGTCCTGAAATCCTTAGTTCTCTATTCCCTATGCTCTGCCTGACCAATCTGACTTACTCATTATTCTCAAAATACAACTTCTTACTTGCTCATGGGACTCTGTAGCCTGAGATACCTTCTCCTACCTACTGTGACCTCATTCCTACAGGATCTTCACCAATCAGACCAAATGCCATGTTTCACTTGAGGCCTGCCATGTTCATGACAGCTCACATGTTCCCAGATTTGTTTAAAAATAGGAATATATCCAACTAATATTTATTTCCTTGCTGCTGAGTACAATAATTTCTGAAAAAATGTACAATATATTACCATTTACTATTTTGTGTCTTATTTTTATTTCTAATAACCTTACAAATTTATACATTCACTTAAAAATAATGTAGAGAAAAAATAATATTCTTTTCATATTAAGGTAAATAAAAAGTCGATACACAGTGTTTCCTATATTCACTTAAAGAACCATACTATTCCTTAAGTAAATAGCTTTGCAGTTACTAGTCTTGTGACCTGCCATACTTGAGCCTTAGTTTCCCCATCTGTAAGATGATGGTACCATGATATATCTTGTACCACTGTTTGTAGATGCCTGGTCATTCAGTGATATTATTAAGGTAATATTAATTTTTTAGGCCTTCACTCTGACTGAAGGAACACAAAAAATATAATCTCTGATTCTAAGAAAGTTCATAATCAAAGGAAAAGAGAAGCTCAGTCAGAAAGCAGGAAAAATATGTTAAGGCTTTCTTTTCTCAGTGAACCAGTGGGTCTGCTAACAGGGGTGCAGGTCAAGACTTAGCTACAGAAGCATGGATGACTCAAAATTAGCTGGGTAACAGAAAGTTGACATCAATAAAGGTGAAAGCCACAACCCAAGATTCAGCTCACGGGCAACTCCATAGGTCCTAACATCTCTCTGCACTTTGGCTGGTCAGAGTTCCCCTCAGCAGCTGTTTACTCCTGCATAAGGCTTTCTTTTGCACTCATTTAGTTATATCTGGATCAGCCTGCAGTTGGTGCTGCCCACGTTCAGGAGTGATCTTAATAGACACAACCAGAACTTGACAAATCTCTTAAGTGTTTCTCAATGCAATCAAGATCGACAACAATCAAAGAAGCTTTCAAAATGCTATAAAATGTCTTTGGGTAGAATATGATTATGATTTTTACTAGTTTTACATAATAAAACTAGATGTTTTGGAGAGAATGATAGATTTTTCTTAATATATCAGAGTTCTGTTTACAGTATAATGAGCACATATTGATTTTAATAGCTTTGTTAAGATACAATTAAGCACATTAGGGGAGCTTGGCTCAATGGGCAACCATGTTACTGTGGAAGTGTAAGGTACCAAGATACTCAGAATCCATGTAGAAGCCAGGCGACCACATCTCCAGTACTCAGGAGACAGAAATGGGCTCTGGGGCATCTTGATTAACTGACTACCTTGAGCAACTCAGTGAATTTTGAGTTTTATTGAGAGACTCACTAAACATAGTGAAGGAGCTGGAGAGATGGCCTAGCAAATAAGAGTGCTTGCTGTTCTTGTACAGTGTTGTAGGGTATTCGCCAGAGAAGAGTGTTGAGACATGGGTTTAAGCCGATGTAAAGTCTTTATTAGCTGGCTGGTGACTACACTGGGTGTTTGGAATTTCAGTGTAGCACTGAGCCTTTCTCAGCATGATCTTTAAAACACAAAAATCATGTTCTGGTTTGACATAGTTCAGTTAACAAGACCGATTAGCCAGAAGCAGAACTACAGA
>JANHMN010000002.1:63394511-63409992 GCA_030674055.1 Rhabdomys pumilio
ACATAGTTCAGTTAACAAGACCGATTAGCCAGAAGCAGAACTACAGACGCAAATAAAAAAAAAAAAAAAAAAAAAAAAAAAGCAAAGTTACTACATTTGAGACTTTTCCAGAACTATAGATGAATTGGGACTTGGTTTTCCTTTAGGCAGATTGTGCTATCTACTTGCTGAGTTTGACAGCCTGAATGGTACTTCCATCATGGAGTCTGTTGTGCTAAGGTCTAAGGGCCTTGTTACATACAGGATCTAAGTTTAGTCTCCATCACCTTCAGTGTGTTGCTCAAAACCATCCATAAGTCCATGTCCAGAGATCCAGCTCCATCTTCTGGCCTCCTTGGGTATCTGGGCATAACATGTACATACACACATAGATATATACAAAGATATAAACATGAAAATAAACAAATCTTTTAAAACAAAGTGGAATACAATTAAAGAATATACCTAATTCCTCTACACACACACACACACACACACACACACACCTGCATACATCTATGTGCTTAGGATCATGCATACACACCCACATACACATGACACATAACATACATTGAAGTATTTTGCTAAAGTATTTTATCTTCTTTTCCTTGAAACTGTAGAGTCCATAGTCATGTAATAGTCACTCAGTCCTGGGTTGAGCATGATTGCACCAGCTCCTTTATTGAACACCACACATACAGAATAATTTATTTATCAAATAATATATACATGTGAAATGTACAATTCAGAATAAAGAGACAATGTTCTTTCTAAAAGATTGCATTTAATTTTATTTAATGTGTGCAGGTGTTTTACATCCATGTTTATCTGTATGCCATTTGTGGTGCCAGCAGACGATAGAAGAGGGCATTAAAGCCACTAAAATGGAGTTACAGACAGTTGGGAGCTGCCATGTAGGTGTTGGCAGTCAAACCCAGGTTATCTGGAAGAGTATCCAGTGCTCTTAACTGTTGAGCCATCTTATCAGTCCCTGACTTATTATTTTTTGTTATTAAAAGATTTTATCTTCTTCCCTTGGTCATTTTTGGCTGGGGCAGACACCTAGCTGGTCTGCTCCCCTGAAGATACCATATCCTGAACCTTCCTAGAGCAGCAGAGCAGTGGTGAAACCGCTGCACTAGGAGAGTGGAGAAACCACTGCACTCAGAGCAGCAGGATTCAGGATCCCAGAGGCAGATGAGTCCCAGGAGCTCTTCCACCCAGGATCTCAAGATCACAGGATTACAGAGACAACTGGACTCTGAGGGGTTCTAACACAAGCAAGATAACAGGAGAGACAGTCTCCTGTCAGAGACAGTGAGTGCAGGTAGCACTAGAGTTAGCCAAATGGTGAAAGGCAAATGCAAGAATATAAGCAATAGAAACCAACGTTACCTGGCATCATCAGAACCCAGTTCTCCCACCAAAGCAAGTTCGAGGCACCCCATAACACTGAAAAAGCAGGCTTCAGAAATAAAATCACTTCTCATGATGATGATAGAGGACTTTAAGAAGTACATAAATAACTCCCTTAAAGAAATAGAGGAAAACATAGGAAAACAGGTAGAAGCCCTTAAAGAGGAAACACAAAAATCCCTTAAAGAATTGCAAGAAAACACAACCAAACAGGTTGTTAAGGAATTAAACAAAACCATCCAGGATCTAAAAATGGAAGTAGAAACAATAAAGAAATCTCAAAGGGAGACTACCCTGGAGATAGAAAACCTAGGAAAGAGATCAGGAGTCATAGATGCAAGCATCACCAGCAGAATACAAGAGGTAGAAGAGAGAATCTCATGTGCAGAAGATACCATGGAAAACATTGACACAACTGTCAAAGAAAATGTGAAATGCAAAAAGCTCCTAACCCAAAACATCCAGGAAATCCAGGACACAATGAGAAGACCAAACCTAAGGATAATAGGTATAGATGAGAATGAAGATTCCCAACTTAAAGGGCCAGTAAATATCTTCAACAAAATTACACAGGAAAACTTTCCTAACCTAAAGAAAGATATGCCCATTAACATACAAGAAGCCAACAGAACTCCAAATAGACTAGACCAGAAAAGAAATTCCTCCCTTCACATAATAATCAAAACATCAAATGCACAAAAAAAGAAAAAAAATACTGAAAGCAGTAAGGGAAAAAGGTAAAGTAACATATGAAGGCAGACCTATAAGAATTATACCAGACTTCTCACCAGAGACTATAAAAGCCAGAAGATCCTGGACTGATATCAAACAGACCCTAAGAGAACACAAATGCCAGCCCAGACTACTATACCCAGCAAAACTCTCAATCACTATAGATGGAAAAACCAAGATATTCCATAACAAAACCAAATTCACACAATATCTTTCCACAAATCCATACGTACAAAGGATAATACATGGAAAACTCCAACACAAGGAGGGAAACTACAACTTAGAAAAAGCAAGAAAGTAATCTTCCAGCAAACCCAAAAGAAGATAGTTACACAAACATAATTCCACCTCTAATAACAAAAATAACAGGAAGCAACAATCATTTTTCCTTAATATCTCTTAACATCAATGGACTTAATTCCCTAATAAAAATATGTAGACTAACAGACTGGCTACATAAACAGGACCCAGAATTTTGCTGCATACAGCAAAAGAACCTCAGCAAAAAGACAGACACCACCTCAGAGTAAAAGGATGGAAAACAATTTTCCAAGCAAATGGTTTCAAGAAACAAGCTGGAGTAGCCACTTTAATTTCGAATAAAATTGACTTCCAAGCAAAAGTTATCAAAAAAGATAAGAAAGGACACTTCATACTCATCAAAGGAACAATCTACCAAGATGATTCTCAATTTTGAACATCTATGTTCGAAATGCAAGGGCACCTACATTCATAAAAGAAACTTTACTAAAGCTCAAAGCACATACTGCACCTCACACAATAATAGTGGGGGATTTCAACACCTCACTCTCAGCAATGGACAGATCATGAAACAGAAACTAAACAAAGACACAGTGAAATTAACAGAAGTTATGAACCAAAATGGATTTAATGATATCTATAGAACATTTCATCCTAAAACAAAAGAATATACCTTTTTCTCAGCACCTCATGGTACCGTTTCCTAAATAGACCATATAATTAGTTACAAAACAGGCCTCAACTGATACAAATATATTGAAATAATCCCTCGCATCCTATCAGATCACCAAGGACTAAGGCTGGTTTTCAATAATAAAAAAAAAAAACCAACAGAAAGCCCACATACACGTGGAAACTGAACAATGCTCTACTCAATGATGACTTGGTCAAGGAAGAAATAAAGAAAGAAATTAAAGACTTTTTAGAGTTTAATAAAAATGAGGACACATCATACCAAAACTTATGGGATACAATGAAAGCACTGCTAAGGGGAAAACTCATAGCTCTAAGTGTCTACAAAAAGAAACTGGAGAGAGCATACTCTAGCAACTTGACAGCACACCTCAAAGCCCTAGAACCAAAAGAAGCACATACACCAAAGAGGAGAAAACCGCAGAAAATAATCAAACTCAGGGATAAAATCAACCAAGTAGAAACAAAAAGAACTATACAAAGTATCAACAAAACCAAGAGCTGGTTCTTTGAGAAGATCAACAAGATAGATAAACCCTTAGCCAGACTAACCAAAGGGCACAGAGACAATATCCAAATTAATAAAGTTAGAACTAAATAAGGGAGACATAACAAGAGAAACTGAGGGAATTAAAAAAAATCATCAGATCCTACTACAAAAGCTTATACTCAACAAAACTGGAAAATCTGGATGAAATGGACAATTTTCTAGACAGATACCAGGTATCAAAGTTAAATCAGGAGCAGGTAAACCATCTAAACAGTCCCATAACCCCTAAAGAAATAGCAGCAGTCATTAAAAGTCTCCCCACCAAAAATACCCAGGACCAGATGGTTTTAGTGCAGAGTTCTATCAGACCTTCAAGGAAAACCTAATACCAATTCTCTTCAAACGATTCCACAAAACAGAAACAGAAGGAACACTACCCAATTCATTCTATGAATCTATAATTACACTAATAACTAAACCACACAAAGACTCAACAAAGAGAACTTGAGACCAATCTCCCTTATGAATATCAATGCAAAAATACTCAATAAAATTCTCGCAAACTGAATCCAAGAACACATCAAAACAATCATCCATCATGATCAAGTGGGCTTTATCCCAGGAATGCAGGGATGGTTCAATATTCGGAAATCCATCAATGTAATCCACTATATAAACATACTCAAAGAAAAAACCACGTGATCATCTCACTAGATGCTGAGAAAGCCTTTGACAAAATTCAACATCCCTTCATGGTAAAAGTCTTGATAAGATCAGGAATTCAAGGCCCAGACCTAAACACAGATAAAGCAATATACAGCAAACCAGTAGACAACGTCAAACTAAATGGAGAGAAAGTTGAAGCAGTCCCACTAACATCAGGGACTAGACAAGGCTGGTCACTCTCTCCCTAACTATTCAATATAGTATTAGAAGTCCTAGCCAGAGTAATCAGAAAACAAAAAGAAATCAAAGGAATATAAATAGGAAAGGAAGAAGTCAAAATTTCTCTATTTGCAGATGATATGATAGTATACTTAAGTGACCCCAAAACTTCCACCAGAGAACTCCTAAACCTGATAAACAACTTCAGCAAAGTGGTTGGTTGTAAAATCAACTCAAACAAATCAGTAGCCTTTCTCTACTCTAAAGATAAACAGGCTGAGAAAGAAATTAGGGAAATGACACCCTTTCACAATAGTCACAAATAATATAAAATACCTTGGTGTGAATCTAACCAAGCAAGTGAAAGATTTGTGTGACAAGAACTTCAAGTCTTGGTCCCATGAAAAACGAACACAGAAGGGTGAGGGAATGTGAGGGTGAGGAGGGGGTAGTGGGGATGGTGGGGTAGGTGCGGGCACAGCCTCATAGAAAGGATATAAGGAGGGGGGATGGGACAAGGGGTTCCTGAGTGGTGGGGGAAATGGGATAAGAGGATAAAACTTGAAATGTAAATATTATAACCAGCTACATAAAAGGGGGAAAAAGTTGTTAGAACCAACAACTTTAAAAAAAATGTCAGCCCTCTAGGAAAAAAAAATTTTTTTTCTTGACACTAAAACTTGTCCAGAGAATGGTATATTGCAGAATACACAGCCTTGGTGTATCTACTCATCAAGCAAAACGAGCAGACCTATTCAAACCTCCGGTGTCTGGGAATTCCATCTGGATGCAGTGAAGACACAGCGTCAGAAGCTTATCAATTTACTCTTTCCCCCACCCCTCTTCTAATATCTCAACGCCCGTAATCAGCTTGAAGAAGTTAAAGAAGAGTCAGCGCCCTTATTCCCTGGGCTTGGGGACTAAGGTGGTTAATATGGGGCTGTCTCTCTGGGGAAAAGTAGTGATTTTGTTGGAACAGGGAGGATTAGCTAGGATTTATGGCATAGCCATAACCTATTGGTAGAAATCTGTATAATTTAGTATCAAGATGAAGTTATAATTTCTTAAATGGTACAAAATTCACTTGGATTTCAAATTTAAGGTTTTCATTATTATAAGCTTTTTATTGAAATGAAAGTGAAATGAATATTGATACTCTCGTGGGCATTGTGCCTGTATAACACAATTAGAAATACAAGGCTTAGACTCAGTCCTTCTTTAACTTTTTTAACTGACTTGGGATGATTAGCCTGTGAGTTAAGGGACTATAGCAAATTCATGACTTTGAGTTTATTGTTAGGGTATTTTCTATATTTTATTTAGAAATAGCTGAGAGGAGTTAACAGACAACAGTCCAGGTTACCTTACATGGATAGTTGGATTTCAAAACGTCAGAAATCCATAGAATTGATGTCACAAATATTTCTATATTAATGTTCATTTTGATTAGAGATCTGTCTGCTCCTGACAGCTTCCTGTCTTGGATTCTAAGAAGAAATTGAGCATCCTTGGAGTTACTCCAGTTGTGGTGAGACAGCCACCAGGCAAGAATTGCCTCTCTCCATCTACAGACAAATTACTGTCCAGAAAAGGACACACTTGCAGAATAGTCGACTGATTATATCTGCCTAGACAGAGTAATCAGCCCTTATTAACTCTGCAGCACTAAAGTCTGTCAGATGAGTTTGGGCCAGAAGGCTGAAGATTTGATGCTCCAGTGTTCGGTAGTATAGGGGTTGTCCAGGAGTTTAGCGGTCTCTATAAATTGGCTAAGTTTTAGAAACTATGCTTAGTGTTTCTCATAAATTCAGTTAATTCAGTCATTCTGGATTTCTGACTGCATTGAAGACCTATAGACTCATAGCCAATCCAGGCTATTTACCTTGAGAGAAAAGATCTGAGTGGAGAGTTTTTAGCTGGCATTCATTCTAAAGCCAAGAAAAAGCCAGGTTCAAAACTAAGTGTTCTAGTCAAGAGAGACGGCAGAGGTTCTGGCTAGTCAACAAAAGGATGGACTGGGTATTAAGACTATCTTGTACCTCACTGGTACAAATAGGAATAATTAGGCTCTAATTGTATTCTGAGAGAAAAGCTTTATTTTAACAGGAAGAGTAATATGTAGGAGGAGCTAAGGGGGAAGGAGCACCGAGAGGAAAAGATGGAGTAAGGAGAGGAGAAGATGAAGTAGATGAGAAGCTAGGTAATGAGAGAGAAAAAGAGAGAGAAAGAGAGAGGGGGCATGGAGGCAGAAGTTCACATGTCTCCACCAGTCAAAGATAGTTTACATAGCTAGGTTGGGTATTGGGTTACACTTCTGATTGAGCATTACCATACTTATAAAGCCTTTGATTAACATTTAAAAAAATTGAATAAAAGCCAAATGGAAAAGGGGGCACGGGATAGGGGTTTTCTAGGGAGAGGAAATGGGGAAAGGATTGGCATCTAAAATGTAAATAAAATATCCAATTAAAAAAAAAAAGAAAAAAAAAGAAAAAAAAGCATAAAAAAAGAACTTCAAGTCTCTGAAGAAAGAAATCAAAGCAGATCTCAGAAGATGGAATGATCTCCCATGCTCATGGATTGGCACAATTAATATAGTAAAAATGACCATCTTGCCAAAAGCAATCTACAGATTCAATGAAATCTCCATTAGAATCCCTACTCAATTCTTTACAGAGTTAGAAAGAGAAATTCTCAAATTCATTTGGAATAACAAAAAACCAAGGACAGTAAAAACTATTCTCAACAATAAAAGAACTTCTGGAGGAATCACCATCCCTGACCTCAAGCTGTACTACAGAGCAATAGTGATTAAAAGTGCATGGTATTGGTACAGAGCGGGCAGGCAAATCAATGGGATAGACTTGAAGTCCCAGAAATGACTCCACATACCTATGTTCACTTGATCTTTGACAAAGGAGCAAAAACTATCCAGTGGAAAAAGAATAGCATTTTCAACAAATGGTGCTGGTTCAATTTGAGGACATGTAGAAAAATGCAAATCGATCCATTCTTATCTCCTTGTACAAAGCTCAAGTCCAAGTGGATAAAGGACCTTCACATAAAACCGGATACACTGAAACTAATAGAAGAGAAGGTGGGGAAGATTCTTGAATACTTGTGTTCAGGGGAAAGTTCTTGAACAGAACACCAATGACTTATACCCTAAGATCAAGAATTGACAAATGGGACCTCATAAAATTGCAAAGTTTCTGTAAAGCAAAGGACACTGTCAATAAGACAAACCATCATCCAACAGATTGGGAAAAGATCTTTACCAATTCTAAATTCCACAGAGGGCTAATATCCAATCTATACCAATAACTCAAGAAATTAAACTTCAGACAACCAAATAACCCTATTAAAAATAGGGTACAGAGCTAAACAAAGAATTTTCAACTGAGGAAACTCAAAGGGCCAAGAAGCACCTAAAGAAATGTTCATCATCCTTCCATCAGGGAAATGCAAATCAAAACAACCCTGAAATTCCACCTCACACCAGTCAGAATGGCTAAGATCAAAAATCAGGTGATAGCAGATGCTGGCGAGGATGTGGAGAAAGAGGAACACTACTCCATTGTTGTTGGGATTGCAAGCTGGTACAACCACTCTGGAAATCAGTCTGGTGGTTCCTCAGAAAATTGGACATAGCATTACCTGAGGACCCAGCTATACCGCTCCTGGGCATATACCCAGAAGATACTCCAACATATAACAAGGACACATGCTCCACTATGTTCATAGCAGCCTCATTTATAATAGCCAGAAGCTGGAAAAAAATCCAGATGTCCTTTAAAAGAGTACTGGATACAGAAAATGTGGTACATTTACACAGTGGAGTATTACTCAGTTATTAAAAACAATGAATTTGAGAAATTCTTAGGTAAATGGATGGAACTAGAAAATATCATCCTGAGTGAGGTAACCCAATCACAAAAGAATACACATGGTATTCACTCACTGATAATCGGATATTAGCTCAAAAGCTCGCAATACCCAAGATGCAACTCACAGATCACATGAAGCTCATGAGGAAGGAAGACCAAAGTGTGAGTGCTTCAGTCCTTCTTAGAAGGAGTAACAAAATACTCAAGGGAGCAAATATGGGGCTCCCATATTTGACAAAGTGTGGGACAGAAACTGAAGAAGGGATTGTCTGGAGTCTGTTCCACCTGGGTATCCATCGCATTTGCAGTCACCAAAGGTAGTCACTCATGTGGATATCAGGAAGTGCATGTTGACAGGAGACTGATATAGCTGTCTCCTTAGAGTCTGACATATTCAGAGGCAGATGCTCACAGCTAGCCATTGAACTGATCATGGGGTTCCCAATGGAGGAATGAGAGAGAAGACTGAAAGAGCTAAAAGGGTTTTCGGCCCATGGGCTGAGCAACAATACCAACCAACCAGAGTTTCCAGGGTCTAAACCACCAGCCTGGGAGCACACAGGGAAGGCTTCATGGCTCCAGCTGTATAAGTAGGGGAGGATGGCTTTGTTGGGCATAGGTAGGAGAGGATATCCTTGGTCCCAAGAAGGCTGGAAACCCAGTGTGGGGGAATTCGAGTGTGGGGATGTAGGAGTGGGGTTTGTTGGGGTAGATTCTCATAGAAGCAGTCGGAGGGGGGATAGTACAGGGGGTTCCTGGGAGGGGGAAATGGGATAAAGGGATAACATCTAAAATGTAAATTCAATATCCAATAAAAATAAAAGAAAAAAGTTTTTCTTTACATTCTGCACTCTCCCCTCCCCATCCCCATTATCCATTACTCCCTACTTCTCAGAAAAGGCTACGCCTCCCATGGGTATCAGCTAGCCTTGTATACCAAGTTACAATAGGGGTAGGCACATCTACTGATGCTAGACAAAGCAGCCCAGCTGCGACAAAGGGATCCACAGGCAGGCAATGTAGTCAGACAGCCCCTGCTCCTGCTTTAGGAGTCCCACATAAAGATCAGCTGCACACTGTTGCATACGTGCAGAGGGCCTGGGTCTTTCCCATGTATCCTCTCTGGTTGGTGGTTCAGTCTCTATGAACCCCCATGGGCCCAGGTTAGTTGATTCTGTAGGTTTACTTGTGTCCTTTACTTCTCTGGCTCCTTTGGTCCTTCCTCCCTATCTTCCACAGGGTTCCCCAATTTCTGCTTATTTTTGACTGTGTGTCTCTGTGTCTGTTTCCATCAGCTGCTGGGTGAAGCCTCTCTGATGACATTTATGCTAGGAACCTGTCTGCAAGAGTAGCAGAACATCATTAATAGTGTCACTGGTGGGCTCCCTCTCATGACATAGGTCTCAAGCTGGGCTACTCATTAGTTGACCCTTCCCTTAAATTCTACTCCATCTTTTACCTGTGCACATCTTGTAAACAGGACAAATTGTGGGTCTAAGGTTTTGTGACTAGGTTGATGTCCTAATCCCTTTGCTGAAAGTCTTGTCTGGTTACAGATAGCTGGTTCAGGCTCCACATCTCTTTGCTATTAGTCTTATCTAGGGTCACCTTCATAGATTCCTGGGAATTTCCGTTGCCCTAGGTTTCTAGTTTATCCCAGAGATGCATCCTCTCTCCCTCCATCTAACATCTCTCCCCATCTCTAACTTCCTGATCTCATCCCCACTCCCTCCCCCACCAAGTTCCCTCCCTCTATCCACCCACTGTGTGGTTTAAGTATCAGGATAATTGTAGTCTTATAAGATGAATTTGGTAGTGGTTCTTCTTTTTCTCCTTCTTTTTTTTTCTTTTGTGGAATAATATGAGGAGTATTGGAATTAGCGTTTCTTTGAAAATTTGGTAGAATTATGCACCAAAACCATCTATCAGGATTTTTTTTTTTTTGGTTGGGAGATTGAGACTTTTAATGACTGCTTCTATTCCCTTATTCCTATTTCTATTTAGACTGTTTGCCAGATCTTGGTTTAACTTTGGGAAGTGATATCTATCAAGAAACCCATCCATGTCCATTTCACTTAAATTTTCCAATTTTTGGAGTCAGGTTTTTGAAGCAAGACTTAATGACAGTTTGGATTTCCTCTGTGTCTGTTTTTATGTATGTTGTTATGTCTGCCTTTTCATCTATGATTTTGTTACTTTAGGTATTCTTGCTCTGCCTTTTAGTTACTTTGACTAAGAATTTGTCTATCTTGTTGATTTTCTCAAAGAACCAACTCTTTGTGTCATTGATTCTTTGAATTGTTCACCTTATTACTATTTTATTGATTTCAGACATGAGTTTTATTTTTCCTGCCCTCTGCTTTTCTTGAGTGTGTTTGTTTTATTCTAGAGCTTTCAGGTGTGCTGTTAAGTTGTGAGTGTGAAATCTCATTAATTTTTTTTTAAATAAGAAAACTTGGTGCTATGAACACTCCTCTTAGCACTGCTTCTATTGTGCCACATAAGTCTGGGCACATTGTATATTCATTTTCATTGAATTCTAGAAAGTTTTTAATTTCGTTTTTTATTTTTGATACAGTGGTCATTGAGTTGAGAGTTGTTCATTTCCATGAGTTTATAGTTTTTCTGTTGTTTCTGTTGTTGTTGAAGTCCAGCTTTAATTCATGGTGGTCTGATAGAATACAGAAAGTATATTGCCAATTTTGGAGAAGGTTCTGAGAGATGCTGAGAAGGTTTATTCTTTTCTTTTCTTTTCTTTTCTTTCTTTCTTTCTTTCTTTTTTTTTTGATGAAATGTTCTGTAGATATCTTCTAGGTCCATTTGAGTCATAATGTCTGTTATTTCTATTATTTCTTTGTTTTGTTTCTGTTTAGTTGACCTGTCTATTAGTGAGAGTTAGGTGTTGAAGTCTCCCAGTATTAATGTATGGGGTTTGATGTATAATTTAAGCTTTAGTAATGTTTGCTTTACAGATGTAGGTATCCTTGCATTTGGGGCATAGATAGTGCCCCAAATATTGAGACATCATCATTTTGGATTTTTCCTTTGATGAATATAAAGTGCTCTTCTTCATCTCTTTTGAATAATTTTTGTTGGAAGTCTATTTTATTAGACATAAGAGTAGCTATTCTAATGTCCAGCTTGTTTCTTGTATCTGTTTGCTTAGAAAATCTTTTTCCAGCTCTTCACTTTGAGGCAATGTCTATCTTTGATGTTGAGGTGTGTTTTTTTGTATGCAACAGATCTTGTTCTCACATCTAGTCTATTAGCCTGTGTCTTTTTATTCTCTTTCTACTGTTTCTATAGCTAAGTTATTCAGAGATTTTTATCTTAAAGAACTGATAAATTTTATCAGTTGAGGTCATATATTTTATTTAAATTATTTTTTCTTGAAAATACATTCTTTTCTTACATTGCATCCCAATCACAATTTCCCCTCCCTGCATTCTTCCCATCTTCCCTCCATGCTTCCCTTCTTCCCCAGATCCACTCCTCTTCTGTTTTGCTTCAGTAAAGAGCAGGCCTCCAAGAGACAACAACCAAACATGACAAAATAAGATACAATACGACAAGACAAAAGCTCTCATATCCAGGTTGGACAAGCCAACCCAATAAGAGCACCATCATATGCTTTTTGGTTCTTTGTTTCATTGGTGTGTGTCATGTGATTGATATGTATTGACCCATTCTTTCAGTTTGGAGAATCATATTTTTGTCATGGTGGATAGACATTTTAATGTACCGTTGGATTTTCTTTTGCTACTGTTGTACTGAAAATGCTTGTGCTTATGTTCATCAGCCTATGATTTTATTTGGTGTGTGTGTGTGTGTGTGTGTGTGTGTGTGTGTGTGTATTTATCTAGTTTTGTTATCAGGGCAATGCAGGGCTTACAGAGTGAATATGGAAGAATTGTGTGTTTTTATTTTTTTCTGGAATAATCAAAGAAGGTTCAATATTGGTTCATTATTAAGTTTGGTAGAATTTAACAGTGAGTAATCTGGTACTGGGTATTTGTTTGGTGAGATGCTTTTTAAATTACTTATTTAATCTCATTGATTGCTATTGACCTGTTGAGCCTTTATATTTCTTTATGACTCAGTCATGCTAAACTGAATGTATTCAAGGACCTGTCCATTATTAAGCTCATTGGTTTATTGTTTCTCATAGCGATCTCTCTCTCTCTCTCTCTCTCTCTCTCTCTCTCTCTCTCTCTGCATTTCTAGTGTCAGCTGGAATAGATTTAATTGTTTAGAGTTCTTGTTCTTTGCTTTCTAGCCAAGGGTTTGTCAATTTTGTTTCTTTTTTTATAACCAGGTTTTTATTTGGTTGATCATTTCTATGTATGTATAATCATATATAGAGTGACTATATATATATATATATATATTTATATACATATCACATCCATATAGATACAATGTACATGTAATATGTGTATATATGTGTAACTTATATACATACAATGTATGTGTATATGTAAAATATCTAAAACTATATAGACACACATATATGTTACCTTTATACAAAACTCTATATAAAGTCTAGAAACTGCTAATGAGAAAAAGCATACATTTGTCTAACATGGACTTAATTATGATTATCTCAGGTTGAATTATTTTTCTGCATTTTTTCTCTTTGTGGCTAAAAATTCTTTAGTTACTGTCATAGATGAGAAGGTCCATGGATACCCAAAGGTTAGAGGTTTTCATGGAGATTAAAACACCATCCCAAAAGATATAAGTTGCAAAAACAACGGTTGTGTGTGCCCTGCTCTACCAATTGTTTTATATAGGTTTTGCTATTTTTTTTTTTAGTGATCACTTTTTGTAACTGCATGCCAAATAAAAGAGTAGTACATTAGTCACAAAACTTTAGTCTCTCTTTCTCTATTAGGTACACACACACACACACACACACACACACACACACACACTAGTTGTTTAAACAGTATGAAAAGATGAAGAAGAAAGCATTGTTTCATGTATGTGGTTAGTAATTACCTTGAGCTAAGGTGGTACCAAGTGTGAATGGCTGAGTAGTAGCTAGGAAGGTAGGATCAGAAATATAATAGGCCAGGTCCAAATGCTGACCTTTCATTTAATGCTTAGGTAACTGAAAGTAACCCATGCCAAAACTTCGTAAGCTTCAGTGCCTTAGTCAGTGAAACTAATGAGGTCTAGAGAGGGAATATATCCATTTAAAATGTTGAGGAACTAATTGTGACAATGTACATTCTTCAACATAGCTCTTTTGACACAAAAGATTCGAGAAATGGGAACGAGAATGTACATTCATGTTATGTGAAGAACAAAAACATTCACTCCCCCCCCCCACCGGTGGAAGAATGTTCATAATTCAGAAGAATGCAGCAGTCAGGACAGAATAGAGCAGGGAGAAGTTGTGATGTGCTTTCAGCTCACGTTTGTTTTCCCTTCCAGCTATATTCCTTTCCAAGCTCACTTCTCTATGATAAAGTTTTGACTCTCAAGGCTGGCTGGACATACAGCTCAGTGACACAGTGATTTCCTAGCATGGTGATTCACCAGCTTCAGTAAGCAGTATTTGGGGGAAAACTGGGATGAAGAGAGGATTCTTTCTCAGAAAAAAAGAATCATAAAGTGCAGTTATATGGGATAGATTGGGGTTACAAAACCTGTCCCAGGTACATGTCACAAAACATGGTTAAGTTATTTCTTAAAAAAGTAAAGCTCAGTTTAATCATGGATTAATAGAGAGTTTATTTAACTCTCACAACTATTTGTATAAAATATTTCAAAGACTATGTAAGTACCAATTGCTACTAGAATTAGGATTTTTATCCAGCCTGAAAGATACTAAAACTTTAAAGCGACTTACAAGGATAACTACAATTTTGAAGAACCCCCATTGAAGTACATGAAAAGAAACAGGTGTGGTAGAATCTGAAGCCTGCCCCATCTCCACATCTCTTCACTGTCTCATCTCTGCCCTTACTCCCTCATTCTTCATTCCCGAGTTACTCTACCCTTTCTTTTTTGTTATACAACTTTCTCAAAGTTTGTTGTTTTTTCTCATCATTTCTATTTTCTTCTCTGTCAATGGAAGTATCTTCACCATGGTAACAAACAAACCTGTGGCCCATGTGAGTAGATTCTGATGCTTTTATTTGGTGCTGTTGTTACAAATTTTGTATTTTCTTTAAGCTAAATGAAATCATATTTAAGAGTCATGTTTGATGACTTAAATCTGACCACAGTCCCCCTTTATTTCTGTAGTAATGGGAACTAAAAGACTTGAAAGGCAGAGGTGACCTGAAAACCTAAACCCTGAGGTATGAGAGGACGCTGGGTTAATTAGGAAACAGTGCATTGACATATATATGGGAATCACTGGCTTTGGAAAAATGAGTGTTGCATTCTTGTGCAATGTTTGAATAAGTCAACTTTTACTCCTTTCTTGTAAGAACTGTAGGCATTAACAGAGAAAGAAATTAAAGAGATAATGACTTCAAGCTCTCAAAGAAGAAAGCAACAAAATTGTGAGACTTGTTGCAGGCTATTTCTTGGTTGGTAGAACAGGGTAGACTTAAGAATATGAGATATATCACAGAAAGTTGTAGTGGTCCTGTTTTTTCTCCTTCTTTTAGTCTGTGCCTCTTCCTAGCACCTTCCACAGAGCCCCCTTCACATCCTTGTTCCTCAGAGTATAAATCAGAGGGTTGAGCATGGGGGTGATGATCGTATAAAACAGGGCAATGAACTTGCCATCTCTTTCAGAATAACTGCTCTTGGGTTGCAAGTATGTGTAAATGGCTGAGCCATAGAACAGAGAAACTACCAGGAGGTGGGACCCACATGTGCCAAAAGCTTTTCTGCGTCCAGCCATTGACTTGACCTTTAGTACTGCTCTGGCAATGTGTCCATAAGAGCCAAGAATTAATGTCGCAGGGAAGACCAAGATTATGGCTCTGGCCACAAACATCTTGGCCTCCGTTTCTCCTGTGTCCTTGCAGGACAACTTGAGGAAGACAGGCATCTCACAAAAGAAGTGATTCAGTCGGTGGCCGCAGAGCGGGGTGGTCATCATGAGGCCTGTTTGAATCAGAGAGTTCAGGAAGCCTCCTACCCATGAGGCAGTAGCCAATGCCTGGCAGAGAAC
>JANHMN010000002.1:63418710-63431252 GCA_030674055.1 Rhabdomys pumilio
TTTTTTTTTTTTTTTTTTTTTTTTTTTTTTTTTTTTTTTTTTTTGTTCTAGAGCTTTCAGGTGTGCTGTTAAGTTACTAGTATGAAATCTCATTAATTTTTTTAATAAGAAAACTTGGTGCTATGAACATTCCTTTTAGCACTGCTTCTATTGTGTCCCATAAGTCTGAGTACATTGTATATTCATTTTCATTGAATTCTAGAAAGTCTTTAATTTCTTTTTTTATTTTTGATACAGTGGTCATTGAGTTGAGAATTGTTCAATTTCCATGAGTCTGTAGTTTTTCTGTTGTTTCTGTTGTTGTTGAAGTCCAGCTTTAATTCATGGCGGTCTGATAGAATACAGAAAGTATATTGTCAATTTTGGAGAAGGCTCTTTGAGATGCTGAGAAGGTTTATTCTTTTTTCTTTTCTTTTTTTTTATGAAATGTTCTGTAGATATCTGCTAAGTCCATTTGAGTCATAATGTCTGTTATTTTTACTATTTTTGTTTAGTTTCTGTTTAGTTGGCCTATCTATTAGTGAGAGTTAGGTGTTGAAGTCTCCCAGTATTAATGTGTGGGGTTTGATGTATGATTTAAGCTTTAGTAATATTTGCTTTACAGATGTGGGTATCCTTGCATTTGGAGCATAGATATTGCCCAAAATATTGAGACATCATCTTTGTGGATTTTTCCTTTGATGAATATAATAAAGTGTTCTTCTCCATCTCTTTTGATTAATTTTTTGTTGGAAGTCTATTTTATTAGATATCAGAGTAGCTATTCTAATGTCCAGCTTGTTTCTTGTATCTGTTTGCTTAGCAAATCTTTTTCCAACTCTTCACTTTGAGGCAATGTCTATCTTTGATGTTGAGGTGTGTTTCTTGTATGCAACAGAATAATGGATCTTGTTCTCACATCTAGTCTGTTAGCCTGTGTCTTTTTATTCTGTTTCTATTATTTCTATAGCTAATTTATTCAGAGATTTTTATCTTAAAGAACTGATAAATTTTATAGTTTTTAATCTGTTGAAATCATATATTTTATTCAAATTATTATATTTCTTTATGACTCAGTCATGTTAAACTAAATGTATTCAAGGACCTGTCCATTAAGTCTAGGTCATTAAGCTCATTGGTTTATTGTTTCTCACAGCATCTCTCTCTCTCTTTCTCTCTCTCTCTCTCTTTGAATTTCCAGTGTCAGCTGAAATAGATTTAATTGTTTAGAGTTTTTGTTCTTCGCTTTCTAGCCAAGGGTTTGTAAATTTTGGTATTTTTTATAACCAGGTTATTATTTGGTTGATCATTTCTATATATGCATAATCATATATAGAGTGACCATATGTATGTGAATATATATATGTGTATATATATATATATGTATGTAACATCCATATAGATACAATGTACATGTAATATGTGTATATATGTCTAACTTGCATACATACAATGTGTGTGTATATGTAAAATAAAACTATATAGACACATATATAGACATACATATAGATATATGTAACCTTTATACAAAACTCTATATAAAGTCTAGAAACTGCTAATGAGAAAAAGCATACATTTGTCTAACATGGACTTAAATATGATTATGTCAGATTGCATTATTTTTTCTGCATTTTTTGCTCTTTGTGGCTAAAAATTCTTTAGTTACTGTCATAGATGAGAAGGTCCATGGATACCCAAGGGTTAGAGGTTTTCATGGAGATGAAAACACCATCCCAAAAGATATAAGTTGCAAAAACAACGGTTGTGTGTGCCCTGCTCTACCAATTGTTTTATATAGGTTTTGCTATTTTTTTTTTTAGTGATCACTTTTTTTAACTGCATACCAAATAAAAGAGTAGTATATTAGTCACAAAACTTTAGTCCCTCTTTCTCTATTAGGTACACACACACACACACACACACACACACACACACACACACACACATATGTACAGTATTTATACAGTATGAAAGGATGAAGAAGAAAGCATTGTTTCATGTATGTGGTTAGTAATTACCTTGAGCTAAGGTGGTACCAAGTGTGAATGGCTGAGTAGTAGCTAGGAAGGTAGGATCAGAAATATAATAGGCCAGGTCCAAATGCTGACCTTTCATTTAATGCTTAGGTAACTGAAAGTAACCCATGCCAAAACTCCTTAAGCTTCAGTGCCTTAGTCAGTGAAACTAATAAGGTCTGGAGAGGGAATATATCCATTTAAAATGTTGAGGAACTAATTGTTACAATGCACATTCTTCAGCATAGCTCTTTTGACACAAAAGATTCGAGAAATGGGAAAGTGAATGTACATTCACGTTATGTGAAGAACAAAAACATTCCCCCCCGGTGGAAGAATGTTCATAATTCAGAAGAATGCAGCAGCCAGGACAGAATAGAGCAGGGAGAAGTTGTGATGTGCTTTCAGCTCACATTTGCTTTCCCTTCCAACTATATTCCTTTCCAAGCTCACTTCTCTATGATAAAGTTTTGACTCTCAAGGCTGGCTGGACATACAGCTCAGTGACACAGTGATTTCCTAGCATGGTGATTCACCAGCTTCAGTAAGCAGTATTTGGGGGAAAACTGAGATGAAGAGGGGATCCTTATTCAGAAAAAGAGAATCATAAAGTGCAGTTATATGGGATAGATTGGGGTTACAAAACCTGTTCCAGGTTCATGTCACAAAACATGGTTAAGTTATTTCTTAAGAAAGTAAAGCTCAGTTTAATCATGGATTACTAGAGAGTTTATTTAACTCTCACAACTATTTGTATAAAATAATTCAAAGACTATGTAAGTACCAATTGCTACTAGAATTAGAATTTGTGTCCAGCCTGAAAGATACTAAAACTTTAAAGCTATTTACAAGGATATCTACAATTTTGAAGAACCCCCATTGAAGTACATGAAAAGAAACAGGTGTGGTAGAATCTGAAGCCTGCCTCGTCTCCACATCTCTTCAGTGTCTCATCTCTGCCCTTACTCCCTCATTCTCCATTCCCGAGTTACTCTACCTTTCTTTTTTGTTATACAACGTTCTCAAAGTTTATTGTTTTTTTTCTCATAATTTCCATTTTCTTCTCTGTCAATGGAAGTATCTTCACCATGATAACAAACAAACCGGTGGCCCATGTGAGTAGATTTTGATGCTTTTATTTGGTGCTGTTTTTACAAATTTTGTATGTTCTTTAAGCTAAATGAAATCATATTTAAAAGTCATGTTTGATGACCTACTTCAGACCACAGTCCCTCTTTATTTCTATAGTAATGGGAACTAAAAGACTTGAAAGGCAGAGGTGACCTGAGAACCTAAACCCTGAGGTGTGAGAGGATGCTGGGCTAATTAGGAAACAGTGCATTGACATATATTTGGGAATCACTGGCTTTGGAAAAGGGGTGTCGCATTCTTGTGCAATGTTTGAGATAAGTCAACTTTTACTCCTTTCTTGTAAGAACTGTAGGCATTAACAGAGAAAGAAATTAAATAGATAATGACTTCCAACTCTCAAAGAAGAAAGCAACAAAATTGTGAGACTTGCTGCAAGCTATTTCTTGGTTAGTAGAACAGGGTAGACTTAAGAATATGAGATATATCACAGAAAGTTGTAGTGGTCCTGTTTTTTCTCCTTCTTTTAGTCTGTGGCTCTTCCTAGCACCTTCCGCAGAGCCCCCTTCACATCCTTGTTCCTCAGGGTATAAATCAGAGGGTTGAGCATGGGGGTGATGATCGTATAAAACAGGGCAATGAACTTGCCATCCCTTTCAGAATAACTGCTCTTGAGTTGCAAGTATGTGTAAATGGCTGAGCCATAGAACAGAGAAACTACCAGGAGGTGGGACCCACATGTGCCAAAAGCTTTTCTGCGTCCAGCCATTGACTTGACCTTTAGTACTGCTCTGGCAATGTGTCCATAAGAACCAAGAATTAATGTCGCAGGGAAGACCAAGATTATGGCTCTGGCCACAAACATCTTGGCCTCCGTTTCTCCTGTGTCCTTGCAGGACAACTTGAGGAAGACAGGCATCTCACAAAAGAAGTGATTCAGTCGGTGGCCGCAGAGCGGGATGGTCATCATGAGGCCTGTTTGAATCAGAGAGTTCAGGAAGCCTCCTACCCATGAAGCAATAGCCAGTGCCTGGCAGAGAACAGAGTGCATGATGGTCGTGTAATGCAGTGGACGACACACAGCAGCATAGCGATCAAAAGCCATCACCACCAAAAGCACACACTCAGTGGATCCCAGAGCAAGAGAAATGAACAGCTGGGCCACACACCCTCCATAGCTGATTGTCCTGTCAAGTCCATGGAGGTTGATCAGGAGCTGGGGCACGGTGCTGGTTGTGTAGCAGATGTCCAGGAAGGAGAGGTGGGAGAGGAAGAAGTACATGGGGGTGTGCAATCGAAGGTCAACTCGGGAAAGAGCGATGATGGCGGTGTTGCCAAAGACAGTTAGGAAGTAGAAAATTGAAATAAAAACAAAAAGGATGATTTCCAGCTGAGGCCAATCTGAAAAGCCCACCAAAATGAATGTCCCCTCTAAAGTGGCATTGAAACTGTCCATAGCCTTTCATGTGCACAAACGGCAGGGGTTAACTTAGTGTCCACAATGAAGATCATGAATCTAAACAACATTCCCTGAACCAGGCACTTTGATTTCCATGTTGCTGCTCAGTTACATCTGTTGAATAATAGTCTTTCTCATTATTATAGAGATAAGTGGATTAGAACGATAGAGCATTTGTTAGAACTTTAGCTCTCCTGCCTGTGTGTTCCAGACCTCTAGCCACGTTTTATAATTCCTTGAATCTGATACTTCTTTTTGTGAAAGTAGAGTTTGTATCTCGCCTTGCTAACAGAACAGATGTTTGTATCCAAATGTACTAACTAGGAAATTGCATTTTAAAGATGAAATGCAGGGCTGGTGTTTGTGTCAGTAGGTTTTGCTTCTAAGCACTTGAAAAGGCAAGCAAAATAAGTGATAACTGGATGTGCAAAAATACACATAGAATTATCTTCTCTTTTGCTCTCTACAAAGCACAATGTTTCTGTCTAAAGACCCATGGCTAAGCATGAAGAGAACACATGTTCATCCCCTTCTGTACATCTTTGGCTTTCTGATCAGTGTATGTGGTATGTGCAACAATCTCAAGACCTTGTTCACAGCACTGCCCTCTGACTTAAAAAAAACTGAGAAGAGTGGATCTCTGTAATTTTAAGGGGAAATTACTTACAACAAATTTGTTTCTCTTCATGAGTCATCATGCTTGGGATGTATGACATCTATTTTTTTAAAAAAAAGATTTATTTATTTCATGTGTATGAGTACACTGTCTCCCGACACACCAGAAGAGGTCATCAGATCCCAATATGGATTGTTGTGAGATACCATGTGGTTGCTAGGAACTGAACTCAGGAACTCTGGAAGAATATTCAGTGCTCTTAACTGCAGAGCCATCTCTCTAGCTCATATGGCATCTTTTAAATCAACTTATCAACCCACCTTTGAATTTCCCAGGAGAAGTTGTTCTCATCTCTCCAACCCAAAGTTCTTTGCATCAATGTTCTCCAGAATTTGTTGCATTCAATGAAAATAGTTCACATGTCTCTTTATTCTTCAAAAGCTCAGTTCCTGGGTACCACACAACATAGCGAGTTAACAGGGACATTCCATCCCTTACGGCATGCTAATGTTAATAATAATGACAAGTGCTATGTTACTGTTAGTTTCATCCAGGGCATGTAGAAGATGTAAATAACTTTGTTTTGTGTGAAACAGCTGATTTTCCTCTTCAATATATTCTCATGAAATATAATCAACCATGAACACACATTGATGAATTATAACAGTGGGATATGCATAAAATTTTTGCCATTAAGGATTAATAGTTCTTGTGGTAAAAATAGGAAAAGTATATGAACAAGTTCCTCACAAAGAAAGAAACCAGTGATTGACAGAAGTCTCACTTCTGCGTAATATGAGAACTTGTGCCAAGTTCATACATCACCTTTTCATTAAAGCTGTATTAGAAGGTCAATAATGACACCATGCTGGATCAATGCTCAAGTGAAGTATTTGAGTACTGACATACTCCTCTTTTGGAAAACATATAAACCACACGGATAAAGTGTTAGTGCACATGCCTCGTTAATCAGCACAAGCAAGGTAGATTTGATGGGGATTAAGTACTCTGAGGCATTTTTAAATTTTGAGAGATGTGTTGTATGTACTTTTAACATCTACCAGCATTCTCTAAAGACCATCCAACTGGATCTGCTGACCTCACTCAGTGTCGTGTCCTCAGCTTACAGTGCAGCATTGGAGGGGTAAAATCTCTCAATGATCACTGCTGGGTGAATTAATGAATTCTATGCCCTGGTGTTGTGAGTGAAACACCCGAGTATCTCAGGTATATTTATTTTCTGTGTAATAATTATTTTCTAATAATAATAATAATAATAATAATAATAATAATTCTTTTCTAATAATAGTTCTTTTCTGTGTAAAGAACTAACACTGCTCTATTCTCACTTAGTGATATGCTAGATGCTAGCCACTCATCTGTACATGCTAATCTCAATTATATTTATACTGTCATGTAGACATTCATAACATACTACAATTCAACAAGCATCAAAAGAATTATTATGAAAATTTCTGAATTCTAGATCCCCAAAGGCTTTAACACAATGCAACACAAGAGGTACAGTCTGTAAGCCACTTCCACAGTCTATGAAACAACACTGAACAGGCAAAATTGAACTGAACTTCAAAACGTCAGCTGGACAGAGATAGAACTGAGGGGACCATCTGACAATCATTTATGTTATAAGTAGAAACCAGAAAGTGGCCCTGGAACAGTGTCCAAAGAGTCAGCATGAATAAGTCATGCCCACTTGACTAATGGATTTTAACAAATGCAAGCTAAGATTTGATAAAATAGTGGTCCAGAACCTAAAAAAACCTTAGTTTGCGAGGAAACCCAAAGGTAATTTCTTCATGTGCAGGTTCTCAAATCAAACTTGAATAAAGCCCTGAGCTAGCTTTTTTTTGTGGGGATTTCTCTCTTTGACTCATTGATATATCATGTAAACTATTTTCTGGATACCATCTTTAGTCTTCCATTTTCTTATGAATATACCTATGAAAAATGCAAGTTTTTATAGTCTCCCTGACAAAATTAGATTAGGAAGCTGGCATCATTCAGACTTAAGATTTTAATATCTAGTGTAATGACCAATGCAGATGCATGCTTGATATTCCCGTAAACCTACAGGGATAGACTTTGTTCCAGATTAGAATATGTCCTTAGGTATGAAGCACTGCCGTTGTGTCTGTCCTATGTAGTCAGTTGGGTGTATAGATTGCCCTGATTATTTGGAGTCTGGTCTTATGTTTGAAATCTAGTGTGCAGCGAGAGTCTCAATACCATGCTGACTGGTCTTGTCAGATAGAATGTGGAGTGTTATGCATTTCCTTGTTGAAAGTTCGCTTCAAAACTCTGATAACAGAGCCAAGGACAATAAGATTGACAAAGCATGTGAATATTCTAGATGTGCAGCAGTGATTTAAATAGAGTTTTTAGATTAGAAAACAAGTGTGTGAATTTGTTACAAGCAGTACACAGAAAACACACCCACTTTCCTTCATTCTTAAAAGGTCCAAACTTAACTAACTGGTGACATTTCCAGGAAGGCAGGTTGTGACTTAATGTGAGCAGTAATGAAAAAAAAATAGAGTAATCTAAAAATACATGCTGTGAAAGAAAGGGACTCTCCTGGACCTGGACAAGGGCCTGCTCACTTAGAGCTGAAGATTTGATCAGAAAACTGCAAAAGGATCCTGCACTCATTGGCTGGTACACTGGGATGTTGGAGACTGCTTCCCAACCCTGATCTTTGTTTTGCATGTCTTTTAAAAGTTTACTTTTTGCACCAAATCTCTTTGTGCCACACAAAGAAATCTTGACATTTATGTATTTGATTTTTGGCTACAGAAAGGTCATTGGTTATCTGTGTTCAGATTTCTGTGTTTGTGTCCATGACTGTGTGCATGGTCAGTGGGTCAGTACATAATCTCCATGATTCCTTTACTGGTCAGGACTCATGTTTGAAGTTCTTTTCCAACAGCATGTGTTATTACACATTTCATGCCAGTCCACTAATTTAATATTGTCAGACTTCAGTGGAACCCTATTCAAACTGCAATATTGAATTGTTTGTCTGAGCAAGGGGTGGGTGGGAGGTTCTCAGCAATTCTTTTCTGATTACCTTCAGTGTACATTGTATTTTACAATCAAATCTAAGTCTGCTTTTTCCTCTTATGCCACACAGGATTCTCTGTCATCAGTATCTGGGCTATGAACTTGCTATCAAACCTTTTCAGGTACCAGATCAGCCTCCTGCCCCACATGCTAAGCTACAGGAGCAATGTCTTTGTGATTTGGATATTGTCCCTCCTCACTAGAACCACAGCATCCCATGCTATCTCACAGTTTACTTCAGGGTGATTTTCAATACTGAGAAGCACTCAAAACATGATGACATTGTCAGTATACTGCCACAAAATCATGGTTTGAATCCTGCTACCTGTTTTGACATGAAAAACTAAATTGACAAATTGCTTATTTTGTGTCTCTATAGAAGACTGGGTTCTGTCTCCTTGTCTATCTTTCAGAAAAATATTCCAATATTTGAAATTTTAAAATTTAATATGTTGTACATATTCAGGTAGGAGGATAGATGCCAATGAAGACTATCAATAATAAAACATGCTGTCTCATCAATTTCACATTTGTATGTGCTCCAACCAGCAAGGTGGAGAGTAGCACCCAGTGCCAATTGGCCAGTGGAATATTGTATTTCAGAATTTTAGAGTGTGACTCCTTAGCAACTCATTCAGTCATTACTCACCTAGAGTTCCAGGAGAGAGAACCATTTCATTTACTGCCCTTGATTCTGTTGGCTTGTGAGACACATTTGAGATTGTCTGTATCTAGAGAGGCTCAAGGCAGACTTATTTCTTTGATGTACTGATACCCCTTTTATGGGGTAGAGGTCTTGGGACAGGGCTCCTGTCATGGAGAAGTCATGATTAACCTAGAAGGTGTAGGTATGCCCCTGTGCAGCCAATGTTTATCCTAGCAAAGGGAGACCAGGTAGAACCTGGTGCTTTATCAGAGAACCTCTGGACTGTAAGGCTATCTATACATATTCTGACCCTCAGAGCATGAACATCTCAGTTCTGTCCTGAGGGTATTGTTTATTCCTCCTGACAAAAAGCTGTTCATCAAGAATGGCCTTGGAGACCTTTGTCCCCCACTGTGGCAATTATTTGTAGTTGGCAGGCTCTCAAAGACCTGCCCTACAGCCCTCAGGTCTGTCTATTCTCTATGCTGCTTCCAAACTAAACATCTCTATTCAACATGCTCTCAACATACCTTCCTCACTCTTGAGACTCAGCATATTGAGATCCTCATATTTCCTCTGCTTTGGCCCAAGTCCTATCAACAGTCAGATGAAATTCCTCATCTCATTTGGAATTTGACCACATGTCTCCTTCAATGGATTCCCCAGACACCACTTTTATCCTTTCCTATGTGTGACCATGAGCCAACTAAACATTTATTTCCTTGATTAAATGCAAAATAGTGTATGTCACCACCAATATTTAATGCATTATTGCTCCTTATTTTATCCTGTTTTACCCACAATAAATGTTAAAATCAATATTTTCTGTGGTAGTGCCGATTCAGGCAGAAAAGGGGCCCATGGACAGCCAGGGCACTGAGAAACTTCTCTGAACAACCTCTAAGCCTTGTTTCCTTTTGTTTCTTGAAACTTTGCCATCCCTGCAAAGAGAGAAACCATAAACGAGAGAAAGTCTTTCCCTCTAAAGGAAGGAAAGATGGCCCTTCAGCTCTAGTAATGACTCTGCTTGAAGACTAAGGTTGGTCTAGGTTTTCCAGTGAAGCATCTTTAAGGATACCCATATAATCCCTCCGGTGACTCTGCACCGCAAGTACAAATATGAATTTTTGTTTAGATAAGAAGGCTTTCTTCTCTGCCTTGACTTGGATTGTACAGTAACTATTTTTTTTTTAAAAATCACTAAATAGTACAGTATAGGAAAAATTAGTTTTCTCTAGTGAAATCTCACTGGGTAAACAAACCATGCCTCAGACAGGCTCCATGCCCAGCGGTAGATGGCTTAACCTAAAGAAGATCACATTGGCCAAAGTGCTAGCATGGAAGGAGAGGGTTCATGAAGCCCCACTCCTAGCTGAGGAACCACTGATCATTGATAATTGCTGGTAGAGCCAGTATCAGATTTCCTCAAGAATATGTTCCTGGAAAGTCTGCACATGGTCTCACAGATGGTGCTGCACATATGCCCTAGAGGCAAATAAGGGGACACAATGGGTTTAAAAGCAAAGCACATAAAATTGGAAGGGAAAGGTGTAGTGTAGCCTGTGTCTTTTTATTGGGGAATTGAGTCCACTGATGTTGAGAGATATTAATGACCAATGATTGTTAATTCCTATTATGTTGATGTTGGTGACAATTGTGTGTGTGTGTGTGTGTGTGTGTGTGTGTGTGTATGTGTGTGTGTGTTCATGCGTGCAGGTGTATGTATGTCTAATACTCTTTTTTTGGTTTTGCTGATGTGAAATTATTTATTTCCTGTGTGTTTTCTTGGGTGTAGTTAGTTTCCTTGGGTTGGAGTTTTCCTTCTATTACCCTCTGTAGGGCAAGATTTGCGGATAGATATATATTTTTTATTGGATATTTTATTTACATTTCAGATGTCATCCCCTTTCCCCATTTCCCCTCCCTAGAAAACCCCTATCCCATGCCCCCTTTTCCTTTTTGCTTTTATACAATTTTTAAAAAATGTTAATCAAAGGCTTTATAAGTTTGTTAATGCTCAATCAGAAGTGTAACCCAATACCCAACCTAGATATATCAACTATCTTTGACTGGTGGAGACACGTGAACATCTGCCTCTATGTCCCCCCTCTCTTTCTCTCTCTTTCTCTTTCTCATCACCTAGCTTCTCCTCTCCTTCTTCTCCTCCTCTCCTTACTCCTTCTCTTCCTCTCCGTACTCCTCCCACCTTAGCTCCTCCTACATATCACCCTTCCTGTTAAAATAAAACTTTTCTCTCAAAATAAAATTAGAGCATACTTATGCCAATTTGTACCAATGAGGTACAAGATAGTCCTAATACCCAGTCCATCATTTTGTTGACTAACCAGAACCTCTGTCATCTCTCCTAACTAAAACACTTAGTTCTGAACCTGGCTTTTTTCTTGGCTTTAGAATGAATGTCAGCTGAAAACCAGTGGATAGATATTTTTTAAATTTTATTATGTCACGAAATATCTTGTTTTCTCCATCTATGGTGATTGAAAGTTTTGCTGGGTATAGAGTCTGGGCTGACATCTGTGGTCTCTTAGATACTGCCTAGGTCCTTCTGGCTTTTAGAATCTCTGTTGAGAAGTAGGGTGTAATTCCAATAGGTCTGCCTTTGCATTGTAATATTCTTTCTGTGTTCTGAATATTTAGTATTTTGATTATCATGTGGTGGGAGGATTGCCTTTTCTGGTCCAATATATTTGGTGTTTTTATGCCCAGTTTTCAGGAACCCCAGGAGACCATCAGAGATTACAACACCAATGCAAATACACAAGAGTCTTTATTATTCAAGTCCAGACTCCAATGCTTCGAGTAATGCTTCAAGTAAATGCTTCAAATAATGCTTTATTATTCGAGCCCAGATTCCTTCCCTGCTCAGCAGGTTAGGAATGTGACACTTGGGTCTAGCGTTTTGGGGTATACATGGGAGATACAGAAGCTGGGGCTTTTGAGCCTTGGAATTATACGATTGGGTAGGGGGTAAAGGAATGCTATCCTTCAAAACTGATCAAGTTTGTTTGGACAGCAAGGTGGGACAAACACCTGGAAAAGGACCTTTTTGACCTTGAAAGAAATAACTCATTTCAGTATCAGAGGCTAATGCAGTTTTACAAGCTGGCTATAGTTGTCTGGGAACACTTGGTTGTCTCTTTCCCATAGCTCAAGAATGGGGCTCTTATCACTCTTGAGGCATTAATTTTCTTCCTCCTTCATAGGCAGGAGACATCTGTACTGAGTGGGGAGTGCTGGCTGTTTAACTCTGCACCAGGGACCAGCACGGAAGGGAGTGTGAGACTTGGCACCAAGGGCTGACCTAGAGGTGAGCAGGCTTCCTTTTGTCTCTTTAGTCTCCCTTCTGCTAGTAACTTCAGAGGCCAATCTTGGGCTTTCTGAGATCTGGGTTGTCTGTGCTAATTTGCTGATACTGTGACCTCCTTACCATCAATTGAATAGTTCCCAGTCTCTCTTTCATGTACTGAAAAAGCTTATTGATAATTCATGGTAGTAAAAACTAGGTATTCTATTATCATGGAGGAGTAAAAGAATAATCAAGGGTCCCATGAAGGTGGAGATGACAGTTGTTAACTAGGGGGAGGAATCGAACAGTGAGTGGTACCAACATTTGGAATTTTCTCTTTCCCTCTGGCA
>JANHMN010000002.1:63437899-63453947 GCA_030674055.1 Rhabdomys pumilio
CTCTCTCTCTCTCTCTCTCTCTCTCTCTCTCTCTCTCTCTCTCTCTCGTCTGGAATACTGTTAGCCAGAAGGACTTTGGCCAAATATCTGTTCAATATCTTTCTTGTCTAAATCTTTTCATCTTTAGTTCCCTATTATGGTACAACCTCCACTAAATCTCTCAATGACTTTTCTCCTAATCTTTCTAACTTCTGTAGCTTCCTTCTAATGCCTGTTGCCAACTGATTTATAAACATCAGCGTTACTGTGTTAGAATTCTCTGCTTCCTTAGGGTCTAGGTGCATGTATCGGTGGTGGAAAGCATCCTGTAATCTGCTTGAGAAATGTTGCTGGGGCTTCATTATTCTCCTGTCTGACATCATAAACCTTAGTCAAATTCGTGGGTTGCAGAGAGGATGCCCTGAGACCAGCCATTAGAGACTCAGAGATGCTCTCTACCTTCACCCATATTTTAGTCCCAAGCTAGTCTCCTAGGGGGAAATCCATCATCTATATCAGCAGGGTTCTTTTGGGCTTCCAACATGATGCGTTTCTTTTACTCGACAGTAAAGAGATCTGCACGAGCTGCTGACAATCATCCCAAGTGGGCTGATGGGTGAAAAGGATGGTGTCTAACAGGCCAATGAACTCTCTAAGGATGTCAGAGAATCTGGCATTCTCTCTCCTCCAATTAATAAAGATCAGCAGTAAGGAAGGGACAGTAATGGTGGGGTTGATTCCCTAGTTGGTTGAGTGGCCCTGTGGCCCTTAGGGGTAAAACAGTGGACTCTGCCTCCAGCTCTATAGCCTCAGGAGGTATCACATGCCTGCTTCGAGTTCCCTGTACTGGCAACCCCGTCCATTTCTGAAGAGACACTACTGGGGCAGAAGGTTTCACCTGGGCTTCCTCTGGTGGAAGTGTGGGCAGTACTGGGGCGGGCACCTTTGGAATTGAGGGTGATGCCGAAGCTTGGGTGTAAGGCAGGGGAAAGAGGACATCCTCAGGCATGCTGTCCTGTAAGATGGAATAGAGGCATGGGAACTTCCTGTTTCCGTTCTACTCCCACGAAGGGCAACACTGTTCCTGATGGTGAAGAAGCGTTAGCAAGGGGGAAGAGAAAAGACTTAACCCAAGGCAGTTGGATTGGTAACCAAATCCTTCCAAACTGCTATATAGGCAACCTGATCAGGGTGCCCCTGTGCCTTTTGGATATGTCTTCTCCGGCCAACATCGTGGAGAAATGAAAGGTCCCCTCTGGTGGCCAGCCAGCTTCAAAAGCTGCCTACTCCTAGTACTCGGTCGTCTTCCCTTCCTCACACCCACAGAGAGATTGGGAGCTCTAGCCCTGACTTCCTTAAAGTGAGCTAAAACAACATGGAGAGGGTGAGACTCAGTGTGTTCCATAGAGTCCATTAAAGTCCGGTCGAAACCAAAAACTACAAGAAACACAGCAGACAAACCCACACACATGCAATAGCCATGTCTCGATTGGAACCAGAAATAAATTTAAACACGGGAACTCACAAACTCTCTCCTCCGAAACTGGAGGTGACACAGGGAGGAAAGTAGCCTGTGACGAGGCTTCCCTTCCTGTATCACAAGTTCCCACCAACATGTAATTGATATACCCTTGGGATCAGGAACGTCTTTCTGACCCCGCAGTGGTGATCCTCCAGTGCATATGTTGTTAATCACCCTCTGCCGCTTGTTCAGACACCCCGAGGCTCTTCCAACACTGAAAGCAAGAACGGACACAGACAGTACAGAAATACGACACTCACCACTCACCCACCGGCACTAGACTCTACAGTCTCAGATTCTGGGGGTCTGCTGGGGAATCCTGGTGCACGAGTCCCCAGAATGCTACACCCAGTTAACGAGAACCCCAGGGGGCTGCCAGAGATCATAACACCAATTCAAATACACGGGAGTCTTTATTATTGCAGTCTGGACTCGGGTTGCAGCCTTCTCTGCTCCTCAGGTTAGGAACGTGATGCTCAGGTTCGGGTATATGTGGGAGATTCACAAGCTGGGGAGCCTTGGCATTACGTGATTGGGTGGAGGGTAAAGGAATGAAGGAATGCTATCCTTCAAAACTGACGTTTGATCAGACAGCAAGGTGGGATCATACATCTGGAAAAGGACCTTTTTTTTCCTTTTGACTGCTCTTTATTTTTTTTAATTGGATATTATATTTACATTTCGGATTTTATCCCCCCCATCCCCCCCACCACCCAGGAATCTCCTATCCCATCCTCACTCTTCCTGCTTCTATGAGGATGTGCCTCCACTTACCTCCCCACCTTTGAATTCCCCTCCTACTCGGTGTTCAGCCTATATGGGACCAAGGATCTCTTCTCCCACCTATGCCCGACAAGGCCATCCTCCCCTACATATACAGATGGAGTCATGGGTCCCTCCCTATGTGTTCCCAGGCTGGTGGTTTAGACCCTGGGGAGCTCTGGTTGGTTGGTATTGTTGCTCTCCTCATGGGGCCACCAACCCTTTCAGCTTCTTCAGTCTTCTCTCTAACTTCTCCATTGGGAAACCCTTGATCAGATCAGTGGTTAGCTGTGAGCATCTGCCTCTGAATATGTCAGACTCTGGCAGACCTCTAAGGAGACAGCTATATCAGGCTCTTGTCAGCACCCACTTCCTGACATCCACATCAGCATCTACCTTTGGTGACTGCACATGGGATGGATACCTAGGTGGAATGATCTCCAGACAGCCCCTCCTTCAGTTTCTGTCCCACACTTTGTCTCCATATTTGCTCCCTTGAGTATTCTGTTACTCCTTTTAAGTAGGACCGAGGCATCCACACTTGGTTTCCCTTCTTCATGAGCTTCATGTGGTCTGTGAGTTGAATCTTGGGTATTTCAAGCTTTTGGGCTAATATCCGCTTATCAGTGAGTAAATACCATGTGTGTTTGTTTGTGATTGGGTTACCTCACTCGGGATGACATTTTCTAGTCCCATCCATTTATCGAAGAATTTCTCAAATTTGTTATTTTTAATAGCTGAGTAATACACCATTGTGTAAATGTACCACATTTTCTGTATCCATTACTCTGTTAAAGGACATCTGGTTTTTTTCCAGCTTCAGGCTATTATACATAAGGCTGCTATGAACATAGTGGAGCATGTGTCCTTGTTATATGTTGGAGCATCTTCTGGGTATATGCCCAGGAGTGGTATAGCTGGGTCCTCAGGTAATGCTGTCCAATTTTCTGAGGAACCAACAGACTGATTTCCAGAGTGGTTGTACCAGCTTGCAATCCCACCAACAATGGAGGAGTGTTCCTCTTTCTCCACATCCTCTCCAGCATCTACTATCACCTGAGTTTTTGATCTTAGCCATTCTGACTGGTGTGAGGTGATATCTCAGGATTCTTTTGATTTGCATTTCCTTGATGACTAAGGATGTTGAGCATTTCTTAAGGTGCTTCTCAGCCATTCGAGTTTCCTCAGTTGAGGATTCTTTGGTTCTCTCTGTACCCCATTTTTAATATGGTTATTTGGTTGTCTGGAGTCTAATTTTTTGAGTTCTTTGTCTATATTGGATATTAGCCCTCTACCGGATGTAGGATTGGTAATGATCTTTTCCCAATCTGTTGGTTGTTGTTTCGTCTTATTGACAGTGTCCATTGCCTTATAGAAGCTTTGCAATTTTATGAGGTTCCATTTGTCAATTCTTAATCTTAGAGCATAAGCCATGAAAAGGACCTTTTGACCTGGGAAGAAATAACTCATTCTATTATCAGAGGTTAATGCATTTTTATAAGCTCACCACAGCTGCCTGGGAACACCTGGTTGTCTCTTTCCCATAGCTCAAGAACAGGGGCCTTATCACTTCAGGGGCATTAATCGTCTACCTCCTTCAAAGGCAGAAGACATCTGCATGGGGACTAGCATGGAAGGGACTTCGAGACTCAGTGTCAAGGGTTAAAGCAAAGACAAGGGCAGGCTGCCTTTTGTCTTGGTGCTAAGGGCTGACACAGAGGCTAGTGGGTTACCTTTTGTCTCTTTAGTGTTTTGTAAGCTTCTTGTGTATTTATAGGCAACTCTTTCTTTAGGTTGGGGAAATTTTCTTCTATGCTTTTGATGAAAATATATTTTGGGGCCTTGGACCTGGGAATCTTCTCCTTCTTCTATTCCTATTATTGTTAGGTTTGGTCTTTTAATAGTGTCCCAGATTTCTTGGATGTTTTATGTCAGAAAATTTTTAGATTTAAGATTTACTTTGATTGATGCATTGTTTTCTTCTATTGTATCTTCTACACCTGAAATTCTCTCTTCTATTTCTTGTATTCTTTTGGTGATGCTTGCATTTGTGGTTCCTGTTCTCTTCCCTAGGTTTTCCATCTCCAGGATCCCCTTAGTTTGTGTTTCTTTATTGATTCTATTTTTATTTTCCTTTCTTGAACTGTTTTCTTCATTTTTCTTCATTCATTTAATCGTATTTTCCTGTCGCTTCTCTATCTGACCAGCAGACAGGAATGACACAACTCGGAGTTCTTCTCAATGCAGTTTATTCAGGAACCCTTTACAATCTTTTCCCTGGAAGCCCCCGATCCCCTTAACAGCCATCCTTTTATCCCCCTGCCTGTCCCATTCAGAACCTCCTATGTGGGCATGCCTCATTGGTGCATGTCAAATGGCCTGATTCTGCGTGGCAGTGAGTCTGCGCAGTAGTTCAGTGGTCATGGCTCTGTCAGGGAAAGGAGCGCTTGAAACTCTTCAGGCACTATTTTAGCTGGCTATGCCATCGCACCTGCTCCTCACAATTCCCCCTTATTTATTAATTTTGGCAGAGAGTGCCTGTCTTAGGTGGCCCCTTTCAAGCAGTGCTCCTTACCCATCATGGGGAGTCAAACAGTTTTGGTTTGGTCCCTGTCTTAGGTTGGTAACGTGCCCAAAGAGTCTTACCCGTCATTGACTACCTCTCTAGCATCCCAAGCCACACTTGAGGAAACTGTCCCGTCTCCACTGCTGCAAACGCTTGTACAATTATGGCCTGAGATGTTTCCTGTCAGGCTTTTATCTGACGCATGCACCAAAAGGCAAGGCAACTGATGAGGGCCAGGCACATAGCAACCTCCCAGATTCCCACCCACTTCTTGATGTGGGACATTGCTTGAGGAGTCCAGCTTGTCAATCCAGAGGCCAAGGAGGCGTCCACTCTGGTCGAGTTAATGTGAACAATGGACTGTCGTAATTCTCTAGATCAATTTTCTGTAAAAACTGAGAAAGGATTTTGGAAAGATTACTAGCATGGCTTATATTCTGAAAAGGCATGGAGGTAACACATATAAAAGAAATACTGAGCTTTCAAAGGTGAGACTTCCATAACAAAAACTAGCATTGCTCCTTATTGCTGGTAGCATCCACATCAGCAGAGGAGTCTTCCTTAGCATTTCCATTCCTGTCTTCTTGCTGTATAACCCTGGTAAGTCTTTCTGGAACCCAAATTGCCTGATGTTGATCCTGAGGAAACACACAAACCGACCCTCTCGCCCACACCAATACTGGGTCAGGGCCACTCCATTTTTCTGTCAATATGTCCTTCCACATTACCATGCCTTTGTGGGTAGCATCGGGATCAGCATGGCAATCAGCTGCAGACCGTCCTTGCTTATCCAGAGTCAAAAAAATTTAGGGTAAAGAGGGCTATAGCCACTCTCTCTCTAGGCTTGTGGTCGGAGGATATTTTCCCTCTTTGTTTAAGAAGACAATCCTTTAGGATGCAGTGTGCCTGTTCAGCAATGCCCTGCCCCTGAGGATTATAGGACAAACCATGGTTAAGGTAAACTCCCATGGTCTTACAAAAGGACACAAAAGAAGTAGAGGTTTACGCTGGTCCATTATCTGTCTTTAAACATTTAGGAATGATCCAGGCTCCCCAGGCTTCAAAACAATGAGCAATGACATGGCAAGCCTTCTCCCCAGAATTCAGGGAGGCAAACATAATTCCAGAAGAAGTATCTATAGATACATGAATATATTTTAATCTTCTGAACTCAGAGAAATGGGTGATATCCATTTGCCATAAATGTAGGGGGTGTAGGCCTCGGGAATTAACCCCGATTCCCATCTGGGGTAACAATGGGGCACAAGCTTGGCAAGTTTTCACTATATCTCTAGCATCAGCATGAGGAATGCCAAATCGAGATGATAGGGTTTTAGAATTTACATGAAAATGGCTATGAAAGTGTCTTGCTAACTCCAGGGTATCATAGATCGCAAAATTTGCAAAATTAAAACAAGTCTTTGAAGCTTTATCAACAATATCATTTCCTTCAGTCAACAGACAAGGTAAACCATATGGGCACGAATATGTTGAACAAAAAAGGGTTGTTTCCTATTCCAAATAAGAAATTGCAAATGGGTAAATAACCTTCCTATGGTGAACTTTAGGTTTATTTTACCTATAATTTCCAATTGTTTATTAGCATTTACTACATATTGACTATCAGATATCAAATTAAAGGAACAAGAAAATCATTCAAAAACCTTTATCACAATCTGTAATTCTATAACTTGAGGGGATGCTGGAGGAAATTGGATGGTTACAGGCAGCGATCCTGCAACCAAAAAATGCTCCACATCCTGTCTTAGAACCATCTGTAAAAATAGTAGGGCAATTTAACAAAGGCTTTCTATGGGTGGTCTGTGGAAAGACTGTAGGGTGAGCATTAATCAATTGTAGTATAGGGTTCTTTGGAAAATGATTATCCATTGTCCCATTAAAAGTACATCTCAAAATTGCCCAATCATCCACAGTGGCCGTCAACACTTTGAGTTGAGTGGCTGTATATGGTACAATTAGGCTTGTAGGTTGTATGCCAAAGTGTTGAACACTTTGACGAATTCCCAGCATGGCTAATTGGGCTACTGCAGTTGGATGATGAGTGAGTGTCTGAGCAGGAGAAATTTTCAGATGCACCCAAAGTAAAGGGACCCCTTGCCATAATACTCCTGTAGGCTGAGATTCAGTTGGCAATATGCATAATGTAATATCCTGGGATTCATCTCTATGCCTGAAGGCTGCATTTTGTATGCCCTTTTCCACTAATGTTAATGCCATTCTAGCTTCATTAGTCAAATGTCTAGGGGAGTTGAGGCCCGAATCACCTGGTAAAATATCATATAATGGCTGTAATTGTTTATTAGACAATGAGAGATAGGGTCTAAGTCACTGTATATCTCCCAACAATCTTTGAAAATTATTCAAGGTACGCAAATTATCTGTACGAATCTGGATTTTTTGAGGAATTTCTTGTCCTAAAGATATTTTTGTTCCTAAATAATTAACCACAGAGCCCTTTTGTACCTTCTCAGGAGCTATCACTAACTGTTTCTTTCTTAAACTTAACACAACAGCTCTATAGGCTTTATCAAGCATCTGCTTGGTAGGGGCAGCAACAAGAATATCATCCATATAATGATAACATTTGATTTTCAAACAATTCTGTCTGACTTCTTTCAAGGTGGCATCAACATACAGTTGACACATAGTGGGACTGTTGGCCATGCCTTGTGGCAATACAACCCATTCATATTGCTGATCTGGCTCTTCATGATTCATGGAAGGGACTGTAAAAGCAAACCTAGCCGTATCCTTTTGATGCAATGGGATTGAAAAGAAACAATCTTTAATATCTAAAACTATGACAGGCCAATTTTTGGGCAATGCGGAGGGTAAAGGCAGACCTCGTTGTACCAGTCCCATCAAAATAATTTGTTTATTAATTTCTCTTAAATCATGTAGAAGTTTCCATTTCCCAGATTTTTTCTTTATCACAAAAATGGGTGTATTCTAAGGTGATGTAGATGGCTGCAGATGGCCTAACAATAATTGTTCTTTTACCAGCTCTTGTACAGCTTGTAATTTTTCTGAGGGGAGTTGCCACTGAGGAACCTACACAGGCTCCTCAGATTTCCACGACATGAGAATAACATCCTCAATGGCCCTTATGAAAAACCCATTCCAGTTCTATCTTGCTTCTGTTTTATGGGCATGGGAGAAGTTCGTCCTTGCAATCTTTTCCCCAGTCCTTTTCCTGGAATGTAACCCATGCCAGACATTATGTGATGAGATTGTGGGCTATATTCCTTCTCATTAGTTAACACATAGCCCATGTCTTTCAGGAGATCCCTTCCCCATAAAGAAACAGGAAGCCCCATAACATAAGGCTGGAAAACTCCAGAATGTCCTTCATAATCTCTCCAGTGTAACAATCGAGAACTCATCTCAGGCTCCTTGGCGTATCCTAATCCCCTTAACATCTGATTTGAGTTTTGTTTAGGCCACCCCTTGGGCCAATCCTTAATACTGATTATGCTGTGATCAGCGCCAGTATCCAAAGGCCAGAAATTGATTTTCCTTCTACAAATAAATTTATTAAGGGCTGAGAATCAAGATTCAGGGAACAAAATATGGAATCAGTTCCAGTAGAGCCAAAACCTTTGGGTCCAAGCTCAACATTCTTTGCAGGAAATCAATCATGGCAACTGGGTAATAGTAACACCTGTGCTATTCTATCTCCAGGAGAAATGGTGGACACTTCTCTAAGGGAGGACACCATAATCTTTACTATTCCCATATAGTCTGGATCAATCACCCCAGGATGAATTATTAAGCCCTGTAAAGTGATGGAGCTCCTTCCTATAATCAAACCCACTGTGCCGGATGGTAACAGTCCCTGAAAATGTGTGTCAACCAATTGAGGGCCCATCTGAGGTGTTAATACGAGTCTGGAGGTGGAACAGAGGTCAAGTCCTGCACTTCCTGCTGTGGCTCGCCATGGCAATCCCATTGCATTGGAGGTCTCAGGGTTGGCCAACTCTTGGCTACTGCCCCATATATTTGAGGACTCTGAGGTTGGGGGCCCTGTGGCAAGTTTTTTGGCCTGGCTCCTCTATATCCAGCATTGATAGGCTGTCCATTGATATCCTTTATGGATCTGCATTCATTCGCCCAGTGGTTCCCCTTTTTACATCTAGGGCAAAGACCAGGCACCCCTCTGGGGCCATCCAGGACTTGAAATTGGGGACACTGTAGTTTTAAATGTCCCGACTGACCTCATTTAAAGCATTTTCGACTTCTAGGGTTGTTTTGACTTCGGGTCATCTGTATAACAGCGGCTGCCAACCCGGCATTAGAAAGAGGCCTTCCTAGCTCTCTACAAATTTTCATCTACACCTCTAGCCCTTTGCTCTTATAAGGATTAATAGCCTGTCTACATTCTCTGGTACATTGTTCAAAAATCAGTTGCTTTAATAGTGGCATAGCTGAGTCAGGATCCCCAAAAATTCTTCCCCCTGCCTCCACCATTCTAGCCACGAAGTCAGCAAATGGCTCTGCTGATCCCTGAACAATCTTGGTTAGGTTTCCTGACACCTCACCTCTATTGGGAAGAGATTTCCATGCTCTAGTCCCTATATTATTGATTTGCTCATATACTTGCAAAGGGTAATTTGTTTGTTGATTTGCAAATCTGCCATGGCCCAACAACATGTTCTGGTCCCAGGCCTGCTGGTCATTAGTGGCATTTACAGCAGCCTGCTCCTCTGAGAGCTCTATAAAGTAGGCCTTTCAATCTAAGTATTGGCCAGGAGATAAACAAGCTCTAGCCAAATTCTGCCAATCACTGGGTGTCATGCAATATCTATGGAGGGACTCCAGTTGAGAAACCACAAAAGCAGCACTAATGCCGTATGCTCTGACCCCCTCGGCCAGTCTTTGAATAACCTTCCAATCAAGAGGCTCATGGTGCCGATTGCCTTGGGCGTCTTGAAATACTGGGAAACACTGAGCCCATAGTTCCCTCCAGGCTTCAGGGCAAAAACTCCATCCTGATTCTCTAGTAGGAGCATACGGAGGTGGCTAAGGCCGCTCTGGTGCAGAGGGTTCTATATCCAGTTTCGCTTCCTCTAGATCTTATGCCAGCTTCTCTAACTCGGTTTCGGAAACCTCTTCTTCCTCAGAACTTTCTTCGTTCTCAGACTCTTGAGATCACTCCTCTTTCAGTTGCTCTAGCACATCACTACCCTCTTCTAACTCTGCAGTGCATTTCCCTTCTCTGTCCTCAATGCAAGATCTCACCAGTTTCCACACAGGCTTTACTCTGTTGGCTAGTTCTCCTTTTTCTTCAGCCGACTTAAGATCTCTTCGTAACTTCTCCCAACTGGGTAGTGTGAGGTGCCCCGAAACTGAAAACCAGGGTGCAACCTTGTCTATAGCCTGTAAAAAATTTTTTCCACGGTGGCCCTTTTTAGACCAACCCCTCTCACTTTTAGCAAGCCACGAAGAACATGCTGCAGTGACTGTAAGGATGATGAATTTCCCATGGTACAACTTGTCCCAAAGCCAGGAACCTTTTTAGGTCTCAAAACCGAGAACTTGCCCTTGTCCCACTTGCCTGGGAACTTTATAGTCTCTGAACCAAGAACTTGCCCTTGTCCCACTTGCCTGGGAACTTACCAGCTAGCTGCCCTGACTGTGCTGAGTTCTGAACTCCCCGTACAGGCCACCATTTGTCGCTTCTCTATCTGACCAGCAGACAGGAACAACGCAACTTGGAGTTCTTCTCAACGCAGTTTATTCAGGAACCCTTTACAATCTTTTCCCTGGAAGCCCCCAATCCCCTTAATGGCCTTCTTTTTATCCCCCTGCCCCTCCCATTCAGAACCTCCCACGTGGGCATGCCTCATTGGTGCATGTCAAATGGCCTGATTCTGCGTGGCAGCGAGTGTGCAGTAGTTCAGTGGTAGTGGCTCTGTCAGGGAAAGGAGGGCGGCGCTTGAAACTCCGCAGGGGCCATTTTAGCTGGCTGTGCCATCACACCTGCTCCTCACATTTTCCTGTATTTCTTTAAGGGATGTTTTTTTCATTTCCTATTTAAAGGCTTCCATTATTTTCATAATATTAGATTTAAGGTCATTTTTCTTGTGTTTCAGCTCAGTTAGGATATCCAGGGCTTGCTGTTGTAGGATAGCTGGACTCTGGTGGTATCATATTGCTCTAGTTGTAGATTGTGCTCTTGTGCTGGCCGTTATCCATGTAGGTTTTGCGGTTATTGCAGGTTTTGGATGCTGGTTTCTGAGTTTATCTTTGTTAGATGGTGTAGTTTTTGGTTTTTGAACTTCTCTTTCCTCTGTCTTCTGACTTGAGTGGCCTGAGATTCTGGAGACTAGTAGAGTCCAGTAGAATGTCTCACCTGAGAATTTTATGGTATGTGGGTTCTGCATGGCCTCTAGGGTGTGGGGTGCTAAGCTTGCCTCTGGGGTCCTAATACCAGTGTGGCCTGGTATTCCTGATATTGGTGGTCTTCAGAAAAACAGTTGGAGTTGTAGGCCAGAAAATGAAGTCCAGGGGTTCAGTGCTGGGTATGTTTTAAAGAGGACTTGGTGACAAGGGCTAGGGGAGGGGTCTTACTTGGTTGTCCCTGGTGGCAGCAGGCCATGCTGTGGGCTGGAAAATGGAGTTCAGGGTACAGCGTGCAGTTTACTGATGTTGGGTGTGCTTTAAGAGGACATCCTGATTTATTCTTTACTGTTAGTTCAGTATCCTCAAGGCATGAGGAGGTCACCAAGTGAACACTCTTCTTTGGGGACTCAGACCTGAGAAACAGTGTAACCCAACACTGCAGAGATAAGAAAGAACGCATGAGAAGTGCCTTGGCAATGAGAAAGCCTGCATCTGCTCTGCCACTTGACGTCCAGTTTGTATCCTGTGACGTTGAGGAACTTACTATTTTTAACAGTTCTTTTGGTGAACTTTAAAGCTTTTTATTTACATAAAGTGATGTTGTACTCCCATAGTAACAATTGGTTGTTCTCATATTTAATTTGGGTGAACTTTAATTTATTTTTTTTTGCTTGAATGCTCTCACTAAGACATCCAGTATTATGTTAAGTCAAAGTTGTAAAAGGAGCCATCACTGACTTGTTCTAGATCTTGGAGAGAAAACTGTTTTTTTCCCCCATTCAATACCTGTTGGGCCTTGGACGAGGTAATTCCATTTAACCTGCGACCTTCAGTCAGGTAACACACAGGTAGAGGGTGTGATTAGCAGGTCTCCACCTCTAGAGATTAAAATATTAATGAGTTATCTAAAGGCCAGGGGGCGCAGTTAATTAAGTTATTCCTTCCCCCTTTCCCCCCTCCCTATAAAAGCCAGGGGAGCCTGGCTTTTGGCAGGGGAGCGAACACCATCTGCACCCATTCACCACACCATGAACAATAAAAGTTTTGGAAAACTGAACTCCACGTGTCACCTGGGTCTTCCTGGGCCTGCTGCCGCCAGGTTCCCAGCCTTTGGAACCTTGAACTACAGCTGCCATCTGCCCTGCAGCGGCTGCGTGGATGTGAGACCTTCCACAGGCTGTGTGGGAAGCCCGCCCGGCCTGGGACCCTGCCGCCAGGACCCTGCCATACCACCGTGGGACCCCGCTGCCGGCTTCCCCCCACCCCCAGTGTTTTTCCCACAAATACCCAATATGTATACTTAATATATATGACTTATTATGTTGGAGTACATTTCTATAGCTAATTTATTTAGAGATTTTTTTTATATTAAAGAACTGATGAATTTTATAGTTTTTAATCTGTTGAAATCATATATTTCATTCAAATTATTTTTTCTTGAAAATAGATTCTTCTTACATTGCATCCTGTCCACAATTTCCCCTCCCTGCATTCTTCCCATCTTCCCTCCATGCTTCCCTTCTTCCCCAGATCCACTCCTCCTCTGTTTTGCTTCAGTAAAGGGCAGGCCTCCAAGAGACAACAATCAAACATGACAAAATAAGATACAATAAGACAAGACAAAAATCTCTCATATTCAGGTTGGACAAGCCAA
This sequence comes from Rhabdomys pumilio, assembly GCA_030674055.1. Classification (NCBI taxonomy): domain Eukaryota; kingdom Metazoa; phylum Chordata; class Mammalia; order Rodentia; family Muridae; genus Rhabdomys; species Rhabdomys pumilio. The sequence continues at coordinate 63,450,746 of JANHMN010000002.1, forward strand.
CCCAATAAAAGCACCATCATATGCTTTTTGGTTCTTTGTTTCATTGGTGTGTGTCATGTGATTGATATGTATTGACCCATTCTTGCAGTTTGGAGAATCATATTTTTGTCATGGTGGATAGACATTTTAACGTGCCGTTGGATCTTCTTTTGCTACTGTTGTACTGAAAATGTTGTGCTTATATTCATCAGTGATATTGGCCTATGATTATGTTTATTTGGTGTGTGTGTGTGTGTGTGTGTGTGTGTGTGTGTGTGTGTGTATTTATCTAGTTTTGTTAGCGAGGTAATGCTGGGCTTACAGAGTGAATCTGGAAGAATTTTCTGCTTTTCACTTTTTTCTGGAATAATGAAGGAAGGTTAAATATTGCTTCTTTATTAAGTTTGGTAGAATTTAACAGTGAGTAATCTGGTACTGGGTATTTGTTTAGTGAGATTTTTTTTAAAAAAATTACTTGTTTAATCTCATTTTCCTGTTGATCTGTTGAGCCTTTATATTTCTTTATGACTCAGTCATGCTAAGTTGAATGTATCCAAGGACCTGTCCACTAAGTCTAGGTTATCAGGCTCACTGGTTTATTGTTTCTCGCAGCAATCTTTTCTTTTTTGCATTTCCAGTGTCAGCTGGAATAGGTTTAATTGTTTAAGGTTCTCATTATTTGCTTTCTAGCCAAGGGTTTGTCAATTTTGTTTTATAATAACTATGTTTTCATCTGGTTGATATATGTACGATCATATATAGAGTGACCATTTGTATGTATGTGCATATATGTATATTTGTGTGTGTGTGATGTGCATTTAGATACAATGTACATGTAATGTTTATACATGATTTATGTGTGACTTGTATACATATAATGTATATCTATAACATCTAAAATTATATAGACACATATATGTGTAACCTTTATACAAAACTCTATGTAAAGTCTAGAAACTGCAAATAAAAAAGCATGTATTTGTCCCACATTGGCTTAATTATGTTAATATGATTATCTCAGGTTGTATTTATTTTTTTCTGCATTTTTTGCTTTTTGTGGCTAAAAATCCTTTAGTAACTGTTATAAATGGGAAGGTTCACGGATACCCAGAGGTTAGAGGTTTCCATGGAGATGGAAACCCCATCTAACAAGATATAAATTGCAAAGGCAATGGCTGCATGTGCCCTGCTGTCACAATTGTTTTATAATGTGTTTTGCTATTTTCAAGTGACCACATAGTTTTTTTTACTGTATGCCAAATAAAAGAAGAGTACATTAATGCTTAGGTAACTGAAAGTAACCCATGTCAAAACTGCTTAAGCTTCAGTGTCAGAGTCAACCAGTGAAACTATTGAGGTCCAGAGAGGGAATATATCCATTTAAAATGTTGAGGAATTAACTGTGACAATGTGCATTCTTCAGCAGAGATCTTTTGACACAAAAGATTCGAGAAATGGGACCGTACATTCATGTTATGTGAAGAACAAAAACATTCTCACTGGTGGAAGGATGTTAACATTTCAGAAGAATGCAGCAGCCAGTGTTGAAGACCGTTCTCTGGCTCACGTTTGGGGCTAAGTGCTCTGGTCGAGAGAGAGTAGAGATAGAGACAAGACAGAGGTTTTGGAGTCAAGTCTCAAGTTTCCTTTATTGTCTCTCTTCTATTGGCGCATATTCACTCTTGTTCATTCTTCTTAACTGTATTGACTCATATTGCCCTCTTTATTGACTGTATATATTCTTACAAGGAAATCCTGGGTATTTATAAGCACAAGCAGGGTAACACAGGTGAAAACATTTTACCATGTGTACTATGTAGCTGGGGTCACTAACAGCAAAACAAGCTATGTGGGATAAACAAGATATTTGTTAGAGTGTGTTCAGCTGTTGTAGGCTGTTGAAAAACCAAGTCTCTATCAGAGTAAATGGTTCCAGACGACTGTAAAGATAACTGCTTTCTAGCCACTTTCTGTTTAAAGTCGGCTCCCTAGAAGCCAGGACAGAATAGAGCAAGAAGTTGTGATGTGCTTTCAGCTCACATTTGCTTTTCTTTCCAACTATATTCCTTTCCAAGCTCACTTCTCTATGATTAAGCTTGACTCGAGGCTGGCTGGACATATAGCTCAGTGACACAGTGATTTCCTATCATGGTTATTCACTAGCTTTAACAAGCAGTAGTTGGGGGGAAACGGGGATGAGGAGGGGATCCTTTCTCACAAGAAGAGAATCATGAAGTGCAATTATATGGGATAGATTGGGGTTACAAAACCTGTTCCAGATTCATATCATAGAAACATTGGCAAGTTATTTTTTTAAAAAAAAAAAAAACCAAAATCTTAAAGCTTAGTTAATCATGGATTACCAAAGAGTATATTTAACTCTCACAATTATTGTTATAAAAATATATCAAAGACTAAATAAATAGGAATTGGACTAGGAATCTAGGTTTTTATCCTGCCTGAAAGATATTAAAACTTTAAAGCTATTTACAAGGATATCTACAATTTTGAAGAACTCCCATTGAAGTACATGAAAAGAAACAGGTGTGGTAGAATCTGAAGCCTGCCTCGTCTCCACATCTCTTTACTATCCCATCTCTGCCCTTACTCCCTCATTCTTCACTCCCGAGTTACTCCACCCTTTCTTTTTTGTTATATAACTTTCTCAATGTTTACTGTTTTATTCATCATTTCTATTCTCTTCTCTCTTCAATGGAAGTATCTTTACTATGGTAACAAACAAATTCGTGGCCCATCTGAGTAGATTTTGATGCTTTTATTTGATGCTGTTTTTACAGATTTTGTACTTTCTTTAAGCTAAATGAAATTGTATTTAAAAGTCATGTTTGGTGACCTACTTCTGACCACAGTCCCCATTTATTTCTGTAGTAACAGGAACTAAAAGACTAGAAAGGCAGAGGCGACCTGAGCACCTAAACCCTGAGGTATGAGAGGACACTGGGCTAATTAGGAAACTATACTATTCTTAAATATTCTATTCTTAAACTATTCTTAAATATTTTATTATTAATTATAATTAACTAATTATAAATTCTATTTAAATAATCTATTCTTAAACTATTCTATGCTTATGGGCAAAGTGGCATCTGCACGACACATATTTGGGAACCACTGGCTTTGGAAAAGGGGTGTTGCATTCTTATGCAATGTTTGAGATAAGTCAACTTTTACTCCTTTCTTGTAAGAACTGTAGGCATTAACA
>JANHMN010000002.1:63464240-63486073 GCA_030674055.1 Rhabdomys pumilio
TGTGTGTGTGTGTGTGTGTGTGTGTGTGTGTGTGTGTGTGTGTGTGTGTATGAGAGAGGTGGGAGAGAGAGAAGAATGAAGAGTGTGGATTTGCATGGTTGAAGAGGCGGGGAGCATCTGGGAGGAGTTTCTGGGAGAAGAAACTGTGGTCAGAATATCCTATGGGGGGAAAATTCTATCTTCAATAAAAACAAGTTTTTGCAGTAGATGACAGCAAGTACAGAGAAGCACAGCTATTAAACATGCACACTCGAGTACTCAGCTCTAAGTGGGACATTTATTTTAGTCCATCTCCCACAAAACTCAGATATCATTGCAGTAGAAAGTTTAGAAAGATCAAAATTGCCTCAGACAGTGGACACCTGCAGTGATATAGTATTTCCCAAGCATGACAGGGTTATTGTACACATGTAGTCATACTGGCCATGGTCACATGCTCACTAAACAAGATCCCATTGGCCAAAGTGCTAGCGTGGAAGGGGGAGGTTTCATGAAACCCCACTCCTAGCTGAGGAGCCATTGACAGTTGATAATTGCTGGTGGAGCCAATGTCAGTTTTCCTCAAGGATATGTCCCTGGAGAGTCTGCATGTGGTCTCACAGATGGTGCTGTACACATGCCATAGAGGCAGGAAGCAGATGGAGTGGGTTTAAAAACAAAGCATATGAAATTAGAAGGGAAAGAGGTAGGGTAGTAGGGGAGGAGCCAGGGCAGGAGAGTTTATCAAACACATACACATATATGAATTCTCAAACAATAGAAAGAGATTTTAAAAAGTCATTAAGTCTTTGATACTAAAAATTTCAAGAGCAAATGGAGTCGTTATAAATGTGGCCCTTGAGCATTTCTGATTTTCAAAATTCTTTTGCCCTATATGTTGTGAAACCATGAGACATGGCATTGGGAGTTCTCACCCATAGTCAGAGAACATTCCTAGACCTGAATCTTACAACTCCCCATGGCTAGACTCTGTAGCATGGAACGTTGTTGGCCATGCATTGTAACCCATCTTGCTCCCTACCAGATATGGCAGCTACACTCCCAGCATGACTTCTTGTTCTAGTCCCTTATCTAAATATTTCATGGATAGCCCATCTTGAATGGAACGTTATAATCTTCTCTTAAATACCCCAATGACTAACCAACTCTAGAAAATTACTGGCTGGATTCACCTGCTCTGATATGAATAATAATACCTAAAATGTTACAGTGCTTTGGACAACAGTGGTTGATAGCATTTAATTGTACATTTCAAAACAGCTACTTGAGACAATTATGATTGTTTTCAGGACAAAGAATAATAAATGTGGTGACAGACATGCCGAGTAGCCAAAGCAATCATTGTACACTGTATCTGTCTATTAAAACATCATGCCACACTCAAAAATTACTAAAGAACTTAAGACTAGGCCATCTCAAAATAGAAAATAAAATAGAAATAGTGTTGGCATATAGATTATTGAAACTGAAATTATGTGAGAAAATGAAACTTTAGGCATGCCTATGTAGTCTGCCTTTTCCTGCAAGCAGAAAGCTATAAAGATGATCTTGACTTAGTCACCAAGACTGTAACGAAGGGTTGTAATGAATCTGAATAAAGAATCCAACTAAAGCAATGCTCATCTTAAGCTTGCTTTTATACCTACAGGTATGTCTCTTAGTGAAATTTCTAGAATTCGCTGCTCTGTTAGAAATCCATTTGTTTGTCAGTCCTTTACAAATTATTTGTTCTTTTTCTGAAAAGTCTAAAAACCACTCATTTCAGCATTTTTCTTGGCTCTCCTGTTAAGCTCTTCATGTATACATAAACTAATAAAATTGTATGCTTTTCTCTTGACAATCAGCTTTGTATGAATTTGTTTTCTACTCAGCCAAAGAAACCCACAGAACAACTAAGGGGTGATCTCAGAAAATCACTCACTTCTCAGTGACATTCCCAATTACTATGCATCAGTTAAATTGTATAATATCAAAATGATCTCCAAGATAAAGCCATAATATAATCTCCATATGATATTCTAATAACTTAATGTTCTTCCAGTTTTATGTTAGTGCCTTGAATCTATTTGGAGTATAGGGATGAGGCTGTCAAAGTTTCTTCAGAAGGATGCATACATAAGAGCTGTAGCTGATTTTTGCTACTTTGTGGATTCTTTCTTCTACCCTTCTGCACTGTTTCCCACCCCGTCAACACTGTAGCACTAGATAGGAAAGAAAAAAGGGAGAGGAAAATAGTAGCGAAACAAAGAGGGTAGAGAGGAAAAGGAAGAGATTCCCGGATTTAATTTCTTCTTGTTTCTTCTTTGAGCATAACAGCCCACAGCCCACCCCCACCACCAATGACCACCAACCGCCAACCTCACCTTTCATGGCTCTGGCAGTTATATACCCTCTGAAGAGTTTCCAGAATTCCAAATGTCACACAATTGCAGAAACTATCTGCAGCTGGCAAAACCACACACCTCTGCTAGAGCATGAGACAAATCAATTAGCTACTACAGACAGTCAGAAGCAGCCCCATACCCCATACCTGGGATTAAAACAGAAACACCTTCACACAATATTTCTGTGTTTGGAAACCAAAATTCAAAAAATTTTTCACTAAAAAGATCCAAAGCTTTGTATGTTGAGTAAAGTATCTCAGATCATGGTTTCCTTGTTTTCCAGGGAACAGAAGCTAGGAAGCTAGAAGGGTAGAAAATGTCAGGAAAGTTAGAGACGTCCTTAAGCTGTTGGGGTGTGTGTGTGCCACAGTTATTTAGGAAATAACTGGTCAGCTAATGATTTATGTGTTTAGGCATAGTGTTATCTGTATTGGGAATCATTGATTTTGTAAAAAGTGATGTCACAGTTAATTATATCTCCTGTCACTGAATATTTACGGCCCATTACAACTTTCCAGTGTGGACAGAATATGCTCCCCAAGTACATTCTTTTTTAAAAATTGTGATACAAATCACAGCTTACTCTGTTTTGCATGAAGACCATAGACAATGACCTACAAAGCATCTCAGTGTATTCAAAAGGAAGGATCTAAAATCCTGAGAACTACTGAGTTGTTTGCTGTGACCAGTGAAAGACCAAGGTGGGATTCTAGACATGAGAACTACCACCGAGATGTTACAGGCTCTTCTCTTCACCTCCTATCCGGAGTCTGTGCCTCTCCCTAGCACCTTCCACAGAGCCCCCTTCACATCCTTGTTCCTCAGGGTATAGATCAAAGGATTGAACATGGGAGTGACGATAGTATAAAAAAGGGCAACAAACTTTCCCTTGCTTTCAGAATACCTGTGGACTGGTTGAAGATATGTATAAATACCTGAGCCATAAAAGAGAGAAACGACCATGAGGTGGGACCCGCAAGTCCCAAAAGCCTTTCTGCGTCCAGCCATTGACTTGACTTTCAGTACAGCCTTAGCAATGTGAACATAGGAGCCTAGTATCAGTACTGCAGGGCAGACCAAGACTACTGTTCGAGCCACAAACATCTTAGCTTCTGTTCCTTCTGTGTCCTCACAGGCCAACTTGAGGAATATGGGCATTTCACAGAAGAAGTGATTGATTTGTTGGCCACAGAGTCTCATGGCCATCACAAGCCCTGTCTGGATCAGAGAGTTCACAAGACCTCCCACCCAGGAGGAGATGGCCAATGCCCTGCAGAGGATGGGGTGCATAATGCTGGTGTAGTGGAGTGGATGACACACAGCAGCATAGCGATCAAAGGCCATTGCCACCAAAATCAAACATTCTGTGGAGGCCAGAGCAAGGAAAATGAAGAGCTGGGCCACACACCCTCCATAGCTGATGGTCCTGTCAAGTCCATGGAGGTTGATCAGGAGCTGGGGCACGGTGCTGGTGGTATAGCAGAGGTCCAGGAAGGAGAGGTGGGAGAGGAAGAAGTACATAGGTTTGTGCAGTCGAAGGTCTAGTCTTGCAAGAACAATGATGGTGGTATTGCCAAAGATAGTTAGGGAGTAGAAAAACAAAATAATGTCAAAAAGAAAGACTTGCAGTTGAGGCCAATCTGAGAAACCTACCAAAAGGAAACTCTCTTGTGAAGTGGTGTTGAAATTTCCCATAGCCTTTCACTTGTGCAAATACCAAACTCTGCTCATTGTTCCCTGTAAGGAGTATGGCTTAAAACACTAGAAATACTCAAAGACTATGTTTTATCTTCTAGTTTGCTATTCTATCTCATCTGTCCATTCTTTCTATTTTGTTCTTCAGATAGGAGATCACTGGCTTCAGGTGTTGTGACCCTTGTTGTCTGGACTTTACCAGACAACTCAGTTCTTTTAGTCCAATGCTTCTCTTTGTCTGAAAGTAGAGAGATTCTATATTGCTTCCCTGAAAGCAATAAGATGCAAAATTCAAATGCAGACACTTTAAAATTGCATTTAAAAATCTGATGTTGGTATTTGATACCTGATGGGAGACAGAAAGAGTCAGTTTTATTTAATGATAGGACCTAGTAGGTTGAACACACACACCAGGTTGGGCTCTGATCCCAGCACTAGTTGGGCAACACAAATAAGACTGTATGGAAGAGAGTGAGAGCAAGAGCGAGAGCAAAGAGAGAGAAGAAAGAGAGAAAGAAAAGAAAGAGAGAAAAGAAAGAAGAGACAGAGTGTTAGATCTCAAAGTTGGATAAAAGGATAGAGAAGGTAGTTATGGGAGGATTTAGAAAAGGGGTGAATACGTTAAAAGTACGGTGTATGAAATTCTCAAATAATTAATAAAAATATTGTTAAAAATCTGATGTGGGGCTCATGGTGGAGATGACTAAAAAAGAAATTTTGTAGCACGTGTAAGGTACATATCCAACTCCCAGTGCTTAAGAAAACTAAAATAAATACATAGATAAAATGAACCTTACAAAAACATGGCACAAGGGCTATTCTTTGTTCCTCTTTTTGGTTTATGAAGCAGAATTCTGAAAGTAGCTAAAGATCCTAATTAACTAGGCTAAGGTCACAAACCTGACCCTAGTTCTTATCTGCTTCCTTTTGCTGAGCATACACAACCCAGGTGGCACTCCCAGAACATTTGCTCCTTCAGCTGTCCTCTGTCGGAAGGACCAAGAAGAGTATAGATCTGTCTCTGTAGGGAAACAAAATGGCTTGCAATGCAAATGTGACTTCCTATGCATCACCAAGCCTGGAACATGCTTCTACTTTGCTCCCACTGATAAAACCCACCTCTGAACTTCCCTGGAAGAGGAATCTTCTCCTCTCAAGTCAAAATTTCTTTGTACACTTTCTATCTACACATATATACTGCTTTTCAGTTAGTAACACAAGGATTTTTCTGTCCCTGCCTCATCAAAGACACCTATAATGAACTCAGTAAAAAATTTTACACTTCCTTGTTTTCTTCCAAGCTGAGAAGCTCCTGGGCACTTAGGAACATGGCCAATAAAAACAAAGTTAAAGTCTTCTCTTACAGTATATAAGAATCATTCCACTAATGCTAATTTCATTCATGGTGTTTAGTAGATATTAAATAACTTGAGTAAAACGTTTGACTCTCCAATTTTATGAAAATCTGCCTTCTACATCTTTGAGAATTAACTGTGAATGCACCTTCATAAACTATATTGGCAAGGTGTGGATAAAAGTAACTATAAGGGGACATTTATCATAGTTTTAAAATTCTGAATCAGATATAGGAAAGCAGAGAAAGATGTTAGTAACAACAGAACCATTACCCAAACTCCACAAAAGAGATTTTGGCAAATTAACACATTCTCCTTTTCATTGAGTTGACTATACTGGAAGTTGTCACCAGTGACCTAGTACTAGAATAATGACTCCAGGAAGGTATTGACTGTCATGCTTGAAGCCTCCGTGGGAAATACAAAAAGTGAATTGTGAGAGAAAGCTAATATACATGTGTTGTAACCAGGACACCTAAGTTGGTTTTGAATGACTCTGACGGTTGAGCACAGCTGTTTCTGATGACTCTGACAGTTGAGCACAGCTGTTTCTGAATGACTCTGACAGTTGAGCACAGCTGTTTCTGAATGACTCTGACAGTTGAGCTCAGCTGTTTCTGAATGACTCTGACAGTTGAGTACAGCTGTTTATGAAGGTCACAGTCACCCCCTCCCCCCACACTCATATGGACTCCTTCCTCTCCTCACACATACACATATGGACTCTATCACCTGTGCTGGAAGCTTACTTCCCATAAGTATAAAATGATCTCTTTTACAAGATTTTGATGGGGATTAAGTTCTGTGAAACCCTTTAAAATGAGAAAAAATGTATACATAGGATATATTTCCATCAGCAGTCTATGTACACAGCTGAGTTCTAAGTGTCATGTGTTTGGGTCTTTTCAATTATTAATTTCCCAATTCACTGATTAGGAGAAAATGGCTCTAAACAAATGTTGAATTTATTGGTGAATATATTTCATATCTGGTTCCATAAAAATACCAGCAATATTTGTTTTCTTGAATAAGGAAAGAACACTTTCATACCGCACAATTAGTAGCACAAGAACTTTATGGTCCCTGCCCTGTCAATCAATGATGCTTATAATGACATGTAGACAGCTTGCTATAGTTGCTGTACACAATTAGATTGATTATAGGAAAGATACTGGTGTCATAATCCTACCAAATCTCAACAAAACAAAACAAAACAAAACAAAACAAGATACTACAGACTAGTAAATGGCCACTACATATAAGGCAGAATTCAGTTTAATAGTCATCATATTTGAAGATTAGATCCATAAGTTAACCTGTCTCACCAGGCCTTTCAGGTTCCGTGCTTAGAACAATGACTGGTACATGAAAGTCCTTCCTAGGACCTTGAACCCTCAGTACCTTCATACCAGCTCTTCAGTAGTTCCTTAGGAGAGCATGAATTCTTGTAGCAGTTTCAATATTCCTTAAAAAGTGGGCTGTGATAGTATCCTAATTTCTTAAAATCTTTTTTTTTTTTTAATTTGGACATCTGGTGTGCAAGGTGAGATTCTCAATACAAGGCAGTTGCAAAGGTGAAGACCTTCTGACACCCTTTCTATTGACTTTCCCCTGAAGGATCTTGATGCATGTGGCTGCCTCTGAGAGCCATCTTTGGGAGCCATGCACTGCTCTTTAATTCCCAGAGTCCTGCAGAGGGCACACTGATCTGCCCAACCACAACACTCGTGTTTATGTGAAATGTCCCACTAAATTTATCTTGAGACCAATGCCATCAGTTCCCAGTCCCGCTTGTGTCCACACTGCTTGTGTATCTGTCACTCAGTAACTTGGTGCAGTTGTGACTCACCTATGCTCAGTCACTCAGGGTTTTTCGTCACTCTTTTCTTGACTGGGGCCTTCTTGACTATGCACATGTTCTGAAATCATAAAAACAAAATGTCTTGGGAGGCTTTTTGCATCCTTCAAGATCACCTGTAAGCTGTTCCTCACATGAATCCAACGGAGGACTCTGGCAGATGCCACACATCATTCCTAGTTGCACATCTCATAACCTAGGTTGATTTTGACCTTTGTCATACTAGCTCAGGGACTGGATAGTGCTGACCACGTGAGCCCAGAACATGAGAGCAAAGATGGGAAAGAGGTGTTAGGGTACCCATATATAGACACAGATCTTTTCCAACTGACTACTCTCTATACACACAGGAGAATAACGACCTTCAGGTTTTACTGGGGTCCATATTTGAGTAGAGTAACTCTTCAACACTTTATATTTCCTTCCATTTTATATACATCTTTTATTCAGTAAGAAGTGAAATTATGTTAACCAATGCAACAGGTTCTAATTATTCATTCTTGCTTCTCAGCCACCCACTAGCTGCTCAAACATTATCCTGCCATAACTTTACATTTTTGTGGATCAGTGTGAAAAAAATTAAATAAAGAAGTCTAAAAATAGACTATCTAGAAAAAAAAATAATCTTCTCAAAAAGTCAAAGCCTCCATATCAAATTCTGAAAGTTGAACATTTCAGGAAGTTAGAGAAATGTTTCTGCATTAAATGAATAATTGGGAGGGGTCCTGCCCAGCTGTGATTTTCCTTATTTTTCTGATCTCAAGTTTTTAAAGGTTGAATCCACTACTCTTAATCTCCTTGGTACACGTAAGGCATTTTGACATTTGTGTGTTTGCTTTCTGAAATGTAATAGTCAATAACCATCTTTGTTAAAATATGTGTTTATGTCTGAGCACGTGCACACACTTGTGAGCCAATGAATAATGCTTAAGATCAGCCATCAGGAGAGTGTCCATGCTATATTCTTCATGAGAGTCTGCCTACCTTTTAAAAGACAGGAACTCACTGAATAGTCTAGGAAGACCTTGATCTCTTGACTTTTCCTCCCAAGTTCTGGGATTATAGGCTCGCACCACTACGACCAGCTTTGCTATCAACTAATTGCATGGCATTTTCAGATCACAATAGAATGACATTCAAGTAGGGACATTCAATCTACCTCAGCAAAGGGCATATTGCACAATTTCTTCCTGAAGCTCGATTGTTCAACCATGTACTTTTCATCTGATTTCTCTCCCACCTGTTGTGCCTGCATGTGGGGCTCTCTTGTTAAACGAATGAAAGGTTAACTTACTTTCAAACCTTTAGCCACCATAATGTCCCACTAACCCCCATTACCATCTATTCTTCTGTAAATTGTTATTTTTCTGATCTGGACCATATTCCTTTCTCACTAAAAACCACACCTTATCCCTTCCAGTTCCACAAGGTTTTAGGATGATCTTTATTTTCTCAGACACCCCGAGTGTCACTACAGAATTTTCTAGTATAATTCCAGATAACCTAGATTTGAATCCAGTCAGTTAAATAGACAATGACTACATAAAATTCGTAGTTTAAACAGCAACTCCTGATACAAAATGTCAACTCTATCTAAGACCAACTCCCAGTTGTCTAATCTTCTAGCTGGTCTGCTCTGACTTCACTTTAATAATGTTGACTACCCCCCCCCTGTTCTCTACCTTCTGACCTGGAGAATATTTTTTACATGTTGCTGTAGTGAAATGAGAGGATAAGAGAATGGATCTTAGAGAAAGCTGACTAGTGATAAAACATTCTTATTTTAATTTAATATTTCTCTATCCTTGAACCAGGCAAAGAGCAGAGGGAAATTCTCTTAGTTACCTAATGGAATTATTCTTGATGCTGTTTAAGTTGTGAGGCTGGTGTAGCCGTCCAGTCAGTATTCACTCAGACCTCCAGCAAAGGAAACTGTTGAACGACCATCATCAATTTCCTTGGTTTCAAAGGTGATGTGGGTGACCCATCTGCAGCTTGAGCCGTTCTAGGTAGAGCTGATTTTTACTGTGGGGTTCCCACCTTGGATGGGAGCTCCTGTCTGAGGAACTTACTTATTTTTATGTTTATCCACGAGTCTCTCTCCAGGGAGACTTTTCTCATTGGTGCTCATAACCTAGGGGGTGGCTGCATCTTCCCAGTTTATCCCTTACCAGCGAGACATGGAAGGAGCTGGCGTATTACCAAACCTCCTCTTAGCTTAGTGCATCACACATGCCTTGGGGAAATTGTCAGAGACTCCTCAGTAGTAGCAAAGAAAAACTGTTTATCAAAGATGGCCTTGGAGATGTCTGAGCCCCAGGGTGGCAATTACAACCAACAAATGGGCTCTCTAAGTTGTGAATTTCAGTCTTCAATGCTCTATGATAACCAAGTGAAGTTTTTCTAGTTAGTATCCCCATACTATGAACTCTTGCCCTGTGAATCTACCATCTGAGATTCTGCAGGCTGTATTTACCTTCATCTCATTTCTTATGTCCCTGACCAGTCAGGCCAAATCCCTTCTCCCAACTGAAGTGTACTGTGTTGACCACGCCTCAGACACTTTCACAGTCTTGTTTATATGCACCATTGACCTAAATATTTTCTTATGGAAAGCTTGATGTTTTAATCTCTCCCACACAGAAACAATGTATCACTATTGTACTAGGTTACTTTCTGTTGCTGGGATAAAGCACCAGGATCAAAAGCAATTTAGGAAGAAAAGTTTATTTCATTTTACAACTCCCAGGTTATAGTTCAAGGAAGTCAGTGGGGGAATTCAGAGCAGGAACCTAGAGGCAGGAAGAAGCAGAGGCCAGAGATGCTCACCAGTCAGGACACTTCATGGATTGGGAGCATACTATCTTCCCAAGCCTTCTTCAGAATGTGATATAAGCCAACTTTCATTCTCTGACACTGATATAGAAAGAACTTCAACCAGTCCCACTTCCCCAATAGGAAGACACTAAAACTGAGGTTTACCGAAGGCTTTTTGCTAGTGACCAATGGTCCTAGACCAGAATATAAAAGCTATAACAGAAAAAAAAAATGTCCCGGTTCTTCTTCATTTTACTCAGAGTCTGTGCCTCTCCTTAGCACCTTCCGCAGAGCCCCCTTAACATCCTTGTTCCTCAGAGTATAAATCAGAGGGTTGAGCATGGGGGTGACTATAGTATAAAACAGGGCAACAAACTTTCCCTCGCTTTCAGAATAGGTGTGAGTGGGTTGAAGGTATGTGTAAATGGCTGAACCATAGAACAGAGAGACCACCAGAATGTGGGATCCACAAGTCCCAAAAGCTTTTCTGCGCCCAGCGGTTGACTTGACCTTCAGTATTGCCCTGGTGATGTGAGCATAGGAACCCAGGATAAGTGTTGCAGGGCAGACCAAGACTATTGTTCGAGCAACAAACATCTTGGCCTCTGTTCTTTTTGTTTCCTCACAAGCCAACTTTAGGAATATGGGCATCTCGCAGAAGAAGTGATTCAGTCGACGGCCACAGAGAGGCATGGCCATCATGAGGCCTGTCTGAATCAGAGAATTCACAAGGCCCCCTACCCAAGAGGAGATGGCCAGTGCATGACACAGCTGAGGGTGCATGATGGTCGTGTAGTGCAGTGGACGGCACACAGCAGCATAGCGGTCAAAGGCCATGACCCCCAATAGCATGCACTCTGTAGATGCGAGGGCAAGAAAAATAAGGAGCTGGGCCACACACCTTCCATAACTGATGGTCCTGTCTAGACCATGAAGATTTATGAGGAGCTGAGGCACGGTGCTGGTTGTGTAGCAGAGGTCCAGGAAGGAGAGGTGGGAGAGGAAGAAGTACATAGGGGTTTGCAGTCGAAGGTCCAGTCGAGAGAGAGCGATGATGGAAGAGTTGCCTAAGAGAGTGAGGGAGTAGAAAATTGAAATGAAGACAAAAAAGACAAGTTCCAGGTGAGGCCAATCTGAGAATCCCACCAAAAAGAAGGCCCTGTTTGAACTGGAATTGAAGGTTCCCATCACCTCTGACCACTCCAAATCGTAAACAACGCAATGCTTCCAACGAGCAGCGTGGGTTTCCAAATTATATCCTAAATACTACAAATTCATAGGTTGCAGTTTCCATTTTTGCTATTTAGTTCCATATATCCAGGTAGCTGTCTCTTCTCATTTTGAGATATGAGACATCCATGATGTCCTCTTTGCTTGAGTTCTAGTTCGGATGATTTGTGTCATGATTTTATTGAGACCACTCAAACCCTGTGGACTCCATGTTTCCATGTCTGGAAGGAGAGACGATACATTGGTAGAATCACAACACTGAGATATGGATCCAAATGCAGTAACAGGAATCTGCTTTTAAAATCTAGAGTGGGGTTGCAGATGCAGCTCACGGTTAAGTGCTTGTCCAGCACATGCAACTCCCTCAGTTTGAGTTCTGAAAAAAATACCACCAGTCAATTAATAAAATCTAATGTGTACCACCTGTAGTTTATTTTGCTCATCATCTTGGTCTATGTGACAGAGGTTTTCAGTAGATGAAGACTCAAGGATAACCAGGCTGGTTATTCGTCGGCTCTGGTATTCGTCGGCTTCCTCCTGCATAGCCAGCGTTGTCATTACACCTGTTCTGGGCTCCACACTCACACAACTGCCACAAAGGACTGAAAGAGTTTAGATCCCTTTAGATTAAAAAAAATATTACCTATGTTCTGTATCATGAATAAGCATGGCAGTAAAAATACTGTTTTATCCTCTGATTAATTCATTCCTGAAATTACCAGAGAGCTATTTTCTGCCCTCAGACCAAAACTTTTTCATACAATGTTCTCTCTAGAAATGTTTACATTCTGTGAAAAGCTCTTCCATGTCGGTGACCTGTGGGGTCTTGGGTGGAACAGAACACAGTAAATTTTCAAAAATTGAAGGAATGACCATCAATTTTTTTTTAACTTGGAGAATCAGTTTTCTTAATTATTAGATTTCTTTTTAAATTTTTTATTTTTGAGATTATAGTATAATTAAATAATTTCCTCCTTTTTCCTCTCTCAAACACCTCTCATATACCTCTCCTTGCTCTCATTCAAATTCATGGCCTCTTTGTTCAAATTTGTGACTTCTCATTAATTGACTTTCCATGTATATATGTATATGTGTATATATTTCCCAATATAGCCTGCTCAGGCTGTATAATGTTACCTGTATGTATATGTATGTATATATTCAGAGCTGACCATTTAGTATTGGATAAACAATTGCTACGTTATTCCCCGGGGAAGGCTTTTTCTCCCATTGTCGGCATTCCTTAGATACAGTTCTTTGTGTAGGGTTGAGGCCTTGTGGGTTTCCCCATCTGTGTTAGTCTACTGTTGTCCTCGTTCGTCTCATGGTGAAGAAGTCATGCTGTTGAGACTTTTAGGGCATAACTTCGAACACAGTCTCAAAGTAAACTTCATGAGTCTCTGGGTCTTATATTCCTTCTGCTCTCTCTCCCACCACAATGTTCCAACAGGAGTTGTTCTGTAGATGTATCCTTTCCACTATGAGCTTTTTCAAAAGCTGCTCCACACATCTAGGATTGCTCTTATATTTTAATTATTAGTAATTATTATAAGAACCATATGCAGAAATTCTAATTGGAAACAAGCTGTTCTTGACATGTAGTCATAAACATGCTAAAAAATTGCAGTCTTAAAAAAATAGTTAGTGTCTTACCTCATGGAGTATAAGAGGTACCTAGTGTTACTTCTGTTTATATCATTTAGTAGATGTTTTATAACTTTTGTTGATAGGAATGTTTGATTCTATATTCAAATCTTATGAAAATCCATTTACACGAGGAACCCTGAGAGTTAATGGGAATAAAATTTAATATGCTGGTGGGATACACATAAAAGTTTGTTTTATTTCAAGGGTGAGGTTTCTTATGGTAGAAATCAAAATGGGTGGGTGTGGGGGGGGGCAAATGGAGAGATAGCTCAGAGGCTAAGTGCTGTACTGCTCTTGTGACACTGGAGTTTGGTTCCCAACATCTTTGTTAGGTGGGTCACAACTAATTATAATTTCAGATTCAAAGGTATCCTATGACTCTGGCCTCCAGCAGCACCAGAGACCATACACACACCCCACACACATACACATAACTGAAAATAAAATGCCATGAAAAATTAAAATAGAACATAAGGAAGTTTATCTGGTAAGATTAAAAAAGAATTAATGGAAAGTTTACCTGTGCTCAATATGAGAAAATTTGACAAATTATCGTCATCTTATATTTAATAGAAGGTCCCCCATGCTCCTTGTGATTCCAGGAAAGTGTTTGTGTATTGTACTTGAAGCCTTTTGTAGGAAAGATGGAAAATGTGAATTATAAATACAAAGTGGTAGCCACACATCAGCTGATGAAGTCCATAATCAGATTCCTACATATAACTTCTGTCACTTACCATGTCACCTGTTCTGAAGACTTGCTTCTGTGAGTCTTAGATATAAAACAAAATTTTCACAAGATTATGAGATCTTGATTGACATTGAATGGTCTTATAAATTCAGAAATGACAAGAATACATGACCAATACTTTGGACAGTTGTCTATCTCTCTTCCATTCTTTAAAAAAAGGAGATTAATATATATTTTAGTTATGTGTATGTGGAACATGTGCGTATAAGTATAGTTACTCAAGAAGCCCAAAGGAGTGTGTTGGATCTCCCTGGAGTTGGACCAACAGGAAATTGTGAGTCCTTCCAACATGGGTGCTGGAAACTCTATTCAGGTTCTCCAGTAGAGCATTAAGTTCGCTCAGTCATTGCAATGTTTTTCTTTGAGGAACATGAAAGGGGTACTTAACTTATTTAGCATTTTACACCATGTCACATGCAGTGCCTTGGAAAGAAAGGTCTCTCAACCCCACACCAAAGAATGGATTAGTGAATGTTTTCTGTGCCCATGCAACATGTTTAGTGGGCAGGAAATAGCTTACATTTGGTTTCTGAGCAACAGGAAGGTATCTCATATGTGCTGTTTATCGTTTACTGGCACAAAGCTTTATGCTTTTATTAATGCAGTTTTTAAAAAATGCTTGAAATGTTTGCAATGTTTCAAAAACTTAGTATAATTAATGGTTGTTAATTTTATATAATGTTGGTGTCATTTCCAAAAATGATTTCGGTACAATAAAACAAGGATTCATGAAGTCATGAACAGTAATTGATCACTATAGTACACAAGAGAACAAGAAACTGAAATTTAAACTTAGCTTCAAACATAACCTATACAGATATAGAATATAAGAAAACAAACTGAAAACTTGTCATGCCTTTGTGTGAGAGTTTGTGCGAATGTGTGTACAAGTGCCCTCGTGTGTGTGTGTGTGTGTGTTTGGAGGCCAGATGTCAGCCACTCTGCACTTATTTTTTGAGACAAGGTCTCTCACTTTACTCACAGAGTGATCTTACTAGCCTCATTAGTCCTTTCTTTATTTTATTATTATTATTATTATTATTATTATTATTATTATTATTATTATTAAACCTAGCCTAAGCCAATAGTGCTAACTGAGTGATGGAATTTGTCAGTGTTTTATGAAACTAGATACAAATGGTGGCACAGATCTGTGACCACTTTACATTTTAGGAGAAATCCAAAGGCTAATTCTTCCAGAATCCTACATCGTCTGATGGATGTGTTCCTGGATAGAATCTCAAAAAGAAGAACTTTCTTCATGCAGCCTCACAGTTATCTCTGTATCCACACTGTTTGTATCATTATTTCCCCACGTTTAACCTCTACTTTCATCATTGAAGCAGTGTCGGCATTCAACAACTTGATATATCAAGTCAATAATTTTCTTACTAATGCCATTAATTCATTACATCTTTGTTTTAGGCATCTAATTCCAATAAAAATTAACTCCACCTTGTGAATCCTTCTCTGGGGAATGGGTAATGAAGACTGCAGGATCACGTAAAGAATGGGCTGAGCTATAAAACCACAACATTCATGCTGGTTCTCCTAAAACTAGTGCTTTTCAGTGTTCACATGGCTTAAAATCTGTCTCTTTTAGACTTCCCACATGTCTGTCACTCAGGAAAAAAAATCATGTTTATGATACCTCTCCAATCTCTCATAAAGGGTTTTTCTACTCTTTTGTTAACTTTGGTGATGAACTTTGCCTCATTATGTCCACATCTGGAAAATGTGAACACAAATCTTCCTGGTGGTCTTTTTCATGTGACAAGAACACTTGTGAAAGTCCTTTACACATGAAATCAAAGATTGGACTCTGAGTTATTGTACCTAGCCTACATCTCCTATTCTAGTTGGGCTTTGACATGGCCACACTGACCAAGACATTGGCACTAGGCCTTCCTGTGGGGAGCCAATGTATGCATGTGAGACGTGGATCTACTTGTCCACAGTATGGACACAGACCTTCAGTTGACAGTCCTCCTCATATCGAGTACAGTGATCATAAAATTCAAAGATTTCCAAGCTCAACATTCCTCAATACAAAGGAAAATTTGTAAACCTTCACTTTCTTATGACCCAAATTCTTTATCTCCATGAATGAATGGAACTATGTTAAGTGCAGACAACTTAGTCCTTATGATGCAGATACTCACTTCAGGTGCCACTCTTTAGGAATTATTCGTTTACAGCTTCACACTTAAAGGATTAAAGGGCAGTCCACTAAATAGTCAGGCAAGCACACTGCTTGAGAAGCAGATATTTTTAAGTTAACTTTTCTAGGTTAGAAAAAGACATCATAAGACAACCATAATAACTTTTGCTCACATCTAAAGATCTACCACATGGCAAAGATGTCCAATTTGCTTTCTTCTTTGCAAAAAGCCAGAACTCAGATAAACTGCTGAAGTTTACAAGAGAAAAGACCGTGGGTCAGCTAGGAGTAAACTTAAAAAGGAAGTTGTCTGACATGGAGCTATCTCTAAATGGCAGCTATCTTCCACTTTCGTATCTGTCTTCTCACTCAGAGACCATAAGCTCATCTCTAAGTACAGGTCAAAACACATTTTTTACATTAATCAAATGGTTGGCTGTGATGGTTTGAAGCAGGTTTGAAGCATTCTACACGTCCCTAATGTTTGTTTTTTAAACAATATAAAATCATCTTTTAAAAACATCATCACTATTCTTTATTTTCCCCTCAAATACAAGACATTTTGACACTTCCATACTTGATTTTCTGTAATACAAATGTCAGTGACTTCTTTGTGTATGTGTGTGCACATGTGTGTCTACTCATTATCTCTGTAAATGATGAATTCACCGATGAGAAACCATGTTTATTTCCCAAAACCACATAGCACTACCTCATTTACCCACTGACTTAATGTATATTTATTAGAATCACATTTAAATAAAAATGTTATTTTATATCTAATCAGGAGTTCTAAAAATTATTCCTTAATCATCCTCAGTGTTAACAGTATACATTGTGTAATTTGAATTTAACTTACATCTTCCTTTTGTGTCTCCTGTAGGTGTAGTTTTCTCACTAATTTTTGGGAAGCTGGTTCACTATTAAACCTTACCACCAAAACATCCCTCTACCAATTCCCCATCACCATCTGTATGTATCTCTTTGATCTGGACCATATTTCATTCACACTAGAAACCACGAAGCAGCCCATTCTATACCACAGGTTTTCACAGCGATCTTCAAGACTCTTGAACACTCGGTATATCACAACTTCCACAGCAGTGGTTGGCAACCTTCCTAATGCTGTGACTCTTTAACACAGTTCTTCATATTGTGGTGACCCCCAAACATAAAATTAGTTCATTGTAACTTCATACCTGTAATTTTCCTATGACTATGAATTGTAATACAAATATCTGTATTTTCCAATGAGGGTCACTTGACTCCAAAGGTGTCGCAACCCACAGGTTGAGAACCAGTGTTTCAGCATCATACCAGGTAACCAAGGTTTAAATCCAGGTCCAGTATTAGACATTTTAAGGATAAATTAATAAATTTTTTTAACTTGTATAAGTCATACATAACGTTGTTTCATTTAGAGTACATTCCTTCCCTCTGTCTATTCTTACAACAAATTTTCCTTGATGCATTATTGTCAACTGGCCACACCCCTATTCTTATCTTCTGGTTCTGATAAGTAAAAGTTACTTGCTTATTAGAGCCTTGGATTTTTCAGATTTGGGTTTTAGAAAAGATTTTAAAATTATTTTAAATTGACATTTCTTCCTCACATTAGAAAAATATTTATTCCTTTAACTGTGTGCATTTGGAGATAAATGCGTGCAAGCGGGGATATTTTGGCATGATGTGTCTAGTGAAGTAAGTAGACAGGTGACAGAGAAGGAAAGATTATCAGGAATAAGTCATAACTTCAATGTCCTCAAGCCAGTCAACCATCAGAGTGGAGGCCAGCCTTGCTTGTGTAATGGGATATTGATATCCTGATTTTTAATCTGTGAAGTTAGAGTAACTCACCTGGTCAGTACTTACCTAATTACTGGGAAAGGAAGCCATCAGAATTCAGACTGAATTCTATTGGCTTCAATGGAGAAGTGAGCCTCACTTGGGATCACTTACATATAGGGATGTGAAAGGTGTATATGTCCCTCTCTGGTCCTGAATTCTTTCCTGAAGTAAAGGTCTTCAATAAAAAAAGATCTTGTTCTGGAGATCATCATTTCCCACAGTTCTGCACAAGAAAAGAAATTGCCAAAGCCCATGGCATCCTTGTAGTGCACTCCACGCTCCCTTTGGTTGGTTAACCAAAGAGTTGGAAGGATTCGATATATTACCAAATCACCCCACGACAGTTTTTAGTGCATCACAAATGCACTGGGGACATTGCCAAGGCCCATTAAAGAAGTAAAGAAAAAGTCATTTGCAAAGTGTGGCCTTGGAGACTCCTGGGTCCTGTTGTGGCAATTATACTCAACTAATAGGCTTTCTATGATCCACCTTATAGTTCTCAATTCCCCCTGTTCCCCAAACAAGGTTGTATTCAACATCCTCAGCCCACCTCCTCCTACTCACCTGACTCTGAGATTCCTCACACTTCCCTACTTCAACAATAGTTCTATCAGCCCTTGACTCATCAGAATACAGTCCAAGATTCACTCGGGAGCAAGCATAGGCTCCCCACTCATTTAAATCTCTGGACTCTTCAAATAGTGCTCATGTATTCTATTTATATGAACCATAAATCCAGCTAAATATTTATTTCCAGGATAAAACCTTTTATGTTTTACATTTCTGCTACATTTGATATGTGAATATTAATTTTATCCACAACAAAGCTAAAAAAGAAATTTTGTCAATGCATTCTAAAATTATGTATTATATATATATATATAATATATATATGTATATATATTATTTAATATATATATGTATATATATATATTTAACACTATTATACTTAATATAGCAAATATTTTAAACTTATCTTTTGGTTCTTTATGAATTTCACATCATGCCCACAATCCCACCCATCTTCCCCTCCTCTCATGCCTGCCCTTCACCCTTGCAACTTCCCCACAACAGAGGAAAAATTACTGTGGAAGTTGTAGTCTGTCACAGTGTGTCCCACAGTATACCCCTTTGTCCACACTTCTTTGCTTGCAATGTTCATGGCGGTGACTCCTTGGTCTCGTAGGAGGCCTCTGGCTTCTGCTACTCTATCAACACTGGATCCTCACTGGGATGTCTCTCAGATGTCCAGATGTTGCCAGGTGTCCTGGAGATCTGTAGTTTTGCATCTGGAGGATCAGCCCCTTTATGGACTCTAGCTCTTTATTGATGGGGTAGATGTTGGGGTGGGCTAATTCAAAGCCCTAGATCTGGGACTGAGAGGTATCTAAGCTGGTCAATAAAAACCATTTAAAGATAAGGTAGTTTGACAACATGACCATTTAGTGACGTCATGCACAATGAAAAATTGCAGTCTACAATTCAGTGGATTTTAGTCTGATCACCAAGTTGAATATCTATTACTTCAGGCTTTCTTTTGTGAAGTGTGAAGTATGAAAATACTTTGAACTGGCAGATACACAAGAGATAAAAACATGTGTTTCAAAAAGTTCGGTTTTGTTATGTACCAGGAAAATTTGAATCAAAACCACAATGAGATACCATCTCACTCTAGCTTGAATGGCCATTACCAAAACAAGCAAACCATCAGTTACTGATGAGGACACAGAGAAGAAGAAAAGCTGACAGTTGGTAGGAATGTAGTTTGGTTCAAACATTATATAGAATGGTGTGCATGTTCTTCTAAAGACTGGAGTTATAACTAATCTGTCATTATGTCCCATTTCTGGGTGTCTATCCCAAGGAACTGAATCAGCATTCCAAAGAGATACATGCTTACTGTGTTTGTTGTGACACTATTCACACTAGTCATGCTGTAGAAGCACTCTGCATGCCTATCAATGAATGGATGAATGAGAAAATGGTCCATATATGCATAATGTAATGTTACTTGTCTATAAAGAAAAATGAAATTCCATCATTTGAGCAAAATTGATGAATTGAAGGGTACTATATTATTAGGTGAACCAGTCATAGAAGGAGAAATGCCAGACATTCTCTCATATGTAGATCTTAAAAACATTAGCCTGAAAGGAAATTAATGATTACTAGAGTTGACTAAGAGAGGAGTGATGATAGAGGCAGGATTTTATACGTTCATTTATATTCACATATTGAACTAGCATATTGAACCAAATTAAGATGTAAAATTAATATTAGCCAAAACCAAAATTTAAAAAAAAATTAATGTATATAGTGATTAGGAAGAAGTAAACATTAATAAAAAACAAGGACATATCTACTGGTGTGAAAGGGTGCAGAGGAAAGAAATGAAATGCTAACAAAATATTAAGATGATATTATGAGATCTTAGATGATTTTTTAAAATATACTCTAAATTGCTAGAATGTAAAACAAATAATAAATTTCTTGAATGTATCTACTTACCTCATCTTAAAAACACTTCAAGGAGGGAGATTGTATCTCAGAATTAGTGAATCTAGCCCAGTGTTATAAAAATTCAAGGCTCAGAACCATAAAAAATATACCCTTAAGTGCTTGCTAGTGAGATTGTATGAAACTATCTCAGTGTCATGGTGGTGTTCTGGTGGCTTCTTGATGCTTCCCTGGACTCAGACCCATTGGCAGAGCCTCTCACACTGCCGTTGATGATTCATGAATGGTATTTGCCAGTGGATCGAGCTGCCACTGCTGTGTTGTGTGAACTGAAGTGCTGATATCCTGACATGGCAGATTGGATTTGCTCAAAAGAACTATTTCTAAACACCTTCTTTTGCTGTATTAATCTTTCCCTTCCATTGCCTCTGGTGGGCTAGAATGGAGGTCAAAGCATTTAAGAACTCTTGTTAAAATTGTCTTGAAAAATATAAGCCTATAACTGTGCACATTGTAAGTTCTCATTTCAGCTTGTTTTAGTTTTTTTCTTTATTTATGAATGAGATAGATAGATGATAGATGGATGATAAATGATAGGTAAGTGATAAATGGATGATAGACAGACAGACAGACAGACAGACAGATAGCATTTACTCATGCCTCCAATCCTAATCCATCCTTCATGTTTTAAAGCATCACAATGACAGCTACAACAACAAACTATGTCTCTGGGGGAAAGGAGAGAGATTCTTCATAGGGCTGGGGGTTCTGTTGCAGGAGGAGAACAATGTCTTCTCCCTACATGGAAACTTAACTATGGTTTACAACATTTGTCTCCTTCAAATAGCAAGTAGAGGGGATTTTGAATGTTCATAATACAAAGAAATGATACATGTTTGAGGCTATAGATATTCCAGTTACCCAGATCTAATTATTACAGATTTGTCTATTGCAATATTGCCATGGGCTTCATCAATATTAAAGGAGTTGAGGCTGAACTGTGCCAAAATATGCTGTCTAGGAAGAATCTTGATTATTTCAAACTGAAATCATTAGAGAAAACAAAATTTATTATTCCTTTATCTGTTATATACTCTCTGTTTCAAAACATATAAAAGCAATTTGCTCTAGTGATTTTCTTAGGATTTTACTGTTTTATGACGATCCTACTGTATATAAAATTTTATTAAAATGTCTGTGGTCTTTCTCAACCTTTTTATTAATCTGTGCACTATGCTCAGTCAAATAGCTACAAAACATTAGGGACTCTACTCTTCTTATGGATTCTTATTTTATATTTTTAATTGAAAAATATAAACTACCTCTAAGATGAAGCTAAATAAAATATTTCCCTATATAATAGTAAAGCTTTAAGATCTTTTTCATATTCTTTGAATCAATATAGTGTCTGAGAGTAAAACTTAGAAGGTTAGTTATAAGGACGTAGACACTTTGGCAGAAAACATCCTCTAAACACATGGAAAGAGCGAGAGGGCCGAGGGCTGGGGTTCCACACAGGGCAAGGAGAGGATTGACTTCTGTAAACTGTTCTCTGATCTCCACATGCGTGCTTCAGTGCACTTACACACACACACACACACACACACACACACACACACACACACACACA
>JANHMN010000002.1:63493810-63519088 GCA_030674055.1 Rhabdomys pumilio
TATGTGTATGTGTATGTGTATGTGTATGTGTATGTGTATGTGTATGTATATGTACATAGAATATTTAGAAACATCCACTCAGCCATTTTTCCATATTTATTCTTTCAATATAAGTTAACTTTGAAGGCTTACCTTCTACTATCGATCTCCTTGGCAAACATAAAACGTTTTGATATGTGACCGTTTGTGAGCGTCTGTGCTCAGCCCTGTGTTTGTTTCTGAGCTGTGAATGCATCCGCCCATGCATGATATGCCTTTGCAATGCATCGTTTTTTTTAATCAGAAAGCATGTTTAAATTTGTACAATAACATTTGATATTACATTTTCCATATGACTCCACTAATTTAATGGCATCACTAGCCTATAGGACAGCATTCAAGAGATAAAATTATATCTCATTGGAGCAAAGGCAGAGATCCTGTAAGTTCCTTCTAGTCATGTTCATTGCTGTGCTACATGAATTAAAATTTGAATCTAATTTCACGTTGTTTCATTAAGCCTACATGTGTGGCTCTCTCAGTGTTTGGGAGATTAGCTCCATATCAAACCTCCCAGGCATCAAAGCATACTTGTACTAAATTTATATTCCTACCTTTTCTACAAACTCATTCATCCCCTAATACAGATACTATTTCTGTCTCACTAGAAGTAAGACTGTTTTCCCATCCTCCTGCATAAGCTTTGAATGCTTTGTTCAAGATCCCTAAACAGCCAAAATTCACAACATTTTTAGTGTAAAGTCAGATAACCAAGGTTTAGGCCAATTTGTTTCACTGGACAAAGTCTAAATTACTTAACATGGTGCTTGTTTTTCCTGGCACTACACATGATCTAAAATGGGTTTACCTCTGCTGCACACTCTTCCTATAAGTCTCCCTTGATTTACCAACAGCACCTGCAACCATGCCTCCATTCTTTGTCTCTTAGCATCAATGTCTACAGCTTACTTTGCATATTAGTGCCTTGACTATTCAGGAATCAAGCTTCAGAAAGGACTTAAGATTATTCTAAACCAACATTCACACTTTATTAAAGGGATACTTCTCCTAATTTTATGCAGTTGTAGAAAAAGAGATGCCGTTGAGGATGTTTTTGATGTGCCATGTTTCCTTCAGTAGGTGGACGGATGTGTGGATGGTAGAAAGAATATCATTAGTAAAACCTTTGGCAAATCTTTACTTTTCTATGCCTCAGTGAGATAATTAGCAGGAGTGGAACTTAATGCCAATTTTGTAACAGAATATTGATTTTTCTAGTTTTAATTTTGAAAATAAAGTAGCTTATTCAGTCAGCACTTACCACAGCAAAGGTAACTACTGCATTACCACCTTTGATTCTATTGGCTTCAAAGTCAATAGGAGACCAAATTGGATCTGTCTATAACTATAACACTGCATTAGCATTCTTGATTCTATTGGCTTCAAAGTCAATAGGAGACCAAATTGGATCTGTCTATAACTATAACAGTGCATTAGCATTCTTGATTCTGTTGGCTTCAAAGTCAATAGGAGACCAAATTGGATCTGTCTATAACTAGAGATATTCAAGGAAGACAAGCCTTTCTTGGTCTTTTATTTTGTGGCAGAGACCATGGGTAAGGGCCTTGAGAAATCATGATCACATACCTTCTATCCCAGCAGAGACATTGCTGTGAGTCATGACTTAGAAGGTAGCAGCATCCTTGCTGTGCACCCTACACTTGCCCTAACCAACTGAGAACAGGAAGGAGCTGATACATCGTCAAACCACCACTCTAAGATTCAGTGCATCACACATTCCCTGGGGATGTTGCCCCATCTCCATAACAGCAGCATACAACTATTGTTTACAACGTGTGGCTCTAGAGACATCTGGGCCCTGTAGTAGCAATTAGAATACACTGAGAGATTCCACAGGAAAAAAAAGTGTTTATCAAGTGTGGCCTTAGAGATCCCTGAGCCCCAGTATGGCAATTATAATGAATCAAGAGGCGCCTACGTAAGAATTATTTTCTAAGTGTGGCTGTGGAGACCTGTGATTTCCAATGTAGTGATTATAACCAACTGACTGGGTCCCCAAGATCTGTCTTACAGTCCTTAGTTCCCCCAGTTCCCCAAACTCTGACCAAATCAAGCTGTTGGAGCCAGAATCTTCAGAATACAGTCCCACAGTTGTGCCTATAATCTGCTTGGATTTCTCACACTCCCTCTACTCCAGCCCTAATCTTGACAGCTAACTCTTCACCAGTCAGTCCCACCTTCAATACATACTGAAAGCGTTTTCTTTTCTAGAAACTTCACATCATGTTAGTGTTTTTGTCTGTGTTTATCATTGACTCAGTTATCTAAATTCTGTCATGAAAAGCTTGATCATATATATTTAGATCACAGATAATGCTCAATGTTTTAGTGTTCATTTTAATCCTATAAATAAAGAACACTATATTTTGTCAGTGTATTCCAGAGGTTTTTATTGACCACTTAAGCTGTTTTACATAGCATGGGAATAAAACTGACAATTAATATTAATCTGTAGCCACTGAGGAAATTAGATCTCTTACTATAAACTGAGTACTGACTCAGAAGCTTTCTTGACATGTGTCAACCTCAGTTTCCTTGTCAGTAGAGTAATGTAAATGAGACCTATAAAGTCTAACTGTTTTGAGTATTCGTGGTTATGAATTTGAGGTGTGTGATGGGAGATCAACGGTACCATTTTTTTTCAGTGGAAAATACTGTCTCTGACTCCAAGGATGCTCACAGTCTAAGGAGAGACAGACATCATCTGAGATCATTAGATTAAAAGTGATAAGTGCAATAATTCTTCCTTTCATCCAGAGGGCCATAAAACCATGAAGGGAAGAATTCAAAACACTTGAAATATTATTACTTTACTGGCTCTTACTTATTGTGCATTCAATGTAAATGGCACAACATACCATGTACAGTTGTGAGAGTGTTTTTAAGAGTAAGAAAGGACTTTTTTCTTTTTACTGACTTATAAAAGAAAAGTAGCACCTGGACCCTGCCCCACAACAACTCAATCTTAGCACTGGCCTCAAGTGCCGTGAGATTGAAGAGAGCCGACTGCTGGCAATTATTACTCCCTGATCCTTGAGTGTGGATGCAATGTGGCCAACCAGCTCCTGTTCCCACTACCATGATGGATTATGTTATATTATATTATATTATATTATATTATATTATATCCAATGTGACCAACCAAATTCTGCTCCTTCCACCACAATAAATGTTATATTATATTAGTTATATTATATTATATTATATTATGTTATATTATATTCAGTGTGACCAACCACCTCCCACTACTGCCACCATGATGAATTATACCCTCAAACTGTGACCCAAATAAAACCTTCCTCCTTTAAATTGAGTTTATTGGGATATTTTTATCACAATACCAGGAGAAATAACTAATACACTTTGTTTTAATTTCTTATATTTTCTTGTATACTTCTGTGTTTTTATTGTTCATTATATTTTACCCTGCATCTCACCTGAGTAGCTATGGTTGCCCTTTCTTCCTCTGAGCCTAGTATACAATGCCTTCTCTACTCTTTCTCTCTCATGCCTCTAATTTACTCTTGGATGAATGTTCACACTTACTCCCATCTCTCTTTCCTCCTTTTATTATCTCATTATTGATGCTTAAAACTCTATAAAAACACATTTTCTGAAAACAGTACCCTCTGGTATTATTTCTGAAAGTGTTCAGAAACACAAGTGAAATAATGCTGTTTTCCAATACAAACCAACACGGGATTGTTGTCAAATCATTGTACTAGTTACTGCAGTCAGCTTCCCTCTAAGTGGCAGTGGGGGACATAAAATCAAGTGAAGATAACTGCACAGTTCATATGTAAAGCAAAACAAACAAACTGGCAGGGGGCAGAGAAGCAGAATAAGCAGGAAAAGAATCCATCCCAACAGATGAAATTTAACAAACTCAACAAAGAAACACAAAAGATGTGAGAGGAAAAGTCATTACAACACACCCAGGAGCTCACAAATCTTCAGTAGCAGAAACCAAAGACAAGAAGGTAGCTGAAATACCAGTGAAACATTTCAGAATCTTACTTTATAAGAGAAACCATGATGCAATAAAGCATTCAAATAAGCTTGTGAAAGAAGTAAAAGAAAGACATTTAAGACATAAAGAAGACAGAGAAGTGGATTCAAATGGTCAGAGAGTTCTCTTATCTCTAAGAGATGGAGCTTACTGGCAGCAGCATGCTGAGTCAAAGGATAGCAATCAATATGCGGATTAAATACAACCAAGCAGCACGCTCGCATGAGCACTGGTATTAATAAAGAGAACAATTAGTCTGGAAGATATAACAGTTGTAAATATCTATACACTGACTGTCAGTCAGTGGCCAGTTTTATAAATCAAATGCTAAAGGACTGACAGACCAGATTGGACCAGAAAAAGTAAAAGTGGAAGACTTCAAAGCCCCACCCTCCCCTTTAGACATATCTAACTGAAAATCAACAAGGAAGCTTCGGAGCTAAACTATGACTTGAATCAATTGGATTATTTTATCTAGAACACTCTCCAACAGATGCATAATTTACATTTTTCTCAGTGGTCAAAGAATAGTCTCTAAAAATAGATCCCAAAAGAAGTTAGAGAGATGGCTCAGTAGATAAGAGCACTGTCTGCTCTTCCAAAGGACCCAAAATCAATTCCCAGCACGCATAAGGCATCTCACATCCTCTGTACTCCAGAGTATCTAATGTCCTCTTCTGGCCTTCAGGAGTACTGAAGCCTAAACTAACCCTAAGCCCAACCCTAACCCTAACCCTGTAGATGCATGGTACACAGACATACATACAAGTAAAACACTCATATATACAAAATAATCAATCAATCAATAAATCAATCAATAAATAAATAAACAAACAAACCATTAGAGACCACAGAGCAAGGCTGAACAAATACAAAAGAACTAGAATAGTTCCTTATATTTTATTGGAGCACAGTAAAATAAAATTAGAAAATACAATAGAAACTATATAAATAATTAGAGATCAAAGAATACATAATTGTAGAAATGGTGGCTCACTGGAAAAAGTCAGGAAGAAAAAGTTAAAATTCTTAGAATCAAATTAAAAGATACAACTTACTAGAATCTCTGTAATACAGCTAAGAATGTGTTGTCTTGTAGAGAAATGTTCATAACAATAAATACTTACATTGAAAAGTCAGAAATATTTCAGACAAATAACCCACTAATGATTGTTCTAGAAAAACAGAAGCTAGGCTCTATTCAGTAGACAGCAGAAATAATAAAGAATAGGGAAGAAATGAATAAACTAGAAGCTCAAAGAATAACATATAGAATTAATCAAATAATGTTGCTGAAGAAAAGGAGTGGATGGGGAGGGGAGGTGGGGAAAGAGCTGGGAGGAGAGGAGGGAGAGGAAACTTTAGTTAGGACGTAAAACAAATAAAAATTAATTAATTAACTAACTAATTATTAACTGTTTCTGTAGTTGAGAATAGTGGTACATGCCTTTAATCCCATCACTTGGGAGACAGATGCTGGGGGATCTTTGTGAGTTCAGGGCCAGCCTGGTCTAAGTAATAATTCAAGGACAACTAGAGTTACATCATGAGACCCTGTCTTGAGAAAACAATGACAAAATTGTTTCTTTGAAATGATAAACAAGACCAATAACTCCAAACTAAAACTAACCAAAGAAATAGAGAAGAAACACAAATTAATAAAATTAGAGAGAGAAGGGAAATCAACTTCAGACTCCAGGTGACTCCAGAATGAGTACTTTCAAAAGTTACATTCCCCAAATTTGAAAATCTGAAGAAATTAATAGATTACTAATATATACAATCTGCCAAATTAAGCCACGAAGATATAAATAATGTAAACAGGTTCCCAACAAGCAATTATATTGAAACAGTAATTAAGTCTCCCTACCAAGAGAAGCTCAGGGGGAGTCCTGGCATGTATCAGTGAGAAGTGTTTTCCTCTTTTAATTTCAGATAGGCTCCCCCACTCAACTTGGAGCTTGCCAATTGGCTAGACTGGCTGGCTCCAGAGATCTGTCTCTTTGCTCTCAGGACCAGGGTTCCAGATGCATACCACTGTCCCTGGCTTTGTGAGTTCTGGGGATCTGAACTCAGGTCCTCATGATTGTGCAGCAGACACTTCACTAGTTGAGCCATCTCTCCAGCCCCTATAAATTTTAAAGAAATAGCTAACATTAATACTTTTTATATTATTCCACAGAATAGAAAGGGAAGAAACATCAAACTCATTCTACGATGCCAGTATTACCTCATACTGAAACTGAATAAGGACATAACAAAAATAAACAAAACTATAGACCAACTTCTTTGATGAGCATAGATACAAGTATTCCTTAATGAAAAAGATAAAAATACTGCAAATCAAAACAATGCTGAGATTTCACCTCACACCAGTCAGAATGGCTCAGATAAAAATCTCAGGTGATAGTAAATGCTGTCAAGAATGTGGAGAAAGGGGAACACTCCTCCATTGTTGGTAAGATTGCAAGCTGGTACGACCACTCTGCAAATCAGTCTGGCACTTCCTCAGAAAAAATGAACATAGTATTACCTGAGCACCCAGCTATACCACTCTTGGGCATATACTCAGAAGATGCTCCAACATATAACAAGGACATATGCTCCACTATGTTCATAGCAGCCTTATTTATAACCAGAAGCCAGAAAGAACCCAGATGTCCTTCAACAGAAGTGCTGGGAGCCGACTCCTAGCAGAAAGTGGCTATCATCTTTGCAGCCATCTCGAGACATATACCCTGACAAGAGACTTGTTTTTCAACAGCCTACAACAGCTGAGCACACTCTGAAAAACATCTTGTTTATCCCACATATCTTGTTTTGCTCTTTAGTGTCCCCATGCACCCAGGCATGGTGCACATGGTATCCATGCCTCCAAGGCATGTGGCAAAGCATATAAATACCCAGGATTTCCTTTCAATAAAGGAGACTAGAGACTTGATCAGAACCTCTGTCTTGTCTCCATTCTTTGAGTTTCTTCCTCTCCATCCCCACTTTCTCTCTTGCTAGACCCTGACCTGCGGACAGGAGCAACAGCTTCGGCCGGGACGCAGTGACCCCCAAGCCGGGCAGTGTGGGCCTCAACAAGAATGGATACAGAAAATGTGGTACATTTACACAATGGTGTACTACTCAGTTATTAAAAAACAATGAATTCATGAAATTCTTAGGCAAATGGATGGAACTAGAAAATATCATCCTGAGTGAGGTAACCCAATCACAAAAGAACACATATGGTATTCACTCACTGATAAGTGGATATTAGCCCAAAATCTCAGAATGCCTAAGATACAATTCACAGATCATATGAAGCTCAAGAAGGAAGACCGAAGTGTGGATGCTTCGGTCCTTCTTAGAAGGGGGCGGGGGGGAATACTCACGGGAGCAAATACGGAGACAAACTGTGGAGCAAAGACCGAAGGAAAGGCCATCCAGAGACTGCCTTACCTGGGGATCCATCCCACATACAGTCACCAAATGCAGACACTATTGTGGATGCTAAGAAGTGCATGCTGACAGGAGCCTGATATAGCTGTCTCCTGAGAGACTCTGCCAGAGCCTGACAAATACAGAGGCAGATGCTTGCAACCAACCATTGGACTAAACACTGGGTTCCCAATGGAGGAGCTAGAGAAAGGACTGAAGTAGCTGAAAGGGTTTGCAACCCCATAGGGAAAACAGCAATATCAACCAACCAGACCAGTGCAGAGCTCCCAGGGACTAAACCACCAACTAAAAAGTACGCATGGAGTGACCCATGGCTCCAATCGCATATGTAGCAGAGGATGGCTTTGTGGGGAATCAATGGGAAAAGAGGCCCTTGGTTCTGTGAAGGCTTGCTGCCCCATTATAAGGGAATCCAAGGGTTGGGAGGCAGGAATGGGTGGGTGTGTTGGGGAACACCCTCACAGAATCAGGGGGAGGGAGAATAGATAGGGAGTTTGGGGGGAGGGGACCGGGAAAGGGGATAACATTTAAAATGTAATTGAAGAAAATATCCAATTAAAAAAACAAATCTAAAAACATATTTTAAAACATTTATTGTGATAGAAATTAATCTTGTAAAATGAATGTTATGCTGCAGAGGAATGGTTAGGAATTTCAGAGCTACTGCTGGATAGAGAAGCCCTGAGTATGCTGGCAAGGCAGGACATCCTCCCAGACAGCACTGTCTCACAGAGACTTCCAACCACTAGAGGGAGCTACAGTATTTAAGACAGGCCTTTCAAATCCGGAGAAGCTCGGAGGGATGGTACAAGGGCAAAGAAAGGCCTTGCTTCTGCTTGAATCTCTCAGGAATGGTATAAAAATCCACAGGCCTTCACTATGCCTGGTGTTTTGTCAATTTTAACAACACGTATTCACATGTAGTAACAACAGGGAAATCAGTGTAAAAAATTTTTTTTGCAAAAAAAAAACAAAAATTGCTGGAGGTACTGTGCTTTCATTTTTGCCTCCCCAAAGTGTGTTGAATATGAT
Organism: Rhabdomys pumilio; assembly: GCA_030674055.1. Taxonomy (NCBI): domain Eukaryota; kingdom Metazoa; phylum Chordata; class Mammalia; order Rodentia; family Muridae; genus Rhabdomys; species Rhabdomys pumilio. The sequence continues at coordinate 63,502,359 of JANHMN010000002.1, forward strand.
AAGCTAAAAGGACATTATAGTAAGTGAAATAAAATTGAAAGAAAAACATTAGCTTGCTTATCCATAGTTGTTTTTAAAGTTAATGCTTGTAGTTGTTTCCTCTACAGGCAGAAGACAGGAATTTCACCAGGCTTATAAAACTTAGAAGAAACTCGCAAGACTCAGAGGCTCATGAAACTTACATGACTCACAGGGCCCTCTCCAAGATTTTCGAAGCAATAATTTCTCCGGAAGAGACTTCTCAATAGTATATCTGTCTAAATGATGCACAAGGAACTCCAGTAGCATGGCTTTCAGTAGTTGACACCAGGCTTGAGTGAATTCTTCAATAACACTGCTTCCTTTGAGTCACCCAAGTTTTTGTAACTAAAGCCAACAAAAATCACTGGTTCACTAATTTGCACGTGGGTGAAATTACTTCTTTGGTTTATCATTACTTTCTTTATTGGGGTGAATAAAAATAGACTTTTCAGGGAAAGTTCACACATTAATCAAATATAGAGAGAATAAAACAGAGCTGATGATATGTAGTGAACTGAGAGGAAATCAGGAGATGTGGTTCAAAGGATACAAAATTTTTGATATCTAAGGTGGACAAGTCTAGATATTTAATTAGAAATAAGTGATCTAGCTAAAAATAAATTGTATTATGTGAGATACTTGTGTCCAATAAGTAATTGTTAATAATCAGACCTCTTCTCTAATCCAAAAAGAGATTAAAAGTATCTTGTAAGATGAATGATACATTAATCTGTTTTAGATACTGGTGATCTTACTTCCTCTATGGAACCCATAACATCTGTTTATGAACCTCAAATACATGCAATTCATTTTATTTTAAAAACTTACAAACTAAGTATAAAAATAAAGAGAAAAAGAAATGGCACAATGTATGCTAATATTCTACAAATTGCAAGAATGTTGCCTCTAACTACCTCTATCATAGTAGAGAGACCTGGGAATCACTAACTGACTCCAGAGTGGCTTGGGGAGCCATGCTCTCTGATGACCAATTAGCTACTGTCCTGGATGAGAAGATCCTAAGGGGTGTAGGTTTCCATAGAAATGCAATTTCCTTTTCACAAGATAAAATTTGTGGAAAGCCACGGATAACTGTGTGCCCAAATACACCAGTGGCTTCTTCAGATTTCTTGAATATGAAGTATGTTTCTACTAGTATAACTGAATTGCTATGTTCTATGCAAGCTTAATAATAAAACATAATAACCACAAGACAATTTTATTAAATTCTATTCTGAGTCAAAATAAATACTTTTTTCTATTAGGTTATACAGATGCTTGAATTATTTAGACCTTGATAAACAAAATAAAGAGAAAAACACATTTATATGTGTATAATATTGGCTAGTTCTCTGAGCTAGTAAATATAAAATATAGAATCTTAGGTAGCAGCTAGCTGGATAAAATTTAGAGCAAAATAGGGCATATTTAAATGATGAATTTCTCTTTAGTATCTGGGCAACCTGAAAATAAAAACACAAAATAATTATCTGGCATTTGGTCTCTTGATAGATATAACTAATATGAGGTAAGAATTAGCCTACATTCCGAGCTGAAATAATTAAATGTAACAGCATAGAGTGTTTTATAGGCACAAGGCTTGAGCTTATAGAGAACTCTTACATTAAGAGTTCTAGAAATGAGAACAGTTACCATAGACTAGATAACTCTGTAAAGGTACACTATTTGACCTCTGACTTAAGAATAGGTGATTCAGAAGAATCTAGAACTTTGGAAAGAATGAGCCAGACAAAGCAGTAATATATACTAATTAAGACAATGTTTAATTTATTCTCTAGTTTCTCTAGTCTCTTCTCTTTTGTGAACATTATCATCTCCCAACACCAAGCAGCGTTTCTGAGGTGCATTGTGCACCTGAGGAAACCATAAAGCCTCACTGCCCCCCCCAACCCCATTGCAGAATGCCTCCCTAATACTTTGCATGCTACCTCAAGTAGAAAAACAACATTCATATCTGGCCTCTATGTGCTCCATGATACATCATTAATTATTATTTCCTTGTGTTCTCCAAATATCATAGAAGGGTATCCACTTCAACAGACCTTCAAAATGGCTCCCGAGATGTGAAGGGACATAGACAATATGGAAGGACTTCGAAACACGGGCATCAATGCACATCTTGACTTTGTATCATAGGGCATTTTGCACTGCACCATGTTAGGACTCTGAAAGGCACTACCATCGGGATAATGCTTCTCTGCCTCCAAGGTTTGCCTAGAAACTGCCTCCTCTTTCTACAAGAGGAGACAATATCCATTTTCCAAGCACCACAGTATAAATCAGCTCTCAGTTCTTGTTTCACATGGACTATAGACAGTGAACTACAAAGCATTTCAAGAGATCTCCGCTTCTAACTGCAAAGCAAGAATGCCTCAAGCCCATGAGGTCTGCTGACCCTTATTTTGTAGTAACTAACTGCTTTGGCAAGGACAAGATGAGTGTTTAACCCAAGACTGGTTAACCAAATTGTTCTGGACCTCTTCTATCCCACGTCGGTGGCTCTCCCTAGTACTTTTCACAGAGGCCCCTTCACATCCTTGTTCCTCAGAGGGTTGAGCATGGGGGTGATGACAGTATAAAAAAGGGCAATGAACTCCTCCTTGCTCTCAGAATAGCTGCCCTTGGGTTGTAAGTATGTATAAATGGCTGCACCATAAAACATAGAAACTACCACGAGGTGGGACCCACAAGTCCCCAGGGCCTTTTTGCATCCTGCCATTGACTTTGTCTTCAGCACTGCCTGAGCAATGTTTGCATAGGAGCCCAGAATAAGTGTTACTGGAAATATCAAGATTACAACTCGGGCCACAAACATCTTGGCTTCTGTTCCTTCTGTGTCCTCACAGGTCAACTTCAGGAGAATAGGCATCTCACAGAAGAAGTGGTTCAGTTGGTGTCCACAAAGAGGCATCACCATCATGAGGCTCGTCTGAATCAGAGAGTTCATGAATCCTCCTACCCACGAAACAATAGCCAGTGAGAGGTGCATGATGGCCGTGTAGTGCAGTGGACAGCACACAGCAACATAGTGGTCAAAGGCCATCACCACCAGGAGCACGCTCTCTGTGGAGGCCAAAGCAAGGAAAAGGAAGAGCTGGGCCACACACCCTTTGTAGCTGATGGTTCTGTCGTATCCCTGGAGATTAATCAGTAGCTGAGGCACAATGCTGGTGGTGTAGCAGAGGTCCAGGAAGGAGAGGTGGCAGAGGAAGAAGTACATGGGTGTTTGAAGCCGAGCATCCAGTTGTGAAAGAATAATGATAGTGGAGTAGCTGAAGAGAGTGAGGGAGTAGAAACTGGAAATGAGGACGGAAAGAAGGAGTTCCAGTTGAGGGAAATCAGAGAAACCCACCAAGAGGAAACCCTGCTGGGAACTCGTGTTGAAACTTCCCATAGCCTTTCACGTACTCCAATCACAGAACACAATTAAGTGTCTGCTATGAAGAACACGAAGCAGAGCATTGTTATAGATAATCCTGAAATACTCCAAAATCAAGCTTTTTCTTTTCTGCCTTGCTAGTTCAGTTGTCTTCAGTTCTTACCATTTTTCTCTTCAGCCAGGAAATCATGAGACTGCGGTATTGTCTTTTGTCTGGCCTATTACCCTGCTCTGTATGTGTTCTGGATTTCATCCAGTTCTCACAATCCCATGGATGCCTCTGGCAGCAGAGATAGCGTCTTTCCTACCTTCTCGCACTGATGTTAAGACTAACCCAGGAACAGGTAACATTAAAGTTTCTTTGAAAAATATAAAGAGTAAAATATAGCATTATTAGAACCTACCTATCAGTCACTTTGGCACCTCTTTGGTTCACTTGACAGAGTGCTTTGTATAGATTAAGATTCAGGACTAACAAGGATGAGATCACAATTTTGCCTCCACTGCCCCATTTTCTCCATGGCTGTGACCAGAACTTCAGTCCCAGAAGCTCTGCTTGTGATCGCCTGCCCAGTCCTTCTTCTCTTGCTAAGTCTGATGAATTAGAAGGCTAAAGAGTCAAGGATACCAGGAAGTCATTTGGACTCCATCTTTGACACTGTTGTGGAAAAGATAAAGAATCATGAATGGTACAATAAATATTAATTCCTATGTAGATAAAGTAAAATGTCAAAGCTATTTATTAGCATAATACACATTTATTAGGTCTTTGTGATGATACCAGAGGAGTTATTGTTGAGGTGTATTTTTTATATGCATACTTACAAGTGTATAATGTCAAATTTGACCTTTCCATGGCCACCATCTTAGAATGGTAGGATGCATTTAGAGTCCTTACCACATCCCTGGGCATCAGCATTAGCCTTGACCAGCTGAGTCACCTGTTCAGACAAATTCACTTCATTCACTTCTGTGAGTCTTGGTTTAGCTACCATGAAACAGATTAAAACCGGGCTTTAAAAACGATTGGATGTCATCGTATGTTCTTCAAGCTATTAAGGATATTCTTCATGAAGTTTTTCAAATATTTTAATGATTTCATTTTTATTGACATGTATAAATTATGCATATAACTGGGTCCTGTGAGGTAATTCAACACATGCACAGAATGTGCACTCACAGAACCCAGCCTCCCCTTAGTCACATTTTACACCCACCTTTCCAAACTCTAGTGACCAGCGTTCTACATTTAGTTTGGTGTCTTCACCTTCCACATGAGAAAGATCATAAAGCGCTTGTCTTTCTGGGTCTTGTAGCCTTTGTCTGTCTGTCTCATTAATCTTGATTATGCAACAGGGTCTGCTTCATTACCTGCTGAAGCCCTATCTTCAAACAGTGTGTAAAGGGAATGAACAGAACTCAACAACTATTGTTAAATGAGTTAATAAATTCCTTCTCCTCCATGAGGCCACACAAAGGCCATAGAAATGTGTTTCCTGGGTGACACAAAGGAATAAACACTCACTGTTTCTAACTCAGTGAAATAACATTTTGACATTTTAACCACTCCTATTCTATATTTTATAAATGATGATGCTCATAGCTGTGATTAATATTAATATGATTACAAATGAATCGAAGCTTAGAAACCTTAATAAAGTGATGATTTAAGATAATATTAAACAGTAAAAAAAATAAAATAAAATAAACCGAGCTTCAAATCTTGACGTATAAGACAGATGAAATCAACATTGTAAAGTCCACATATTAGAAAACTAGGCGGCCTGGGAATGTACGCACCAAAGGCTCAGCACAGATGAGCCATGCCCGCTGACTGTTGAGTCTTATCAAGACTAGACAAAACTCTAACAAGGACCTCCTTTCACACTTGGAGGGAAAGCTGAGAGTCATTTCTTCCGCTGCTTGTGTCATCTGTTCCTTGACTCTCTGGCAGGGAATCTCAGACCAGTGCCTAAGTGATGATACCCTGTTTCCACTCTTCCTCACCTGTAGCCTTTCTTTCCTTTGTGGCCATGAGTTCCCTACACCCTTTCACCCTCATCCCAGTTTCCTTGGTCACCTCTGCTGCGTCTCATCCTTATAGCACCTGACATGTTGAGTGGCTGTCTCTTGCTGTTCAGTCATTTCCCCTCCCTTCCTGGATGTCTTCATCCTTCCCTATCATCCTCTGTCACAGTCTTTACTTGAACATCATCGAGCCCCTTCTATTCCCATGTTATAAACTCTTCCTGGAAAAGACCACCCATTTCAGGGCTTGAGTCAAACTCACTCTTGATTATACTCAGATATGTCTCTATCCCTGTCTATTGCCTGCATTTCAGGCTTCCACTGTTTATTTATTTCAATCTTTTTACTTTTTGTATTTCTGATGTTTTGATACTTTGGAGACTGACTGAACATAAAGGGACTTCCCCTTTTAGATACAGAAATTCTCACAGATAGCAAAGTACTTGCTTGTAAGAAACATCTCCTGAAAACAGTCAGAGTCAACATTCCTTCCAGCTCCTTTGCTGAAGTCTAACAGTGGCTTCCACACTCTCTAACACAAGATCAGAAAATTATTCATGTCATAAAGAATGCTGAAATTATTCAAAACCACAGTATCTAAGGTTTGTACACTGTCTTGTGGTCTGTGGCTTTTGTCTCCATCTCCTCTCAACTTCCTTTCTTTCTATCAAATTCTGGCACATCACTCTGTGGAGCCATGTACACCATGCCTCTTCCTTTTGAGAACTGTGAATAATGAGTTACTGAAAAAACTCCAGCTATCTCCTTAACAGGGGCCTCCGTTAATGATAACAAAACCTCTGTGTTAGTTGATGTCTACTTGCCTGTCACTTTCACTTGGAAGCTCCCTGGACCCCAGCATATCCAACATGAAACTCTTTCCCCTTATTTAAAAAAACAAAACAAACCACTTCTTCTGTGTGCTTCATCTCAGGGAAGCACTTCTCAGTTATACTGGCCAGTGGACCAGAAAATTAATCACCACCCTCTACACTGACATTTTTTTGTGAGCACACCTTACATGCCACTCCATGTACAATAAATAGCATTTCTCAATCAGAGATGAAGTCATTCATTCTGGAAGATTCTCCCACATGTACAAACATTTCTGTTAAGTGTTGAGGCCAGGAGTGGTGCTGTGTGTTTTACAATGCACCATCACATACACACGGATTATTTAATCCCAAATGTCAGGGTCTGAGCTTAACACTCTTGCTTCTTGGGAGAACTCTTTTCTACTTTGGTGTGAACTGAAAGCTCCTTGCTGTATAACCATATGGACAGTCCATCTTCTAACTTATCACTTACCATCTGTGACACTAATTTATGACCGTTAGCTCCATCATGACAGGGCTTATGAGAAACAGAGCCATGTCTGTCTTGTTCTTAGAACATGGACGTGAAAACATCCTTGGTGAGAAACTGGTGTTTCAAATTATGATTTTACATTATAAAACCAAGTCTATGTGCATACGCTTGATGGCTTCTATTCACAGTCAAAGTCCTGTGGTATGAAAGGGACAGTAACTGCCCTCTGGGCTTCTCCAAAGGTAAAACGGAGACTTTCAGGGGGGTAAATCATAGTATAAGGAAACTGGAGAGAAAAGTAAACAGACTAAATACATACTGCCTGAAAAGCAACTGGGGTTCCAGACACTTGAAAGCTTCCTGCTTGTCCAGAGCCTGAGGGCTGGAGAAATGACTCAGAGGTTAAGAGCAGTGGCTGTTCTTCTAGAGCCTGAAACTTTAACTTCCATTATGTTGTAAAATGTTTAAGCATTTGCTCAGTAAATTGGGGTAGGACTGTACTCACAAGTGACACTCCATATTTTCTCCTTTTAAGTTGTCTTTTCAAAACTTAAACACATGTTCCTAATCCCCTTGACCAAGTTGGTTTTATATTATATATTTTACACAGTTGCTTTTTAGCAACAGAAAGACCATTTATGATCTCTGCAAATAACAAAATTCTTGAGAGCTAAGGTCACAATTAAATTTTTTTCAATTTTTTCAATGCCATTCCACTACATCATTGATTTTAATAAATAGAGTCATATTCAAGCGAGAAATGTCAATCATCTGACTAAGCAAAGGAGGTTCAACTCCATTGTTGGTAGAGTCAGCCTTAAATCAATGTTTGGTAGCATGGGTTCTCGATTTAATCTATGCTTTTCTATCCTTGCATAAGTGTTCCTCATGGAGTGTTTTTTATAAATTTTAAATTAAAATACAACTGCATTACTTTCCCTCATTCTTTCTCTCCCTCCAGCCCTTCCCAGGTCACCTCCCTCCAACTCATCTTATGTGCCATCCTCAAATTAATAAAGTCTTCTCTGATTATTATTGTGATGTGTGTGTGTGTGTGTGTGTACATTCTATTTTTATCTGCATTTGTAACTTTTTATTAGTTGTTAGAAGACGCAGCTCACCATCGAACATCTTAGGCACTGTTGGGTTCTTCTGTGCATGCTCCATCATGCCCTGCCCCTCCTCTTCCTCCTTCTCCTCCACAGACATAACTGTGTCTCAGCCCAGGCTTCTCAAGCTAAAATCATCCAACATCTCACTCTATTCCACACCTTTCTTATTACATGAGTTTCAGGATTCTCTCATGTTCTTAGCAAAAACAACCAGCATTTTCTAGTATTGAGTCAGCTCATTTGACTTCCAGAAGATGAGCGAACCAATCCATTTCCTGTGTTTACACCAACAACTCACACAGAGCTTGGTCTCCCCTCATGCCTCCCTTCCTACTCCAAGAAGTCTTTTTGGATGTATCATCAACAGCTCTAACTTTGCCTTTACTCCTTGTCGCCTAGCTGTGATGTATGTGCCTTATTTTGTATGTTATTGCCCTGGAATCGCAGAAGCTAAATTGTGCAAAAAAAAAAAAAAAAAAAAAAAACAGCAAAATGCTATTAAGCCGCTCTTTACACTTAATGAGGAAACCAAGATATTTAGCAAGTTTCCTAATTTAATGCTACTAAAAAGTTGACAAAATTATTGTGCTACCTGCTGTGTATACTTGAGTGGGAGGACAGAGAGAGAAAGATTCAATTAGTGTAAAGTTGCCTGAGTTCCACCTTTCCACACTCAAACCAAGGACACAACCAAACCGTGCATAACTGCTCATGCCATGCCTAGTGCTTTCTGGTTTTGTCTGTGGGAGCTGAAATGCCACCGAGTCATCACTCATCCATGACTCCCTATGCCCTTACTTTTCTGGATTCTCTTGGCATCAAAGGTGAGGTGAGCCCTCCATGACACTGTTGTCATCCACCAGACAGGGAAAGCCATTTGGACCTTACTCCATCTGTAAGGTGGAGAGCTTGAGAGACAGTTACTGTCCAGGAGAGGTTGTGAGAATAAGTAGTTTCTTCCTTGAGCTGTGGAGGTTGCTGAGGTTCATAATTTAGGGAGAGGAACCACCGAACCTGCACTACCTCACTCAGGCTAAGTTGGACCAGGTGGCTACCACATTGGCTATCATCCCAAAAACTGAGCCCTTCAATTCTGTCCTAGGGGCACTGCCCCCTTTACAATTCACAAAAGGGAGAGCTTATATTTTTTATGAGCTAAGTCTCTAGAGGCCTGTAGGCCCCAATGAGGCAATTAAAATTAACCAACGACCTTTCCAAGATCTGAATCACAGGCCTTGATTTTTCCTATTCCCCATATACTGTTTAAAAATCTCTGATTATTATTCAGTATCTGCAACAAATTCCAAAGATCAGGAAATACTAGCCCCAAACTGCCTCACTGAAATTAATAGGAGCTGAACAGTCACTGCCTCTCTCTTGGAAAAAGCATGCTATGTCTCCAGTGGACAACCTCTCTTTTTAGATACTTCAACCTGCATCCTTTAGGCCATCTGATTTTCAATCCTGAGATTTTAGATTATTTACTACATTTCTTTCTTTCTCTTTTCCTTCTTTAGTGTTTATGTTTGTGTGTGTGTGAGTGTGTGTTTGTGTGTGTGTGTGTGTGTGTGTGTGTGTGTGTGTGTGTGTGCTGCCTTGGAGGACAAAGGACAATTCTCAAGAGTGCATTCTCTCTTTCTGGAATATGGGTCCCAGAGATATCATGACAGGTTTGGAAGCAGACACATTTATTGTCTGCACCCTATCCTGAATTCCTTAAGAAGAGGACAGAAGAGAAAGCCTGGAGAATCTAAAACAACCTATCAGACTTGGAAGCAAATTCTGAAGTCCTTGTCTAACTCACAAAACTTCTTTGAGTCTGTGTGTAAATGTGGTCATGCAGCATGATCCAATGTCTCTGGGAGAACCATGCCCTTACTTGGCTTTCAGCTCTTCCATCAGAAACTGCCCTTTCAGCTTCAGGTCCTTCGCCTCCATTCTTACCTTCACTGCCACAGGGAAACTCGTCTTCCACATACATAGCAGCTTCTCAAAGACTGAGGTTGTGTTGTTTTGAAAGACTCAACTTCATGTAGTACAATTGATATATAAAAATAATGTACACATTTTAGTGCATGAGTTCTGTGAACTTAAGTTTTAATTGTAGTTTAAGGAATTAAAATTTAACAGGAAGAAATAATGACTGGTGAGATATTTTTAACATAACATATGTTTTATACCTTGCCCTTTCTATTGTTTGCTTACATGTTTAATTTTGCCCTTTTAGTATTTTTTTCCTTCTTTAATATCATGTCAGGGGCAGCCCTGCTTATACACTGAAGGCCTAAAATCAGCCATAGGCCTGACATACATGCCTGCTAACACAAAGTCTTGGGTCTCTGTGGAAAAACACTGAAACAGATGTCTATAAGCTATTGTAAAAAAGCAGCTTTGGTGGAAATTCTCCAGCCTGAGTAGTAATAGACCTTGTAGATAGGAAGCCTTGGTGGACAGTACCAACTTAGATAAGGACAAGTGAATTATAGGCGAAGTCATAGTGATCTGTCCCCTGAATCTTCAACCAGATGACACTCTGTTCTGGAAGATATCTGTACTACCCCTGGACACCTATGCTCCTGTGTCATTTTCTTTCCCACATCCTGCCTCTATGTACATATAACCCCTGTGTGAAAAAAAGTAAAATCAACGGTTTTATCAGCCTATAGACAAGCCGTGATTCTTTTCGTTCACCTGTCCCCCATCTTCTCTTTCAGGTGATCTCTCCAGACCCCTGTTTAATGCCCTGCTGGACAGGACAATATTATACACACACACACACATACACACACACACACACACACACACACACACACACACACACACACGCACGAGCACGTGCGTGCGCACACACACGCACGTGTGCGCATATATATATATGCCATAATTGTTTTGCTTTTGTTTGTGAATTTCTCGTGTATGTTTAGGATTGTTCTGTATGTTTCTCTACAATGTCAACTGGTACTCATTACTGTTCTTCTCATGCATATTCCCTAGACTTTCCCTCTCCTTCCAACCTCTTCCTTTTTCCATCTTTCTTATCTCCTCCTCTTTATACTTTACAACTACAACTTTACATAGTTTTAACAACCTCTAATTCCTATGGATATTAGCAATAGCCTAAGTTTCTCCTCCCAATACTTTCCAACCATGGTATATTTCTAAATTAATCTAATGCTAGTTTGCATCCTCCACCAGCCTACTTCCCTTCTACTCCTAACTAAAATCCTAATACACTTCGTATTACCCTTGTTAGTTCAGCCTCCACAGTTGTTGGACCATCATTGTTAGTTAGCTAGTATGGTATTTGTCTACTGAGCATATCCAGCAGCTGTGACTATCTGACTGTGTTTTGGTAGAGTTTCTCCAACATTCAAAGTCTCCCAACAGTAGTAGAACCTCAGCTTGCCAATGTGCAGACACAGACTGAGCCTTCCAAATGGTGCCTAGGCTAGCTACTGAGATGAAAGTTGAGTTAACCTAGAGGGTTAGAAGTACTGTGCTAATGCAATATTTTATACAAGATCCATGAATAACACACTGATTGCCAAAGAGGGATTGCTTTCATGTAAACATTTTCCTGAAACACTAGGTAAAGTCTTAGTTTGGTTCCTAGTTGGTTCTAAATTTGCTTCACACTGAGTTTTGAAGACAAAACACATGTCATTTAAGCTAAGACTCACTCAGTAAGGAACAACGTCCCCATCACGAAAAAGTATCACACCAACAGTGCTGGAATGAAACATGTCACAATTGTCTAACAAAAATGATGGCCAGTAGGAAGGTGGATTGAGAAAGGTGTACCCCCAAGGCCAACTGAAAACCCTGTTCCATCATTCATAAGTTCATTAGGAAGGGACAGAATCTTACATAGCCACAGACAGACTAACAACATAAACAAGATGCATAAAATCATACTAATTCTTTCTAAAATTGGTGCATTTGCATAAACTTGTGAGCAACCCAACCCTAAATAGTATATCTCCATTGAATCCCTCCCATTAGGTCTCAGGGAACCCTGAAGAAGAGGAGGCACACAGAGTGTAAGAGCCAGATGGGATGGAGGACACCAAAGAGACAAAGTCTTCTACATCAACAGGAAAGATGCATAGGGTAACTCACAAAGACCAAGGCAGCATGCACTCAAGGGTCTGTACCAGATAGTGTTCTAGAGCTGAAAGAAATAAACAAACACATGCCCTCACTCCTAACCCAGAGGCTGTGTTCAATTAATAACTATTTGCAAATGAAAATTCAGCTTCCTCCAAGGAATTCTCACTGGAGCAACAAACTGCTCTTAAGGGTAGGCTGCCTCACAGGAAGTAGATGGCCAACAGGAAAAGAACTCAATGGCATTTTTGGAGGTTTCCTGTTTTCTAGTGTAGTGCTAGGGTGATTTTTTTCCTTAACGTTACCTTACTTTTAATTTCTATCTTAGTATGTATGTATGTATGTATGTATGTATGTATGTATGTATGTATGTATTTTTTCTCTCACAGATCTTTTGCATATATATTATGGCTTTCAGTTTAGTGTTTTCATGGGTTTCTCGAGTGCATGAATGAATGAATCTCTGTTTCGTGTGCCTTCTCTTGAGCTCTTTTTCCCCCATGTGTTTGTTTTGTTCAATTCTTATGTGTTAGTTTTTGTTTTATCTCATTATATTATCCCATAAGAGTCTGTTCATTTTCCAATGAGAGACAGAGAGGGGGTGGATTGAATGGGAGGGGAAGTAGAGAGGTACTGGGAGGAGTAGAGAGAGGGGGAACTGTAATCAGGATATATTATGTGAGGGAAAAAAATCTATTTTCAATCAAAGAATAAAAAGACAAGACAAAAACTGTGTACAAGATCTGCAAAAGCAAAGAACATGTCACAAAGTTGTATCTGTCTCCTGGGATGCGGTAGGAGCTATCTCTGTTAGTACAGGTTACACTAAATGAATCTTCCACAGCAAACGCCATCACCTATACAGAGACAAATAAATATCAGGTCATTGGCTCCTGAACTGAGTACAGCAAGGCTGTTTTGGTTGAGGCTGAACACTAACCAAGCAGGAGCAGAGTGAAAAACTGTTGATTATGAATTGCTTGCGAGCGTCTGAACAGTTTATAGCCCCAGCCCCAGCACAACCTGTAAATCCACACTCCACTTTCACTGCTAAAATCCTTGTGGCTGTTTTGTGCAGTCTGATTTGCATCTGAGGCACATGCACAAGAGCTGGAAGATAAGGGCAGTGAAGACCATCAATAGAAAGTGCTGTGGTACACTAGGCTTTCAGAATGCCTAATGGACAGAGTGTTTGTATTACAATCAGCGCACACAGTTGGAGGGGGTGGTATTTTGAGGAGCACAATAACTCCATTTGATAGACAGCCTTCAAGAACAGCCTGTGGAAGGCACGAAAGTCAGAAGTCCCATTTGCATCATTCATCAGAGGAATATCTATCTGGTGGCACCCTTCTCAGGAGTATTCTGGCAGTCTCTCAGGTCATCTGAGGGAAACCGACTCAGTGCATTTCCATGAATGCTCTTTCACAGGTAAATTGGGGCTGAGCACTCTGTTTGGGAAGCTGGCTGAGATTTTAAGGTTCAGTTTAGTATTGTGAGATACACTTCTACCTGTGCACAATTACTACTGAGTAACAGTAACGTATACTTCCTTATTATCTTTCATTATTTTCATATTTGGATTGAAAACAAATGAGGACACTGATCAAAGAAGCTCCAGCATCTTGGTTAGGGGTGGGACTGTGTCTACCTCTCCTCAGGGAGTTTGGCTGGTTTAAACTTGTGTGGATCCTGTGCATGCTGTCACAGTCTATATGAGTTCATATATTTATCAGTCCAAAGCCCTACCCTTAACTAAGATGCTATTTGCGATTGATGCCTCCTGAGAAAGGGGAAATCAGTTTTCCCAGTGGGGTGTCACTGGGTATATCAACCACATTCCAAGGCAGGCCCTATGCCAGGGAGTAGTTTGCCAACATTAAACAATTAAACAGACTATATGGTGTGAGTGTGTGTGTGTGTGTGTGTGTGTGTGTGTGTGTGTGTGGTGTGTATACACTTTTTGTTTTGGTTTATTTTTATATTTTTGTCTTAATTTTGTTTGGTTGGTTGGTTTATTTGATTTGGAGTTTTGTTTTGCTTTGCTTAAAGAGAGAAAGATCACAAGTGAGTAAGAGGTAGGGAGTGGGCTGGAGAGATGGCTCAGCAATTAAGAGCACTGGCTGCTCTTCCAGAAGTCCTGAGTTCAATTCCCAGCAACCACATGGCAGCTCATAACTGTCTGTAACTAACTCCAGTTCCACTGGATCCAACACTCACTCAGATAAACATGCAGACAAAACACCAATGCACATAAAATAAAAATAAATAAATTGTTTTCTTAAAAGTATTTTAAAAGGGTGGGGAAGATCTGGGAGGAGTTAAGAGAGGAAAAAGAATGTGGTTAAAATATATTGTATGGGAGAGAGGGCAGAGAGATGGTTCAGTGGTTGAGAAAACTGACTGTGGGCTGGAGAGAAGGCTCAGCCATTAAAGGCTAGGCTCACAACCAAAAATATAAGAAAACTGGCTGTTCTTCCCAAGGACCCAGGTTCAATCTCTAGTGACTACATGAGACTTCGCAACTCTCTGTAACTCCAGTTCCAGGGGATCCAACACCCTTACACAAACCTATGTAGAGGCAAAACACCAATGCACAAACAAGAATAAATAAATCATTTAAACATATGATGTATAAAAATATAAATAAAAAATGCTCTAGGATTAGACTGGAAAAATGGCTCAGTCATTAAAGGCTAAGCTCACACCCAAAAAAAATGCTCATAGATTGTAATCCTTAATGATGACATTAAATCAAACTTATTTTCTTGTGTTACATCCTGTCAACTTTTCTTTGCTCAAGATGAACAAGCTTCATAGTAGAAAGTCCCATCTGAGTGGGACTGGTATTTGGGAGGCAGAGGCAGGAGGATGTCCTATATAGTGAAATAGCTTTTCTGAGAGAGGGGGTGAGAGGGAGGGAGGGAGAAAGGGAGGGAGGGAGGGAGGGAGGGAGGGAGGGAGGGAGGAAGGGAGAGAGGGAGGAAGGGAGAGACAGAGAGAAGAGGCAGAGGAGGAGGAGAAAGATGAGAAGACGAGGAAGGGGAGAAGAAGAAGGAGGAGGAGGAGGAGAAGAAGAAGGAGGAGGAGAAAGAGAGAGGGAAGGGAAAGATGGGAAGCCCCACCAACACTTTAGATTCTTAAGCACAGACTCATGCTGAAAGTTGTCTGTGACAAGAAATTAGTAAGTAGGGCAAGCCATGATTAAAATGAGATACCTTCTGTTCTGAGAATGAAAATCTTTCCCACTCACTCCTAAAAATATATCCCAATGCAGACAAAAATAGAAGAAATGAGCAGTAAGCAAAATGGCTGTCCCCTGAGACAGTTCTCTTCTTAATTGCTGTATAGAATTTCATGACATCAGAATTCTGCATTTTGACTATTATGTTTTGAGAAAGAAGTCACAGAATAGTTTTTTATATCGTTTTTTTTTTTTTCAGAAAATGAGGCAGGGAACATGTGTGTGCACAGCTCTAGTACTTATGTGAAAGAGTTTCTCGAGTTTTTCAGTCAAATCCTAGGAAAAAGGAGGTGGAGATCTTCAATATCGAAAGATATATTATATTGATAGACCTTGCTTATTAAATTTAGTCATTGACAATTCCAGGCAAGAAGATAATATAATCTGATTACACTCACCCTCTCCACTGTGTGTGTGTGTTTGAGAAAAAAATACTCTAAACTACTTTATTTTCTATTTAACAAGAAGAACAGGAGATGAGAAAATGTATTGCATATACACTACACATCAAATGCTGATAGCGATTAATAGCGTGCTCATTTTACTGAAAAGGAAACTAAAACTAAGGTAAAGTACATGCTTGGACCACTCAGAGCTCCAGCAAGGTATAAGCACAAATATATGTGATAGCAAAGTCCTGGGCTTTTCAGCACACAGACCAAGACCATCAGTGGAAAGGTGTGGTAGTCTGAATGAGAACAGCCCCCATAGGTACATATATTTGAATGCATGGTCTCCAGTTGATGAAACCCTTTGGGAAGGATGAGGAGGTATAGCCTTATGGGAGGAGATGAGTCACTAGAGGCAGGCTGGGAGGTTTCTCCATTTAAGTAAATGAACCCATGTCCAAAAGTCACATACTCTATGAAATGGCTCTGTTCATGATCTGATCGTTTTCTCCAAGTATCACAGAAGAGTAAACACTGTAAGAAACTTCTGAAGCAGACTCTGACACAGCAAGAATCTGACAGGATCACCAAAACTTAGAAACAGCAACAGTGAACTTGTGTCCTCTGCCTTGGATCATACCACCAACTATGTGACATCATGTTAGGATCTGACTTTGTAAAGAGTCATTCAGAATTAATTCTCTCACTCTGAGTCTCATTCCCCACAACTCCACAGAGTGCACCAGTGCACTCTTCTTGACTCAGTTTTTTTTTTTCTGAAGACTGTGTAGCAATCAGCACTTACCCACTGCTGAGCAATGACCAGACAGTGACTTAAAATGAACCATAGGAAATCCTTGCTGCCAACTTCCCACCAGGAAGGCAGCAAGCCCTGGGGCTTACTGACAACACGCTTATTATTTTTGACAGCTTCATAAATGTATATCTGAATTTTGAATATTTTACCCCATGTTATCTTTTCTCATGTCGCTGTCTTTCCCAATGAAACTTTCTTCTTCACAAGCCTAGAAGGATTGTTTCCTAGAGACCTATGGACTCAATTATCCTAGAGCCATTTAAAAACAAAATGGGTTTTTTTTCTTTTTTTGTTTTATTTTTTG
>JANHMN010000002.1:63551383-63589974 GCA_030674055.1 Rhabdomys pumilio
AGAGAGAGAGAGAGAGAGAGAGAGAGAGAGAGAGAGAGAGAGAGAGAGAGATTCACATAGACATACACAAAGAGACACAGATACAGACACACAAAAAGCATATTCATAGCTCGAGCTGTTTTGAAATGTTAGCAGTTTTAACTTATAAAGGATAAAGCTGAGATGAGGAGGTGGCTCAGTGGATAAAGGCATTGCTACCACATCTAATGACCAGAGAGAACTGACTCCCATAAGTTGTCCTCTGATTTCCACAGTATGGTGGCATGCACATGCCCCCTAATAAATAAATATAATAAGTACTTTTTTTTAAAAGATAGGGTTTCTCTAAGTAACCCTGGCTGTCCTGACACTTGATCTGTAGACCAGGCTGGTCTCAAACTCAGAGATCTACCTGCCTTTACTTCTCCAGTGCTGGGATTAAAAGGTGTGTCCCATCATCACCTAGCAATAAACTACTTAAGGAACCTATAGCAGAATAAAGGCTAATGTGCCAGTTCTCCTTCTAGCCTCTTTCCCTGTATTAGCTAGCTTCTGTTTAGCAAACTACTCACAGGGAGCGGAGTACAGGGAAGGACAAAAAGCTTGTTTATTTGTGTCTATTGTTCATGACCCCTGCCATCCAATTAGATGAAAGGGGAGCTTTCCTCGGTTATCGCATCTGGCATCTGCCTGTCTTCAACACACTGGAAACTGCTTCTCATTCTTCGCACTATCATCAAGCAGCACAAGCGAGTCCCTACTTTGAAGTTAGAAAATGAAAGTCTTGACAAGGTCAAGCCGTGTCTGGACCACCCAATTCTCTTACTCCCTCATGCAAGCCTCCATCCATCCTCCGGAGCTGTGCCTTCTTCAACATCCTGGAACACCTTCCGTCCCTTCTGACTACAGACCGTGTTGATGGAGCCATTGCTTGGTAACCCATGTCTGAATCCTGCAACTTCCTGTCTAGTTCAGCCCCAATGGAGGTCAAAGCTCCTGGTAAGACACTCCTTTCTTGTCAGTCAGCTGCCTTTTGTTCTCCATTCCCGTTCCCACTCACCAGGATCAGGGTGATCAACTGTGACAGCAGCAAATCCGGGCAACCAGCACTGAGCACTTACTTACTGGACACATACTCGTTGCGATGAAATATGCTCGCAAGTCCGAGTCTTTACTTAATCTTCCCAACAGCCCAGCAGGAAAGTCTTTCATCTGTGAATGCTGAAGATGAAGTTCTGAAAGGCTAACTTGCCCAAGGCAGTATTCACAACTCAAACCTGCCAACCTCCAGAATGTGCTTCGCTTCCCCTGAGCCACTCTGGTGCTGGCTGGAGCGGCCCTCTGAAGACGATCTGAAGACCCACACCAGACAAGAAAACAAATGAGGCAGCAGGGCAGCTTTGACATCTCCGCGCCTTGGCCCAGCTTCCAGGAAGGCTTAATGTTCCACTGTCTGACTCAGCCAGAGAACCTACCAGCACTGAGCCCAGGAAAGCTGACACATGGCTTTCCATCCTGTCAGCTATCCAGGTATAGAAAAGGGTCTAGACTGCAGTGGTTCTCAACCTTCCTAACGCTGAGACACTTTAATACAGTTCCTCGTGTTGTGGTGACCCTTCATTGCTACTTCCATGCAATCACGCTACTGTTATGAATCGTAGTGTAAGTATCTGTGTTTTCCGATGGTTGTAGGCCTGTGAAGGGGTCATTCAACTCTCCAAAGGGGTTTGCATCCATGGGTTGAGAACTGCTGGTCTAGGGTGTGGAAGGTACCAGGCATTAAGCAGTTGCAGGGAGAAAGGTAATTCATATCCTGGCATGCTTAGAAGTTGGTCTCGGTAACCATACTCAAACCCACTGCCAGCAAAAGGTCTGCGTGGGTGTGGGGTAATACAAGAGCCCAAAGTACATCAGCCAGAAGAGAGACCACACCCCCAACATCACTTAGCAAGTGTAGAAGAAAGTCAGTTCATACCATGCTGACCTGCCTTCATTCTTATCCACCCAAGTTCCGCTACTTAATGTCACCTGCACAGAGGCAAGACAACAGACACCACCTTACAGCCTATATGACACCACAAAGCTCAGCCTGCCCATGGGATGGAAAGGCCTCACTGAGAATATTTATAGACTTGCTAGAGATAGAACTTCAGGCAGGACACATTCTAATAGTGAAATTATTATAAAGAAGTCCAATCAGTGTGTTCCTGAAGATAAGAGGGCACCATGGGTTTCCTCATTCCGAGTCATTGTAAAATACATGAAAAGCTGAAATTTGCCTATGGGAAAGTTTTGTGTTTCCTGTACATAGGTTTTTCCATCCTTGGATTTTTGTGCAAGATGATGATAAACTGTGTACATAGGTTAGGATGTAACTCACTTATAGAGCACTTGCCAGCTGATGCAGGGTCTGAGGTCAATTCTAGGCATATACTAGTGAATAAATAAATCTTGTGTATGTGGAGAATACAGTAAAGGGTTATGAAAAAAGCTAATTCTAGGACCTAATATTTGCCACAGATTTTCCTTAAAAGCAAGTAGTGATTAAGAATTAAGTATGTAGTAACGTGTAGTAAATTTTCTTCTTACTATGAAATACCAGAAATTAAAGAGGTAATTAACCACATTATGGGTTTTTTTTTTTTTGAAAAATAAAACAACATCCAAGAATAGCAATAGAACATACTTGTTAGCACTGTAATAGAATGATTTGCTGTAAGTGTTTTTGAGGGGCTTGTTTGTTTGTTTGTTTGTTTGTGTTGTTGCTTGGCATTGCTGTTTGGTTTTTTTCCAACATGAGGTCTCTCTGTGTAGTCCCAGCTGTCCTGGAACTCCCTCTGTACACCAGGCTGGCCTCCAGCAATTTGCAAAAGCTTTAAGCAGGAGAAAAAAGTGGAAATTTTCAGAAAAAAAAATTCTTTTTATTCAAAGTTTTAAAACTCACTCGCATGGATGCTGGGACTCGAACCCAGGTCCTCTGAAAGAGCCAGTTCCTAACCACTAAGCCATCTCTCCCGCCTCCTTATTTTCACTTTTATTTGATGTTGGCAGGTACTAAGAAGTCTTGACATTTTACAATTATCTCAAAATGGCAGTGCACATAGCAGTTTAGTGTATTACAAAACAAAACAACAACAAAACTTCTCCTCATAGAAGCATCAAAAATTCAAATGAGGATAAAACAGCCAAAGACGTTTCCACCCTGGCCCAGTTAACAAGGAAGGCGGGAATTGATTCCAATCGAGTCTGGAGTGAGCAATTTGGAGATGAGCTGAATTCCAACAAGGTCTTAGAATATCTCAAGGGGATGCCTCTGATAAGGCCAGCAGTCATCAGCACAGAGACCGGTCGTTTCTCTTTTCCCAGAATCCCCTGTTGGAAGCCACTAGCAGGGAGACAAGTCAGCTGAAGCGAGCAGTAAATTAAACACACATCAGTCCATTGGCAGTTTGGGTTCCCAAGGGAACAGCAGAGCGGCTGGCTGCAGTCCCAATGAGGGGAAATGCAGGGACACAGAAAGCTCATCCACCAAGCAATCAGCCACGGGTCATCGTCAACTTGTTTAGAAGTGGCGTGTTCGGCTGACCCAGTGTGTGGTAGGTCAAAATATTATTTTTCTCTGTCTGGGCATGGCTCTGCTTCTGCAAGGGAGAAGTTTGCTAAGGATTTCGTGTACAGTCTAAATGTGCTTATAGACACTGGCACCGTTGAGCATAATGTATAAATTACATAAGCCATGATTTTGAGGGAGGCTGGTTTTGAGACTCTCACTATGTAGCCCTGGCTGGCCTGGACCTTTCTACACAGATCAGGCTGGTTTCAAACTCACAGACACTTTCCTACTTCTTCCTGCCTCCTGCTTCCTCCTCCTGCCTCCTCCTGCCTCCTCCTGCCTCCTCCTCCTGCCTCCTCCTGCCTCCTCCTCCTGCCTCCTCCTCCTGCCCCCTGCCCCCTGCCCCCTGCCTCCTCCTCCTGCCTCTGCAATGCTGGGATCGAAGGTATGCACTTCCATATTCAAGCACTGAACTATTTTCTGTCTCTGCTTAATATTCATGCCTGTGTCCATAAGAATTCCCATTATAACTCATCAGCACTGAGTCAGCCTCCTTGAATCCAAGCCAAAATAAGACCACTCTTACAAACCCACAGTAAATAGAGTGACTCTAGGGAAATAAACTTTTCTTTTGTCTGCCTAATTCCTTGTGGAGAAAGGGGTGGGGGTGGGAGAAGAACTGAGAAAAACTATATAGACAGACAGACAGACAGACAGATATAAATAGTTACCAAATACATATACAATATTTACCAAGTGTGTGTGTGTATTGGTTTATTGAGACATGGTTTTTCTGTGTAGTCCTGTCTGTCCTGGAACTCACTCTGTAGACCAGGCTGGCCTCGAACTCAGAAATCCGCCTGCCTCTGCCTCCCAAGTGCTGGAATTAAAGGCATGCATCACCACCACCTATCGATGTATTTTTTAAATTTTCATGAGTGGCTTTTCCCCGTCTTCTGTTTGTACCAGGTTCTGACTTACACTTGTAAAAATGGTTTGGTGCTCACTGAAGCTTCTTTTCTCATAAGGAAAAGAACCATACAATTAAGTCTGCAGTAATAATAATTGTATTCACTTAAGATTTCAACTTTGATTATGTGCTTCTGTGTCTGTGCATGGTGTGGGCATGTAACTGACTGCAGGGCCCATGGAGTTCAGAAAAGGACATTGGATCCCCTGGAGCTGGAGTTACTGCCAGTCGTGAGGCACCCGGTGTGATGCTGGGAAGGGAACTTGGCCCTCTACAAGATCGGTGTGTATTCTTGACCACTGAACCTGTAGACTGAAAAATTATAAAGACCATTTTATAAAATATATACAGGCTCACTAGTTCCAGGAAGGCGGAACTGAATGTAGGATTTCGGGCCTTCACTGCCCCATACATTCCTCAAGCCTCAGGGAAGAAAATCCACCTGTGGGTGGGGTAGGCCCAAAGCAGGAAGACACATTCCTGGCCACAAAGAAAAGTAAAAAGGCATGCCCAGACAAGTCCTAACTAGCCATCCTGCCACCTCTGCAAGTTGCTGATATTTGAAATAACCAATCATGTGTAACCGCGCGAAAATTCCTTCCTTTCCCTACCCCCTACTATAAAAGGTTCCTTAGCCCACCACGCGGGGTCAAACTGTACTCGTGCATGAGTGTGCAGTTTGAACGCTGGCTGCCAGATCTCTTCCCTAATAAACCTCTGCTAATTGCATCCAGTAAGGGTGTCTTGGAGTTTGTGGGTGTTCGAGACTTCCTGAGACTTGAGTAAGGGTCTCCCAAATTTGGGAGTCTTCAAACCGACTCTCCAGTCCCCATGATAACTGTCTTAAAATTCTTGCAGAGAAGTAGTGAAAGAAAAAAATGACACCAGTGACTAAAGTGCAGGGACTATGGGTGACCTTTTACACATCTTTACCACATTGTCTCTCATGTGCATACATTTTATTATTAGGAAAAAGATGGAGGTTCGGGGGAGAGGGCAGGGTGCTCCTCCTTAGACTTTGAAGGTACTAAAACCTCCTGGTATCATGGTTAAAAAAAGAAAGAAAGATAAAAGCTGCTGGCTACCTGGACCTCCAGGATTTAGCATAAGTGCCAGTACAACAAAGCTTCCAGGGCCCCAGGAGTCTGTTATTAACAAGTTAATGTTATCTTACCTTGAATTGTGTGCATTTCTTGCCCCTCCTCAAGGGAGCCCACATTCCAATTGAATGATAGGATTCCATCAATACAGTTCACGACCTCCACTTTGATCGATTTTTATACTATGTGGTGATAAAGGGTGGAAGGCAGAAATTGTTGCAGGTACATTGACCTCCCCGCCCCACAGTGGGGTAGCCTGTGCTTCCAACAAGAGACGTGCTTTCCTTTCCTATTCTGAACTGACAATGGGATTCGGGAATACTGCTTGCAGAAAGTGTGTAGTTTCTGGCTGTGTCTTTCCAACTAATAGCTTCTAAGTGATATGACTAGGGTCTTTTTATTGCTCTTAACTTTATGAGAAAAAGGAGGTATTTTTAAAGTATTTTAGAATATCAATCCTAGAGACCTATATAAATGTGGATGCCTGAATGTGCTAACTTGCAATAGGGCCAAGTTGGTAGGTTGAAAAATATCAAGAGTAAATTGTATCAGGAGTTCTAGAAGGTATGACATGTACATGAAACAAGATGTAACTGGAGAGGGGCAAGAAGTATCTTCGGCAGTTTCAGAAACCCTTGAGTCTAATCAATTCAAACAAACCTCACAAGAGACCTTGTGATGAATTCCCGTCTAGTGTGATTTTCCAAGCTAACACTAGAGGGCACTCCTGCCTAATGAAGACCAAAGTCTGACTACACACTTGTTTAGTACACCAAGATTAAAAATTAATCTAGGGCCTTTAATCCCAGCATTTGGGAGGCAGAGGCAGGCGGATCTCTGAGTTCGAGGCCAGCCTGGTCTACAGAGTGAGTTCCAGGACAGTCAGGGCTACACAGAGAAACCCTGTCTCGAAAAACCAAAAAAAAAAAAAAAAAAAAAAAAAAAAAAAAAAAAAAAAAAAAAAAATTAATCTAGGAAGTGAAATTACGAATGAGTTGCATGTACTTCTGAATTTTCTACATTTTACAATGGATTTTAAGTTAACACATTACTTATATGATTACTAGAATATTTACAAGTAAAGAACCGATGAAAAGTAGCGCCCCACCATCATCAATAAATGGAGTGGTGATCTGGATAGACAGTACCCCAAAGAAGACTCAAGGGACCAGCAGGTACCTCAAAATGTTTGAAATGTCAATACCCTTAGCCAGCACGAAATGCAAAGTAAAACTGCTTTGATGTCCTATCTCATCCCAGCCAAAAGGGCTATCACCAGGAAAACAAATGCTGGGGTGCCGTGGGAAGAGAGGACCCCTTATATCGCGCTTGCAAGAGTGTGAGCTATTGGAACTTAAAATATGACTCAGCTGTGTCACTCCTGGATATGAACGTGAAGGATTCTGGGTCTACATAGCTCAGCAATTCCTGTACATTCATGTCGTTGCTGCTATGTATCTCCAGTGACTGAGAACTGAAGCGGCCTGGATGCCCATCAGGCAGACGAACACATAAGAAAATGTGGTGTGATTTAGGAATACAAGGCTTAGACCCAGTCCTTCTTTAACTTTTCTAACTGATTTGAGATGGTTAGCCTGTGAGTTAAGGGACTATAGCAAATTCAGGGCTTTGAGTTTATTAATAAGGTGTTTTCTGTATTTTATTTAGAAATAGCTGAGAGGAGTTAACAGACAACAGTCCAGATTGCCTTACATGGATAGTTGGTTTTCAAAACATCAGAAGTCCACAGAATTGACTTCACAAACATTTCTGTATTAATGTTCATTTTGATTAGAGACCTGTCTGCTCCTGACAGCTTCCTGTCTTGGATTCTAAGAAGAAATTGAGCATCTTTGGAGCTACTCCAGTTGTGGTGAGCCAGCCACTAGGCAAGAATTGCCTCTTTCCATCTACAGACAAATTACTGTCCAGAAAAGGACGTACTTGCAGAATAGTCAACTGATTATATCTGCCTAGACAGAGTAATCAGCCCTTAATAATTCTGCATCACTAAGGTCTGTCAGAAGATCCTGGGCTAGAAGGCTGAAGATCAGATGCTCCAACATTTTGAAGTATAGGGACTGTCCAGGTGTTCAGCAGTCTCTATAAATTGGCTAAGTTTTAGAAGCCATGCTTTGTGCTTCCCATAATTTCAGTTAACTCAGTCATTCTGAATTTCTGACGGGGTTGAAAACTTATAGGCTCATAGCCAATCTTGGCTATTTACTTTGAGAGAAAAGATTGGAGTGGAGGGTTTTCAGCTGACATTCATCCAAGAGAAGAAAAAAAAAATCCAGGTTCAGAACTAAGTGTTTTAGTTAGGAGAGATGACAGAAGTTCTGGTTAGTTAACAAAATGATGGACTGGTTATTAGGACTAACTAGTACCTCACTGGTACAAATTGGCACAATTATGCACTAATTGTATTTTAAGAGAAAAGTTTTATTTTAACAGGAAGGGTGATATGTAGGAGGAGCTAAGGTGGAAGGAGTACGGAGAGGAAGAGAAGGAGTAAGGAGAGGAGGAGAAGGACAGGAGAAACTAGGTGATGAGAGAGAGAAAGAGAGAGAAAGAGGGGAGGGGACATGGAGGCAGATGTTTACGTGTCTCCACCAGTCAAAGATAGTTGATATATCTAGGCTGAGTATTGGGTTACACTTCTGACTGAGCATTACCAAACTTATAAAGCCTTTGACTAACATTTTTAAAAATTGTATAAAAGCAAAAAGGAAAAGGGGGCGTGGGATAGGGGTTTTCTAGGGAGGGGAAATGGGGAAAGGGGATGAATCTGAAATGTAAATAAAATATCCAAAAAAAAAAAAAGATTCAATCAGCAAAAAAAAAAACAAAAAAACAAAACAAAAAAAACCAAACAAACAAAGGGAAATGTGGTGTGTGTGTGTACAGTGAAATTTCATTTAGCTGTAAGGAAAAAAATTAAACCATAACACTTAGGGTGAAGTAAACAGAGCCGGAGATTGTTATGCTACACAAAATGAGCCAGACTCAGAAAGACAAATACTGCCTTTCCTCTCACGTGTAACATTGATGTAAGTGTGTGCATGCGTATGTTGAAAGACAGCCGACCATGACCTGAGAAACGAGGAAGAGACCTTAAAGAGAGAAGTGAAGGCAATGGAAAAAGACAGTGGTTCTCAACCTTCCTAATGTCCCGACCCTTTAATTCAGTTCCTCATGCTGTGGTGACCCCCAAACATAAAATTATTTTGTTGCTACTTCATAACTGTAATTTTGCTACTGCTATGAATTGTAATGTAAATATCTGATCTGCAGGATATCAGATATGTGACCCCTGTGAAAGGGCCGTTCACCCCCGACCCCAACAGGGGTCGAGACCCAGAGGTTGAGAACCTCTGGACTAAGGGCCATGAAAGCAGAAAGGAGGATGGTTTGGAAGAGGGCAGAGGGATGAGTGAGGGAAGCAGAGAAGGGGGGAACATAAGGACAATAAATCATGGCATACACGTGCGAAAATGCCACAGGGAAAACCAGGGCCCCAACTGTCAATTAATTAATTTTAAAAATGATTTTTAAAAGATTTGTCCTGTGACCTGCTATTTGATGGGACAGATAAAAGAGCATGGGTATAATGTGCATGTAGCTGGCACATGACAAAGTATTGATTCTTACATTATCTCAGTGGAAGAAATGTGGGTCACTAACCTTTCAATTTCCCTATGGATTTAAATTTCTCAGAATAAAAAACTTGAAAAAAATACTTCAAATATAAAGTTGGCGAAAATTGGGAGTGAATAAAATAATATTCATATCCATTAATTCAAAGATAATTTCTACCTTAGTAATACAGTGAACGTCACTGAGAACACCATATTCACCCTTGGGTACTACTGGGTAAATATCGAGAAATTCTTATCCTCGAAACATTTGTTTAAGCATTCCATTCTGGTTGCAGAGACTTCTCTACTTCAAGGACAGAACACCAAAGCCAAGAACTCCAACCGGCTACTCTTTTAACTTATCCAATACTTTCAAACATAGTGGCTAAAAACATTCATTTTGCTAGTCATGGGTTAAAAAAAAAATGAAGAAAGGCTTGGCTGGCTAGCAGTTGCTTCACACCAAGTTATAGAAGATATTGGCTCAGGCTTGGAACTTCAAAAGGCTCCACAGGACTAAATATCGAAGATGGTTCACTCAGCAGCAGGTGTTCCAGCCCACCAGCTATGCCATCTGGTCTCTCCTGTGAGGTGGTCTCAGAGCACTGAGATTTCTTACAAGCAAAGCTTTCAGCCCAAGGTTCTAAGCCAGAGGTTCTCAACTAGACATCACAAACCCTTTGTGGTTTGCATACCAGATATCCTGCCCATCAGGTGTTTATATTACGGTTTATAACAGTAGCAAAATTAGTTACAAAGTAGCATTGAAATAATTTTATGTTTGGAGGTCACTACCACATGAAGAACGGTATCAAAGGGTAGCGAAGGCTTAAAACCACTGTTCTAAGCAAACCAGGCAGAAATCACACAAGCTTCTTTATTGTTGTTATAGCCGGACATTGGACACGCTCCAGAGAGTCACATGTAAAAGGCTTGGTCCCCAGAGTGGTGTGGTGGGCAGTGAGGGAGCCTGTGGAGATCTACTGTCACTTGGGGTTGTACTTCCCAAAGCAAGCTGTAGGACCCTGGTCTGTCTCCTCTATCTGCTTCCTAGCTGGAGATCTGAGCACTCACACTGGCATGCATCCTCCCTCCAGGCAGCGGAGTGGCCCAGCTTAGACTTGAACCTTCCAAATCACACGCCAAAATAAACCTCTACTTCCTAGATGATCCGTGTCTACTATTTTGTTACGGTGGCATAAAGGGGCTAATACACCTTCACCAACATAACTCTGCATATACACAGCTTAACTTCTGTTGCAGTTTTAGGTAGGATGGGACAGTGGTCCCCAGGGTGTGCTAACTGTTTTCTTCTGGGGAGGAGTGGAGGATTGTGGTGAGGTCTCGCCACTCACCTTAGGGCCTGAGTTCTTCCTTTTTCCTAAGTAGCAACTCTGATATATAATTACATTCCCAAGAGGTATATGACCATATCTCCATACTCATGAATACTGCCTGCCTGCTAACCATCCTCTCCCTCTTCCATATGAGTTGGATATACCATGGTCAAGCTGAGATTCCATTTCCCACTTCACCTGCAACTATGGGACCTAGCCTAAGTTCTAGTGAATGGGGGTTGGGGGGGTGATATGGCACTGGTGTCAGTCTGTGAAGAACTGTTTGGCCTCCTTTCTCCTTTCCTCCTTCCTGATGTCTAGATCCATCTTGGATGGCGAGCCGAGAGCCGTATGCTGAAGATAAGTCCTTGGTTCATCTGTGTGTGCCTGTAAATCGGCATTTCTGTAGATGTATGTGACCTATAAGAAAACTACTCTTGTGTGATCCTGAGAAAGCCTTACCACCACGACAGGACAGTTCTCACGGAAGCCAGTAAGGGTTACCGGAAGTTCAAATTTGCCTTTTCCAGGTCAGGCTGGATTCTTAATGCATAACCTTCACTCCCGTTTTCCTTAGTAATATAGAAAAGTTTAACTAAAAATCGATTTAGCTGGTGGATTTCTTTCACAATCTCTTTCGCTGATAGCATGCCTGTGTGTTGTCAGTGGCCATGAACCTTCTATCAGCCCCTGACTGCAGCCCCTCCTCTGGCCTGTCTTACTTTCTCCCAGCCTAATGTGTGTGGTAGCTGAAACTCTTGCAGCCAAGGAATGACACCTAGAACAGAGACCTCGTGCTAAGGAAGGTGAGAGCCCGACACATAGGTATCTGAGGCCCTGATGACTTCAGAAGTCACTATGTCAGGCCTACATCACCTCCATCTCCTTTGTTTTTTAATTTTATTTATTTTATTTTTTATTTTAGTTGTGTGTGTGTATGTGTGTGTACCACATGCATACTGGTTCCCCCGGGAAGCATAAGATGTCAAATCCCTTGGAACTGGAGTTAGAGGTAAGCTGCCTGGTGTAGGCGCTAGGAACTGAACTGGCTTGGGCAGTACATACTCCTGACCAATCAGCCATCTCTCCAGCCCCTGGCTTTCATTTCTTTAGATCCATATTTCCTGTTGTAGGCAGCTAAATACAGTTCTTGGTCGCTTACAGTTTTAGTAGGAAGAGCCACACTTCAAATGAGCAAAGGGTGGCAGTGGGACAAAGCAGACCAACCTCAGTGCCACGTGGTCCCCACTCACTCAGCCTCAAAGGCTGCCGCTCAGCTTCCCTTAGACTTATGTGAAGGTGTGAGGCCTAAAACTGAGAGACCCATGGTGACCACCGGGGAAAGAAAGCAACAGATTTCCTTCCACGGGACTCTCTTCATGTCAATTCCACATATTAGATCATCTTCATAAGCTTCCAGAAGATACTACTGTCCTGACCTCATAAACAAAGTGTTGGCAGGACCACTGTGTGATCCAGCGTGAGACATACAGAAAGTGTGCCCAGTGCAGATTCCAGCTCAGGCCATCACATCTGGATAATCTGTGCCACCAGGCTTGGTCTCTGAGCCCCGGGGAAGAGAACATGGCATGTGATGCCTTAGCAGAAAGGGCCTCTAACCTCTGCTTCCAAACATAAACTCCCTGCAATTTGTCCAGGTTAGGCAAGTATGCTGGGGAGAAAACAGGGCCAAGGACTCCTGGGTAGCAAACTACTTGCTGCTACGCAATTCCTGCCTGGAAGTCTGAAACCCTTATTTCTTTAAAATGAGGCTAATATTATGTTACATAAATTAGTTATGTAAACCTATATAAGCTAAGTATTTGCAGAACTTTATGAATTCGTTGATAAATGAATGTTCTATTTGTGTGAGAAAGAAGTCTGGTAGGATCCTGCACCACAGTGCAAATCTGATAAAGAACGGGCCACCTTGTCTGGCCTCTGCAGGAGAGGATGGACCTAGTCCTGGACTGACTTGGTACTTCGAGGGGATGGGAAGGGAGAAACGGGAGGATCTGCATGAGAGGATACTGGGAGGATAGGGGAGGCTGATATTGGGATGTAAAGTGAATAAATACATTTTTAAAAATCTGGTAAAAAAAATAAAGTACAGCTATTGTTGTAATGTTTTGTCTTCATAAAACAAATATGTAATGAAGGAAGACATTCTTAGTAAGCTTTCAACCAAGCATGGTAATTGCCTTCTAATTCCCACCCTCTCCATCTTCCTTAAGAGCTTCAGTTCTCCCGGGATCTCACCCAACAGGGATCAGATGGGCAAGTCTATCGAAAACGCAGAAGCCTTGCCACAGAGACCTGTAGAGAGAATCTCTTGTGTCTATATGGATGTGGCACCTGCCAATATTAAGTCTGATGGCCTATAGCTTACGCAGGAAATAGGAGGTGGGACATCCAGGAGGCAGAAAGGATTCTGGGATAGTGCCAGGCTCAGAAGATTTGCCCAGGAATGAGTGATGAGACAGACACCTAAGCATAGGTAACCAGCCACGTGGCAGAATGTAGGCTGGAGTAAATGGGTTATTATGATCTAATCAGAGAAGAGCCTAGGTATGTAGTCAATTTGTAAATGTGTTTTGAGTCTGAATCTCATTTCTGGGAGCATGGAACTGGGAGGAAGAACCACCTAACTTCTACAGAGGTCACAGCCAATACATCTGTCTATGCTGGGGTGAGTCACTCCATAAATGAGATGTCAATGGGACCTAGATAAGAGGGCAAGGACATGCAGAAGGCATAGATAGGTGTTCTGAAGCCCACAGAGTCATGAGTGAATGGACATAAGTGACCTCAGGGTGACTGTGGAATCTCTAAACCCAAAGGTAGAACAACACAATGGCATTTGGTGCTTTCGGCTGGCACGCCCACGTGGTTTCCACAGGAGCACTGGGATTCCTAGTCAACTGTGATCACATGACTTTCAACAGTGTCTTAGCAAGTAGCAAGCAAACCCCTTGGAGACATACTTCAAAGGCAAACAGAAGAGAAGAGACCTCAAAAAGGCACTCATTTCAAGGAAAAACTGAAACGCCCAGGCTGTTCTTAAGTATCTGTGCAGCTTTAGTGGGCCTCAAGTTATGCCCTGCCTCCTTGTCTTGTTTTGTATTTCCTGGGCTCACTCTAACCCACCCAGCATCCAGGGTAGGAGACCACCAGCTGCAGAGTATGGAAGTCTGGTGTCACCTGCTGCCTTGGCATCAAATGAGGCTGGGGAGGAGGGGTGCTAAGAAGGCACTGAAGGACAGAATGGTATCTCTCCTTTATATAACCAGTATCTCGACTGTTTACAGCATGCATTCCATTCAAATCCTGGGTTTCCCCCAACCATCCCTATGGGCCTGATCAAGTTCGCGTCTATTATACCTGCCTCTCCTTTGGTGAGACCGCAGCAACACAGTACGGGCAGTGCTCAGAACAAAGCATGTGGCCAGTGACTGCTAAATACATTAAGTGCTGAGACCACAAAGTCCAGACAAACTACTCCCCACCCAATGGTCAGGGATGATGTGTCTCCTCTCCAATCCCTGTGTCTATAGCTACGAACTCCTTTTAACATCAAAATACGTGTTAAATAATCTACCTCAGAGCAATAAGGGGAGACACAACCAAGGCCACTAAGTAAAAGGTTGAGATGTGTGAAACGAATTCTACTCTACAGTCTGCATTCCTAAACCCCCAGACAAGGCCACTAGCCTCCACTTCTCCCCTTCTGGATAGAGCTTGTCCAGTGATCTCTGACCACCAGTAGCAAGATCCAAATTTGATTCTGTCGTAAGTTGGTGCTGGGGAGGTAACTCAGCTAACAGGGTTCTTGCAATGCAAGCAAGAGAACCTGAGTTCAGTCCCTAGACCCTACGTAAAGATGCCAGTTGTGTCAGCACTGGGAGAATGGGAGACTGGTGGGTTCCTGGCCAGCAAGCCTAGTATAATGGCTAAGTCCTCTACCCGTGGGAGACCTTGTCTCAATAAGTAACATGGACAGTATTCTGAGGGATGATATGACTCTCATAAAAAGGCATAATTTGTACACATACACACACTCACTCACACACACACACTCACACGCATGCACACAGACACACACACGGAATAACACTTCCCAGAGAGTGCTGCCTGTGAAATGAGTGAAGTTACAGTAAACACGGAGGGTGGCACAGATGTGCTCTGGTTGTCACTATCACAATCAGGAGCCTTAGGTGCCGCCACACAGCACAGCCTGCTGCATATGCACTGCAAACCCTGGATTCACGGGCAGCTTGTGGAGTTGCCCAACAGATGCTGCCTGAGTCAGCAAAGGGTATGCAGCACTACTTGGAGGGTTTACATGCCAGGGTTTTGTTATTTTTGTTTTGCAGACCACTCCCAGACCTACTTACCAACCGAGGAGCCTGTGGCCAGCTTGAGATTAACAGAAGGCCGGCAACCTCAGACCTTCCTTACAAGCTAGCCTTGCTACCCTACCTGGCCCCATCCTCAACCCACAGCCCCTATTCTAATTTTCTTGCCATTCTCTTTCCTCGAGGTGTCCACTTGCTTTCCCACTGTCTAGCTCTTTCCTGCAGACTTCACTCTCTCCCTTTGCCACTCCCCCTCCACCACCCCCTTTCACCTTCTTCCCTAGGACACACACACATATTTTTCAGACAATTCAGCCTTTACTTTATTTTTGAAAATAATTCTGTAGATTCCATTTTCTTTCATGAAACTAAGGTCAGGCAACAAACAAAGACACACAAGCTTCTCTCCAGCCTGCCACCTGCATCTTGGCCTGGGAAGATGTGGAGATGCTTGGGAAGGCAGAGGACAGGAGCTGGCTCAGGAGCACAAATGGCCTGGTCTCAGCTGCTGGTGTCTTTGCTGAGACAGCCACTAGGAGCAAGCCCTCAGGGAGGAACCTCTGCACCAAACCCCAGGGGAAAAGAGGCATGGAGCCACTGTCTTCCACTAGGCTGGCACTGAATCCTCCTGAAGAATGTGGAGGGAACTAACTTTTAGAAAGGAGTGGGGCCACGGGCAAGAAGGGGGTGTGCCCAAGCATAGGCTTTCTGCCTGCCACTCCTGACAACTGGCTCCACCACTGGACAAGTCTTGCTTTCGTTCCTACTTTCTGTCTTACAACAACGCACTGCTCTGCTGCAGGACAAGAACAAAGTCAGCAGGAAGAGAAGCCAGGAGGCAGTGAGCACGGCAACCCAGCAATCCAACCTAACTCTGACAGTGAATCCCTTTGGTTAGTCTCATTTGGCCACAAATCCATTCCTTCTTCCATAATCCAGCCCCACACTGGGGGAAGGTGGAGAAAGGGGGAATAAGTACATAAAGTGGGCTCCTGTACTGACAGGAGTCAGGTTAGGGTAGAGAGGCCTGGTCAGGAGACAGCTGGAGCTGCCAAGCTCTCCGCAGATGCCCTTGAAGAGAACTCAAGCCACTACAAGCCTGGCTCCAAAAGGCCCAACCCTCCCCATACCACACAGTGGTTTCTTGTTCAATACGCCCCGAACATACCACACAATACTCCCTTGACAACAGGAGTATAACCCTCATCCTATGATTTGTGCACTAGAATGCCACGTGGGGGATGGCCAGGACAAAAAGGGAAGATCTACAGATCCAAGAGAGAGACACTGGCAGGATGGTATAGCCCAGGGCCTGCAGGCCTGACCCAGCTCATTACACAGCAAGGAGACCCAGGAGGGAAGGCAGGTGCTGCTAATTCCAGCTAGGATCATAGCCATTCCACGTCTGTGGGGGTGCCAGGTGGACACGCCTGCCCCGGAACTGGAAAGTGACAATGCCACGGTAGCCAGCCCTGGGGACACCAGACTTGAGGTCATCCATGACACCCAGGGCCTTAGCAAAGGCCTTGAAGCTGTCTCTGGTAGTGTATTGTACCCGCACCTCCCCCAGCTCTTTCCGATCATTGGTCCTCACTCTCTCCACCTGTAGCTGGGGGGCACCATAGACCTGGGCAAGGAAGTCCCGGTCATAGGCCTCCTGCTGCAGGTACGACAGGTCCAACTGGGTAAAGGGCACAAACTGCTGGTTCAGCTTGATGAACTTCAGGTGCTGGTCAAAGAACTGCCCATGGCTCACACCCTTGCGACCAAAGGTCATAGTTCTTGAAATTTCTGGACGAATACAAGCCCGTCCCTTCCGCTGCTCAGGTCTGCGCATCCAGTCGTCCCAGAAGGCCTTGGGCCACTTGGGCTCCAGCTCTGCCCACAGATCAGCCAACAGCAGCCACCCAAGGCCAGGAAAAAAATCTGTTCGATAGAGCAGCTCAGGTTTGCTTGAGTCTACCATCTGCTCCTTGCCATTGTCATTCCAGGCAGACACACACCAAAGGGAGGGGTCCGTTCTCAGCAGTGGGTAGGTGGCCTGGAAGTACTCAAAGAAGTCTGGTGCCACTTCCAGATCGTCCTCCACTACCACAGCGGCCGGGAACTTGAACTTGTTGAAGATCTGGCCTAGTGCCCAGCGGTAGTGCCTGGCAATCTTGTAGTAACCCTGGAACTTGCGGTGGTCTGGCTGCACGGCAATGTTACTCAGGTCCGGCTGTCGGATGTGAGTGACTGCAGTGCCATAGGAAGCAATGACCTGTGCTGTCTCTTCATGCCCACAGTCCTGACTGACAATAATGGGGAAATGCTCAGCTGAGGGCCGATAATGTAACAACTTATCCAAGCAGCGCCGGACAGTGCTGCGGTCACAGGCAATGACCAGGATGGGGATTACAGCTGGTGAGGGTGTCACAGGCACACGGGGCCAGGCTGGAGGGGCCACACTGGGAACTCTCCATTTCTGCCTCCACAAGGCATAATGCTCCTTGATTTGCTGCAGCAGTCCCCGCTGCCGCTCCAACTCCGCCTCAGCGTCCTCGGCCAGGTGGATGACCTCACGGGTGAGGCTGGCAGGGTCATCACCAAGAGCACTGTCTGAGGGCAGCCTGCCAGGTGCTGGGCGTGTCCAGAAGAAGAGGAGCAGCAGGGCATTCCAGCCCACAAAGATGATAGCACCCCAAAGCACAAGCCCTGCAGACTGCTTCTTCAGCATCCTGGCCCCCGCAGGGGAGGACAGGCAAGGAAGGGCTCAAGGCTGCCTTTGGCTTGCCTGGCTCAGTTCCCCACAGTCTAAGGGTTTATTCTTCCAGGCTGAGAGTAGGAAGAAGCCATGTACCTAAAGAGGGGAGAGAGAAAACCAATTGTTACCTCAAGTTTATATAACTTCACACAGCACTGGGGAGAGGCTAGGTACAGGTGAGAGACTGAGGAAGGAGGAGAGAGGGTGGCTGACTGCAGGATCAAGTTGACATGTTCCATCCACCGCTTCAAAATGAGCTAATGAGTCCTCAGAAAAGCAATGTGACTTTGACAAGGAGGCAGAGAATGATGCTTGTGGAATAAAGCCGAAAAATAATAAAAACAAAATGGAAAACTCCAACTCCTGGTTCCCTACCACAGATGTCATTTCTTGTCTTTCATCCAGTCTAGTTTAGAAGGAGTGAGAGGTAAGACCATTTGACCCCCATTCCTCAAGTCAACCTGCGCTAAAATTACTGA
Source organism: Rhabdomys pumilio (assembly GCA_030674055.1). Taxonomy (NCBI): domain Eukaryota; kingdom Metazoa; phylum Chordata; class Mammalia; order Rodentia; family Muridae; genus Rhabdomys; species Rhabdomys pumilio. The sequence goes on from JANHMN010000002.1 coordinate 63,569,538, forward strand.
TTTTTTAAAAATCCAATGTTATAACGGACTTAGTAAGGAACACAATGAGAAAACATCTGTCTCTCTGTGTCTAGGTCAGTTGTTTGATACAATGATGTCAGAAGTAAAGCGAGGCTGCCTACACCACTCATGCTTAGACAGGCACTACCCACAATATCCACGTTATGTAATCAGCCTCGTGTCGGTGACAGATTAACAGATACACAAGTGTGGTTTCGATACACAATGGAGCGGTATCAGCCAGAGAGAACACAATCCTGTCAAAAGAACTGAAGGGCACTGTGTTAAGCAAAAGTCAAACATGTACATTTTCTCTCATTGTGGTAACAAATAACAGCTTCAAAGTAGAGGAGAGGCCAGGTGTGGTGATGCACCCCTTTAAGTCCAGTACTTGGGAGGAGGTAAGCAGGTCTCTGAGTCTAAGGCCAGCCTGGTCTACAGAGCAAGTTCTACAACAGCCAGGGCTACACAGAGAAACCCAAGGCCCTTGGGTGGCAGGGGTGGGGGGGACCGATAGAAAAGATCTAGATTATTAGGGAAGGGAAAAGATCCTACGGTCCAGAAAGGAAGGAGAAGGGGGAACAGAGAGGGTGGGGACAACCAAAGCAAGACACATGCATCTGTGTGATAGTAATACATTAATTTTAAAAGCCATGATGCCCACAACCTCAATGGTTATTAATTAGCCAATACAAGTAGACTAAATGAAACAACTGAAGGCTGAAGTAAAACTATCTGTTTGCTGATATTATGAGGGTTTCTACAGTTATACTGCAATCAACAGTAAAGCAACTAACATACTCATACCCACAATAATAACTACAAGTAATGGACTTTAAAAAAACCCTATGGAAAAGCCATGAAAACAAAATATTTAAAAGTAAACTTAAGCATTCAAAAACTTGTATGAAACAAAGTTAAAATTTCTGAAAAACACTTCATCTCTTTCCTTGGTTAAACCACACTGGACCATCAAAAACCTCAATCAAAACGCTTTTGCAGAGGCAGGCAGATCTCTGTGAGTTTGAGGCCAGCCTTATCTACAGAGTGAGTTTCAGTACAGCCAGGGCTACACAGACAGAGAAACCCTGCCTTGAACAAAAACCAAAAAGCACAAAAGCTTTTGCATGGAGCCACAAAAGAAAAAAAAAAGAAAGAAAGAAGAAAGAAAGAAAGAAAGAAAGAAAGAAAGAAGGAAAGAAAGAAAGAGAAAACGTCACCAGAACTCCAGAACTCTCCAGAAGAAGCAAACACATCAGAACATCTAGGAAAATAGTGACAATGAGTGGTGAGAGGGACCTGCTCAATGAGGCATCAAAGCAGTATCCACTCAAGACTGGATGGTTATGAATGAGCAGACTATCCGATGACTAGAACAGGGCTGAAATTACTACACAGGCATTTGGAAAAATGTAAAATTATATCAATATACAAAAATAATTACGCCGGGCGGTGGTGGCGCACGCCTTTAATCCCAGCACTTGGGAGGCAGAGGGAGGCAGATTTCTAAGTTTGAGGCCAGCCTGGTCTACAGAGTGAGTTCCAGGACAGCCAGGGCTACACAGAGAAACCCTGTCTCGAAAAACCAAAAGAAAAAAAAAAAAAAAAAGAAGAATTACAAGTGCACCACAATTTTAAAACAATAAAAACAAAATAAAACAAAGCAAAGAAACAACAAAAGTAAAGGATAGGAAGAAACATGGCAGCACAGAAAGGCTTTCTAATTATGACTCAAAATCTTGGCGTAACAAAAGAACCCTTTCCTTACTTGAAAGGCTGTCGCGTTGTGGATAGAAATAGCACAAGGAAGCCAAAGAGCAAACGGAGAACTCCTGCAGCATCAACCATAGATACACGATACCACACCAGGGGGAAATTTGAAATAACAGAGGAAACAGAAGTAAAAAAAAAAAAAATTATAGAAAATGAGCCAGTACCAGTAACTCAGAACACCTACAGTCCTCAAACACATCAAAGACGATCCACTTCAAGCATAAGCACAGTGCAAATTAAAACTAGCTTGAGATGATGTTACTCATGAGACTGGCAAACATAAAAATAAAAGAGAAAACCTGACTTAGTCTCTTGGAGACTGCTGAAGAGCCCAAGTTCTCAATTTGGGGCTGAAGGAAATCAGTGAACTTTGGGGTGGGTGGATATATTCACTGTCTTGATTACGGTGATAGTTTAATGGGTGTATATATCAAAATAAACTGCCTTTTAAATGCATGTGCTTGCTGTGTGTCAATTACACTCCAATAAACCTCTTCTTACAGAAAAGACGCTAAGGGGCTGGAGAGATGACTCAGTGGTAAGGAACACTTGTTGCTCTTGAAGAAAACCAGAGTTCAGATCCCAGCACTCACAAGGTGGCTCACTAGCATCTACAACTCCAGTTCCAGGGGATTTGACACCTTCTAACCTTCGAAGATATCAAGAATGCATACACACTAGTAGGCAAAACACTCATACACATAATATAGAAAAAAATAAATCTAAAATAATTTTAAGTCACAAATCATAAAGTAAAATTAGATGCAGACAGTAGGTTAATGTCTATATCGTAGCTGATAGCCATAGAGGTATGTAAGACAGACGTCACAATAGCTGATAGCCATAGAGTTATGTAAGACAGAACATCACAATTCTCAGGGAATACACACTGGAATATTTAGAAAGATACCCTCGAGTAGTTCAGAACAGAAATGACCACAGCTACACAGACTGAATGCAGCAGACATTAACAACAGGTGAATCTGAATAACATCAGTATGTCACACTGAAGGGCCATTTGTATTCCTGAAATTTAATAAAACAAGGCAACATGAGTCCATCTCTGAGTAACTTCAGCCATTAGCACTGCCCCAGCTGGGCACATGCAGTGAGGAAAGCAGAGACAGCAGGTTTACCTGGAACTCCTCAATCACAGACCTGCTCCTGCCAGGCTCTTGGAGGGGCCAGGACACAAGAATAAGCCTTGCTCTGCACTTACCCCATTCTCTATTTTAGCCAAAACCTTGAATCCCAGATCTATTCTCTGCAGCCCTCTGATCTGGGTCCTGTCTTTTCAAGCCCCTGCCTGCCCCCACCATTGGTCTTCCTCCTAAAACCAGGCACCCCACAACTCCAGAACACCATCTAGCAGAAACCTGGGGCCATTTCCACTCAGCTTTGACATTATACTACTTTCTTGGGAGAGCTGAGAGATTTACCAGTTGCCAGTTCTCCTTCAATCCCTTTCAGAATGTGGTCAATGTTGAAACTTTCCCTGAATTCCAATGGCCAGGATTCAGGGTAGTCCCCAACTTCCTGCTTCCTAAATAGGTGACCAAGTAGGAAAAAGTCTTTAAAACAAAAGGGTGGTAGAAAGACAAAGAAACAGCGACAAGAATTACCTTAAATGTTGTCTGTCTTCTGGGATAGGGGAGTGTCCTTGACTTGTCACTTCAGGTCTACCTCCCAGTTCTCAGATGGTGGCAAATCCCCAAGAAACCGCCTACCTACCCTTTGACTTTACTTTCAAATGACTTTTCGTTTTCTCTAGATGTTGAACTAGGTGTAGTGTATCCACTAGCGTGCAGATCAAAGCAAGCCTGGATTGCCTGTCAGCAGGACTTTTAGCAAGTCTACAGTCATTTAAGAGTGGCTGGATGGCTCATAGAAAAAGCTCTCTCAGGCTCTCAAGTCTCTTCCTACCCTCCTCCTCCTCAGCCCTTCTCTGTGAACTCTCTAACAGTACTTGATTCTTCTGCCATGAGAATGCGCAATTCCCTTGCTGAAGCCCTAGCTGCCTCTCCACACAGGCCCATTGGATTCCCTGTGTCACGTTCCTACATATTCTTCAGGGCAGGATGTTCATCCATGTCTGGATGTTAGTAGTGTATGAACATACACTGGCTGCGTGTGATGCTCTCCACAGCTGATGCCATGTCTAGAGGTGTGACCCTTGGCTGGCGGGGTGGAAGCTCCTCCAGGGAACACTGCTCAGAGTCCCCTCGGGCACCGTATGAAGTTTGGTACAGATTTTAAAATAATAATAGTGATAAAATAATAAGAAGAATAAGAATAATAAGAAGCAGCAGCAGCAGCAGCGGCGCAGCCAGACACCCAAGATGCAATGCTTGGCATCAGACTATGTTTTCCTACATCTGTAAGACTCAACTTTCTCACCTCTAAGATGGAAAGAATAACTGAATACTTCAGCAAGTTGCTTTAAGAACTGGATGGGATATTCCACAGTATATGTAGAACAGTACCAGCTATATAACAAAATAAATGCCACGATAATTCTTTCTTGATGCCTTCCGATCATAATAGTGCAAGTCTCCATCACCATCAGCACCAGTGAGACGGCTAAAGACAGCACAGGTTGGATCAGCACCACACACTGCCAAGGTACAAACTTCAACGCTTACATGTACCTGCCACCTAAACAGTGTCCTCACTGTAGGTGCCGCACACATGTACAACCCCTCCACTGTCATTTTCAATTCAAACTGCACTGAAAAAAAGGTTTTCAAGACCCATTTGGTAATCAAATCTTACTGTACCTCATTTGGTAGCACCTCATTTGGCAGCATCTGATCTAATTTAATGTAAGGCTATTGATCGTCTCCATTCCACTTGAGTGTCTATTCACATTTTGCTACAGAAATAAACATGGTGGATCAGGGTGCATTGTTCTGTTTTATAACAGAGTACATACACCAGATCAATATTTTTCTTTGAGAATTTCATATAATGTATGAATTTTGATCATATTCATGTGTGTATACATATATACAAACATACATATATATAGACAGAGAGAGAATGTGTGACCAAACCCACCACAGCTTCCCTGTCCTCTTGCTTTACACTCCAATTTGTGCTACTCACATACTCATGGGTATGGGGCCAGTCCCTAGAACATGGTGGACCTTCCAGGAGCAACTTTTTTTTTTTTACTCATTTAGTCATTCACTTTAGGTCACTATCACAGCTCCCCTCCCTCCTCTCTTCCCATTCCCACCCTTACCACCCCTTCCTCACTCCCGGGTACCAACCTGCCCTGGCACATCAAGTCACATCAGGACTAAGCGCATCCTTCCACTGAGGCCACACCAGGCAGCCCAGCTAGGGAAAGGGATCCAAAGGGGGGAAAGTGAGTCTGAATCAGAGAAGTACCTACTCCAATTGTTATGGGACCCACATGAAGAACAAGCTGCACGTCTGCTACATATGTGTAGGGGCCTAGGTCCAGCCCCTGCATGCTCTTCGGTTGGTGGATCAGTCTCTGTAAGCCCTCGTGGGCCCAGGTTAGTTGGCTCTGTAGGTCTTCTTGTACTGCAGGAGTCACATCTTTCAAGAAAACTCTTTTCTTTTTCTCCTGCTGAAGCCAGCAGCTGTCTACAGCTCCTGTCAGGGACTGAGGCTCATAAACCCATTCCCCACTCCATGGGAGCTTCTAACTTTAGAAATGTAGGCAGCCCTAGAAGCCTCAGAGTTATACCAGGGTTGAAAGTTACCGTTCACTGCCAGTTCTCAGTTCACACCCTCGGACCTGTTAACCTGAATTGTTTATTATGAATATGGTTTGAAGCTGGAACCTAGCCGGGCGGTGGTGGCGCACGCCTTTAATCCCAGCACTTGGGAGGCAGAGGCAGGCAGATTTCTGAGTTCAAGGCCAGCCTGGTCTACCGAGTGAGTTCCAGGACAGCCAGGACTACACAGAGAAACCCTGTCTCAAAAAACAAAAAACAAAAAAAACAAAACAAAAAAAAAGAAGCTGGAACCTCTGATGTAGCGCCCCAGCTAACCGGATGATCTACCTGTGGCTTCTCTCTAAGTCACCTTCTGGTAGCAATAGACTCTTGAACACATTAATATTAAAAGCCACCAGAAGCTGCCACTGCCCACAAGAAAAAAAATGAAAACTTCTTAGTTTGACAGAAATGGGCTTTACAATAACAGACTTTTATACTGATACAATTCTTTTCCACTCACGAACTACATGGATCCCATACAACAGTCTCAGAAGGCTACTTACTTCCCCAGGAACTACTTTTGCACACTGTTGTATCTTTGCTCCTGAAATGTTACCCAGTACCCCACCTAAGAACATTCACATTCTTTAGCCTGTAACATCCCAGATACAACCAAGCCTCCCACAACTACTCTTCACTGCACTCTCCATGTCGTAACAGAATCCAAGACGGAACTTCCTTAGCTCTTACCTCATTCCTTAAGAGGCTCTATGTCCTCGAGACCTGCTACCATGTGCCTGGTCCATGTGTACAGTGTGATGAGAGGTTGCATGAAGGACCATTTGTTGTATTAACTAAAGCAGGGAGAACAAAGATAAAAACAGCAGCAAAAGTGAAGACCTGCACTTTCCACAGATGACTGCCACATCTCCCCTCCTGTGAGCTCCTTATTCAAAATGATGGATAGTCTTTCCTTGGGGGAGGGGGCCTCCACATTCCCTCATTTTGATTCTGAGACCCTGTGACTCCTATACGTCATCCCTAAAAGACAAGACATCTGAGTATGATGGAGCACACCTGTAACCTCAGGCGGCAAAGGCAGGAGACATGCTGGGAAGTCGGAACTAATCGGGGCTACAGACTAAAGCAGGACAGTGAAGGTATTCCAGCTGACTGCCAGAGTCAACCACAAAGTACGAAAAGGAACCGGCCCATCGGACTGCGACATGAAAGCCCACCAAGTCTGGGATGACTCATTAAAGCAGTCAGTACTTGAAATCATGAGAAAATGGACCAGACTTCCTGAGAAGCAGGGTGAGCGCTCTCCTGACCTGCTCCCTTCAGGTTCCCAATCCCAGTCTTAAAGACTGCTATACTCACACCCATTTCTTACCAGTATTTTTTTGGGGGGGCGGAGGGGGGCAAATAACAAATTACTTCAAAATTGTTTGGCTTAAAACTGTAACAATCACCTATTTCCTCATCCAATATCAACAGTTGAAGAATTTAGAAAGTGGAGCACAGATGGAAGGACCTATCTCTGTTGGATGTTGGGACCTCGGGTTGGAAGACTCAAAAGCTGAGGCTAGCCTCCTGTAGACGTGTGTTCCATAACACATCTGTAGTCTGATGTTGATGTTGACTGGGACACTAGCTGGAGTGCTGGCTGGAACAGCATCATGTGTTCCTGCCATGTGGCCCAGGCTTCCGATGAACTCAGTGGCTGGGTTCCAAAGAGAAGAAAGTACTCCAAGACCTCAACAAGGCCAGTTGAAGCCTTTTCTTTAGGCAGCCTTGGCTCCCTTTGCTTTATTCAATTCCTAGGGAAACTATAGTTCCTACCATTCCTAAGAGATAAAAACGAGGTGGACAGCTGGCTCAGCTGTTAAAAGCATTCGCTGCTCTTCTATAGGACCCAGGTCCAACCCCCAGAGCCTAGATGGCAGCTCAGAACTCTTAGTAACTCCAATTCAAAGGGCCTCTTTAGGCCTTTGAAAACAACAGGCATGCAAGTGCTGCACAAACATACATGCAGGCAAAATATGTATACACACAAATGTTTTTTTAAAGATGTATTTATTTATTTTATGTATATGAGTACACTGTCACTGTCTTCAAACACACCAGAAGAGGGCATCAGATCCCACTGCAGATGGTTGTGAGCCACCATGTGGTTGCTGGGACTTGAACTCAGGACCTCTGGAAGAGCAGTCAGTGCTCTTAACCACTGAGCCATCTTTCCAGCCCCACACAAATACTTTTTAAGAGAGAAATGAAAATGGAGAATCCTACCAGTGAGCGGGAAGAGGACAAAGTTAAACTGCAACAGCATGTGGAACACGATTATTTATGAACAAGGCCGTTTGAAAAACTATTTTGCCGTATTTTCCTTTTAAAAATAGAATATCATAGGCTGGGCATGGTGGTACATGCATTTGATCATAGTACTCTGGAGACAGAGGCAGGTGGATCTCTGTGAGTTCAAGGCCAGCCTGGTCTACAGAGCAAACTCCAGGACAGCCAAGGCTACCCAAAAAAAAAAAAAAAAAAGTCTCAAGTAAATAACCAAAACAAACAAAAAAAGCAAGCAAATAACAAAATAAAATATCCATCAACCCTGACCTGAGTCTTTAATACATTGGTTATGAGATTTGCCTGTAATGTACACACTCAAAACTTGCTTTCATGTTTCTAGTGTTCTTAGGTCTCCTTTGAGGAAATTAGCAGGTGAATGCATACCACCAAACAACAACATTTACATCACGGTGGGATTCAGTCGGATGCCAGGTGGCTCTGGGCAAGTCTTGCCAATCCCTCTAGGGCCTACTCACATTCTAATCTGAAGGACTGCCTAGGAGCAGATTCCTTTCTAACACTATTTTTTTTTTTGTAAAAAAAGAGAGAGTGTACATAGTGCAAACTTGCCTACAACTGATGATCCTCCTGCCTCAGCCTGCAGAGTTCTGATATTACAAGCGTGCACTATCACATCTAGCTTCTAACACTCTAGATTCCAGTCTTGCCCCTCTCTGCCAAAGGTGTTTCTTAAGCAACAAGTAAAGGGCAACTAGTCAATTTCCAACCAGGAGCAGGAAAGCAATCATTCCCTCCAGCCTTAAAACTAAGTCTCGAGATGGAAGAACCGTTAATGAACTGTCCCTCCTGCTTCTGCTTTGTCAGTATGATAAAAAGCAAAGCTTTAAAAAGTACAGAGCACATAGTACCCATCACAGATAACGGCTATCTAAGTGAATTACTTTGTTATACTCTGTATGATGTACCAGGCGCCATAATTTCAGAGAGAAAGAAGAACTGAAAAGGAGCCCGAGTAGATAATGCTAAATAATTCAAGGGTATAGAGGGTAAGACCTAGGAGGGATACAGGCTATTCACCTGGGGAACAGGTCAAAGAGAAACACAACGCCGCTACAGCCTGGCAACAGAGAGCCAGGCAAAGCCCTGAAGCCATTACTTGAAGAGCTACTGCTTCATTCAGTTCCTCTTCCGTAAACAGACAGCTGACTTTGGTCTTCTCCACGTCCTTGATGTCTGATGAGAACGGCGATACCCTGACGTCCTAAGTAGAAAGTGGGTTTAACCTGCTGCAATGACATGGACTTTGAACCCACCGTAACAGACTAGCCTTCTGAGAAACAGACAGGGATGTAATATTGCCATTCTTGGTGATCTCCATGCTAAACAGTCAAGGACTAGTGACTGGAAACGGGAAGACCCCAGAGTCAGGGACGCTCTAGTCTAAATAGGATTAAAAATGACAGACAATAAAACTGGCCAACAACATTCTCAAGCACGAGAGCCATTACAGTAGCAAAGGTTAACAAAAATGAAGCTTCACCAGAAGGCCACTCTTCCATGGAGACACGGAATGGGTGGGCCACAGTCCCTCTGAACCACATTTTGTACAATAGGGGGCTCTGTACCTCTTGGGGGCCCCCTGTTCCAAACATATTAGCAAGGAGGCTAGGAAAAAGTTTTCTTGCCAAATTACATATTTCAACATTGAGTCAAATTTTCCTTGTAGCTGATCAAAAAACAGCCCTAGCAACTTATGAAGCCTGGTCGCTGGGGTGAGGCTTGCATAAAGTCCACCTTCCTTCCACTCCAGTCCCCCACTTCTTCAGGACGACCCCATTTCTCCCCTGCCCGCACCCACGGTGCCCTCCAGCCGAGTTTAACAACAGCCCCCTCCCTCCAGCAGCTGAAGGCCGGGAATCCTGTGGCTGTGCGTTAAGTTCCCACTTCCCCGCGCGGGGGAGACTGCGCGCTGCGCGGCCCCGGGGCGGGCCCGCCACTCTCACCGCCGGCTTCGGAGCACACTCGGGACTCAGACCCGACTTCCCTGGCTGCGCGGCCTCCCTCCTCTGGGCTCCTTGTCCTCCTGGGACAAGCCCCAGGACTGAGGACGCTGGCGTCCCCCGGCCCAGCTCACAGGATCCTCTCAACTCACCCCGCCAGGAACCAGGCTCACCAGGACCGGCAACACCCAGAGCTGAACCGGCCTCGTCCGGTCTGGTTGGCCTTCCTGCTAGCCGGCAATGTGGTCCTTCCCCGGGAGGGCGGGGCGGCGCTCCCCCAGCCCCTAGGCCCCTCTGTTGGTCCCCGCCCTGCCACGGGCGAGTCCGCGCTGGCCCCTCCTTCCGGGGCCTTCCTCTACTGCTGACTTCCTGATCACCAGTCAAGATCTAAACAACCCGTCTTCCCAAATCCCCTTAACTTCCGAAAGGCAGTGGTAGCAGAGATGTTTGTTTGGGGTCCTCTCCCTCTCAGTCGCAGCTCCTGTGTAGATGCCAACCCCACTCACACCCTCAACCTTGTCCAGTACAGACTTTTCCCAAGAGTGTACCTTGTCCAGTCCAGTGAATCTAGAGTTTCCCTGACTTGGACACGTGGTGGTGTTAGAAGAAAAAAGAGTGTTCACCGACCCCCATAAGAACCTGGGAACTACTCCCTATATGCAAGGGAAGTTACAGACTATTAGTTGAAAAAAACCGCAAGAGAGGGGTGAGGGTGTGCAAACAAGTATGAGGTGTCAAAAGGGAAGCTAGAGAGGAAACACCTGCTGCCCAAGGTGGGTAAGAGCCAGCTTGAGGTTTCAATTCTTTCTCTCTCTCTCTCTCTCTCTCTCTCTCTCTCTCTCTCTCTCTCTCTCTCTCTGTGTGTGTGTGTGTGTGTGTGTGTGTGTGTGTGTGTGTGCCCCTTTATGGGTGGGGAAACCAAAGTTAGGCCTGTGCACAAAACCTAAGTCCTAAGGAGGGAAAGAATCAATCACAGGCTTTTGTAGTAACCCTTAAAAGTGAATGGGGGAGTGCCATGGGAACTCCTGGATCTGTATTTCTTTGAATTTTAAAGCAAAAGAAACATGGAGGGCCCTGGGTGGGACAGGGAGACTCATCAGGACCCAGCTGAACAGAGTACTTGGCAAGGAATACCTCAATCAAGCCTCAAATAGGCTGAGAGGGGGAGGAAAGATGAAGACCATGAGTTTCAGGGCCTGGCTTGGATGTCAACAGTGGTCCAGAGCACAGACTATTTCTGAGATCTGGGCCCTGCATAACTAGCAACTCAGAGCAAGCCACATCTCACTGGCTGGACCATTTTGGAGTCAGAGATGTCTGGGAATCCCTACTGTCCATTCACATCGGTACCACAGCCCCACTCCCTCCCACATCCTGCTGTGCTTGACCCTTGGCACAGGCCTTGGCTCCCACCACCCTTGGATCTTTCACCCAAGAGGGGAACAGAAAACCACAGACTGCTTAGCGGGTGACTTTTCAGAGGTCACTGCCAGTTGATTACTTGATAACCTCAACCTCAGACAGACCTTCCTACATGCAGACTTCACTACGCGTTCCAGAGCCCAAGCTGCCCAGGACTTTTAGGTATGTGTTTACTGAGTGATTATTCACTAACTTGTTCCTACAAGACACCAGAAATTATGCAGAAAGTGGGGAGTGTCTTAAGGGCCCTGTGGGCAGATGAGGAAGTAAAACAAAATTGTAAGAAGACACGAGGTACTGAGTTGCCCTTCCTTCCAAGCCTGTTTTCTTGACCTCTCTGTATACTCTTCCAGCCTCTCTGCAGAGTACAGCACCAACCTGTTCTTCAGAGAAGTCTGAGGCTTTGAGTATATGTAAGCTGTTAAGTCATAAGTCATAGCCAGATTTTAGATTTAGGCATTCCAGCTTCCAAACCTGGTACCCACGTCCTTGGTCCTTGAGAAGGACTGCTGAGATGGCTTTGTGCCCATGTGACAGGGACACAGTGGGGCAGCAGAGAAACATTCACAGCAGCAGTTGGAATCCTGCCCTGAAGTAGAAAGGGCTGACACATGAGTGAGGAGGACTGTGTGTGGGTGTGGTATGTGTATGCCCACCATTTCCAGTTTAGCTGACTGCACAGACTGTGACAGGAAGCCCATGCATGTAAGAGAATGCCTCTGTTTAGATACTTTAGGCCTCTTTTTACTTATATAAAAAGGAAGTAAGGGACTTATAGCTTTCACACTCAGTGTCAAAGTGTGAGAAAAATGACCAAGTTCCCTGGAAGTATAAAAAGTTGGAAAACTGCTCCATAGATATCCAAAATATAAGGAGCGCAAATCACCATCCTGTATAAAATCCATACATTGTGGGTACTGAAGATGGTGAAGACTGAGCAGCCCAGGCCATGTCTGACTGATTTGCCTGCCAAAGCAGTTAGACAGGAAGCAGATCGGAACACACTAACTCCCCACCATATTCATCTCTGCAGCAATTTGATTCAATTCTAAGGCTCACAAAATGATCCCCAAATGCAAAAAGGCTAACACCCCTCTGAAAAAAAGGGTATAGCATAGAATTGAGATTGGATAAATTTTTAAACAGAAGCAATAAAGCATTTGGTCTAAGTAACAAGAACGTATCAATACTGAGGCCTTGGGGCTCTACAGAAGTTACACTGGAGAAGATAAGAAATGGGAGCTCGGTGTCTAGACTCTGGGGATGAGCCTGGGATCAGATTATGTGCAAATGGAAAAACAGGAAGATCTAGTCACAGGATAACAGAGAATTAAGAGGTAATACGCTTGCCTGCCTACTCTACTACCACCAAAAAACTAACGAAGAAAGTAAAAACTTCGGGAAATTGCCCTCACAAACTACAACTTAGATACCTGAAAGTGTTTACAGTTTGGAAAGGATTCATGCTCTGAATTTTTGAAGAGATCTTAGCATAAAGCCATAAGAGGAAGAAAAACCAAAGTGTTAAACTAGTGTTTAAGTTTCCTTTTTCATCCCTAACATGTCTGTCCCAAACCACATAGTGATACAGAAAGAAACTCAAGCTTATTAACAGTAGACCACTGAGCAATGCCTCTGAAACCCCTTCATTAGCTACCTGCACTTCTTTTTAGAATAAAGTGAGGTCTAAATAAATTCAGTTAAAAATCCTCACACAACGTGTGATTAAATTTATCACCAGTCCTGGCTAACAGCCTGACACACTTGAGTGTGCTATCCTAGCAATCTGCTGACCCCGTGAGAAGGCTTGAAAGAAATATCTGACAGAAGAGTCACAGGAGATGGGAGAGCTGGGCTCTGGCAGGTGAAAGCCTCTATGTAGCTCATGTTAAAGAGGAGAGGACTTACCAGAAAGGCTGTCAGGGCACCGAGTTTCTCTCTCTGGCAGGCTGATCCTAAAGGCAACTCAGCACTCTTACTATCAGCATATGCCCCACCCCGTTGGTGAGCTCTTCCTGCTCAGGGCTCCCATAGCTCCTCCTCAAACTAGAAAAGCAATCCCCATACTCTTCCTTAATGAGGGAAAGCAGATAACAGACCTGACACTTTGGATGGCACAATCAATGCAACACACTTCCTCAATACTTGGGGTGCTTTAGATACTCACGGGCCAGAAGGGACTCCTCAATAGGATGAGGAAGTCTTCTAGAACAGATCATGCCCTATAGGTGGCTCAGGAGGCACTGCCATAAGAAGTCATGATCCCCCATACATAAGCAAAGATTGGCAACCGTGCATTTATTGAGTAGATAAAGGGAAGGTGACATATCCAACTATGATTCATATGTAGAAGCCTGGTCTCAAAGGGGTCCAGACAAGCTTCAGACAAGAGAAAGAGCTCAGAGCCAAAAGACCTATTCAGGGCAGACTTTCCAAGCCTTCAGGCCACTGAGGAAAGACAGGAACTCCTATGACAAGAAGAGTTGTTGTCTTCAGTGACTGCAGTGTCCCTCTGTAATTGACTTACAGGCTCAGTGAGTCAAGCTATCTCTGGCCAGCACATGTTGCCTCAAATTCCTACTCCAAGTCCCTTCCTTTTTGCTGTTGACATCATCACTAGGAAAAACAGGCACCTTGGTATAAGTAAGCTGAACTTAAAAAAAAAACTTTCAAGGAAGGAGCAGGCAGGTACCAAGACAACTAAGAACAAACTTGCTTGGGTTATTAACAACCTATAGAGAAATAAAAGCCCAAGAGATGTCAGTTTGGAGACAGTTGTCACCTGAGAGCAGAATGAGATATAACAGAGGAGAAAAGGTCCAGCACCCACTCCAAGAAATACAGTTCTGTCTTCTCACTAGCTCATTAGACTTAAAATTTCTACCCCCAAAGCTGACAGGATCCCTCAATTTAAGTTTCCCTAAAACTGTCCACCTTTATATAACATGATGAAACAACTGCCAGGCAGGCCTTTAATCAATATGTCTGCTACGGCTCTAACCAGCTTGTTCATTCAATAAATGAGCAAACTTTCATCCAGAGCTTTTCTATGTGTTGAAATAAACGAGAAATCAAGTAAAGTCAATGTTGCCGTTTTATATGTACAAGGCCCAGGGTACTTTCAAATTGTAAAATTATTCCATTTGTTCCTAGTAGCAACGTAACTGAAATATCTGCTAGTGGGAAGAGAACAGGACAGAGGTAATTATCATATCTCAAGTTGCACATTGACCAGGAAAATCTGAGCTAGACTACAGATTTTACTGTTCCCCAAACTCAATTTATATTTTTGTTCTTTCCATGAGATTTCATGACCTAAGCTTCCTTATTGGGGAAGAAGGAAGAGAGATCATTTAGTAAATTATCTAACCATTTCCTATCCTCCAGCTCCCCTCCCCACTTCCCTTCAAGTCTTATTCTGCTAATAGATTCCCAAAACAGAGCAGTCTGCATCGGCCAGAGTAATCCATTTCAACCTTAGCCCAGACTGATTTGAAATCCTATTATCTCACTGGAGGAAAGGCTTTTAAAGGTAACTAATCCAACAGCCCCTCCAGAAGCCTGATTTCCTCCTAGGCTCTCCTTGACCTAACCTCACCTACCTAAACTCACAATCCTTTACCAGCTAGTCACTGTAGTCTCAGTAAGGAACAGGAAAGGAACAACTCTGCCCCCTTGAAAGAGTGAAGTAGAGGTGACACTTCCTGTGCACCATCAGGAGAAGGGTTGTTTCTCAGGAGGACACGGGAGATGCCATGACTTCTGACATGGCTGCATTCCCAGACCGGTCCCATTCACATTTCCTGTACAACAACAAGGCACTAAGTGAGAAAGTAACAGAAACCTTACCTTTCCTTTCTTCTCTCTGTTGCTTCCCTGGAGATCAACAAACCCCCCACCCCTAGTACTTCATTTCCAAAATTGAGAATCAGATCCACCAAAGTACAGCTTCTCTCCACTTATCCAGGTCCAAAGTCCATGGCTGCGTGGACTCTGATGGGGAGGAGTCTGGGGGGGAAGGGGTGTGTCCGGGCCCCTCCCCCCCCACTGCTGACTTTAGTGTCCCTCCCAGGCACGTGTTACATCCCTTCATCCAGCTGGCTTTTAAAGCTCAGAGGCTAGTGGTAGACAGATTCCAGGGATTATGCCATCTCTTGCTCAGACAAGAGAAATCATCCACTGGTCCACTTGTGTTCTGTTGGGGCTCAGGAGAAGAAGCAGGCTTTAACACCAACATGGCCCAGGAGGCTGGTTTCTGTGTGAACCTGTGGAACATTTAAACAGGATGACGCTCTCATCTGATACACGCCCAAATGGATTTCTAAGACTTGCACATTTACTACACTCCTTTACCGTGTTCAGTCAACTAACTCTCTTAACTACTACACAATTTATACAAAAAGTACATTCTTCACGCACATACTGTAACCCCATCATTTTGAGCATATGTGTTTGTTTGTGTCATGCTTATTTTCAATGCAGAAATGTTACCAAAGGTACTGTCACTGTGGGAAGACTGTCTTCTAAAAAATACAGAAAATAGGGTCTACTGCTCTCTAAAACACCACTTACCAATCCTCTCTCATGCTTCTCTGGGAGTTCAGTGTTCTAATCTCCTACCTCCTGTCAACTGGACTAAACCCTACCCAGACCTAGCCTCTGGCACCTTTCACAGGCATTCCCTGCAACCCTCACCTCCCCCACTGTTTGCAAAACTATGCCCAGGATGTAATTCCCAATTTCTTTCAAACTCCTTCACGGGGCCACTCTCCTGGAATATTTGAGGCCTGTGTCCTGCTTGTAAATAGCCCCAGTTTCTCAGTTTGGAAGCCCTCCCTGTTGCCCTATCCCGTTAGTGCACACACACACACCCCTCCCTTTTGCCCTATCCCCTGTTAGTGTACACACACACACACACACACACACACACACACACACACACACACACCACACACCCATCTCTTCCTGTAGGGGCGTGGCCGACACATGACACCCCCCCAGAACTTAACTCCTCCCACCCTTCCTCTTCTGAACCCCGCGCTCAGTGCTCTGCGTTCTCACCGCACAGTGACACTGAGACCCTCCCTGTACTCAGAACCTTCCCTTCCGCTGTGCCTAGGACTCAGTCCCTTACCGCACGGGCTGCTTACCTGGGCCCCGCCCATCGGTCCCGGCTGGGAGCCTCGGCCCTCCCGGCTCCAGATCCAGGCCGGGGCCCGGTCCCAGCCGCCCGCAGGCCCCACCCCCTCGACCCCCTGCGGCCCGGCCCTCCCCCTCGCGCTCCTTTTCCCCTCCCACCAGACACCGCAGCCACTTCCGCCTGTCCTCCGGAAGTAGGTCCTGGGCAACCGCTGGCTCCTCATTCCTACCCCCACCCACATCACCGACGCAGCCACGGGAGCACGGGAGGTGGGTCTGCAGACTTAGGCCAGTTCTACAGTGTTCACGAGGTGGGGGACCGGCGTTGCAGAAGGCCTCTGTGAAGATGTAGCCGGGGACTCAGGGCGGGAGCAACACACGGGGGCGGGGGGAGGTAAGGGAGGCGGGGCGGAGGCTTAGCCCTAGAGTGGGAGCGTGCGTCACTCAGTGCGGCGCGGGAAGTAGCGCGCTTGCGCTGCCGGTCCTCCAACTGGTCGCTCGCTTTGACGCTCCTATTGCCAGAGGGGGCAGGAACTAGGGCGGGAAGTGGAGGCGGAACCTGCGCAGGCTGCCCTGCCTCTATCCCAACGCCAGAAGGTCGCCTAGCAACTGCCTGGATGAAGTAGCTTCTGAGGTCACGGACCCTTTTAGGCATTCTTTATGCTGACAGCCAGTAATCAACAAAGCCTGTTATAACAAACCTGTTACTGAGCTGAGCTTCCTAAGTAGCAGTGCCAGAAAAAGTTTTATTTTATTCATCACTCTTTTTCCACTGCATCGCTGGATGAGGCGATCTAAAAGGATGGAGAGCGCCCGGTTACTGTCTACTGAACATGAACTGTGCTGAGTTCTTTACAACTAAACTAGTAACTGAATATTCACAGGTCAGAACCCCAAATATGGTCTCCTAGAGCCAGAGGTTTAACGGAGCTTGCAGAGATGTTAGAGCTAACTCACATCTTACAGGGTAACTGACCGAATCTGTGGTGCTTGGTCACATGATCATGCCTCTAACAAGTGCCACATGACTTAAAAAAAAAAAAAAAAAACAGAGGTAACAGCGGCTAAGAATACCTGCTACTCTTAACAGAAGATCTGAATTCGGCTATCTACACCAACATGGCTATTCAAAACCATCTATGACTCCAGTTTTTGAGGATCTCTACCCTCTTCTGCCTTTGGCCACCAGGCATGTATGTAATGCACTTCTATGCATTCAGACAAAACATTCCCTCACATAAAATAAAAATCTATTAAAAACTACACTCAGAAGCACTGGACTTAAAAGACCAAGTTACCCTGTTGATTTTCCTGGAAACATAATACCTTTTACATCTAGGGATTCTGGTTTTTATTTTATTCTAGTTCTGCCAGGAACCAGCTATGGTACTTGGAAAACTTGCTAGAACTTTCTGTACCTCAATTTTCTCGTAACTACACTTAGAATAATGAAAGGCCCTCAAATTAATGTGACCATTGAATTAATGCATAAGTATTTAGAACTTCCCAGTCTGTGTACTAAGGGCTCATAATATCTGTAACCATTCTTACCATTTATTCATAAACATTTCCATGTAGTAATTTTGTTTTGTTTTTTGAAATAGGGTCTCTTTGTGTAGTTTTGCTGTCCAGAAGCTCACTGTTTAAATCAGGCTGTCCTCAAACTTAAGATTATTCTATCTCTTCTGTGATCAAAGGTGTGTGCCATCATGCCTGGCCTCTGTAATAATCTTGACTGTTTTTAGAATATCTTTTACTTATCAGATAATCTCATATATGTATACAATGTGTCTTGATCATATCCACTCCCAACTCTTTTATGCTTTTTGGGCCCCTCAGCCTGTCGGCTTCCCACCTCCATTATCTTTCCATTTGTTTGTTTATTTGTAACTCACTGAGTCCAATTAGTGCTGGAATGTTTGCTGATCTTGTTGGCTTGATCATGAGCAGATGACTGAAAATACTCAAATCCAGTCAGAAAGTGCGTGGTTACCGCTGTAACTTTCATGTCACTGTTGAACATAATTATCAGACTGTTTCAGAAGAAATAGTCTTACAAAGGGCATGTTTTGATTTCTTATTTGTAGTCTCCTTTTTCCTGGTCATCCTCTCTTCCTGAGACTCCCTTTTTCTTAGTCTCTCTCTGAATGTGTAATTCATTAGTCATTGCACCATTTTCTGAAATCATTCTCTTCAGCAATTCCAGGTGGTGAGGATAGAATGTTCTAGAAGACTAAATTTCCCCCTATTCTTTTTTTATGTTCTTTGTAGCTTTTAAAAAATGTTAATTTAGCTAGTGCTTCCACTTCAAATGTAAGACAACAGAGGATGGGACAAACAGACATCATAAGAGTTAAGGTGTAAAGCTAGAGACTTCATAGACGTTATGAGAAATCTGAGTAAAATCAGAAGAGTAAGCAACAGCTTGGGAATTTCACCCCTTGCATAGGATTGAGGCTATGTAAGTGCACTTAGAAAGTGAAACCCCTCTTGCCTCATTTTACCATGAAAGGTCTATTTAGTCTTTTGTGTCTTACCCTTATTTAATCCTTTGTGATTTTAATTTATTCTATGTTGGACATTTCTTCCTAGTTAAATTACTTCTTAAGAGTAGATATCCTATGTACCTTAAAACCCTCATCTTTATTTTTGTTCAATTTAATAAATATTTTACTGGCAGGCTCAGATGCTGTCATCTTTCTTTGTGGGCACAACAGATTAGGTTTCCTCTTTACCAAGCTTGGATACAGAAACCTATCCTTTACCTTGCCAGAAGCTCTAATACAAAACTGATGGAACATGAGTGTGAAGACACTTTTAAAACTGGAGCTTATAAATATCTATAATACTTGGGAGTTCACAGACAGTAATCATAAGTGCCAAGGTGCTGTGTACACTGAGGCTTTGGAGGGCAACACTTGCAATGCTTTTCCTATTTGCAAACAGAAAGAGAGACTTGAGCATTTGCTACCTGTTGTCTCTGATCTGGCTTCTATTCTTGGAGTTCTTAAAATATGACTGATATAATAGAGAAAGCCAAGAATTTCTTAAACCCATTTCTTTGCCCATATAAGTTCTGACTATCCCATGCCTGTTTAAGTGTGAATTTGCTTTTGCTCTTTCTATGTTTCCTTAGACTGGCCCAAATCAGAGTTGCCCTAATGATATACAGTGAATAACTGAAGTCTTGACTTAGGACACTGACTTTCTACTTGTGTGGGAGAATGTTACAGAAGGGAGAAGGTAGGAGAGGGGATGAACCAAACAAGCAACACCATCAGAAATAGACATGTTTGACCTTCAGGACATTTTAGATCATGTAAAGAGGGGAAACTTATTCTCAGAAATTGACAAATTAAAAATGTAAAAAGAGGTAATGTGAAGAAGTGTGTAGAGGACTATCTCTTGGGACAGAGTTCATCACCAGCAACACCTTGAAGGAAAATACCTCAGGTTTGAGAGAAATAAACCTTTTACTTCAAATACAGCCAAACTCAAATGGAAATAGTTGTGTTTCTTAAGTTGTAAGCTAGTTCTGATTCTTAAATTCAAGAGCTTGGTTGTGATCCTTAGTCCAGTGAGCAGTAAATCATTTGTCCAGATGGAATCACTTCTCTTTGCTTCTCTAAAACCTCTGAGATTTGGAGAAGACAATGGCAACTCATAACTTTGTAATTTCTTCATCTGTTTTGAAATATTTTTTAAAAGCCAAAATAACCATAATTGCTGAAAATATTTACATGATTATTGTCTTAAGTAATAGTCCTTATTAAGCATATAAAGAAATACATTTGCTAAACTTCCTCAGGACAATCTCTGGTCTTTGCTATGTATATCATACATTCTTTTCTATCTTTACTTTGAGACAAAAATGTTAATCATATCAGCCCTCTCAGAGCGAACACTAAGCTCCTTCAGAACAATAGAAAAACATAAGTTAAGAATGGGCCAGCAGTCCAGATTGCAAGGTGGGAAAACCACAGGCTACATAACAGTTCAATCTACCAGAGTGCCTGCCACCTTACAGTGGTCTCACTGATATGTAACAGTGTGTGTGTGTGTGATGACTGATTTATTCCTAGAAACTGTTAAAGA
>JANHMN010000002.1:63594974-63651054 GCA_030674055.1 Rhabdomys pumilio
AAGGGATGCTTGGAATAACCATGTGATCTGTTCTCCTAAAAAAGGTACAAAAGACTAGGAAAGATCACATTGCATAGCATTGGGAACATGGGGAGCAAGGACATTATTGTTAGAGAGCAGGAGAGAGTGAGGTTAGGAGAAGACGGAATCAGAGAAGAACTTCTTTGAAGAATTTTTAAGAAAGAACTTTTTAAGGGAACTTTTTGGAGAACTTAGAGATGAAAATTAAAATCACCTTTCAAGGTGTCGCTTTTTCTTCCTGTGACTTTGATTAGCAAGCTGGGAGTCAGAGCCAAGAAATTCCTGCAGAGAAGGGACAAAGGCTACTTTACTTAGCCCTCCTCTGTTTTACTGTTATGAGTTGCTAAATGTCAGAAATTGCAGCTTCTGGCCTCAGAGGACAGGCAGGTCAGCTACCACAGCAAAGTGACTTAGACTTAAGATAGGTAAATGTTTTATTATTAAACAGCAACTCTAAAAATCTCATAAGACCAAGTCTTGCCCCTACCAACATTCTTCCCTTGACTACCCTCAAGAGAGAACCAGAAAGAAGAATCTCTGGGGCTAGTGCCTGGCAAAAAGCATTTTTATCCTGGTAAGTACACATAAATTTTAACCAAAAAAAAAAAAAAAAACAATCAAATAGTGCCAAGTACATTCATATTTCTGTGCTACCAATCTTCAGAATTCCTTTCATCCTCTAGAACTTAAAAATCTATGTCCACTAAGCAGTAACTCTCTGTTTCCCCTTGATGGTAGGCAAACAGCTGCTATTTACTTTATGTCCATTGATGTGACTGTTTTGTGCACTTCATTTTAGTGAGATTATGTGTTCATAACTTCAGTCATCACATGTATGTTGAATACCTCACATATGTATCTCCAGCCCAGATGTCTCTACTGGAAGATTCAGAGTCACTGTACTGACTCCAATACACCACACTAAAAAAAATAAATAAATAAAATAAAATAAAAATAAAAATAAAAAATTTCCCTACCAAAACCTCCTTTGTCCCTTGTTCCATATCCAAAAGAATGCCACTGCCCTCTAACCTGCCTTCCTAGTATCATTTTACCTTATGTTTTGCCTTCTAGCTTAGACTTGTGTGGCATAAGTAATCTATAATTCTCAGCCTTTCAGAAAATCCTGTTAGGCTTTACACACATTAATTCCTAATTCACTGAATTCTTACAACTCTTAGGATCACCCTTCTAGCCCATCCATTCATTTGCAACACCTGACTACCTGCAGAACCACTCTACCAGGGACACCCTGTGGCCACAGTAGACTGGGACTAAGGAAAGTGACCTTTATTATCCTTCCTGGCCTCAATTTCAGTCTTCCTAGACTTGGTCTTAGCAGGAGTCCCTCCCACCCTACCTCCATTCTCTGGGGACTCTGACTCTTGGTGCAAACCCAGGGTCCTCCTAGTTCTTTCCTATTGCCCCTTTAAGCCTTCTAGCTTAATACATTAATTTGTGACACCTGCTGACCCACAGAAGAACTCTCTACTAGGGAACCCCACAGCCTAACTAGGATCAAGAATGGGCAGCAGCAAGAACAGAACATCATCGCAACAAAGATGAGACCAGATATCTAAGCCAAGAAACACTTGAGACAACTCCAGATGCCTAGATTACAGCACATAATAGTAATAATGCAACTATTAATGGCCAAGATGATATGCATTCTCAAGAGAATAGCAACCCTATTGCAGTAGGCCCTTTGAAAAGCAGTTTAGGTAAAGCATAGGACTTCAAAAATAGTTATTATAAATACATAAGGGCCATAAAAAGAATATATTAAAATGTTTTAATGACGGCTTTGAAAACATAAAGAATTGAATGGAATGACGGGGAGGAACACCTCAAAACAGAAAAGTAGAATTTAAGAGAGAAATAGAATCAGTAAAGAAAACCCAAACTGAGTAAAACTAAAAATGAAAAACTCAAGATGTCTAACAAAAACGTCAGAGGTAAGCCTCAACAACAAATTAAAATACATGGAAGAGAGAATTTCAGGTCTTGGCAAGAAGTTAGAAGAAATGGAAGTTTAGTTAAAGAAAATGTTAATTCCAAAAGCAAATGAGATGTTAGGAGAAATGAAAGCTTGAGTAAAGAACATGTTAATTCCAAAAGAAATGGTCAGTTAGAGAAAATACTAAATCTAAAAATAAATCCAGGCACAAAACAACTCTGGTTGATATATGAGGAAACAATTTCTGCAGCTTATCAGAGCTCCATAGTTAGGACTTGCTCAACTCTGCTCCAAGATTCTGTGTGTGACTGTAATCCAGTATGCTGCCTCTCACAATTATATATAGAACTGGTAAGTGTTCCCTGAAAAACTGCACTAGCCATAGCCTGGAATAGGACCAGAAATCTTCCGTGGAAACAAACAAAAATATCTGATCATTCCTTGCCTTAATTTTCCCCAAATTGTCACATGGTAACTCAGGTTGTGTCAACTTGACACAACCTAGGGTCATCTGGGAAGAAGAAATCTCAATTGAGAGAATGCCCCTATCAAGTTGGCCTGTAGACAAGCCTGTGGGCATTTCCTTGATTAGTGATTGATGTAGGAAGACCCAGCCTACTGGGTTGGTACCACCACAGAGCAGTTGGTTCTGGGTTGTATTAGAAAGCAAACTGAGCAAGTCAGTAAGTAGTGTTTCTCCTTGCCTTCTGTTTCAGATCCTGCCTAGAGTTCCCTTCCATGATAGATTATCACTGTGAACTGAAACAAGCCCTTTCCAAGTTTCTTCTAGTTATGCTGTTTATCCCATCAATAAAAGCAAACCAGAACAGTTATAGTGGCAGGAGGAGAGTTAAGATATAAAGTGCAGGGGAAAGGGCCAGCAGGGGGGCCTTGGAGAAAAGAAAGGTCCTGATTCCTGGATAAACATGATGGTCATTACCATCATATCTCTTGAAATGATAGGCCTTTAGTAAGATTGTCATTATACTTGCCAGGGTGGGATCTCCAGTAGATCAATATCACAGGACACATAGTTGTCTTTACTTTCCCAGTGGTTTGCCTGAAATGGTAAGATAGTTTAGAAGTCTTGGTGCATTAACATGTAACCTTTGTTTCCTGGAAAGATTCCATGGTGAGACTTTGCTACACAGGACCTCTGATGATTTCTATTCTTAACGCATGCTGTCTGTGAAGCCAAGGAGAGACTGGCAGGGAACTTCATTATAGTTTACCTCCTTTTTATTTCCTGCCTCAACTTTTTTTCCCTTCACTGTACAACTCATGCTATATTAGCATATAAACTATCTGTTCAAGTTTCTGTTCCTAGGCAAAGGCACTTTTCCATGGAAACATAGCAGTTACTTTCCCAACCAAATCATTATTACATATCCCTGTGGAAGATTCCAAATTATTGGCTTTCTGGCATGGTGCCTATGAAATGTTCTTGGAAAAACTGTTAAACTCAAATTTAATCAAACTTTTATGGAGGGTGATATTACTTAAACATAACACTGGAAAACAACAGATAGGTCAAGAATATACAGCCTTCTTTAAATTAAACCCCCCCTCAGATTCTTCAAGTCCATGCCATATGTTAAAACTACATAGAAGGAATTTGGGGGGAGATTTTCCAGATTAACCTCCAAATGGAATCATCAGAACTTGGCTGCATCATAGATGAACATTCCATCAAAATCTTTAGGCCATTAGAAAAATTTTAAAATGACTTAGAGAGACTGGTAAAATGGCTCAGAAGGTAGGGGAGCTTGCCACCATGCCTGAGAACCTAAGTTAGATTTCTGGAAGCTACATTGTGGGGAAAAATACTGACTTCCTCGGGTTGTCCAAACATGCACTATGGCATAAGTGCTATGCACACATACAGAGAAATGTAGTTTTTAGTGACTTGAATATTAGTTGTGCTTACTAATAGAATAATTGCTAAGTTCCTGTGATGTGATAGTAGTATATAATTCTACAGAAGACTGTCTTTATTAGGAGGTTCATACTGAAGGGTTTGAGCAATCATTGTATCTACTATATACTCTCAAACAATATGTATATCTGTGTTTGTGGAAAGAAAAAGAATTCACATTTTGTAAAATATTGGCATTATTGAGTATAAGTTGAAGGCATTTATTGTTCCAGTCTGTTGATACCTAAGTGCTTAAAACTTTTCATATCCAAAAGTAAGAAGATAAATGCCATGGGAAAAGTGGGTCAAAATTAGGATATACTCTTGTTTGAAGAAATGTGTTAATCATCTTCTTTTCTTCAGCCAGTTTCATATTAGAAGCCAATATGTGATCAGAGGCTAATTTATGTACCTCAAAGTGGATACTCAAACTCAAATTACCATCCTCTCCAGATCATTTTACCTTGCCTAGCTCTGGCAATTAACAAGGTAGGGGGAAAATCGGTGCCATTTCTGTACATACAAACTCTTGTTGGCAGAATAATCAGCAAGTAGTTCAGAGAGTTATTTCTCATAAAAAGCTGTGTTCAGTTGCAGAAGTTGGAAGCAGTGACGCTCTTGAGAGAAATTATTCTTTAGAGATAGATTTCAGTTGATGGTGCAGCCTCTTAGTGGCAGGCATGGATTAAGTAGTATTCTAAAATGCACTTATTTCAGACTTGTGATGTAAGCCCTACATTTTTACTCAATGGGAAAACTTCTCCAACCTGGTTTGTTAATTTTTTAATTTTGACATTGTTTTCTATCACTTACCTGCCCTCAATCCCCAAGATTCCTCCAGGCAAATATACTCCTGCTTTGTCACTGAACATTTGACTGACCAATCTGTATTCTTTCCCTATTACACTTGGAAAGTATGCTTATGTTACAGTTGTGAAACCAATCTGGCTACCTATGCTCTGAACTCCAAAAGGATCTTCTCCAAGTAGAGTTGTTTCTGTTTGTCTTGGGAGCAACTTCTCTCATGGCTGTTAAGTGCTTAAAGTTCACAAATGTTCATTCTTCCCATGTATAATAAAAGTAACCTTGTAATCAAAGGCTGAGCTCATGGCAAGCAGCCCTCAAATCTTAGTAGCTTATAAAAAACAAAATAGACATTCAGTAGTCCCATATCAGGAGAAGCAGCTATGAACCAATTTAGAGTTGTCTCATTTACCTCTGATTCTCTCCACCAATGGCTACCCAACTGACACTCAACTCGTGAAGGATGGCAGGAGTGCCAGTGGCAAGCAGAAGCAAAATCCTTGGATCACATCAAGGTCTTAGCTCAAAACTGACTTGCTCTCACTTCTGCTTACATTCCACGGGCCAGAGCCCACCATCAATGAGGTAAGCAGACATTCTCCATCTTGGTGAATCTTGCAGAGGGCAAGGAGAGCAAGAACTGCCCACAAATGTACCTTAGCTTCCCTTGAGCTTGGTGTGTACTTGCAATTAAGTTCTGGCTAAGAGAATGTAGGAAGATGTGATGTTCAGAGGCCCCTTCCCTTGCTGGTCTAAGACCTGTCTTTCCCCTGCATGCCTGCTAGGGACATGGTAGAGCTACAAACACTGACGGTACGGCTACCCTGCCAACCCTATCTTTACCCTGTTACAGGCATCTTATTCATACTCCTAGAGTTTTGCATTTCAGTTACAGTGCCTTAGAACCATCATTAATTTATAATTCACTCAGCAACTATTCACTAGGGGTCTTTGTGCCATGGATCATGCTTGGTTAGAGAAGTGACAATAAGCAAAACCTTACTTGTCTGTTCTCTATCTCAAATAACAAATCTTGACATGAATAAGTTGTATAGAACTAAGTGTATAGTAGTGTAAGAAAAACTGGACACACAATGTACAAGATCTTGGGGCTGTAACAATTTTAACTTCCTATGTGTGGCAGTATACTATGATTTCACAAGATGTGGCTGCAGATAAGTAGGTGAAAGGTCCACAGGATCTCTGTAGTCTCACATCTACCTACATGTAAATATATAAGCTCTTTAAGCAAAAAAACAGAAACTCTGGTCCTTGGTTTCATGCTTATGCACTAGAATTAAGTTAGAATACTAAAAAATCAAGGTCTTTGATGATAACTTGACCTGGTAACAACCCAACCTCAGCCATGCAAATGACAACAATGCCCTGATATAGCAGAGTAGTTATTTACATAAATCAAGCAGAGAAATGCCAGGTAAGAATACTTACCTGAACCATGAAGCAGGAGTAATGCAAAGTACTTTTCTCTTTAAATAAACATCCATATAATTTATCACCCAGCCAGAGACACTTGAAAACAATCACACTGAAACAACCTGTGTAATGAATTATGTTGGCCACTCTACCTTTAATACATTGTGTTGTTCTTTGCTACAGCAACCCAGCTCTTCTGACTAGTACAGAGGTCAGTGACTGTTTTGTAAGCTGAGGTAAGATAGACAAGTGTGGGTAACAAATAATTCCCAAACCGTAGCAACTTAAATGTACCCAAATGTTTATTTCTTGCTCATGCAAAAGATAATAAGGTGTTTGTTTGTATTCCCCTTCTGTCTATCCAACTCATTTAGATTATAACATTCCTGGGTCGTTAGAGACTAGAAACAAAAACCAAAAGCCGGCATGATTTTATGGGCCAATCCACTGGCTTCAACAAAACAATCATTGATCTTGTTCTCCTTCAGGTAACAGTTCACACATGAGCAGGTGGGTAGTCCAGAGCAACAGTTAAAGTGCCTCATGAGGTTATCTGGGCATCAATGTTGGCTTTTCCTCAGCAGTCTATGGCATCCACAATTCAGTGAGACTCATTTGCACTTTATGACCTCTAGAACTCTACGATACTAAATTATGATGTTTTAAGTCACAGACCTTTGGCAATTTATTGCATCCACCAACTAGAATTAATAATCAAACTCTATGTGAACAGACCTGTTTGTTTCCATTAGAATATAAACTGAGCTAAGGGCCAGGCTGCCTTGGAAAGACTTCAGTGTTGTGACACAAACCCAATGGGGCAAAATAGTAAAGTAAGGATGAAATGTGAACATGCAGACTGTTATTCCCAGAAGCAGTGAGTAGGGGCTAGTGTAACTATTGATTTCCTACACAGTATTGAAGGCCCCAATGAGAAGGCTGGTTAAATCAACCTCATTGTGACTGTAACTAACAATTGAGTTACTAGGAAGCCCTTAGAAAGAATGCAAAAAGATATGTGTATTTTAACAAAAAGCGAGTCACTATATAAATGCAAATGTGGTAATGTCTGTCGTGTATGCTAAGATTCCTTTTGTTAGAAAATCAAAACCATATGTTTAGTAAGGAAAGTGCCCATTTGGAGGCATGGTGCTGAGTAGCAGTTAAGAACAGTGCCACGCTGCTGCTTTGACTTCCCCTACATGTTGCCCTAGTGACGCTATGGCTGTTTCAGGAACTAAGAGATGTTCTTGTTTGAACAAATTCCTAGAAGTATAAATGACAGATTATTAATTTAGCTCCTTCCAAAAATTACATAATACTTGAGTTTAAAGTGGTTGTATTCTAACAAGAAAGAAAGGAAATGTTCTAGCTCTGGTTGGCTTCCTAAGAATTTCAGGCAAAGAGCAGAGCTTGACTATGGTGTTTCTTCTCTGCCATAGCATCTTACTTTCATTAAACCTTTCATCTTTGGCCAATCAATGAAGAACTTGATCTAACCTTATAATCAGTATGTGGTCCCTTCCCTCCATCCCCAGCCTACCTACAACATTGTAGTTATGGAACTGGGTGAAAGACTACTGTTAGGAAGGTGAGAGGTGAGTTAAGGGTCCCCATTTAGGCCCCATAGTACATGGTGTGAAGCTCCTTAGTTCCAAGGTCTCATTGAAACCTTGCTCTGTGAAAAAGTTGAGACATGATATCTGTCCACTGTCCTGTGCTCCTGACTGACTAACTGATGAGACATAATAGAGACTGGAATAAACTCCAGGGCACATCCTAATTTCTCCTAACTACATCAGCCATGATGGGACAGTCAACTTCAAGTTAAGTTGCAGATTTGTGAGGACAGAAAAGACTCAGAACATGCCCTCAAAAGTTCACCAGTGTTAACTAGTGTACTAGTCTATTTTCTGTTGCTATAACAGGTAATTGGTGCTGTGTGCATTATAATGCAGTTTATTTGGCCTGTAATTTTAGCAGCTGAATTGTTCTAAACAGCATCATGCCAGGGTTCTACTGAGTATTATTTGGCTGCATCACAGCATGGCAGAGAACCTGGAAGGGAATCGGCCATGTATAGAAGGAATGAAGTGCTTTGGGAATATGAGGTTAGCCCTGGCTTTCTAACAACCTAATGTTTTCAGAGCTTTACTAGCTTCAGGGGATCAGTATTAGGCCCTTCCCAGGGGTGATGGTCATTACAACTTAACCACTTTCCACTAGACTGTCTCTTCAGTTTCCACCACCTTAACACCACCACTCTGGGAATGGGGTTTCTGGAATACAAAAAATGTTGTTGGGGTGCAGGGGTGGTGTCTCAAGTTATTTTCAAGCTGTAAGAGCTAGTTCCTGGGGAAAGAACAAAGTAGATTGTTTCCAGGGTTCTAGATGTGGGAGGAGGCGAGTGTGGAGCTCAGTAATGCTGCAACTTTTCCCATAAAAGTCGTTTTCAAAGTTCTTGTTGTAGGATGGAAAGGGCAAACTTACAGGAAGAAGGAAAAATTAGTCAGTGTCGCTATTATAGTATTTCTGTTATAATAACAGGTTTAGCTTCATCTTTGATTTAAAAAGCATCCTGATAAGAAAACAGGAACATAGGACATTCAATGCCTTAGGGTTGTTTGTTTGTTTGTTTGTTTTAATGGCATAGTCAGAGAACAGGACCTGGGAAAAACTTCTCAGCAAGTTATTTGAGTAATTTAGAAAATAGAAATTAAAAGACACACCGAGGGCAGTGGTGGCACACACCTTTAATCCCAGCACCTGGGAGGCAGAGGCAGGTGGATTTCTGAGTTCAAGGCCAGCCTGGTCTACAGAGTGAGTTCCAGGACAGCCAGAACTACAGAGAAACCCTGTCTCGAAAAACAAACAAACAAACAAACAAACAAAACAAAAAAAAAGGGCACTGGTCCTTTTTTTTTTTTTTTTCTTGATATAGGGCCTCACTGTGAAGCCCTATCTACCTTGGAACTGATAATGTAGACCAGGCTGGCCTCAAACTCCTAAGATCCACCTGCTTCTCCTTCCTGTGTGCTGGAATTAAAGGTATGTGCCACCATACTTGGCTAAGACACTAAATTTAAATGACTTTAAGATGCCACAACTATTAATACATAATCTCCTCTATCTCACATATTATTTGTAAAAAGGTAAAATTTCTCTGTAAGAGACAAACAGAAACAAAATGGGGAAAATGTCAACTTTACTAAGGCCAACAGACTTTGAGAAGGATAATTTTTGTCCAGTTGAATTCACTTTAGGATCTTAGAACAAAACTTATGGGTCTTGAGCCAAGTTCCTTATTCCTCAAAAGTAATCAACTATCAAGAAGGTCTGTGAGCTGTGAAAGAATTCTGTAGGAAGTAAGGCTAAAGGTCACAAACTTCCAGAGTGTAACTAATCAGATTCCAAGAAGGAGGGGGAAAGCTACTCTTAAGTACTTGGGCAGAGGAAATCTAATGAATACTGAGAAATCAGCACCAGAGAAAGGAAAGTAACAAATGTTATGGCTAGGAAGAGGACTCAGTCAGTAAACTGTTTGCCTTGCAAGCATGAGAACCTGAGTTTGATCCCCAGAACCCACATTAAAAAATAAACAAACAAACAAAACAAAAAAACAAAGGCTAAGAATGTGCTCATAGTAGTATGTGCTTATAGTCCCAGTACTATGCAGGCTGTCAAGCAGATCTAGGATTTGCTGACCAACTAGTCTAACTTACTTAGTGTGTTTCAAGCTATCGAGAGAACTTGTCTTAATAGAAGATGGACAACATTTAAGAATGATACCCAAGATGGCCATTTTTCCAAAAAAAAAAAAAAAAAGGAAAAAAGACATACTATTTTCAAGGAAACTAAAGCTAAATTTGAGACTTCTATTTACTATTTGAAAAGAAGCAAATTAAAAGTCTGCAATGGAAACATAAAGTTTGTAACTGAATACTCAGTATGTACATCGAGTGGCAGATTAAATGGCTAAGAGAAACCAATGGACTGGAAGACAAATTTGATCCAGAATGAAACTTGGAACAAGGTGGAAGACTGATAGATGGGAAGAAAGGGCCACGAGACAGGAGACACAGCGAGGTCAGACCTACCTGTATTTAATCCTGGAAGGAAGAGAGGATGTAGATCAAGTATCTCAGCACTAGATTACTGAGACTTACAACCACAACTGCAGAAGCACAAAGAAACCAAGATAAGATTACTTAAACATTTCTCCACACTAAAATATGATGTAATTAAACTCAGGTAAACCAAAAACAGAAAAGCAAAGCTTAAGCCTTTAAAAATATGCTAAACAAATACATGGCCAGCTGGTTTGTTGTGACAAAAAAAAAATGAGACCTATCCAAGAACTGTATTAATAACAAAAATATCTTTAAGTAAGGTGCGATAGCAAATACCTGTAATCCCAGCAGCTGGAAGGCTGAGGCAGGAAGGCAGCAAGTTATAAGCTAACCTATGAGGAAAGGTCCAAGCTCTCAAAATAGATTTTAATCCAGACTAAGACAATATAATTTTCAAATTAGAGGGGAGATAGAATAGTTATAATATAATTTTAATAGAATAATTTTGATAAAATCTGAAGACAGGAAATAACTGAAACCAAGTGAAATTAAAAATAGTAAGTTTAAAATCTAAAACAATAAGCAATTATGCATTAAAAGCATTCCTGTTAAAATGAATTATTAGGCTGGATTAAACAATACTATATGCCATTTCCAAGTGGCACATCCAACAGATGAGAAAGCACAGAAACACTGAAAGTAAAAGGATGGAAAGAGATGAGCCATGCGGCAATGATCAGAAAAAAGTGAGTCTATTAATGTCAGAGACGAGACTAAATAAGCAAAAGGCATCACTAGGAAGGTTTTCCTCCATAAAGTTTCAATGAGCCAGTTCTGTATGGCACCAGTAAAGTGAAATCCTCAGTAAAGGACTAACTCAAATACTACCACTCATTAGTAACAGTGATAGATGTGTGGTACATTACAAAGTTAACCTAATGACTTCATGTAGGTGACCACACCCAGTGTCTGCAGAACAATGTTCTTTTTCAATGATGTAAGCTTCATTAAAGCAATGCATGCTGGGCCTAAAGCAAGTCTCTGCACAATTTTAAGGACAACAAATACAGACTGTTTTCTGAACACAATGAAATAACAAAACTATACCTAGGACACCCAAATGTTAGCGTGTCTAAAAATAAAACTCCTAGCCCCTAACAGAATGTCTGCTATAATTTCCTCCTTCGAATCTCTCACTTAGACTATTTGTATTTTTCTGGGTTTCTTGTCCAATCACCCCAAACGTTTTATCAATTTTCCTACACTTGAGTGCCAGTCTTGGCTTTGCTGATCTTGACTGTGACTTCTTTCTCTGTCATTAATGTTTACTCTCCTCTTCATAGCTTTCAACTTTTGAAAAATAGAACGAACATTAGTCAATTAAACAGAAATGTTTATATAGTGTTTTTTTTTTAAGTTCCAAGGCAGTATTATTAGACTTTGAAAGAAAAATAACAGGAAAGGTGAGCTGAAAGTCTTGGCAGCTGACAATGAGTAGAAGAGAGGAAGAGAGCTAGCCATGCCTACTGAGTTAGTGCCCAAGAAAGCAGGCAAATTTAGCAATGGACATCACAAGGCAGCTAGCTGCATGGCAGAAATGGAGGCGCTTTGGAAAAAAAATAAGAAAGACCAATGTCAGGGCAGTATTCCTGGACTTTTGACCAGTGTGCAAAAAAAGGAAGATGGAAAAGGGAAGGCTAACTTTTTGTGTTAGAGCTCAGAGGTGAGCATGCAGTGCTGCTCAATAGAAGCTCTGGAAGCAGCTGTCTGTCTGCTATTTTCTTTCTTTTTTTTTTTTTTGGTTTTTCGAGACAGGGTTTCTCTGTGTAGCCCTGGCTGTCCTGGAACTCACTCTGTAGACTAGGCTGACCTCAAACTCAGAAATCTGCCTGCCTCTGCCTCCCAAGTGCTGGGATTAAATGCGTGCGCCACCACTGCCCGGCCTATCTGCTATTTTCAACAGTGCAGGCTTCACTGGGAGTGGTGGTACATACTTAAAATCCCCAGCACTTAGGAAGCAGAGGCAGGATTGCAAGTTTGAGGCCAATCTCATCTACAGAGCAAGTTCCAAACCTGCTAAGCATACATAGTGAGAGCTATTTCAAAACAACAGAAACAAAACAAGGATGGAGATGGCTCAGTGTGTAAAAGTGCATGCTGACAAGCCTGATGCCCTGAGTCCAATTCCCAGGACATCCATATGTGTGTGGGTTAGGGAACATGTGGAAGCTAAAAGACAATTAGTAGTAGTCAGGTTGTTAGGCTTGGCAACAAGCTCCTGGGTTCACTGAGCACTTCTGCTGCCCCTTTTCACTAGTCCTTAAATAACTGTGTTAGTGGGTTCCCCATCCCCATTTTACAGATGAGAAAATTGCAGGCAGGACAGGAAACAAACTCATAACTATTGCATTGACTGGAATATTGTCCTAAGTTTATAGCTGAGACCAGAAGAACTGTGGCTGCTCTCAGAGTCCCTGACAACCCCAGGATCTCTCCTTATCTTTTTAGATTTTAATGGGTACGTACTAAGAATAGCCATGGTTAAGATGGTGAGACCTTGGCATTCACCAATTCTTTTTGTATAATCTCTAGCATATCTGCAAATAACCAAGTTTTTTAAAAAAAATAATCACCAAAATTTACTACAATAAAAGCCAAAAAGGAGGAAGGATGTAGCATAGGAAGCAAAATGTGCATAGCATGAGTGTCTAGGTTGCTTAAGGCTGCCTCAAGCTGGAGGTTTTTCTTGCTGAACCCCTCTCTCAAAGACAATGCATGCTTGCGCAGAACAATAGATTGCTTATTTAAAGCAAGATTACCACTGAGAAAACAGATCCAAAAGTTTGGTTTCCTTACCTCTTATCTCATTTTATCTGTATAGCATGGACCATGAGAAATTTTCTTGAGTTTCAGTTAAGAATTGTTTTCTTGCCTCAGGATCTTGACATTCCAAAATGCTTGGATAAGAACCACTACTTGGCCAGCCTTTCTTGATACACCCTCATTCACACTACCTCAAGTCAGGCATTCTTTCTTGGTCTGCAGTTATACTGACTTTTTAAATTTTGTTACAACTTGTGAGCTCACTATTATCCTGAGAAGAGACAGGTAAATACACCAACAAGGCCATCTGGGATCATTTGTTTGTTTGTTTATTTTTTGAGATAGGATTCCTCTGTGTAGCTCTAGCTGTCCTGAAACTATGTAAATCAGACTGGTCTCACTCAGAGAGATCTGCCTGATTGATTGATTATACATCAACTAAGCCATCTTGGAGTTAGCATCAACAAGGGCATCTGGGAATAAGCAAAGTCATTTACTTATTTATTACTGGTTTTTTGAGAAATAAAACAGGTTTCCCTGTGTAGCCCATCTGGGAATAAGCAAAGTCTATATTTATTTATTATTGTTTTATTTTTCTGAGACAGGGTTTCTCTGTGTAGCCCTGGCTATCCTAAAACTGTCTGTAGATCGGGCTGGCCTCAAACACTCAAGAGATCTGCCCGCCTCTGCCTCCCTTTGCTGGGATTAAAGGTGTATTCCCTCTACCACCCAGCAAGACTTCTTTAAATCCAGGTTTCTTGGTAGGAGAAATTCTACTTTCAGCCACCCCATTTTTGTTGCCTGTTTACATGGGTTTCACTGCTATCTAAGCACAACCAACACTACTCATGGCTTGAGAAGAAATGTTGAATCTAAATGAGAAGTTTCTCAACAGTCATGTAAAGACTGGAATCTTTCGACATGCCCTTAAATGGTTAATCCAGTTGAGCCAGTGGCAGGGACCTGGTTAGGGAACCAACTACCTCCAGGAAGGTGGGTTCACTTACAGAGTAAGGTGCTCCCCTTTCCAGAATTCATGCCTCCTAGTGTAATCCCAGGCGAGCTACCACGAGATTCAGTTGTATCTGCCTGCCTTTACTGAGGCCTTCTTGTCTTTTCTGAGGTGGGACTCAGATCCACCTGCCTCCACCTCTTGAGTAGGGCTAGATGAGATTTTTATAAATTTACCTTACTTTTACATTCTTTGGGATTTTGTATCTGAGGGCTTCACTAATTCTAGAAAATTCCCAACTCAGTTCCCCTTACTCCTGCCATAGTTCTCCTTCTGAACTGATTAAATGTTTAAAAAAAAAGAAAGGAAGAAAGAAGGAAAGGAAGAAAGAAAGAAAACCTCCATTCACTGAAAAACAAGTCTCAGTGGGACTTCCCATACACCTACATTTTCCCGTTTTGAAGCTGCGTTCTGGGCAAGTTCTTCAGGTATCTTTCAGTGGAGTAATTGTTTTCTCATGTGTTCTGTTGCCAAGTGCTTAAGTATTTGTATAAATAAATAGTCACTATGGAAAGCCTATTGGGTATGGTTTTTTTGTTGTTGTTGTTGTATTTCACTTATATTGTCTTTCCCTAATACAAGTAATATGTTTATCTTTGCTTTCAGATTACTGCCCATAAGAATTATTTATGGGAGCTGGATGTAGAGACACACATTTAACCTCAGAACTTTGGAAGGAAGAGGCAGATTGTGATTTTTGAGGCTAACCTGGGATAAAGTGACTTTGCTACAAAAGGAAAAAAGAAAGGGCATGTGTGTCTGTGTGTGTAGTGTTACTTGAGATTAAATTGAGCTAGTTCTCTCCTGTTTGTGTCTACCATGTCTCAGGCTGCTGTTACTTAGACCTGAGTAAAACCAGGGATAATCTCACTTTTTCTTATACCACTGAGCCTATTATTAACAAGGTCACTGTCTCTCTAAACTCAGGGAAAGGGTTAGCTCTGATTTATTTTGCTATAAGCAGTTTAGGAACCCAACTTTAATCTCCTATTCGTCACTATGGTGGGACTGGCTCTGAATTTCTTACCCAGAGAACATTAGCAGTCCACAGAATAGGCTGCATTTTTTATCTTACTATAGATCCCATTTTTTAAAAGACTTTTTTTTTTTTTTTTTTTCCGAGAGAGATCTCACTAAAGCCAGAGGCACTGAAAATTCTTGAAGCTGGAGTTATGGAAGGTTGTGAACCTCCCTAGTGAGTGCTAAGATTAAATCAGGAAGGTGGAGTACTCATGTATGGTATTGGTGCTCCTATAAAGGAGGCTCAAGGAAGCCCTTGATCTATGTAAGGTCCCTTTCCCAAGAAATGGATTCTAAACAGATGTAAAAAACAAGGGTGCCCCATTATTACACTTGTCTCTCTCCGGAATTAAGAGTTATTTTAAAAATTATTCCCTTTACAATTAGTTACAGCACCCCAATGAACTAGGCAGGATACTATATGTGCCTTTGAAAAGTACATTTTCAATGGGAAATTGACCCAAATATCAGAGCCTACCTTTACCAAGAACAGAATGTTATTATTTTTTTTTTACATTGAGGTTTTTCATCTCAGATTTTAAACTTTATCCTATTAACACTTGTCTGTGACATATTCCGTGCATGTGTGACTTTATAAACATCTTGACCCTATTCCTAGATAAAACCGTTTTAGGCCACAGATCTTCCAGATTCTAGTTCACTTTTTACCGGGCCAATTCTCCCTTACGTTGCAAACTTTAAAAAATGTATTTTGATTCACTTACAGGTTAAGGTTTTTGCTTTGTGTTTTCTTCTTGTATATCATTTACTAGTAAAAGCAAGGATGATCACTAAGCACATATCCATAGACTGGTCCAAGCAGGCTTAGCCACAATAAACTCATTGAATCTGCAGCATGGTGTCCATTATGGGACAACTAGAAACCAGGAGAGACTCGTACACATCTGAGTTAAGCTCAATATAATTTATCTCACCCTAGATATAATACTTAAGGCCAAGCCAAAAGGCCACTAGCCTATTTATGTCTTGTCTCTGAATAGGAGTAGGTTGTAGTAGTTGTCCCCAGCACTCAGTACACTGGGTAATCAAGATACCAATCTAAAAGGAGGCTAAAGAAATGTTTTAGTAAAGAGTGTGCACTGCTTTCAAATGCAAACTCAGTCCCCAGCATCTATAGCAGGTAGCTTACTTAACAACTACCAAGAACTCTAGCTCCAGCTGCTGCTTCTAGCTTCCTCAGACACAAATTCACAAGCACATAGCCCTACACATATGCATAATTAAAAAGCAATACTAAAAGCAAAAAGGAAAAGGGGGCACAGGACAGGGGTTTTCTAGGGAGGGGAAATGGGGAAAGGGGATGGCATCTGAAATGTAAATAAAATATCCACTAAAGAAAAAAAAGCAATACTAAAATGTGACCACAGAGCTAGAGATGTACCTCACTGGTAGAACTCATTTTGTGTGATCCACAGTACCACACAATTCACAATCTTTTCTGCAAGGTGGCCAGCCTCAACAGTTTTACTTGTGTCATCCCTGAAACGAAGTACTGCCATAGATCCAGTTGGAGCTTACACTGGGGAACAGGGGTGTGAAAGGAATGGGACTCAAGACACTAGCTGGTTTATAAGGCACTTGGAAATCTCAGGTAACAGGATTGTCTAATAAGCCAGAAACGCAACCCCTTTCCTCAGTGGCTACTGAGAATGGATAGTCTACAGTCTTTCTGCTCACTACAAAATAGCCACTCTGGAGGATTCCTGAACCATTATGTTGTCTTTATTCAGGATGTTCTATTTCCTCCTACTCAGGGAAAAAAAAAAATATCCATACTGATTTTCCTGGTTGGCTATGGTTAATTTTCTCTGAACACGTAGGTGTTTATTAGGGTGACTTTGCTCGTAGTCTTAACTCCTGCTCCCACCTTTCCCTACCTAGGGCCCAGGACAGTGGTTTGTACTTAGCAGATTCTCCAAATAAATCTAGAGATAGGCTCATGCAGTAGAACAGAACAAGTGTGGACATTCTACTGTAGAATGAGTGGCAAAAATATATTCTCTCTTTCTTCACCTCAAGTGTCAGAACCTACTGGTGGGAATTTGGAGAAAGAGACAAAATGCTCTCTAGTATTCCCAGAGGAAGACATGGGAATTATTTAATGAGATTGGAACCTTCGAAGAGATGGACATGGCTAGAGATTGTCTTTTGTAATGATTGTAGGTCCTAAAGTCAGAGAACAAACTGAGTGTTCACCTGGTTCTGATAACCTGTCCAATTACTATGGGTGGAGCTCAACTCAAAAGAATCTTTTACTACTGAAATACCTAGTCTTCACTGCTACAGTTACTAATGTTTTGTATCAAGTTCTGTTCCTAATGAATTGTATGGTGACTGATCACTCTAACAAATTATAATCCAGACTTACATCACGATCAGATTGCTTACCTATGGTTTCTTCCAAATTCATCTATTTTCCCCTGAGATAAGTATGATCTAACTTCTGGTGAATCCCAAGATACTAGTTTAATAGATGAGTCTTCACAGATAAGACAGAGCTTCTCTGGCTTAGATCCTGTACAACTTACAAGGAAAGATATAAAACACAAATGCATCTCTGTATTTGTCCATCTAAAATAAGTCACAGCCTATTTACATTTGAGGCATTTATTGTTTTCCCCCACTTACCTTGCCATAACTATTCAGTTTTTATGGCAAAGCGAGTTTTGAACATACTCATATTTTACAAGACAATATACACATGTATGTAGTACATAAAATTTTTACAATACTTTCTGACACAAACACTTAATATTGTTTTTAAAACATGAATTTCTTCTTAATTACTGGTACTTATTTAGCTCTTGTAATAAAATGCCTTCCTTTGAAACATTTTTTTTTATCCATAGGATTCCCTGAATTTTTTCTGTAAGGTGCAAATTCATGTTGAAGATGTATTCTATTACTTAACTGAAGATACTGAAATCCTTTCCATTCTCTCAGTATATGTGAATGCCACCTTCCAGGTTTTAACTTATCATATATATTACCTATTAAGGGGGTTCATTTGAAACTCTAAAGTCTTACCAGTTCAATTAGTGTAATAGTATATTCCAACTAATATGCATTTTAAAGTAATGATGCCACAGATTTGACTATGTCTTTTCTTTTCCTAGGACATCTAAATTGTTTCAGAAGTTGTGATCTTCCTACCACAAAACATTATTGTGAAGTCTATAATTCATGACCCACTAATAAACTGATATTCCCTGAAACCATCCTCTCCCTGAATTTGCCTGTTGGAGGCCCTTCTTGAATCTTTTTCCACTGACCAAAGTATAGAGTACAAAATTATATCGACTTTCTACATTCTTATTCACTTATTTATTCAAATAGGATCTTTGTAGTGGTGAATATGATTTTCTAACTGAGGACCTTTAGTTTTTTTGTCCAGACATTTTTTAAATGTTACATCACTTTGAAAGGTTTTATATAGTTGTATTATTCCTAAAGGGCTCAACTATTGTGACACTAGAACTGTTCTTGCTATGACTGAATCACATAGAATTGTTCATGATCACTTAGAATTCTTTCACTCACACTATGAAAATTATAAGCCATGACTAAGGACCTCAGAAATTCTTACATTCATAAAGATTTTCTTCTATTTGATTTCTTTCAGCCTTGGCAGGCTCTGCCTCCCACATAGGCATCTGCATTCTGGTCCCATCTAGAACATTCCCTTCCTCATAGTAGATCCTCTTCTGGAATGTGCCACTATGACTTTCCATATTTGCCATATTTAAAGATTCCTCTCCTGTATGGATTCTTTTGTGCTTGGTAAGGTTTGATCTGATATTAAATGCCTTCCCACAATCATTACATCGATATGGCTTCTTTCCAGTGTGGATCCTTTTGTGTTGGTCAAGGACAGATCTGTAATTGAACGATTTCCCACATTCACAATTATAGGGCTGCTTTCCACGGTGGACACTTTTATGATTGATAAGACTTGAGTGTGAAATGTATGCCTTTTCACATTCATCGCATCCATAGGGTTTTTCCCCTGTATGGATCCTTTTATGTACTGTGAGGCCTGAACTGTTCCTGAATGCCTTCCCACACCAATCACATACATAAGGTTTCTCCCCTGTGTGGATCCTCTTGTGTTGGGAAAGAAGTGAACTGTAGCTAAACGATTTCCCACACTCCACACATTTGAAGGGTTTTTCCCCAAGATGGACTCTCTTATGGCTTATAAGAGTTCTGCTTGAAAAAAATGCTTTCCCGCATTCATCACATGTATAGGGCGTCTTGCCAGGGTGTGTGCTTTTATGGTTAATAAGGCTTGAATGTGAGATGTAGGCTTTTCCACATATGTCACACTCATAGGGCTTCTCCCCAGTGTGTATTCTTTTATGCACTTTAAGGCTTGAGTTGTTTCTGAAGACCTTCTCACACCTGTCACATTCAAAGGGTTTCTCTCTGGTATGAACTCTTTTGTGTTGAGAAAGGAGTGAGGTGTAGTTAAAAGATTTCTCACACACATCGCATTTATAGGGCTTTTCTCCAAGATGAATTTTTTTGTGGTTTAGAAGGGTTCTGTATGTGATGAAGGCTTTCTCACACTCATCACACTTAAAGGGCTTTTCCCCAGGGTGTACACTTTTATGATTTATAAGGCTTGAGAGTGAGATATAGGCTTTTCCACATTCTTCACATTTGTAAGGTCTCTCCCCGGTGTGAATCCGTTTATGTACTTTAAGGCCTGAATTGTTTCTGAAGGCTTTTCCACACTCATCACACCCAAAGGGTTTCTCCCTTGTATGAATCCTTTTATGTTGTTCAAGGGCAGAACTGTAGTTGAAAGACTTTTCACAATAGCTGCATTTATAGGGCTTCTCCCCCATGTGGATTCCTTTGTGATTTTTAAGGCTTGAGCGTGAGATATAGGCCTTCCCGCACACATCACACTTATATGGTTTTTCCCCAGTATGGAGCCTCCGATGGACTTTGAGACCTGAATTGTTCCTGAACGTTTTGCCACACACATCACATACATAAGGTCTTTCTCCAGTATGAATGGTCTTATGCTGAAGAAGAAGTGAATTATAACTAAAGGACTTGCCACAATCTTTACATTCGTGGGCTTTCTTTCCAGGATGAATGCTTTTATGGACTGCAAGGCCTGAACTATAGCTGAACGCTTTGCCACAGATATCACACTTGTAAGGTTTCTCTCCTGTGTGGATCCTTTTATGCACTATAAGGCCTGAGCTGTTCCTGAAGGCTTTCCCACATTCATCACATTCATAAGGTTTCTCACCAGTGTGGATGACTTTATGCTGAATAAGGAGAGAGCTATAATTAAAAGATTTCTCACACTCATCACATTTATAAGGTTTATCACCAAAGTGGATGCTTTTATGATTTAGAAGTGTTCTGCAAGTAATGAATGCCTTTCCACATTCATCACATTCATAGGGTTTCTCACCTGTATGGATCCTTTTGTGGACCCTCAGGCCAGAACTATTACTGAAGGTTTTCCCACAGATATCACATTCATAGGGCTTCTCCCCTGTGTGGATCCTTTTGTGGACTCTCAAACCAGAACTGTTCCTGAAGGCCTTTCCACACTCACCACATTCATAGGGCTTCTCTCCAGTGTGGATCCTTTTATGCTGGTCTAGAACAGAACTGTAATTGAAGGATTTCCCACATTCGTCACATTTGCAGTTCTTCTCCCCAGAATGGGTGCTTTTGTGGTTTATAAGGCTAGAGTAGGACATGTAGGCTTTGCCACACTCATCACACTTATAGGGCTTCTCCCCAGTATGGATGCGCTTATGGACTCGAAGGCTGGAGCTGCTCCGAAAAGTTCCCCTACAGTCGTCACACTCATAGCGCTTTTCTCCAGTGTGCATAATTTTATGTTGAACAAGACGAGAATTATATTTGAAGGATTTTCCACACTCATCACACTTATGTGATTTCTTATCAGCAGTAGAATTCTGCTGTGGAGTAAGGTGTAAGTTTCCATTAATGTTCTCTGTGTGTTCACCTTGTTCAGTACTTTCTGGTGCTGTGGGGACAGTCTGATGCATGGTATTTGTACTTGGGTACAAACTTTTCTCAGACGTCTCATCATCCTGCTTTATTTTTATATTTGCTGTGTACTTAGGTCTGTCAATCTTTTCTCCGATGTTACTTTTGTCTTCCTTCATTAGTTTCCATTTTGGCCTTTCCAACTGCTTCTCTACCCAATCACAAGTGTCAGTGATCTTAGATTTCTGCATATGATGCTTATGAAAAATTCCCACATTTGGGCACTGAGAATCTGCATTTGAATTATTTTCATTCATTTTAGCTGAGTCCTCATCCTCCATGCTTGTCTTCAAATGTGACACTAGACCAAGAAAATGAAAATGACATGTTTATTTAGAAAAAAACCTGAATGAGTAACAATAGCAAATAACAAAATTAAATTAACCATTTGACAGGTATTTGCTTTTTAATATGTGGCAGGTACCATTTTAAAAATAATCTTTAACTATTTTTGAGTGTTTTGCTTGCATGGAGGAATGTGCACCATGTACATGTCTGGTGCCCAATGACTTCAGAAGAGGTAGTCAGATCCCCCTCCAGCCCCACGGGCACTATTTTAATTATTGGGGCTATAATGCGGGACATTAGTAAGATTTCAATACCTTTAGAACTACTGTTAAAACCAGAATCCAGATTGTTTATTGTCCAAAGAGCTTTTCCTTTCTGCATTAACCTAGCATGAAAGTACAATAAAAAGGGGTTCAACTGATGCACAAAACCATAGCCAATACTAATCAGTTTCAATGTCACCTAAGAGAAAAACAAGAAAAAAGAAGTCTCTGAAAAACAGATGACAGAAAAAAAGTTGGAACAACAAAGACATTAATTTTTCTTTGAAAAGTTACACATAATCAGGAGAGAACAGGAAAAACTGAAGAAGATAAATCAGTACCCTAAAAGAAAAATCATGCAGGTAGTTGTAGTTATAAGATTATGAGAATAGTGTCCAAGAAATGAGAAAGAAAGAAATCTAAAGCTACTGTACATTAATTTGGCCTTCTTGATTTTTCTGTGTAAAGACAACACTCTTTGGAAAGTGGCTAATCATAGAAGAACTTATATGGTAGAAACATACTTCAGCCTGCCAAAAAATAAAGTTTTCATTCCTATTTATGAATAAATTAGTCATACAGAATGTCAAAGCTTACAAACAGCTAAGTGTAATGGCTCAATCTTGTTATTCTTGCACTTTTGAGGCTGAGGCAGGAAGGTTACTGCATGCTCTAGGCCAGCCTGAACTATGGCATAAGATCTTTGTCTCAAGGATGGTAAAACAAAGACGGCAACACCTCAAGCCACCGAGCAGAGTAGTTGGCCCTCCATAGCTGCAGGTTCTGCCTCTACAGATTCAGCCAACCATGGACCAAAAATATTCAGAAAAACAAAGTTACATTTATGAACATATGCAGCTTTTAATTTTTATCATTATTCTCTAAATAATACAATATAATAAAGACACTACTTTCAGGCACTGAGAGTAATTTGAAAATGGTTTAAAGTACACAGGATGATGTGTAAAGGTCATATGTAAATACTGTGGTTTTAAATAAGGAACTGGAACATCTGTAATAGACTTTGCTATATGTGAAATAATGAAACTAATCTCACACAGAGACCAGAAAATGACTAGAATACCAACTAGGTTCAAATACCTACTTATATGATC
Source organism: Rhabdomys pumilio (assembly GCA_030674055.1). Classification (NCBI taxonomy): domain Eukaryota; kingdom Metazoa; phylum Chordata; class Mammalia; order Rodentia; family Muridae; genus Rhabdomys; species Rhabdomys pumilio. Next base: position 63,617,763 of record JANHMN010000002.1, read on the forward strand.
TTTGAGATAGCTATTTAACTTCTTTGTACAGCAGTTTATTCACCTGTAAAATGAAAATAATAGTGTCACTGTGAATATTGGATGACAGCCATTTAAAATCAGTAAGAACAATACTTGTCCCTTGGTCAGGGCAAATGTTATTACTATTTGTTTTATTATTTATTTTTGTATTAAAAGTTAAGCTATTGGTCAGGGTTAAAATGGAGGGGTTTTGAAAAAAAGCACATGATTAAAAACAAAAAAAACAAAAAAACAAAAGCAAACTTCCCAAAGTATACTTTAATACCCAAGCAGGGATTCTGTTCTCCTGAAGCACTTAACATGACTGGTAACCTATCAATATTCCTTTTCTGACATACTGACTTCTAAGATGATACTGTTCAACTTATTTCAAGAAAATGAAGCATTTATAATCATATAAAATGTGATCCTTCCCTCCTGTCCTGCATAACATTTCAGGACATTATTGTGAAATTCTGTGAATCTTAATTAGAAAGCTATATATGTAGCTATGTGAAGAAAAAATGGTCAATAAAAGTAAAATACATGCTTTAGAGTTAACAAGTGTAAAGAATCATACTATCCAACCTTTTTTCATAGAAATAATGACCTCCTATAGGAATAGAAAATGCTAGAAATATAGGAGACCATTTAGAAGGTGAAGAATCATCCAGCAGACATTAAGGCAAAAGTTGGTTCATCTGAGGAAGCAGTATATAAAATTAAGTCCCAAGTATAAGGTTACTGAAGAATGGCAGACCAGACTAGTTCCCTGACTCCCTGTCTGGGAGAGCAGCCCACAATACAAACCATGGAACTGTAAGTGGGCTAGTGTGGTTCCAGAAACTTTAGCAGCATACCTCATCTATACTCTGCCATTTTACATACAACAGATTTTCCATCCATTTACTTTTCAATGTTAGTCCTTCCATTTCAACTTCCTCAGAAGAAAAAAATGTTAAGGTTCCTACAGTCATAAAAACCAATTTCCTAAAATAAAAAGTTGCTAGGGAAGAAAAAGAGCTGTGAGCAACTACTAGCTGTAGTGACTATTAACATATGCTATAATTAAAAATGTGCTCTTATAATTTAAATGTGTTACTGGCATATAAATAGACACATCCAGAAAGTATTTCAACTACACACAAAAACTGATGATGAGGATGGTATTACTAGAGAAAAGACAGTTTTTAAAAATAGTGTAACAAATATAAAGCCATCTGGGGAATAAAAAAGATAAAATTAGATCTTTTATATCACACAAAGGGATAAACACCAAATGGAACAGAGCTCTAAATATAAAGAAGCTCAAAATAATATAACAGACACTAGAATAACAAATACTAGAAGAAAATATGAATTAATGACTCTATGACCTGGGTGTAGAGAAACCATAACCAAGATGCAATACAAGACTGATGTTTTAACTACCTTCAAGTACTTTTATAATAAAAATAGCACACATTTCTACCCCCACTCCCAAAAGAAAATGGCAGAAATACTGTCAGAACTGTGATAAGAGGTGAGGGAGAAAGGCTCTACTCTCCATCTTCCAGCTTTTCAACTGCAGTAGAGAAAGGGCTGGCAACATAACAGCTATTACATGTTGGACACCCTGGTTTTTCAGGAACATCTTGTTGCTGACTCTTGGAAGTCACTTTTCTAGGCCCTTTCCCCAGATATTACTATGGAATTTGCAAAATCTAGTAGAAAGAAATTTGAGCATTCTCCAAAGTCTGTTTTGCGATAAGGCAATACTGGGCAGGGGTGCTGGGTATATAATGAACATGATGACCAAAGCCACAGGTCACCTTCAGGCCCTAAGGTTGTATGACAAAGTGGGTCTATCCAAAGCTTGTTTGGCTCACCAAGAGCTACTGGTATTCCAAGCTAAGCACTGAGTGGCATAAAATCTTCCTTTTCTATTACTTGAGTAATAGAAAACTGCTTTGTGACAATGTGTTGGAACTTGCTATTGGTGGAGTACTACAGGATGAACAAAGGGCAGATTATATGCAATTGGTGAAAGCGGATTCTGTTGCATAAACCCTGACCCTGCCTCTGAAAACTGGAGGTCTAACTACATGAACAGGTAGTTCTCATCTCAGCTTAAAGAGATTTGTAGTAGGAGGATCACCAGCTCTAATGGTTATTGGAACAAAACATTTGTTATTAACTGGAATACACTCAAAAGAGAAATCCAGCAAATCCAGTTTCTGTGTGCCTGGAACGACCAGGCAATTTGGCCCTTAAGCCCAAAGATCTTATTATCCTGATCTTTAAAGCTGACATCATTGTTCTACAACCGGCTATTACATTTGAATCCCTCAAGACCACTCTGATTTCCAAGCACCTGGTAGCTCCTGCTAGTTTATCAAAGATCAGCCCTTAAAGAAAATAAATTATATTCCAGGGGTGAAAGTAAATAAAATTTTAGCACGATAGCTGTTCTTTTTAGTGAATGGCTCCTTGGAAGCAAAGCTGGCTCTGGTCATCATGTTCATTATATACCCAGCACCCCTTACAGTACTGGCTCATCCCAAAACAGACTTTGGAGAATACTCAAATTTCTTTCTGCCAGACTTTGCAGATTCCATAGTAATATCTGGGAAAAGGTCCTAGAAAAGTGACTTCCAGAGTCAGCAACAAGATGTTCCTGGAAAACCAGGATCTCCACATGTAATAGCTGTTATGTCAACCAGCACTTTCTCTCCTGCGATTGAAAAGCTAGAAGATAACCATTAGTCCAACAATGTAGACACTGAAAACCTAGAAAATCTCAAGTGCTTGAATTACAATCTTGGAGGCCATGAAACTACTGTCCATTGCCAGAACAATCAGAATTAGCTTGTCTAGAACCATCAGGACCATACAAAATGCAATGAGCCTTGGATGAACTTTCAGAAAGAAGGAAAGAGGAAAACAGAGAGAGAGAGAGAGAGAGAGAGAGAGAGAGAGAGAGAGAGAGAGAAGGGAAAGAGGAAGAGAGGGAGGAGGAGAAAAAAAAGTGGTGGTGGTGGGGTGCGGTGCTGAGAAGTAAGCTCTGTACAGATTGGCTTCTAAAGAAAGGACAGGATAAGAATGAAAGGCTTGTAGAACCCAAACCTGAGACTGAAACAGAGTCCCTGAATGTGTGGCTGTCCTTCCTGAAAAGCTAACAAGACAAGCTAAGGCACCAATCACAATGGGTCATATCCAAATTGCTGATTCCTTCCAAGTCATAAAGATCAGTTCCCTATCAAGAGAACTAGGTTTTCTGAAAAGAAAGATGTCCCAAAGAAATGCCTACTACTGGAAATCAAGCTGGCAAAGAAAAATTTTAAGAGCCCTATGGCCACTGCCTGTTGTCTCTTTTACTTAATTCGCTCTCTAAAAGAAGATAACTTCCTAGATTGGTTAGCCTCCCATTGTTTGCAATCTCTTATCCTGTGTGCAGCCTAAAGTTGGTAGAGACTGCTGATCAGCAAACTCCTCTCAGAAGTGAAGGAATGGACTACTAGAGTGAAGCAGCTTTTCTGAGGACCATCCCACATCTCTGAGTTCAGTGACTGCGACCTGACAATACAATCATGGTGTACTCTAAGAACTTAGTTCCTTTCCTTCCTTATTTTAAACTAGGGAAGAAAAATATCCAGTGATATTTTATAACAGAAATAAGTTGTTGATGCTAATATGGTTCAGTTTTTTTCTTTAAAAAGTAAAATTTAATTTACCTCAACTAGAAACAGCTTCTTAGTGCACAGACTTCTATGACAAACACTGTTACTTGAAAAATAGATTATTTCTATGATTAAAATATGTTATAATGTTTTCAAGCTAATCAGTCATGGCTTCCTTAACTTTTTGATTGCCCTTTAGATGCTCTCTTTAGTAATGTTTAGATGTTTAATAGTAAACATCTTTAAATGTTTCTATAGTAATCTACAATAATTATTTTGTTCAGTGAATATATAGGCTGTTTCACACAGTAACTAACCATGCCAATAATGTTTTTCCTTTAAAAATAAAAAGCAACCATAGAGACCCAAGACTTTGTAAAAAAAATAAAAAATAAAAAAAGGAAAAAAAATAAAAAGCAAGACAGTTTTAAACATGTAAAAATATACTTATTTTCACTAACAAGAGAAATATACATCAGAACTTTAATAAAAGAGTGTTTCTCACATGTTACAATGACTAATGTTCAAAGCTTGATCATATACCCTGTTGATAAAACACTGAAGAAAACAAAGATTCTAATAGATTGCTTGGCTTAAAAACTTACATACTCCTTGTGGTAGGAAATCTGTGCTAATACACACATTTTCCCTTCAATCCACAAGTAATTCTAAAGACATACATCTAATACTACAAAAGTGTGTGTGTTTGTGTGTGTATGCATGTGCACAGTCATAAGAGCATTTGTATAGATAACAGAATTATTATGACACAATTTTAACTGAAAATCTAGGAAATTACCTAAATCTACAAGCACAGAAAACAACTTAACTAAGCTATGAAATACACACAAAGGAGCACTAGAAAAGGAGAACATCTCATTGGCAAGGTAGTCATTTCCAGGATGTATAGTATTATATTGTCAAAATGTGAAAGAGTGTAGATGCTAAGAAAGGAAGAAAGAATCAAGTAGTTTATGTGCTTGTCCTTATGGTAATACCAAGAAACAATTGATATTTGCAAAGGGTGGAGAACGGGCATAAAGGGATAGGGAGGTGCGGTGACACTGATTATAGCACTGTAGTTTTACTTATGGAAGCCCAATAATGTTCTGCATAATCAAAGAATAACATGAAATCAGTCAAGATGAGGGATGGAAAATTGCTAAAACAGGAAGTAAACAGAACAGTGAACTCAGCTGTGTTTCACAGGGATACTAAAACCACAGAAAGAAAATAAGCAAACAAAAATGTCTAATCTATATAACTTAGGAACATAGTATTTGATTTCAAACTTGTCTACATTCAGTCTTCGGTAGGCTGGTGGGAGGTGCAGGGGAGCACTCCAAACAAGTTGAATTATTGTTAGCAGTATGGGCAAAACAATTCTCAAACAACTTAGAACTCAAATGTGACTTTTGTTAGGAGCCAGGATTCTTTTTTTTTTTTTTTTTCTTTTTTTTTGGTTTTTCCAGACAGGGTTTCTCTGTGTAGCCCTGGCTGTCCTGGAACTCACTCTGTAGACCAGGCTGGCCTCAAACTCAGAAATCCACCTGCCTCTGCCTCCCAAGTGCTGGGATTAAAGGTGTGTGCCACCACTGTCTGGCAGGAGCCAGGATTCTTATGTAGGAAGAAAAGACATACAAACAGGGGATAGGAAAGGCAACAAAGAACTTTATATGGATAAATTAGAAGTAGTGTGTAAACTAAATCATTTCTAAACAATGTATGTGTGTATATAAGTATGGACATACATAATTTTTACTTTTATAGATATATCCCAGATAGAAAAATATCACCACAGTGGTTTAAGTACTTTAAGTTTTATTTTCTTCTAGTATCCCCTATTCAAAAGAAAGTCTTCAAAGAAGTGGCTAGGAACAGAATTGTAAGATGAACTGTGTGTGGTATAGTGTTTACCAGCAAGAAAGGAAAGAACAGAAAAAGTGAGGTACTCTCTTAAGATTACAAGAGCCAGCTTGAACATTCAGTTAGGAACAATAAGTAAGCATAGTGATGACAAGCCCCTAAAAACAGGACTGCACAAGTCCCCACAGATAAAAGCCAGGAAAAAAGGGAGACCTCTTAATTACAACAGAATAAATTAGCATTCTATAACTATCAGAGTAAAAAGTAGATAAAAAAATTAACCAATGAATTCTAAGTCTGGGGAGAAATTCTGACAAAAAACAGGCTATTTTTTTTTAATTTAAATATTCCTTCTCAGAATGCTTATTAGAGAGAAACAGTAATTATGCATGAAATTAGACAAGCTTTGACAGATGTTCTACATTAATATTTCTAGTGATAACAGAGTAACATCATATGCTTTCTGTAATGACATCCTGAGGACAGAACCTATGAGAATTTTATTACATGAACTGAACCATAAGAAAACAGGTTAATTCAAAATGAAGACTATTCTATTAAAAGGGCTGTAGGGAGAGGAGGAACTCTATTTCTCAAATCTTTATATGACAAAGAGAAGTTCTAGAAATGTTACAGGCTAAAGAAGGCCAAAGATTTTTTTTTTTTAAACATGCCAGAGCTTGGTGTGGTAGCAAACCTTTAATCCCAGCACTTGGGAATCAGAGGCAGGCAGAGGGCAAAGCCAGCTAATACATAGTGCAATCTAAGATAGCCAGAGCTACATAGTAAGAACCTGTTTCAAAAAACAAACAAACAAACAAACAAACAAACAAACCCAAACAACAACAACCATAAAGTTTCAGCTGACAAAGTTGGAAAATAAAAGAAATATTAATTTTAAGTTTACTAGAATTGACAACTGTAGTTAGGTAACAGAATATACTATCCTTCAAAAAATATACTGAGATGGCTCAGCAGGCCTTTAGATATGACAGGACCAACCTGGTGGAAGAAACAAATTTCCACAATTTGTCTACTCACCTCCATAGGTATGCTGTGCACACATGTGTACATACATACAAATAAGTAACTGAAATTTAATTTTTAAATTTAAAAACATACAACAAGGTATCTATGATTATTGGACTATGATGTTTAAATTATCCTCAACTTGGGGAAAATGTTAATGAGAGCAAGAGGACAAAATTAAATAAAATATTAACTATGGGTGAATATAAATAAAAGTTTCTCCCACTATGTTTTAAATGTATTTTTATGTGTATAAATGTTTGCTTATATGTATGTGTGGCTGGTGACTGAAGAAGCCAGGAGTTGGATACCCTAGAAAGGAAGATACAGACTACTGTGAGCCACCTTTTGGGTGCTGGGAACTGAATCCTGCCCCTCTGGAAGGACCAGTGCTCTTAGCAGCTGAGCTATCTCTTGATCCACCTTCTTTTACTATTGTTATTCTTAGAATTTTTCTGTATATTTAATATTATTTTCAAATATAAAGTTTTTAAAAATATCAAAACATACACTTAGAAATCCACTCATTCCACTTCCCTCTATGCACCACTCTCACCATCCAGTCTCTTGTTTAGTGACCCATCTCCTTTTAAGCCTCATAACTCAACTGGATTTAACTCAGATCACACTGTACTAGCTTTTTCTAGGTGCTTCCTTCACAGAGTTGCTGATGTTCGGTTGTGTCCAGTCCTTTCATTTAGACTTTCCTCTTGACTCTGCATAACTACTCCCTCTGGACAAACAGCTCCATCTATATATGACCTCTATCTCTCCTAAAAGCCGTCTGTTAGAAATTTATCTCTGGCCCAAAGTCTTTTATCCAAATACAGACAGATCCTATTATCCACCCCACTGTCCTCTTCGCCTGAATCAGAATCAGCTCTTCTACTTCTCTCATCTAGTCAAAACACCCTGTAAGACTGATCTTATAGTATGAACATCACCTTCTAGGTCTAGACTGCTGCCCTCTAGAATGCTGCCTTCATTCTTACTCCCCATCCAATTCTTCCTCTAAGAGTCGTTAAGAATTTTATAAAAATGCATATTTGATCATTTTCTGCTACAGTTTAACACTCCATTAAAACAAAATTCATGCTTAATTAATTGCCAATATAATATTAAGCAGGTATTTTCTTAAAATATTTTCGTTTTTGAGAAAAGTCTCACAATGTTACTGGGGCTGGCCTTGAACTTGAAGTCCCAGGCTCAGAAATGCCACGTTCAGCCTGTCAGTTTTCTGGGATTACAAAAGTGTGACGCTGTTCCTGGCAGAAGGAGATAACAAGGCCATGGAGACACTGTCTTTATGTTACAGTGTATTAATGCCATTATTGTGGGACTGGGCTCCTCATAAAGAACTCTTATTAAGGCTCTCTCTGCTCTTCTGTTGTGTGGTGCCTTCTATCATGTGAAAACAGAGCAAGGTCTGAGGAGATGCCAACACCTTAACTTGGGATGTCTTGAGCTCCAGAACTATGAGCAGTACAGTTTTTGTTTGTTGTAAAATTACCCAGTTTCCAGGATTTCTCTCCCCAGACTGCTGGGATTTCAGGTATATGGTGTTACAACTCTAGACTTTTCACATGGGAATCTGAACTCTGGTCCTTATGATTATGACAAAAAGTCATCTCTTCAACCCCACCATCAATTATTTGACAGACTGAATTATTTCCATTATCCTTAGTCACTTTATTTCCTTGGGGACTGTATGATTAGCTAGTAACTGGCCTCAACTGCATGAACCACACTTTATTATTTGCCTCTCCAACCTAGTCAGAAGCCAAAGTTTCCTTAACTCCCTGTTTGGGTACGGGCTATTTGGCACATCCAATAGTTCACTCAATCAAAAAGAGGAGCAAAAGTACATCAAGACATCAGTAGCATAAATGCTGTTAGCACATAAGGCAACTGAGAAAGGATAAGATATACTGCCATCCTTAGGAACATCCTGAGGGTATACTCTAGCATCATGGTTATCTGAGTGAATGGTACACAAGGAACTTAGATTATGACCCATAATAGGTAGTTCTTTCCCTACCACAGACTCTGGGCTAGTCCAGAAATGAAGGGATCTACCCTACAAAGCATCAGCACAGATAAGGTGGAAAGTGGGTGGGTTAAGCTCTGCCATGAAGGACTAAAAACTTCAGGAGAGTACACTTTAGATATGTGGAACATAGAGCAGCCAGTGAAAGCAGACAGATAGGCAACAAGGGCATACCCAGGGTCTGCCTCACACTGAGGACTCAGGATTCTCAAGTAAAGAAGCAGCACAGGCATAAAATCTGGTACTGATAAAAACTTTTCTATAAAGGGCCAGATAAGTATTAGTATTTTAGGTCTTTGGACCATATTGTTTATTATAAACATTCCATTAAAAGATTATAAGTCCTTCTTAGCTTACTGTAGACAAATGACCCAGTAGTTTGCCTACTGTAGCTAGATAATACCAAAAACAACAACAAAAACCCCAAAGCTAAAATAGGCTGTTATGAAATGGTACTATAGATGTTAGGAGTACATATACACTTTTAATGACAACTAACATAGAACTAATATAGAGTAAAACAAAAACAGTGTCAGTAATTTGCTTTAAAATGCTTCAACCAAGCGGGGGAAATGTATCAGAATCCTGAAACCACGGGCATACAATTTACTGTATTACCTTTACTTTGATTTTTTTTTTTTTGAGACAGAACCTCACAATATAGCACTGGCTGGCCTTGACTCAGAGAACTCCACCTACCTCTGCCTCCTGGGACTAAAGGCAGCACTGTTCCTGGGACTAAAGGCAGCACTGATGCCACCACCACCACCACTAATCAGTGGGAGAACAGATTGAGAAGGGGTAGGAGAACCTAGAGCTAGAGCTCCGAGATGAAGTTGTTATAATACAATCAACAGGATAGACAGCATGACCTTAACAGTCTGGTAACATCAGTGAAAAAGCCAACCATGAGAAAGTCTCTATCCCTCATAAATTACTTAAGACTCAGACTTCTGGCTATTGCCATGCTTGTTTGCATTCTACTGCTAGATTCTACAAATGTACATGCAGATATCAAGAACCTTCACTTTACTCCGTGTTCCAGTCAGTGAGGAGTCATTTCTCAGAAGCTGAGACAACTCACAAGAGAGCACTCTTGGTTTAGTGGATAAGATTCCTACAGTGTGGCTGCAAGAAGAAACAGGTGCAATCTACCTGCAGCTACTTTGAATTTCCAAATTCCAACTGTATCCCACAAAGTAATATCCTGTATCTCGAGTGTAGTCCAGGGCTTCTGTACCTTAGGCTCTTAGGTACCATATTTGATGACTAGAGAATAAAATTAAGAGAGAAGACATGCCACTGCAAGAGCACCTAAGTGGGAGAAAGTACAAATGGAGGATGGAGCTGTAAGCGATACTGGAAGAGAGTATGATTTGTGCTCTGGCTAGTTTTGCATTGAGTTTATGAAAAGATATAAACGGCTAACATGATTTGTTTTTATTATTTTAAAATTAGGAATAAGGACTGAAGGGGTTTTTATAATGGAACATTCTCATAATGGTGGTGGAGATACGTTTAGCTATTCCAGAAATAAGGAAGGCGAAAGAGAGCATGAAGGGCACTGGAGAGACTTCTGAAGCTAAGGGCTCACTCTCGGGCTTGAAGCAAGTAATGCACCACATTTATAAACAATGTAAAACAAACAAAAAATACTTTATTAACCTCGGTCCCTCTTAATTTCATAATCCTTATCCTAATACAGAATCATTCCACATAATACCATTTGACGTAAAAACACTAGAAACAACTCAAAGATTATCAACTGTAGTCTAAAGATCTATCTAAAACATCCTTTAAAATGGCCAATCTACTACAGGTTTGTAAACCAAACAACACACCCATTTCCTGATAGAGTTCTGTAAAACAGATTCAGTAAAAAAAGGAAGCAGGATTTATTGTGCTACTACCTGTCTGAATAAAAGAGGAACAACTTATATATTTGCTAGTTATTTGAATGAAGAAATCCTTAAAGTCTACTCAAGATCTTAACAAAAGTGTTTACCTTTTAAGGTAGGGCCTAGGATAACCTTTGAGAACAGTAAAAGAAAATCTTGTTTTCATATTTTGCATTGCAGTTTTTTTTTTTTTAATCTTTGTATTTAAATGTCGTGGTCACATGAACATTACGTATTCAAAAATTCACACACACATACACGCACACACACACCAGACAAAGCTTCAGGTGTACGCAAATGGTCTTGGCCGTCTAGACTAACCATTTTAAGATAACATACTAGCCCAGGCACTCCACCTGACCTGTTTATCTTTCTTTTACATCGCTGCCCCAGGATTTCCTAAAGCGATCACTTGGGTTCAGGTGCCTTCACCTGCTTTTCCCTAAGCCAACACTTTCTCAGTTTGCTGTGGTAGGGGTAGGGGGGTGGGGTCGGGCAGATGGCCTTCTCTAGTCGCACCCACTGCCAACAGATAAGTTTCTCCTAGGAGAGAGCCGGGAAGTGGAAGGGTCTGCTTCCACAGCCGCAGGTTTCTCTCAACACCTCTCCCCCACCAAAATAAAGGGGAGTGGTGACCGAATCAGGTCACCTCCAAGTCTCAGAAACAAACTTAACCGCAATCGGGGCAAATTTTTAGGCGCTAATAATCGGGGTTCTCCTCCTTCTACACCCGAAATGGCCATGACAATCAAAGAACCCCGGGGCGGACTCCGGCCCTTCCTCGGCCCAGGGCCTGCTCAGATGGCAGCCTGCCCGCGGGGCCCGGGCCTGGGCTCTTCCTTCCCCTTTACTCCCAGAGGACGCTTCCCAAGGCGTGCGCAAAGTCACGCTCTCCCCCAGGACCCGCCCGGACCGGAGGGCAAAGAAGGGAAGGGCGTGGCGGGCCGGGGAGAGGCGGGAGCGCCGGCAGCCCGGGACTCACGTACTGGCTGTGGCGGCGCCGCGGGAGCCCGGCCGCCGGCGGGACAAAAGCGCGAACTGCGGCCGGAAAGACCCGCGTCTCAGGGACACTTCCGAGGCCGCTCTGGGATGCTGGAGGACTGACTCGATGGTCGGGCTCAATTCGCGCACGTGACCCGCAGTTTGCCGGTGCTCTGCTGGCCTCCTAATGAAGAGCTTTCAACCCGGATGCCCGGAGAGGAAGGGGGTTTCTAGTTGTCTTGGACTTTTATTCAAATTCCGAAGTGGATTGGGGGCGGGTAATGAAATAATCAAGCGGTGTGGTAAAATAGATACTTCACTTCCTGCTTGTGAAGCTGAGCTCATAGTGAGGCTGGGGAGATTCTTGGGGGAGGGGGCTGTGCTAATGGGAGAAAGCGAAATATGGGGGGGGGGTCCCATACCCCTTATTTCTAAAAGACATCTCCCCACCCCCCAAAGCTAAGGCCCTCAACTGAGCTCTAATTTCCAGGAAGCCAGCTATTTGGAGACTGCAGAAGAAGATTAACTGTCCCTCTCCCCGACACCCAGCTGCTTCCTGTTTGGTTTTGGACTGGGACAGGGGACTGTGGTGTATATTTACATATCAAAACAGACCTGGCCTACCTGGTTTATCCAGCCCCCAACCCTCAACTTCCCAGTCCAGGGGCTGGGCTGCCCTTCCCCCAGAGGCTCCCAGAGGCTCCTCCCTATATAATCTAGAGGTTTTGGTCTCTTGCTCTCTCTCTCTCTCTCTCTCTCTCTCTCTCTCTCTCTCTCTCTCTCTCTCTCTCTATATATATATATATATATATATATATATATATATATATATATGTATATATGCACAGCCTTGCTCTCCCCTCGCCCTTCCTAGTGGGGACTTTCCTGACCTCAGTCCTTGGAGCCATTGAACTCATCCACCTGAGAGCAACTTCCCAATAAACCAGCCTTTAATCTAATCTAATCTGGTTTGAATTGGCTCATTTCTTCGGCGGCTGAGAAATAAGTTATCACTTCGAACATAGCTACCTTCCTCATTCTGCCTCTACCAAAATCCCCTTCACCCTCCTCCGTCCTTAACTACAAAACTCCAGTTTAAAGCCTGTAATCTGCATCACTCCATACCTGTTTTTTCTATTTTTGTGGGCAAGCCCTAACTCACCTTAATGACTTGGAAATGTAGAGGGAATAAAAGTTATAGTGTAGTAGTGTCTACAACCACATTTGGGGACTAAACTCTATACACCCCTAAGGAGTCCAGGGCAAGTGGGAAGTAGGCTGTGATGTCCAGCAGAGTAGGACAGCAGTGAAGCACAAGATGGAGCTGAATCCTAGGTCCTTGTCAGGTCAGCAAGCAGCAAGTTTTGGAGGAGAACATGGGCAAGTTAGGGGTTGTGAGAGGATTCACCTACAACCCAGACAGTAGCTGAGACACAGCTACAGAGTGTTTGAAGTGTGACCAGTGCTGTTGAAGACCAGTGTCTAGTTACATTTCATTGAAATAGCCACATAAGTGCTAGGATCCCACTTAACTGGATAGCACAACTCTGGGAAGAAAGAGCTTTAAACAGCTCTTTCAGGCCTCCAAAAGAATCCATAGTCTAAATTAAAGGCTATCATATCAGGCTGGCCTGCTCACATTCCAAGATTTTGGATTCTTTTTGTTTGTATTTCCTTTTAGACAATTAAGTATAAACATAATTATATCTGGAGTGAGGCACTTTGTTCAGTAAAGGGCAGCAGAGAGGGATCACAAAGCCTAAATAAATCATCTTGATTAGGTGATTTTTTGTTGTGGATGATGTTTTGTTTCCTCCGTGATTTTTGTTAATCAGCAAGCACTTATTTTGGTGTATACACACACACACACAGAGAGAGAGAGAGAGAGAGAGAGAGGAGAGAGAGAGACATAGACATAGACACACAAACACAGACATACATACACACACATACTCTCAAAGACACACACACACACACACACACACACACACACACACACAGAGTCCTTTTTTAGCACTTGCCCTTTGGAACAGCTATCAAGACAGCGTCTAGACACAGATTGCGTGTTGTAGAACTACTATTTACATTCGATGGCTATTAAACACATGAAATATAGTCTGAACTAAGATGCACTAAAAGTGTAAAATTGACACTGGATGTCCAAGCTAAGGAAAAATTAAAAAAAAAAAAAGAATGAAAACATTATTTTATGCTGATGGCAAGCTGGAGTGGTAACAATTGGGTTTCATTTGTCACCAGTTGTCTGGCTGAGAGTTCCTCCCAGAATGGGAAGCATGGCTGGCTTTCAAGTGCTGGATCTTGCCATTTTTAACTCCTCTTAGTGTGTGGTAGCAATTGGTATGTTTGGCCGGGAGCTCTAGTGTCACAGTCCCCATGTGAGCCTTGGCTATCTACATGCTTAGGTCTTGATCATAGTCACTGTCACAGTCCTTAGTCTTAGGGCTACCTTGGTGGCACTTGGCATCCTTCTGATGACCACTTCTCTTCTTTGGCCCCTTATAGCCTTTATCTTCAGCATCAGGGTTCCATCTTCTTGTCTTCTTCCTGCCACCTTCTTCCCACCATGTTCCTTTGTAATCTGGCTAGTCCCAAACTGTTGAGTTGTTTCTCACCTGTCAAGCAGGCAGCTATCTTACTGCTTCCAGTTTGGTCTGCCAATTGCTCTGTTGTCACTCACTGCCTGTGCCATTCCACTATTACCACACTCTGATGTCCCTGCTGCCCCCTTATGTGTTATTAAACCACTATTAAAAGTAGGCCAGACCATTAAAGAGGGCTTTTACTGAGCTGGCCGTTGCCACATCAGAGGAGATGGAACAGAAGAGTGTTTGGTAAATGAGCCTGAATAGCCTGCTTGTATAGCCTGAGAAGAGGTGTTTGGACTAATCACAGCTATTATTTGGGCCAATCACAGCCTTGCTTCCAAGGCCAGGTCACCAGAGCAACTGTCCCCTCTAACCAAGGTGGAAATGGCTGTATCGAGAGCTATATTTTCCCCAGGGTGTCCATATAGTATTTTCTATTGATAATGGCATAAGGACAGTGGATTTGACTGTTAGACTCAGAATGTTTTTGCTCTAGGGAGCCAGGGCAGAAAGAGCAGCAAGGGAGAGTCAGACAACTGCTAATTAAGGAGTCACTCCTTGACCTCATGTACCTATCTATAGGGAGCTGAACATTAGAAGGGCTGCTTTCAGTACAAGTGTAAAGAATTTGTTAATAATAAGTGATCACAACAATTTAAACAGTCACTTAATAGAGTTTAAAACTTATTACTGTCTCGGGTAAAGGTGAGTCTCACATTCGGTTGAATAAATATATTGTTGAAATGAATTTCGTATGTCCTCTTTTGATTTAAATGTATCAACTAGAAAATTAAGAGATGTCATATGCGAATCATGCTACATATCCATTGGAAATGGGCATGCATCTTCAGAAGGCCAGTAAGTGCTGCAACGGTAATGTCACAAGTTAATTCTTATTTGGAGTGGCTTAAGTATAGTTGTTAAATTTGTTTACAAAATTTTAAAAATATCCTTTCCTAAAATAGCAAAAACCTCAATTTATCATGTAAAATTTGAAACAAAGAGGAAACAGTTATTTGCCATTGGGTTGCTGCTTTAGTTAACTTTCCAATGCTACGTGATAAGACACAATGACCACGACCAAAAGCATCATCTGTTTTGCAGCTTGTAATCCACCATTTTTCAATTGAGGTTTCCTCCTCTCAGATGAGTTTAGCTGTGTAAGGGTGACAAAAACCCCAAACAAGCCAGTTACCTAGTGACAACCACCATTAACATCATTTTAAAGATCCTCCTCACTCCCCAAAATATTTTTTTTAACAGAGTCTTACTCTATAGTTCTGGCTGGCCTCAAAGTCACTATGTAGACCAAGCTGGCCTTGAACTCACAGAGATCTGCCTGCCTGTAACCCATACTTCTGGTATTACCACACAGACTGCTACCACACACAGACTTACTTCCTTTTTCTACCACCAGTGGAATAGATGTTTTTTAGAGTGTTGCAATCATGCTACCTCTGTGCTTTTTAGTGATTTAAAATACAGTATTAGACATTATGATTTCCCATAATGCTGTTTTCTGTGTTGTTCTGTTGAGTTAGAATCTCATTAACCATTCTTCTCTTGTTCATGTATGAAGTGCTTCCTAATTAAGTATATAAAAACTAAGTTAGGTCTATAATAAACAATACTGTGAAAAGGTTTTTCTGTGTGCTTCTTGGGAGAGTTGAAAAAGAGAGGACATTTTTAGGCGTCCTAAAATAAGTACAGTAGGGATTGAGATACTAGAGTGTTAAATCCCACACTGCCCAGCTTGGGGGCCACTGTATCCTGGCCCAAGCTGCTGCTCTGGTCTGTGGGTCAGGGTCTAGCAAGAGAGAGAGTGGGGATGGAGGAGAAGAATAGAGACAAGACAAAGGGTCTGGTCAAGTCTTGTCTATTGAAAGGAAATCCTGGGTATTTATACACTTTGCCATGTGCCTTTGAGGTGTGGATACCATGTGCCTTGCAGACATGAATACCACATGCCTTGCACCTGGGGGCACTAAACAGCAAAACAAGATATGTGGGAAAAACAAGATTTTTATCAGAGTGTGCTCAGCTGTTGTGTGCTGTTAAAAAACTAGTCTCTTGTCTGGGTATATGGTTCAGGATGGCTGCAAAGATGGTAGCTGCTTTCTGCTAGGAGTTGGCTCCCAACAGGTCCCCCCTTTTAATTTTTTTCCAAAAGGGAAGGCTGGGAAAACTTATGGAAACTGTGTCTGTCTTAGGTTGGAACAAAGGACCCCAGCCTCCCTTTCCTGTCTTTGGATACTCAACAGCCATTGGTTGAGCTCCTGTCTTAGGATGGTGATGCCTTCCAGTTAGGGGCAAGGGTCTTGAGGTGTTCTCTTATCCGTCATTGACTATTTGGCTTAGCACGTAAGTTAGGGGTTAATCTTTGTCAGTCTTGATGACAGAGGTTTTAGAGTCCCTTACTTCTAGTCTGTAATAATGGACCTGTATGGGTTTCATTTGAATAGTGTCTATCTGTTGTCGTACAAAAGCTATCAGTCTGTTGAACAGCATGAACCCGAGAGACAAGAGACATAAGAATGTCTGAATAGTTGGTATAAAAGCAACACTCTTTTTAAAGGGCAACACACAACTCCCTCTGTCAGAGGAGTAAAAAGTATAAGCCTCTTCTATTCTGTAACACTATTTTAGCTGAGGAGGATAATGACTTTTACAAATGCATTATAGCAGATTCCATTCTTTCTATTTTTTTTTGTTTTGTTTGTTTTGTTTTGTTTTTCTAGACAGGGTTTCTCTGTGTAGCCCTGGCTGTCCTGGAACTCACTCTGTAGACCAGGCTGGCCTTGAACTCAGAAATCCTCCTGCCTCTGCCTCCCGAGTGCTGGGGTTAAAGGCATGTGCCATCACCGCCCGGTGATTCCATTCTTTCTAAATCTAAACCTATAGAAGTACAGAGCTGATCATAGCTTTGATCTTAACAAAACAAGTAAGGAAATCTCCATCCCTGCCCCAGTCAACCAAGAAGACAGCTGTAGTAACTGTGATAATGGGTTTTTCTCCTGGGTCTAAACAATGTACTCCACTAAATCATAAGTTGGCGAACCAAGAGTCCAATAAAGCCACCCTGGAGGTGTGGGTAGTGATGTCTCCTTCAGCATTGAGAACTTTTTAAGTCAGGTTTGTTTGTTGATCTGTTCCAGTTTGAAGGGAATTGTGAAGTATCATCATGTTTCTTGCAAAGAAAAAATATGTTTCTCAGGGGGCTTTTCCTCCCTGAATTTGTTATTGTTGTCTATTTGTTTAATCAGTCTCTTTGGCAGCCTGTGTGTAGCATCTCCTGTTTGGGAATATATGTAGATAGAACTTCTTCCACAGATAAGCACTGGATCTGGCCATTTTAGGTTCTAGTCAATGGGTCTTTCTGAGGACTGTTGCTAAATTCTTTTTGGTATCAGGGTGCCAAAATCTGTCTGCAGCAGATTTTCCTTCAGACTTCATTATGGCTGCACATAATCAATTTCAACTGGGATAACAGATCTCACCCCCAAAGATTAATGGGAAGGCCCGAGATGACATAGGGTGGTATATTTTTTATATTTCCTTCTTTATCTTTCCATGTCAGCACCTTAGAGCTTTGTTGTGGGATTTGACTCTGGACAATACCCCTTAAATTGGTTAAGATTGGGGTCAGAGGCCAGGTGGTGGGCCAATCATTTGTTTTATGATCGTTGCATTAGCCCCTGTATCAAACAAGCCTTGGAATGTCTTTCCATCAAGCCATAGTGTCATCATAGGTTTTTGCTTAACTATAGGCTGTACCCAGTATGCATCAGATAAATCAAAGCCTTGATCCCCTCTCTTAGTACTCTTATATTTGTGATTAGCAGGGAACAATGGAAGTAACAATAGTTGAGCTATCTTTCTTCTTGTAGAAATTGTGACTATATTTTGTATTGCCTTGGCCATTACCTTAATCTCACCTTGATAATCATTGTTTATAACTCCAGGAAAATTTGTAGTCTCTGCATGTAGCACTGCTTCTTTTCACTATCAGGCCAAACACATTTGGATAAAGCAGTGTAAACACTCCAGTGGGTAAGTCCTGAGGTCCCGTTTCTGTGGTTAATACTGTGTGGGTGGCAGAACTGAGGTACAGTTCTGTGTTTTCTGGTGTTATTTGACTTAGTTCTGAAAGAGGTGGTTTGTTGGTATGAAACTGACTGTCCCATAAGCCTGTTTTGGCTTGTGTTGGTTTGGAACCTGGGGATAGCCCCTGTTTTCATTTCCTTGATGATGGAAAGGGTGTTTCCTTATGTATCTGTCTGGAATTTACATTCATTAGCCCAATGCTTTCCATGTTTGTAACTTGGGCATAACCCAGGCTGTTTGCTGGGCTGTCTCTGGGTTAACTCATTTTTTGTTTTGCAATATTTTTCAAAGTGTCTAGGCTTGCCACATTTAAAACAGACCTTTTTGTCTCTACTCGCCAAAAAAAAAAAATCTCTTATTGATTGTTCTTGCATGGCAGCTGCCATAGCTAAGCCCTGTTGGTAGGAGGGCCCTATGTCAGAACAGATATACCCAGTAAGTCTGATATACCCAGTAAGGTCTGTCTTCTTCCTGTAGGGTCTAATGGCCACTTGGCAGGCAGGATTGGCATTTTCATATGTAAGGTGTTTCACATAATCTACACCTGCCTCTGCATTACCAAAAATCCTTCCTGCTGTTGGCATAATCAATGAACAAAATCTGAAAATTGTTCATCAGGCCCTTGTCTGACTGCTGTCAAAGATGCACCAGGGTCTCCTTTTGCCAGGAGTTTATGCCAAGCCTTCATGGCTGCATTTTGAATTTGACCAAATAAGTCTGGATCATACTGCATCTGGTTACCACTAGAAGCAAATTGCCCTTCTCCTACTAAGGCATCAAAAGTTCAACCATTGACTGCCTGAATGTTTCTCCTAGCTGTCTCTTTACAATTCTCATGATACTCTGATTTCCAAATAAGATGGTCACCACCGCTAAGAACTGCTCTCACTAAAGTATTCCAATTGCCAGGAGTCAACCACTCCTCTGTGGCAGACTCTCAGATTGCAAGAGTAAAAGAAGCAGTGGCCCCATATTGTGACACTGCATTTTTAAATTTTTTAATGATTTGAAAATTAAAACTTGTATGATGTCTCCAAGAAACCCTTTGAGTGTCTCTGGTATCAGATACAAGGAAAGCCTCAGCCTCTTTCTCTTTTGGCTGACCTGTGGCTGAACTAAAGCTAGAGGACAGGGGCTATCTTTGGACTCTGGGTTGAGGAACTCGAGAACCCAGGGGATTTTCCTTGCCCTCTCGAGACCTCTTCCCTGTCTTTAATTTTTGTAGCTGATTAATTAAGTCCTGATACTCTTTTTCTAACTCTATTTGTTGTTTAAAAAAAGGCATTTTTTCCTGTGACTCCTTTCTGGAATCTACAGCCACCATCTCCATAGTGGGAACATTTGGAGGTGGAGGTGCATAGGGAAGGGGGCCTTTGGGAAGAGGGTCATTCAGGGTTGTAATATTTGACTGCCTCTTTCTCTAGGTCAGCACAATCTGGCTCTGACAAATTGTATTTCTTTTTCTTTTGAACATGAAACAGCATTCAAACAACGAAACAAAAGCAGACAATTGACACATGTAAACAGCAAACAACAAAACAAAAACAGAGAGTTGAGTTAAGGCTGACTTATTTCTTGCCCCATTTTCATTACTATGTCTTACTGGTCTTGACGCTGCAGATTCCCTTGGCAATCACCTTTGTTTCACTTCTGAATTTTCAGTCGACTCTTCTTCTAGTAATGTACCTCACTTGGTCTCTCGTTCTCGCTGCCTCATGTTGAGTGCCACTGTGTCCCGGCCCACTCTGTCAGTCAACAGGTTCTCCAGCACAGGAGTGAGGATTCTCCCTTCCAATTCTCACAGTGACCTTCACTATATCCCACTTACTGGAGCTCCAACTTTGAGGTACCACTATGTTGAAGCCCAGACTGCCCAGCTTAGGGGCCACTATGTCCTGGCCTGAGCTGCTGCTCTGGTCTGTGGGTCAGGGTCTAGCAAGAGAGAGAGTGGAGATGGAGGAGAAGAGACACAAAAATGGAGACAAGACAGAGGGTCTGGTCAAGTCTTATTTATTGAAAGAAAATCCTGGGTATTTATACACTTTGCCATGTGCCTTGGAGGCATAGTTACCATGTGCACCTTGCAGGCATGGATACCACAGGCCTTGCAGCTGTGGGCACTGAACAGCAAAACAAGATATGTGGGATAAACAAGATATTTATCAGAGTGTACTCAGCTGTTGTGGGCTGTTGAAAAACAAGTCTCTTGTCTGGGTTTATGGCTCGGGATGGCTGCAAAGTTGATAGCTGCTTTCTGCTAGAAGTCAGCTCCCAACACTAGAGAGCATAACAGGAGAAACACTGAACGCTATGAGAGAGTCAGGAGAAGATGCTACCCATTACTATCTTACTCCCGTTGCAGCTGGATAAGGAAAAAAAAAAAAAAAACCAACAACCATAGAGTATAAACATTGCAGAGCAAGCATATAATTATCCTACTTTCAGATAACAAGATTTTATTTTTATAGAGCCCAAGGTAATTAACTTGGGAAACCAGAATAAACAATGAGACAACACTGTAAAGTATGTGTTTTCAGAATTAACACAAAGAAAGCAATAGTCTCCTTATGTATAAACTATAATTCTAATAAACGAAGCAAAAATACATTTCTAATAGGAACCAGCAAACAATGAAATAGGAACTGACAGTACACCTGCACGGCTTATATGAAGAAACTTTGCAATGTTCCCAGGAATGCAGAAGTGCAAGTGAACATATGCAGTTTCTCGGATTCCAATGAGAGGAATGACTCAGACTCAGGATGGTACCCTTTCCTCATCTGTAATGACTCCCATAGCTACAGTGACAACCTTTGCAGCCCATTGTTGATTCTGAAGTTCACAAGGCCATTGAGAGACCATTGCTTATCTCTAGCCAGAAAATGCTTTAAAAAAAAAAAGAACCAGAGATGGGGGAGGATTACTAAAACTTATCAGTAATCAAATGGACATAACTCCCAAGCATGTTTATAAACCCTAATTAAAGAGCAACACAGGGTGGTCATTTAATATTTTAAATCAGTGTGGGGAAGGTAGTATAGGACATAGGACAACTGAGAAACATTTAAAAAAGGATAAATTTTTATTTAAACTTAAATATATATACATATATATACATACATATATATATATAAATACTTAGATTTAAATATATATGTTTAAATTTAAGTGTATAATGCAAGTATGAACCATGAATGGGGCTGAGGAGGGTGTGTGCTTTTAGTCTCAGACACATACAAGGCTGAGGCACCAAGGTGACTTATGCCCAGGGTATCAAGGCTCACCTGGGTAACATAGCAAGCCCCTATCATCAATACATAAATGTGCACCCATTAGTCATCAGCACTGCTATCTCCACTTCAGTACTCGTGTCAGGAAAACAATCATAGAAAACTCTTGATCGTACTGGAATACAGAAATGCTTTCCGTTTTTTTTTATTATTATAACACAAAAGATAAACAGTGGGGCACAAAGAGTGCCAAACTCAAACACACCATAGTCAAATACTCTATGGGAAATCACTACAAGGAAAATAAAAATGCAAATTACTACCTACAAAAAATATTTACATCTTACATCACAAAGGACCATGTCCCCCGAAACATAACTTTTTCTAAAAGTCATAAGGAAGATGAAAGATTCAGAGAAAGCTCTTATACAAATGACTCATAATAAATACAAACTTTGGGCTGGAGAGATGGCTCACAGGTTTAGAGCACTTGTGACTCTTGCAAAGGTTGGGAGTGTGAGTCTCAGCAACCACACAACAGCTCATAACTATCTATAACTTCAGTTCCAGTTTTCTTCTGACCTACACAGGCACCAGGAATGGATACAGGGACACTTCCAAATATATACAAGCAAAACACTCATACATATAAATAAATTCCCTTTTCAAGCAACACAAACACAAACTTGACAGAAACACAAATTTTTTTCCCGATCAAAGTGGCAGATCCTACATCTGATAACAAACATACTGGGTAGAATTCTTCCCCTGTGTGGGTTAGAGTGTCCTCGATAAGCTTCTGGGGAAGACACTGGGCAGTAAGGATTCATGTACACACAGTTTCTGCCACATTGATTCTGCTGTAGACAGTCACCATGTGGCACAGTCATAGTGCTATATTTTGCATCCAAAATGTCCTTAAGAGACTCTTGTGTTGGGATAATGTTCTTGTGTACCATGTAAAGATTGTCTTTGTATTATTCAAATATTGATTTCTGTATATTCACAGAGTTGAGTGTAGGCAGGACCTTGGTATTGTTATTTTTATTCACTTGACTGAGTATTTTGTAAATATTCTTCTTCATCACCTTCTGACTGGTTTAATAAAGAGCTAACTGCCTGTAGCAGAACAGGAGAGGAAAGGCAGAACTTCAGGGCAAGACTAGAAACTCTGGGAAAGAATTGAGGTGGGATTCACCAGCCAGACACAGAGGAAGTCAGATGTACAGAGAACAGATGAGAGGTAACAGGGCATGTGGAAAACGTGGACTAGTATAAACTGGTTATTAAGTTATATAAGCTGGTTGGGAACATGCCTAAGCTATAAGGCCTAAGCTTTCATAAATCATAAAAAGTCTCCATGTCATTATTGGAGGCTGGCAGGTTGAGACAGGCCAACAAAATATTAGTCTTGGTCACCAGACTGTGACATTATTAAGAGGTGACTGAACCTACTGGAGGAAGTTAAGCCATTGGGAATGTGCCCTGCTGTCTGTCTTTGCTTTCTGGCTGATTTGGGGTGGGGAGCTTTCCCTATACCACATGTTCCTACTGTAATATATTATGCTGCCTCAGACCAAAAGCAATAGGGCCAAGAAACCATGGATTACAACTTCTGAAACTGCTAGCCAAATTAAGCCATTCTTCTCTTTAATTTGATTTAGCTCAGGTATTTGTCATAGTGACAGAAAGCCGACTAACACACACTGTGAAATGACATAGTGAAAGGTGATTTGTAGCTGTATTTTAAAGTAATAGATTAGAGAAAACCTAAAAGTCCAAAATAGGGAAGCAATACATGTATAGCCACATGTATTCAGTTTGCTTGGGTTGCCATGAAAAAACACCACAAAGAACAAGAACTTACTGTCACATAATTCAGGAAGCTTAAACTCCAAGATGAAAAGAATCTACAAGTCTGGGAAGGTGGCTCAGCAAGTAAGGGGCTTGCTGTGCAAGGGCGAGTACTGGACTTTGGATCCGCAGCACAAATATAAAGAAAAAAAACAAACAAACCAAACTTGGCAGGATAGGTCTGCAACTGCAGCACTCAGATGCAGAGACCAGCAGCTCTGTGCAGCTGGCTGGCTTCGTGAGCTTCAGGTTTAATGAGAGACCTTGTCTCAAAAGTAAGGTGGATTAGGATAAAGGGAGACACTCATTGTGGACATCTGGCTTATATACCCATGCACGTGTACACACACACACACACACACACACACACACACACACACACACGTACATACATAAACAGTTGTGTTTTTTTGTTTTTGTTTTGTTTTGTTTTGCTTTTGTTTGTTGGTTTGGTTGGTTTTTTTGAGATAGGGTTTTTCTCTGTAGCCCTGGCTATCATGGCACTCTCTTTGCAGACCAAGCTGACCTTGAACTCACAGAGATCCGCCTGCTTCTGCCTCCCAAGTGCTGAAATTAAATGCATGTGCCACCACTACCCAGCTCACTCACAAAGTTTAAAGAAAAAAATCACACGAAATCTATTCCTCAACTTCTGCTTAGCTACTAACACTGGGCCTTGGTTGCTGAAAGATCCATGTGGAAAGGTGTTTTCACTGTCTGCCCTAGTACTTTGAACCAGGAGACTATTTTATTTAAATTTAAAAATAATAAGATAGCTGAAAGGTATGAAAGATTTCACCTCCTTTAATTATACCAGTTTATTCCATACCTCAACCACAATACACAATATAAGTAGAATACATAGTCACAAAAATAAGAAAAGTCTTACCCATCCTTGGTCCTTGTATACTCAAGGACTCAGGAAGTCAACTGGCATGTGCTACCCACTGAATAAATATTTCTCATAAGTAAATGCACTCAAGGATTAAAAATTTAAATCAACCTTAAATTGAATCAGACTGTTAAACTTCTTTCAAGGGAATCATATGTACTGGTGAGTAAACTGACCTGTAGCGTTTTGTTTGTTTGTTTGTTTTTGTTTTTAGTTTTTGTTTTGTTTTTGTTTTTTGTTTTTTGTGCTTTGAAGCTTGATTTTTCTCCACATTTGGTGGCTGAGAGTATCTGGTGGTTTAACTTACGTTTGCTTGGTTCTGTAGCTTCTCTAGGGACTGTGTGTCCTTATGTTAGAGGTGCTACCTTCCTGAAGTCTTGTGTGGACTTGTTCTTCATTGCAGTACCACCTGCTCCCTTGTAGAGAGTCACCCTCGACACCTGTTCTGAACATTGCCTTCCCTTTGTCTGGTGATTGATTTTCCTTTCCTTTCAGATCTGGAAGCTTGGGTGTGCAGAGTGTGTGGCAAGAGGAGCTTTTGAGCTGTGTTAGAGGGGAGAGTGGGCTGGACTTAGAAACTTGCCACTAAGCAGTCTTCGAAGGGCGAGTCCCTGAATAAAGGTTTAGAAGAAGGAACTAGAGGCGTCCATGCTATCTTCCGCAGGGGCTACGTGCATCCTTTTCCTCCATCCTCGCCAATGGTTGGTATCTGCTGTCTTCTTATCAAGAGTCAAGGAGTCTTTAAAAACGAAGACAATTGAACTTGTACACAGACTGACACAGTTTGGGGAAACAGGAAGGAAATGAAGTTGTCCTGGGCCAGTGAGATGGCTCATTAGGCAAAAGCACTTGCTGCCGAGCCTCTTGATCTGAGTTGGATCCCCGAACTCACAGGATGGGAGGAGAAAACAGACTCCTGACAGTTGTCCTCTGGCCTCTATGTGTGGTATGTCATGATACAATGCTGTCCCCACTATCACTAAATAAATAAATAAATAAATAAATAAATAAATAAATAAATGTAACAATGATTTACTTTTTAGAGTAGTTGCCTTTTGCTTTCCTAATTTTGAGGAAGAACTCTTGGAAAATGATACTCTGGTCCAAGGCAGTTCTTTACACTCTGTTCTAGGTACTGGATTTCTCTTATGACTTCATAACTATATAGTCTCAGGCTGATAACATCCTTGCATCTCTGTTTCATCATTTGGAAAATAGACAGTGATAGTAGCTGCTTCATAGGATTGTTGCAAAAAACAAGCTGGCATATGTGAGGCACTTAAAACAGAGACTGTCATATAACAAACATTGTGTAAATACTAACAATTGTTTCTGGCATCAGTTCTGTGGGTATGTTTTTTTTCCTGAGAAGAGTTCATCGCCTCTGTTTATCCTCTAGGAAGAGAAAGGACAGTACCCAAGAACTTCCAAGTGCAGCTTTAGACAGGGCCAATTGATCTTGAAGTCCAGAGAAGCAGTCCAGAGATCAGGCCGAGAGTCTCTCTCTCTCTCTCTCTCTCTCTGTCTCTCTGTGTGGGTGTGTGTGGGTGCGCACATGCGCATGTGCGTGCATATGTATTTTTCTCTGTCTTTTGCAGAAATCTTATGAAATTATATGGGACTTAGATCTTGCCAGACCTAAGGTACCCAGAGTAGTCAGTAGTAGACTATTCTCTTAACTTTGAGGTCTTGTAAAATATCATGATATCATGGCCTGCTCTTGGTTGGGCTCAGGACTGACTGATTTGCTCTGGGATCTTGACAGAGCTACCAAGGCTGATAATCAGTCTTCGGACCTGTACAACCCACCTTGACAAATATGAATTCAACCAGGCGTGGGGTCTCCAGCAAGACATCCTCTTTCTAGTCTAGGGACCACTGAGACAGGAGAAAGAATGCCACCTTCCAGGAATTAAAGTGTTAAATTTAGGACATAATAAAAAGAATAGGAAAAATAAGCCAGGGAAGCATCTCTGTGAATGTTATTAAGTTTATAAAAATCTAAAACCTCAACGAGAACAAGAATTCAGGGAAGACGGGATTTCATTTGTGAACTATGACTGGTATTGGTACCTGTCTCTCCCGTCACGTTACAGGCCAAGTTCTCACCATTTTCTGATGTCAGGGTTTGGGATTTGCCTTTCTTACCTTTGAAGCATCAGGATGATTCCATAAGCACCATGCTACCAGAAGCAGGGGCCAGTACTCACCTCCTTTTCAAACTCATTTTTTTCTTGCCATCTCAGGCTGAAGCTGGAGAGCAGGGGGAATCCTTCCCCTCCTCTCACTGTTGCTCATTCGGATGAGAAGTGAGGCTACTAGAACACATCTCTGATGCTGGGTTGAAGGTAGCCTTGAGATGTGTCAGTTCCTTGTTGTTTGTCCAGTTGATGCCCAGCTGTACCATATTCTGCTTTCTTCCCACCAACACTTCTGCTATCTAAAGTGTGTATATTCTTAGGCAGAGAGGCAGGGAGACATGAATCTTACACAGACCCACGTTCTTAGTGTTTATACTATTACTCTTTCTCCCATTTATTTACTCAGCAAATATTTATCAGACTTTGGTACTGCCTAGACCCTGGGGTATCACAGAAACAGCATGTGGAATTTTACTTCTCTTTTTGATGATGTCATATGCAAGACAGATGACCATATAGAAGTCACCCTCCCATAATGTTACATATGTGTGCCTCTATCTGTCATATGTCTTACTCTTGTTCACTCAGCTTAAAAAAAACACGTTGTTTCACCCAGCAGGGTGTACACGTCACTTGCAGGAAGTTCTGCCTGGATAGCCCTTCTTACCTGTCTTTGTTAGGGTTTTTGACTAAAGCAACTCTTATAAGGACAACATTTAATTGGGGCTGGTTTACAAGTTCAAAGGTTGGTTCAGTTCATTATCATCGAGGCAGGAGCATGACAGGGTTCAGGCAGGCATGGTGTAGGAGGAGCTAAGAGTTCTTCATCATCATCTGAAGGCCTCTAGGAGAAGACTGGCTTCCAGGCAGCTAGAACAAGGGTCTTAAAGCCCATCCCCACAATGACACACTTCCTCCAACAAGACCACACCTACTCCAACAAGGCCACACTTCCTAATAGTGCCACTCCCTGGGCCAAGCATATTCAAACCAGCACATCACCTTAGTGCTAAGGTAGCAGTTATTTCTTAGTGCTAACTAAGTGCACCCTCCAGAACAGAATGTTTTCACAGATGACTTCCAATTAGAAAGGGCTTTGTCATTCCTTTCATTGTGTCTTTTTAAAGCTTGGCTCAGCTCTGTTGACTTCCATCATGAGAAACGGCAGTTGTGGCATCCTGCTACTCTGAGAGACTTCAGGAAGGTTCCCTCAGCCTATAGTGAAGTGGAAAAATCATGTAATTTACTCCCAGAATTCACATTTGAGTAAAGACATGAAAGGCCTGTTTCCTGTGGCGTCCTCTCTCACAGTTCAAGAGAATGTTGTGAATGTATCATGATCCATTCAGCACTTCGGCCTGATCCACAAGATGGACTCCAGAGTACAACTAGGAGGTGAGTTGTGAAGGGAGAATGAGGGCTAAATGCACATCTAAGTCAAAGAAAAGTATCTCACAAATGTCTTTTAACTGATGGCTACCAGGTCAGTCTTTCTGCAGAGACAGCTGCTCACTGGAAAAGGAAAACCATTATAGACTCACATTGACCAGAGGAGAAATGTGTCTGGGAAAGAAAGAAAAAAATTTAAGAAAGAAAAAACCCTGCTATTATCATATTTATTTTATCAACAGAAGGATCCATTCACAATGAAAAACACTAATATTTAAAATATTGATCTCTCATGATATTAATATATCTATAAAACATGTAAAGTAAGTATATAAATAAGATATTTATTTATTTATTATATTTATTATAATATATACTATATTTATATATATAAGATATATATTTATATACTTATATAAAAATAAGAAAATTGGATGTGATGCTCACTAAAATGGGTATCATGCATATATTCTGTTACAGTATAGAAATGTGAATTAATAAACTTGACCTAGTGGGCAGTTTTATAAGAGTGGTGTTCCTCAGGAATGATTTCGAAGCACAAGCTGAACATTTTATGATTATTCACCACATACAGCAGCATGCAATGGCTTTCAAGACTTTTCAAGGAATTGATGTCATTCAGACAGTACTCACTAATCACTGTGTAGTTATGCTGAGTGACAATAAGGACAATTTTTAAATCTTCTGTTTGAAAAATTCTAAAATAACCAAAAGAGTCATTAAAATCACAGTGGTAGTTTATAAATTCTTAGAACTGAACGACAACAAAATGGTATCATTCTTCAAATTGAACTATAACAAAAAAGGATATCATTGATTATGAAAAGCAGCTAATATCATTTTCTGAGTCGAAGTTATATCCATAAGTCTTCATGGTAGAAGTGGAAAGACTGTAGAGAATTATGTGTAGTTATGCATAAGAATGTTGGGGTTATTTTTATACATAAAATAGTATATTTTTATATTTGTAGTTAGCATTTAAATATCTTAAAATATTGATTTTTTTTTTGGTACAAGATGAAAGAGGAAGGAGGATATAAACCATAAGGAAGAGTTAAAAATGAAATGGGAAGGAGTTCAGAGAAGCATGCTGAAGCTTGTCGTTTCAAGGCGCTGCTAATATGTTGGCTCTTGGGTTGCATATTGGCCATTCAGTCACTTGAGAGGCAGATGAAGGAAGATTAGGAGCTTTCAAGGTAATCCTTAGCTATATAGCAAGCTTGAGGCCAGCCTGGGCTACATAGACTCTATCTCACAAAAAGAAAAAGCATAAAATGTTATTGAGCATCTAGCAACAAAGATCAAAACCAAGGGAAACGGCCCAATTCTATTGCACAGGAAATGAGGGAAGAAGTACAGATGGGCTGTATATTTAAACTGCTTGAAATAACTTCATGTTTGAATGAGGCTGAACAAACATATCACAGAAAAATATAAAACAGAAATCTGAGTCAAAGGAAAACATTTCGAAAATGCCTTGTAACTCCTGTGGGCTTTAAATCAGTCTTGCTATACAGACGACACCAAAGTCACACTATTTTTCTTTTTAAACGAAACCAACCAAATGTTTAAAGAGAGAAATAGAAACACTCTTACATCAAATTTTTAGAAAGCAGAATAAAAATGTTAAATTCACTGGTGGATTAATATAATGTTAGTGCCAAAATAATTAAGAACAGTATGAAAAAGGTAACACCTCAGCAAGCTTACTCAAAAAACAAAAATGTGGAAGAATGTCAAAATTTTGCAAATTCAAATAAAATAATAGGCACTATTATAACACACACAGTGACCGAGCTGAGTTTATTTTGGAATGTAAAGTTAGGTCAACACAAAAGTACACGGTATCATAACACGCAATGAATGAATTGAGTTTATTTTGGAATGTAAATTTAGGTCAACACTGGAAGAGATGGAAAAGAAATCCTTAATCCAAATAATTCAAAGCCTAACTCACATCCGACTCATGAAATTCTCTCCTGCATGTCAATCCAAGAGGCTCACTCACAATCCAAGAGTCTGTGCAGAATATGTCAAAGGCCAAAAAGCACTGATCCCTAGACTCTAGGAGGAATAAGAGTGCCTGAAAAGGAAACAGACACACAGAGAAAACTGTAAATGTGCCCCAATGAAACATTTATGAAAGTTCAAACTAAGGGGTAAGCCAAAGACTGACGGAAAAGGGATGTGCACGCAGGAAGAGGAACTTTGCCCATCAGAAGACCCATCAGAAGCAGGAATTTTGAGCGGGATCTTGGGAAAGACATTCTTCCCGCCTCTTGCTCATTTAATTAATACTTAAATGAGTACATAACTTTTGTGAAAATTTGAACATAGTTTTGAGTAAAATAAAGATATAATTATTTAGGATATATTATTACTCAATAATTAATTTACCATCATCCTTTCAGCTTAAAACATCTCAAACAATATACCGTCTACTACTTACAAAACTATGTATGGCCATGTCATCTGGGAACACTCTTCCATTCCTGTTACTACTAAGGATTGGCTCCATTCTTTAAGCCGCTTTCCGGAGTCTCTCAGTTAAATGCTTTAAGAAACATAACACTCGAAGCAGAGAGAGAGCTATTGGCTTATTAAACCATGTTGTAGCAAATACAGTAGTTCATGGAATTAATCCCCTTTCCCCCTAACAATTACTTATCCTTCCTTATCACCTACTGGACTGATGAGGTGATGGTATTATAGACATTTATGTATACCATAATTCTCTGCACTGATCTGCAACTCCTTATTTATAAGAAATGATAGACTTGATAATGCTAAGAAGGACAGATCTTAAACAACTTACTGGTAAAGAGTCTGCAGCGATGGTTCCCAATCTGTGGGGTGCGACCCTTTGGGGGGGGTCACATATCAGAGATCATGTATATCAAATATTTACATTATGATTCATAACAGTAGCAAAATTACAGTTATGAAGTAGCAACGTAAATAATTTTGTGGTTAGGGGTCGCCACAACATGAGGAATGATATTAAAAGGTTGAAGCATTAGGAAGCTTGAGGACCGCTGGCCTACAGGAATAGTTGGTGCCTCTAAAATGCAGGCTGTTTATTTTGTTCCACACTGGTAGTATGTTACTCAGGATCTTTAGATAAACATTAGTCTACAGATCTTCTTTTAAGATCTTTTGAAGATATCCCATTATATTAAGATACCTAAAATTACATCTAAAAATCCTATAGAGATTGCTTTTAATGGTCTTGCAGATTGTCATAGTTTGAATATGCTTGGCCCAGGGAGTGGCACTATTGGGAGGTGTGGTCTTGTTGGAGTTAGTTGTGTCACCGTGGGTGTGGATTTAAGACCCTTGTCCTAGCTGCCTGGAAGCAAGTATTCTGCTAGCAGCCTTCAGATGAAGATGTTGAGCTCTCGTCTCCTTCTGCACCATGCCTGCCTGGATGCTGCCATGCTCCCGCCTTGATAATGGACTAAACTTCTGAACCTGTAAGCCAGCCCCAATTAGATGTTGTCCTTACAAGAGTTGCCTTGGTCATGGTGTCTGTTCACAGCAGTAAAACTCTAACTGAGATACATATGGATCTTCAAAAGGACAAGGAGTTTGTGTTTTATATACAAATTCCTCACACTGCACACAAAGAAGACTATAGTCACCCCTGGTCATACACTCAACAGTCTGAACTTGCTGTAATCAGTTGGTGTTTATTAGGTGTTTCTAAGCCACTGAATATTTTAACTGACTCTGCACATTGGGCTCAAACTGTTTCTCTTTTAGAATCTGCAAGCCTTAATCCAACCCTATTATTAATCTTATTTCACAGTTACTTCTGTCCCTTCAGATGTCTGTAAAACAACCAGTCTCAGCATTTGTCACAACTCATATTCATGCTCAATCTAATCTGCCAGTTCCATTAATATTTGCTAATGCTCAAATCTATGCTCTGACCTACCCCCCACCTCTAATACTTTATTTTTAGGCTGCTCAAACATCTCCGGTACTTCATCAAATACAGGCATAATCTTTTTACCTTTGAGCAAACTTGACAGACCATCTTCTTCTTTTACGCTGCCGCCATCTACTGGCACCATTCATGCTCGAGGGTGGAAACCTAACGCCATTAGGCAAGCAGACATTACTCATATCTCAGAATTTGGACACTTAAAATATGTCCATGTAACAGTTGATACTTTTTCTAATATGACTTTTGCTTCTTCTTACAAGGGTGAAACAACCTCAGATGCCATTACCATTTATTATCTACGACGTTTTTCTTTCTAGGACTCTCATCACAACTAAAATCTGATAATGGTCCTATTTATAAAGGCAGATGCTTTCAGAGATTTTGTTATTTATGGAATATTAATCATGTTACTAGAATCTCTTACAATCCACAGGGACAAACTTTTGTGGAAAGACACCATCAAATACTTAAGTAGCAAATTTTAAAAATAGAAAAGGGTTTTGTATATCCACTGAAATCCCCACATAATATGCTATATTTATCCATGCTAGCTTTAAATTTTTTTTTTATTTTAAAGAAAAATACTTCTTCTGCTGACAAAAAGATTTTTTTCCCTAAAGGAGATGTATCCTAAAGTATGTGTTAAATGGAAACTAATCTATGGAAAGATCAGGGTGTTCTTCCTAACATCAGGGTGAGGTTGTTTTTGTTTGTTCCCAGAAAATGAATGAAGTCCCAGATGGCTTTTGCTTTGATGCATGAGACCAGGACAACATCCTAGACAAAGGAAGCACCCAAAGGTAGAACACTAATCCATCAAGGGACATGGCCCAAGAAGAAAGTAAGTCAAAGACTTGGGGAAACATCAAGACTAACTTGTTAAGCCAAGACCTCAAGGAGACAACAAGGACACAATACTATTTACATGAAAGTGATGCCCTTATCTTTACTGTCTGTGTTACATGTTAATTCTCAGCTTGTCAGTCCAGAATCCTAATGCCTTGTGTCAGGGGCAATAAAAGGCACTCCTGTAATAGGAGACAGTATGATGTTGTTTTGCCATACTAAAGATTGTCTTTATCCTTTGGGACCAATTGTCTGGATGAAAGATGTTATATGAACATTGAATTATATGAACGGAGGATATCGTGGACAGACTAATCTAATTGATCATCCCAGGTGTAATAATATGGATTTTAGCATAATTAAGTACTCTTTAGAAAAAGCTCTGTTGGTAGAAATTATAGTTGTATAAAGATGAAAAATAGACTGTCTGATGTATTGCTTATCAAAGTTGATATTATTGTAGAATAGCACTATCTGTTGCCAATGGTTTAGAAAATAAACTTTGGCTTCATTTGGTGTCTGACAGTCAACAAGAGTAATCTTTCTGCATCAGAGGAGATTTGTCTATTCATGGGCTCTTTAAAAAAATATATTTTACATAGGAGTTACTCATATCCACTAGAATCCATTTGCACCAGTGTCCCTTGATATTCCTGCCAATGCTGTTTTTTTTTTTAAAATCCATTGACTATTGGCTTTAAATGTACTTACATCTCTCCTTATTGTAATCTCACCTCTAACCATACCCTTCCCTCTGGCAAACAACTGCTTTTGGGAAGG
>JANHMN010000002.1:63651064-63677221 GCA_030674055.1 Rhabdomys pumilio
TCTCTCTCTCTCTCTCTCTCTCTCTCTCTCTCTCTCTCTCTCTCTGCACACTCGTGTGTGTGTGTGTGTGTGTGTGTGTGTGTGTGTGTGTGTGTGTCTGTGTGTTTAAGAGAGAGAGAGGGAGAGGGAGAGGGAGAGAGAGAGAGAGAGGGAGAGAGAGAGAGAGAGAGAGAGAGAGAGAGAGAATATTCTACATACACTGCCCTTTCTGTGAGTTAAATGGTGTTATGTGGATTAGGCCATATTACATTCATTTTTTCAGTAAATCTTTACAATTGATCAATAGAGATAAGAGACCTCCCCTAAGTTGTGATGACTCTTTGCATCTATTGGTCCCTGTAATGGTTGTATCCACAGCAACTTTCTTATTATCAATCCCAGCAATGATTACTGGAATACAAAGAGAGTGGCCTGTATAATTACTGTGTTATATAATTAGTAGTAAAACTATTAATATTATAGCAAAAATGTTAGCAGAAATTAACCCAGAGATGGTTGAATTGAGAGCCCTGGTTTTATAAAATAGAGCCACTATAGGTAATTTGTTGCTGAAGCATAATTTTGGTTGTCAACATTTTCCTGACATGTGTTGCTTTCATGTTTTAGATTTCTCTCATATTACAGAAGGTCAAATTTATGATTTGCATAAAGAGGTAAAATCTTTCAAGTGCCCTCTGAATACCCATCATGTTCAGATGGTTTTCCTCTTTCCTCGGTTCTCTGTTAACTGTTATTATAATTATTTTATGCTTGCCTGTATTAGTTATACTAGTCATGAAGGCAATGCATTCAACCTTGGCCTCTATCTTCTCTGCTGGCTGTGATGGTCTCAGAGACCCCCTGCACGAAGACTGAGAAGAAAGAGATGTGCACACGGGAAGAGGTCAAGTCCACCCATCAGAGGCAGGAATTTGGAACAGGATCTTGGGAAAGAGTGCTGGTTGATAGGAAAGAGGTCTATGGGATGTCACGCTCATGGGCAGAGAGTGTAATGGACTGCTTTGCCTCCTGGCTTGGTGGGAGATTAGGAGATGAAAGTGCAGAGAGGACTGGGAAAGCAAGAGTGAGGGGTCAGGGGTGAGTGGAGAGACTTGAAGAGGAAGGACACACTGCATATGACAAACTCAAGAGAGAAGTGGATTCTCCACCTCCAGCAGCTTCTTTCTATTCCATTCAGCTCCGTGTAGAGTGCAGCTTCACCAGAGAAATGCACATACCCCACTGTTTCCAAGCTGTATGAGCGCTGATGTAAGTCTGCTTGTGGCAATGTTCCCAGGCGATTTCCGTGCTGGTGTTTCCTTGCACAGAGGGGTATGATGGGTTAAGTAGGAGCTGGGCACAAACACTTCCTAACTTCTAATGGAGATTACAATCTGTTTCAATGTGACTGGGGAAGCGGCCTTGGACCACCACCCAGCTTCCCTGGATATTCAGCTTGATCTATCCAGAAATCCTGGGTGGCCAGCTTGGGATTCTTTTTCTAATCTTAGCCCTTGCAGATGCAGCCTGTTCTAATAAAGTTCCCAGGTACCTTTGGCCTCTTTTTAAGGCACTGGAGGGACATTTTCTATGGGAACTCAGCCTGAGATTTTTTTTTTCTATGGGGACGGGATGTGACGGAGACTTCCTCGTTTTGTTCTATCTATCTTGGTTTTTATAATAAAGGGTAAAACCAGTAGTTTATGTCCTAAGGTGGAAGGTGAGTGAGTAATTCTGTCACCAGTGAGCTGCATCCCCTTCCTGACCTCAGATGCCAGCCGACATCTAAAGCATCTTAACATCAGGAACGAATACTTCACAATCACCCCCTTCAGAGAAAGGTGAGATTGCCAGCATCCTTCTGCCACTGGATCTTCTGCTGTTACCTGAAAGGTATGTGGCTCCTTTGGAACACCTGTATGAACCTTCTAGAAACAGAAAGCAGAAAAAGATAGAAAGAGACCCTAGGGGAAGCATATCATAGATGGAAGCTCTTATCATCCAATTCTGGTGGTTTCCTGGGGGGTGTTTTGGGTGTCTTAGGGGAAATGCTCATTCAGGCTGGCCCCTCTGAGGAGGCAAGGTTCTGATGCATCCTTTCCCCTGCTTAAAAGGAGTTCATTCTTTGGAGACTCCCTTGATAAAGTGACTCAACCCTTAGAGATTATGAGAATGGAAATCCTCTTACAGACCAAGTAAAATCACACTAGTGTAGGCTAGCGGGCAGTAAAGGGCACTGGAGTGGGAAAGGGGAAGGAACTGAACAAGTCTCATTTGCCCTTTGGAGCTTATGAGGGTAGCAGCAAGATGAAACATACCAATTGCCGTTTGCAAAACAACGGTGTAAAACAGCAGAAGTGAGAAAGGGTCTTCAGTACTACAGTGTGCATGGTTCTTTATTCTTCATATCTTCAGAAGGAGCATCACAGGGGATCACAGAGAGAACACGGTCCTCACCAGAACAACTTAGGTAGGTCTGAGACCTCTTCACTGAGGTCTCCATCCCCCCAACCCCCAACCCCCAACCCCAACTAAGCATGTCTAGCTTCCTCCTTTCTCCAACCAAACTTCTCTACCTGGATCAGACTCTGGAGTCCACAGCAACCTTGGTGTAAGTGGTAGAAACTAGAAAGCGTTTCTCCTTGGGGGAAACTGCAGGAAGGATCAGAGCCTTTAACTGAAGGTAGAAAGGAGACCTTGAGGCAGCGGTGGGGAGTATCGTGGGGTCCGGCACACAGTCACTTTAGGAAACTCTCTTCTGGTCCCTTCAGGAAGTTTCCAGGCTACCACTTCCAGACTTTCCAGCAGATACTCCTGAGTATTGAACAGACACTGAAGTCCCATAACAACTCTTGCCTAATAGGCTAGTGGTAAAGTCTTGGGAACACTTTGGTTTAAGTTTTCTTTCTTTTTCTTTGACAGTAAAATTTAAATTCATTGGTTGACTGGTCTTGTAGCTGAATAGCTTTTGGCCTAGTTTCTTCTTTAGTGCAGGTGGGCATGGCATTGTTTGAGGCTGAGGGCTTCCTAACAGCATTATGGTTTTGAGTTATTGATGTGAATGAAACCAGCAGCCAGTCCTGACACAACGCAGATGGAGAGAGGCTGGAGAAGAGAAAGCAAGGGCTGTAAACAACAGCTGAGGTAGAAATTTCACTTTGCCACCAAATTATAGGTAGGTAAGCTGAGGCACATGGGGCATGAAGGTGTCCCATGTGCCTCAGCTTACCTACCTATAATTTGGGCTTATTGGTAAAAGTAGTAATAATACTGATGATATATGTGAGTGTTTGATAAATAAGTGCTTAATTTATGTTTATTGCTGTGGGCATATACATGAGTTTTGTGTGTGTGTGTGTGTGTGTGTGTGTGTGTGTGTGTGTGTGTGTGTTTGGGTATTCTCTTCTAGTCCCTTCAGGAAGTTTCCAGACTACTGGTCTCCAGTTAAAGGCTATCCAATAGATACCCCTGAATACTGAACAGACGCAAAGTACCTGTGACTCCTGTCTGTGAAGAGGCAAGCCCAAATAACAAGTAGGGAAACTGAGGCATGTGGGACACTGTCACACACAGCTAGAGGTGATAGAGTGAAGCTTCTACCTCAGTGTGTGTGTATGTGTGTGTGTGTGTGTGTGTGTGTGTGTGTGTGTTCACTTTATATTTTAACATTTTCCCCCATAGCTTCAATGATGACAATTACATGTATACATCACAACAGAGAAATGACTACAGAAAACTGTGGGCCCTCTAGCAATTCTGGAACACACCACCCCATTTACTTGCCCTTTGGGGAAGAACAAACTAACCTTCTAGTCTAACTAAAGTTACCACTTCACTTACTTGTCCTTTTGGGAAAGAACAAACTGTCCCTCTAGGCTGACCAGAGCTACCACTTAACACAGTTGACTAAGTCCCCCCATCATAACTCATCCAGATGAGTTATGATACTGCATATGCCCCAGTCCTTAATTTGCAAGATGCTGTCTGGGTGATGATGTTACCCTGTGTGGCTTTGCTCTCTTGGGTCTCTGGGCTGTGTCTGGTCCATAAGACCAAGGCACAAAAGGGAAGGGAATACAAGGTGAGTGACACATGCAGAGTCAGTGTTGCTTCGGATGCCTTGCTGCCACTTGGCAGGGCTGTCACCAACAGGCACATTCACACTTCTGTCATCAGCCACAATGGACAAGGGGTCTTACTGTTTCTTCAGAGATTTCATCTCTGCCCAGGACCTCTGGTCTTGTTAGTTACCGCATAACTAATAATCTCAGGACGTTCTGGCCATCAAAACAGACAGGTTGACTCCAGAGGGGAATGAGCCCTCCTCTCTCTAAAGAGCCCATCTGAAACACAAAGGGAGTGGTTCCCACTTGCTCCTCTGCCTTCTCTCTGCAACTCCAAAGTCTGAGCTCCAAACCCCAAGATGTGGTACGTTCATTTCTTAGACCATTGCTCCCCAAAGTCCATGTTGTGTTCCTACCAGTCTGGGGCCTTCTAGCCCAAAGGTCATCCTGAGAAGCCCTCATCAACCTTCCCACATCTCTGACGGCTCTCCTATTGTGCAGTCCTACATCTTTGTCTATGGTTTTTGCAGATCGTGTGGCTAGGGTTCAACAGAAGCAAAGACTATGCAAGGGTCACCAAATAATGGCAAATATGGTGGCAAAGAGAGAGTAGAAGTTTAAGTCGGATTAGAGAGTAAAAATCTACCGGATATTCCCTCCCCAGAGGAACTCTCATGATGAAATGAACCATTTCTGGAAGAAAGTGGCAAAATGATGTTTTGAAAGTGGAGAGAGAAGAAGATGGTGACTTTTATATCTGGAGCATTTCCTAATTTCTATATTTGAGACAGAGTCTGGCCACCTTACACCCATGATTTCTTTGCTTCAGCCTTTTGCATGCTGTGATTTTATGTGTACACCATCACATACAATTTAAACAGCATCTTGTCAGGAGGCTTAAACTTTTTCCTTCTATTGCTCAAGCACAAAGATTGAGGTTCAGCCAGCTACAAAATCTGCTGCCTTAAGTCCTACAGTTAAATAAAGAAGCGATGTGGAGAGACTGCACCCCCGAGATGCATTGATCACGTCAGACTCACCGGCTGCTAGACTTAGATGCTAACACAGAGTGCAACAGTGACTTAGAGCTAGAGAAGTCTAAATTTTCTGGACCACAGGATGGAGAAGGGATTGTCAGATGGTATCCCTCCATCAGCTGGGCCTAAACATGTGATAAACATGAGAGTGGGGACTAGCTAATCCCTGAGAAGATCTGAATAGATGAAATTGACCCAGAATGTCCCAAAAGTTGGCAGGCAGTCACCATATATACTCTGCTTTGGAAAAAAATAGCTCTCTCTTCCTGTTTTATGAACCTGATGTTCCAGGGCAAAGAAACATGTACACTAGTGGTCTGTGGCGGGGAGGAAGGGAGATAAAGCTGCATTTGAGATTCTTCCTAGATTTCCCACTCTCCAGAGTGTCACTAACCCAGAGGAGGGTGACTCTGAGCCCCTACACAATGTATGGCTCCATTCCTGAGTCTAAACAATACTTGGCTTCCTCTGGGACCCTTCAGCCCTGTCCGCCCACAGCACCATGAGTTCCAACAAGCCCAATGGTAACAGCATCACCTGGTAAAATTAGAAACATTTTAAACATGACATCCTGTCATGGTTTAAAAGAAGATATGGGCCTGATATGGAACTCCAGAATTAGCTAATAATAAAATAACAATAAATAAAAGAATAAAAATAACATAGACAACAGCAGATCTCAGACCCTCTGTGTGAAGGGTCACTGCCCACATTATCTATTCAGCATGTTTACTATTTTCTAGGTGGCCCTCACCGCTGACAGATGACAGACATCTCAGTATTTCTGGGGTTTCTGAAGCAAATGCCTTTGTGCCTCAGCGTCTTCTTCACCTACCTTCTCTTCCTTCAGCTGTGGGAGGTGAACTCAGGTAGTGTATTTGATCTGCAGCAATAGTCAGCCCACCCAGGTAGAATATGAGCAACCAAACTCTGCCCTGATCTCTACTGGGTGCCCCCTAGGAATGGGCCCCCACAATACAGCACCAGACCATACTAATTGCTAAAGTGCAAAAAGATTCCCATGCAGGGTTTTGAATTTTGTTTTTATTCTGTTGGTTGGTTTATTTTTTCATTTGTGTTGTAACTTTTGTTGTTTTGCTTTTGAAACAGGTTCTTGCTATGTAGCCTAGGCTGGCCTGGAACTCTGAATCCCCTTGCCTCAGCCTCCTCAGGACTGGAACATATAGCAACCAGTACAGTTATATAGCAAGCAATACAGTTACATGCCAACCAGTACAGCTATATAGCACCATTCACTGCTTCTATACCAGTTGTTAGAGCTGTAACATTTGATGCTCTTTCATCAGTTAGCCAGCCCGTTTCTCATATATACTTCCCTGGAGCAAACAAGCACAGATAAGAGCAAATCTCTTTCCTGGAAAGCCTTGCAAAAATACACGTTTACTGAGAAGATAATAGATGGAGGATAAATGGAGAGCAGGGAGAGAGATAGGGAGAGAAAGAGAGAGAAACACCAAGAGAGACAAAGAGCAAGCGAGACAGAGAGAAACAGAGAGATAGAGAGACAGAGACAGGGGGGTCTCAGCTGTGTGAGAAGGACAGTTGAAGAGACCCTGGAGAGAGAACCTGGTAGGAAGGTGATTGGATTGGCTGGGAGTCATCCAGGAGGTAAAAAAAAATTTTTTTTTATTCCAAAATGACACAAAGCAAGAAACTTGATCTACAGGCAAACTGAAGGATGAAGATGTAGGATGTATGGGTTTGGGAAAGAAGTTAGCTGAATTTGGAAAGGAGGAAGCCAACCGAGGATAGCAGAGAGACCACCCGGAGGCACCAGAAAATGAAAGATTACAACAGGTCTCGCAACAGCAGAGTTCAGTAGGCATTTAAATACCAAAAATACACAGAAGCTGCACATATGTACTCTATTGATAAATGCTGTGAAGACTGCCTGCCCTGGCTAGTTTATTGTCAGTTTGACACAAGTCAGAGATATCTGAGCAGTGGGAATCATACTTGAGAATAACATCTCTATGGTTGACTTGCATGCAAGCCTGAGGCATTTTAAATTAGTGGCTGATATAGAAGAGCTCAGCCCATTGTGTGCTTATACATCCTGGGCATAAGAAAGCAGGCTGAAGACTCCACGAGGAACAGACAGTAGGCACACTCCTCTATGGGTTTTGCTTCAGTTCTTGCCTCCAGGGCCTTGCCTTGAGTTCCTGCCTTGACTTACCTGTAACATGAGACCTTTCCTTCTCAGGTTGCTTTTGATCACTGTGTTTATCAGGGTGATAAAAACTCTACTGAGACATGAATAAAATAAGGCTTTCCAGTCTCACTGCCCAGAAAGCACCACCATCAGCTAAACGGTTTCCCTCTTTCAAGATCCTTTTTCTCTGTGCGCTTATGCAAACCAGCAATTCCGTATCATAGGCATACATTTTGTTACTCACAGACATTGCATTTAGCATGCTCCCCTGGTCATATTTACATAGCACCCCAAATAGCATCTACTCCTGATTGATTCAAACCAATAACTACGCCAGCCCTGCACAGCGCATCTGGTTGTAATGTGTATACATAGATAGGTATTTTAATTGGCTTTCTTCATGACAATTTCTTCTCCAGGAAAGCACACAAATTGTTCTTGGAAAGCAACTCATCTTTGTTATTTGAATGGTTTACTGAAGATTTCTGATCTACAAAGGGGAATGATTTAACAAGAAAGAAATATGTTTGAAGTGGGTTGATATTTGCCATTGTTTTTGACTGTTGTTTTAGATGAGGTCTGGGTGCTGGGCCCTGAAGATCGCATTTTGGCCCGCGTTGGAGAAGCGGTGGAGTTCCCATGTCGCTTGTCATCATACCAGGACGCAGAGCACATGGAAATTCGCTGGTTCCGGACCCAGGTCTCCAACGTGGTGTACCTGTATCAGGAGCCGCAGGGCCGCTCCAGCCTGCAGATGGCACAGTTCCGAAACAGGACCTTATTTGAAGCTTATGACATTGCGGAGGGCAGTGTGAACCTGAATATCCTTAGCGTGTTTCCCTCCGACGAGGGCCGGTATGGGTGCCGCTTTCTTTCCCACAACTTCTCTGGTGAAGCCACGTGGGAGCTGGAAGTAGCAGGTACGTTCTTAAGCCAGCCAGGAGCAGAAGACAGAGAAAAGGATCGAATTGGAATTGCAGAGAGAATCTCGGATCGAAAACAAACCACAAACACAATGTGTTAAAACGCTGAGTGTAGCATGAAGAGATACTTCAGAGGTCCTGTGCCTGCCCAGCACACACAGGCTATGGTTCGATCCCCAGTACCAGGGGTTGGGGGTGGGGTGGCTTTAAAAAAGATTTTTAAAAAACCCTAATAAATCCATATACAGCAAATAAAAAGGAAAGAGGTTCTTTTTTTAAATTTAATTTTATTTTTTAAATTTTATTTTATTATTTTTTTATTGGATATTTTATTTACATTTCAGATACCAACCCCTTTCCCCATTTCCCCTCCCTAGAAAACCCCTATCCCGTGCCCCCTTTTCCATTTTGCTTTTATACATTTTTTTTAAATGTTAATCAAAGACTTTATAAGTATGGTAATGCTCAATCAGAAGTGTAACCTACTACCCAACCTAGCTATGTAAACTATCTTTGACTGGTGGAGACGTGAACTTCTGCCTCCATGCCCCCTCTCTCTTTTTCTCTCTTT
This sequence comes from Rhabdomys pumilio, assembly GCA_030674055.1. Lineage (NCBI taxonomy): Eukaryota > Metazoa > Chordata > Mammalia > Rodentia > Muridae > Rhabdomys > Rhabdomys pumilio. The sequence goes on from JANHMN010000002.1 coordinate 63,659,812, forward strand.
TTCTCTCTCATTACCTAGCTTCTCATCTACTTCATCTTCTCTTCTCCTTACTCCATCTTTTTCTCTCGGTGCTCCTTCCCCCTTAGCTCTTCCTACATATTACCCTTCCTGTTAAAGTAAAACTTTTCTCACAGAATACAATTAGAGCATAATTATTCCTATTTGTACCAGTGAGGTACAAGATAGTCCTAATACCCAGTCCCTCCTAGGAAAGAGGTTCTTAAAAATACTGAATGACTTAAAAAAAAAATAGCTGGAAAGACAGTTTTAGTCCACAATGACAAGATGAATCAAAGTGACATAAAGATATAATAGGCATTTGTGTAATATCAGTATTTGTAGCATTACATAGAATTCCAAGAGCATCGAAGCTTCCTAAATATCAACACACGGGAGCTGAAGATGGTCCATTGGCACCATCCACATTCTGAAGCTTGAAAAACAAGCTCCTTGTCACCATCCAGAATGCCCAGAACCTGTTGTGTCTCAATGAACAGATACATAGTGATTTCTAGAATCCATTAACAAGAGGGAGAAAAAAAAACAAAGAAATTTGAGGATGTATATTTTTTGTACACAATTAATAGGGAAATATTGTAGAAAGACTTGTAAGAAATACAAGCTAGAAGCTAACAGAAATTAATTGATTACCTGAGTAGTGAGACATAAGGAATTAAAATGATGGAGAAAGGCCTGTGGTTTTCCTGATATGTATTTTATATATCATTAGTACTTAAATAATATTAATTTTTTTGTTGTTTTTGATTGAAGTAGAATTACTTTAACAACAGTCCAGGGCCTGTTCAATTTCTCCTCTTCTTTTCTCCCCCAAACCCTTTCTAGATACCCTCCCTCAAACCCCTCCTCCCATGTCCCTCACTCTCAAGTTGATAGCCTCTTTTTTTTTGAGTATTATTGTTACATATATGCAGAGTGGTCAGCCTTGAAATCATATATGTACCACCAACAAAAAGGACTCAAGATTATATATGTATATACATATATATGTGTATATACATATATATATATACATACATGTATCAAGATATATATATGTATATATTATTTCAGTATACACACACATATATACACATATATTAATATTTTGAAAGTGCAAAATATATGGCTGGGAATAGAGCTCAGTGGTAGGATGTTTACCTACATAACGAGGGGTTAATGGGTTTAACCCCTAGCATATAATTTAATAGTCAAATGACAAATGATAGCTAGCCAGACAACAGAGCTAGCTCTATTTGATTGTGAAAGAACTGCATATACTGTAGGCATCTGAGATCTAGTGAGAATTAACAGAGGATAATCTACTGGAGTTCTGGGTGAGACGGTTCTTCATTGTAGTGGGATCATTTCTTGCACAATATAACTAAATGCACATAGCCCCTCCCCCCCTGAATATTTCCCAATGTCTCTACCTAATCTAAACTGCCTTTGGCAGTTCAGAGTTGGAAGGGTGCAAGCTCACATATGTGATAAGAGCAGTCATAATTCCTGACATCTTATGGTGACCTCAGATGGTGAACTGTGGCAGGAACTTTATGTATGGTGAGCCTGATTTTTCTCACTTCTGCTTTCCCAGGATTGGGCTCAGACCCACACATGTCCCTTGAGGGCTTCAATGAAGAAGGCATTCAGCTGCAATGTACTTCCAGTGGCTGGTACCCCAAGCCAAATGTTCAGTGGAGAGGCCACCAGGGTCAGTGCCTTTCTCCAGAGTCTGAAGCCATCACACAGAATGCCCAGGGCCTGTTCAGTTTGGAGACATCTGTGATTGTCCGAGGAGGAGCTCATAGCAATGTGTCTTGTATAATCCAGAACCCCTTGCTGCCCCAGAAGAAAGAGTTCACGATCCAGATTGCAGGTCAGTAGGCACTAGCTCACACTTGTCTTTCTAATCATCAAAAGCTCCATGTTGATTGGCCCAGAGGTCATCTATACAATAATGCATGGTTTAGTGGAGGGAGCATAGCTCCTAGTATAAGGCCTATTTCTCCTTAACATCCTGGAAGAGCATTTAGGGCTCTTAACCCTGAAGCAATCGCTCCCTTAGTTTACTGTACTAAAGGTTAAAAATATTTATCTGTAATAAATCATTACCTTTGAATAATTAGATCACATGGACACAAAATTATTAAGCTGACACATGTTTCTTCAAAGTTATGTTCTGGTTTTATCTTCATCCCTTAGTCCCTGGCTACTCTGGAAGCTTCCCTGGGCTATAGACAGCACCAAACTGCACCCTACCTTTGGGGATTGTCTTGGTTAGGGTTTTATTGCTGTGAGAAGACACCATGAACATGACAGCTCTTAGAAAGAAAAACATTTAATTGGGTCAGGCTTACAGTTCCTGAGGTTTAGTCCATATTATCATGGCAGGAATCATGGTGGAACCCAGGTTTTGAAAAGATCCCTGGGAGTTCTACATCTGGATAGGGAGAGAGAGAGAGAGAGAGAGAGAGAGAGAGAGAGAGAGAGAGAGAGAGATACTGAGATTAGCCTGAGCTTCTGAAACCTTGAAGCTCACCCTCAGTGACACAGTTCCTTCAAAAAGTCACACCTCAGTAATGCCACTCTCTATGAGCCTGAGGGCCAGTCTCTTTTTTTAAATTTCTTTTATTTATTCTTATTTCATATATTATAACCCAACTGCAGTTTCCCCCCTCCTCTACTCCCATACCCCCTCTCTCCATCCCCTCATCCATCTGTTTCCATCAGTTGGAAACATCTGTTTCCATCAGTTGCTGGTTGGAGCCTCTCTGATGACAATTATGCTAAGCTCCAGTCTACAAATATCATTAGGAATCATTTCATAGACTTTTTTTTTCTTTGTTGGTCATGTTTGCTTATATTCTAGGTGTCTGAGCTATCTAGCCTCTGGTTCCTGGCTCTACAGATAGTGTCAGGCATGTGCTCCCTCTCATGGCATGAGTCTCAAGCTGGACCAGTCATTGGTTGGCCACTCCACCAATTTCTGCACCACCTCTACCACAGCACATCTTGTAGGCAGGATAAATTGTAGGTCAAAGGTTTTGAGGTTGGATTGGTGTTATAGAGCCATTTTCATTTAAGCTAACACAGGGCTTGCTTGGGTTGCTACTGTGGCTAAGCCGCTATTGGCTTTGTTGAGGATTCTTTCAGTGGTGTGAGAACTGAGACAAATGCCAGGAAGCAAGTGACAACCTGCAGATTCCCCAGCCAGGCTGAAAACACTTTGGATGCTGGACTCCTTCAAGTGTAGGATCAGAACTGGAAAAGTGGGGTTGTGGTCCCCCAGTTATAAGTGGTGGGGAGGTGAAGGGCATACCAGTTCTGTGTCATCTGAACCCACTGGGAGAAACCAGAGACTTAGATTCAATTCAAATTCAGATTAAATGAATTGACAACCTTAGAGCCAAAGAGAGTGCTGTGTGGAAGAGGGATTTATGTGGGGTTTTTAAAGGCAGACGTCAGAAAGGATTGTGTCCACACAATCCACAGCTGGGCAGGCAAACTAGCTTACTTCCCTCAATTGTTTCTGACTTTTTCTCTAAATAGTAAAAAGACCATTGCATCCCTTTCCCACAGTAATAAGCAAGCTGTACAGAAGCAACAGTCGCTGTTAATATCGTAGAACCCATTTTCCTCTTCTCATCTCACCTGCAGGCCACTAGCATCTCCCAGGCATTTCGGAGTGAAAGGTCAATGGCACTTAAGAAACCCCTGGCTCCATATCAAGTCTCTTTAGTCATCACAGGAGACCTATGTAAATTATTACTCAGATCTGAGCATGCTAATAACTGGGATAGAGCAGTCCATTTTGGCGCAGACAAAAACACAGCGCCATCAGGCTGCTGTAACATCTCTCCAGCCAGGACCCGTCCTTTATCCTCAACTCACAGCCTTCCCTTCCCCCACACAAATGAGTTCTGCCATTGCACCTGATCCTACCTGGAGTGAAGGCTGCACAGCTGCGTTCAAGTTCAGTTCATACCTGGCTACAGAGGATCCCACTAAAGATGCTACCCCAAAGTCACTCAAGACATCATGATGTGAAGTCCAAGATAGTCTCGCTTCAGTGGTTAGTAGACCCTAAGTCGAGACAACTAACACCATGTGGCACGTTTTCCAGATGTGTTCCTACCCAGAACGTCCTCCTGGAAGAAAGCGTTTGTGGGAACCCTGGTGGTCCTGCTGCTCAGCCTGATTGTATTCACTATGCTGGCACTGTGGTATTTTTACAAGCAGCGGCGCTTCCAAGGTATGAGCCAGGCCTTGGAGCTGGTTTTGCTCCATAATGATACAGTCTAGGTAGGGGTCTGACAGAGATGGCGGGCAGAGTGGGGGAAGGGGGCGGGAGAGCGGGATTTGAAACAGAAGAGGAAGCAGCAGGGGAACCTCAAACATCACAGACAGATTCAACAGTTTAAACAGGCGGGCGTTTTCTTATTGGGATGAGGAAGCACACACATGCAACAGATACACAGGGAAAACGACCCTTGGGAAGCTAAGGGTGGGGAGAGGGGGCACTTGAGAAGCCGGAAAAAAAATCCTATCCTTTCCCCGAGGACCGTGGCTTTTAAATCCTCTGAAGAATCTTCCTCCTCTTCCCTATGGCGGGTTGGTTTGAGGACAGATGGGATGGTTGACTGGTCTACAAAGGTTATGCGAGGTGTCCTGATCGGTAGGACACCTACCGTGCCTTGAACGGGTAGACCCAGTCCACCCGCAAGAGTTCTGCTGGTGGGAGACAAAAACTGTCAGGTTTTTTGTCTCAAGTCAGGAGGTTGAGAAAGAAGCTGGCTATCTTGGAAATTTGCCACCTTTATATTATGGTCCCTCTCCCTGTCTGCCCACCAGGGAGTCTAGCTGCCAGCCTCTCAATAGGGAAGCGGAGGGAGGGGGTTGAGGGCGGGGTGCGGGGATCAGTGAGTGGAGGTGTGGAGGGACAAGGCAACCCAGTCTGGAAGGAGAGCTTGAAAAGCGCTAGCGCGTGCTACTCAGCTTCTCCCATTCCTTTCTTTCAGAAAAGCGGGTGAAGCAGGAAGAGAAGGACAGAGGTAAGATGGAGGTGGTGCCCTCTATCCCCACACCCGCGCAGGGTCCAAGTTTCCAAGACAAGACCTCACTCTTGGAGGGGGCGGGGCATCTAGGACTAGCAGAGCAGAGAGACGGAAGGACTGCGTTTGCTCAAGGTGTCCGTTTTCAGGCACCCAGGCTGGCTCCCAGATGCACAGGGCTGAGTCTGCATACCTTGGGGGAGTGAGATCCGTGTTCATAGTCTGTCCTGTCTGGTCGTTCCCCCATCTCAGACAGAGGATGTCTGAGAGCATCCTCTATTCCTTTGTGTGGTAGAGTAAGTTCTGGGTTCCTCACCGGAGGGCAGGTTATATATAAGACAAGTATGCTTATCTGGCCACCCCTGAAGCAGAAAAGGGCAGTCAAAGTGACTAGGCTCCTTTGAGGGAGAGAAGATGACACCCATCTGGTTCTCCACCCATCTTTGCCTGCCTCCCCTCCTTCAGTCAGACTGCGATGGGCTGGCTGTGGGTCTCAGCTTCAGGGTTCATTCAATAGAAGAAGCTCTGAACACACACTGCTGGAGTGTTTCCATCCCCCAACTTTCCTCCTTCCTGGAATTGACCTTTCTCTTTTAACCCAAATGCCACTGTGAAGAATGACCCTTGAACTTGCACTAAAATGGTAACACTCTGGTAAATCACTTTTCCTCTCATTGGAACACACCAACTTAAAACCATCGAGGGGCGGGGTGTAGCAGAGGGCTGTACATAGGACGGTGAGGAACCTGAGTGCCTTGGGTCTCACTGCCTACCCAATCCTACCAAAACCAAAGCACAAAACAAACAAAAAACCATTGTGATGAGTCACCAAACTCCCAGTCTGAATTAGTGTACTGATTGTTTTTAAAGAGTACAGAAAATGGAGAGACCAGACGACCATATTCTAGAGACAGAGTCAGATCCTTTACATCTAACCAGGAAAAACTAATTATCATGTCCTTCTTATCTTTAAATGAACTATTCAGCAAATGACTCCAAGAGACATACGATGTGCTCTGTGCCTAAGCTTATTCATGTGCTTCTGACCCTACCCCCGCCACCCCTCCCCCCAACCATACAAACACCAGGAACATCTTTTGGTTTTAGAAAGAATAAACTCCTCTCCACCCAACTGTAAGCTAGGGAAGAAGCCCTTTAGGACCAAGCCTGTTGTTCTCCCAAGCCCAGTGTCTGTTGATTTCTTCCTCTGAAATGAAGACAGGATAAAGGCCCTGGAGAGGTAGGGATGAGCCTCCCACAGGGCAATTGGCATCGAGGGTAGAGTTGCAGAGAGAAGTGACCTGAGAGGAATGTGTTTGCATCAGAAGGTTGACGCTTTTCTGTTTTGCTTGCAGAGAAACTTCAGACAGAGCTTGGTAAGTGTCCTCCACCCCAGAACCATACCTTTCTGTCCCCCATTGTTCCCTACTATCCATGTATCCTCTTCCAAGGAAGTATGACACCATGTGCTGGCTGCATGGTGGTGAGGGAAGGAGGAATTGGGTCACTATGGCAAAAAATACGATGTCCTGACTTTGTAATTCCCCTTTTCCTTTGCTGCTTCAGACTGGAGAAGGTCCGAAGGCCAGGCTGGTGAGTAAAGTTGCTTTCTCTCTTACCGTTTCTCACTAGGCTCCCTGACTTCCATGATGGACTCATATGTTTCTAAACCCACTGAAAATGTCCTAAGTTGGAAATGTATTTGATATGTCTACCAAAAATCACAGAAGAATGGCCTGGGGCAGGGGTTTTGGATGGGTACCTTCTGATCACGCAACTGGCTTAGGCTCTGACTCACTGTGGCTTCCCCAGCATCTCCATAGAGTTAACACACCACCTATCAACAGCCTAAGAAATGATGGAAACTCCATGCACAGTTTCTAGTGAATACCTATGGCTTCCACACCATTATAAAGTAACACAAGTAAGCAAGCAAACAAACCAAAAATGTAGGTCATGCTATCACTAGCCAGCTTCTCTCTACTTGGCAACATCACACTCTGTCTGGTGCTTTCATCTTCTCTCCTGTGCATTCTGTGTTGTGTGCATATTGTGCTTGGTAGAGGTCAGACCCACGTTTCACTTGTATATTTATACTTATTGTCCCAAGGCTACCTGTGGAAGAACATTGTTTTAAATCCTGGTTACTGAATGAAAAAACAATAAATAAAAAAGACAGGACATGGACGGTCCTAGGAATGGTGTAGGAGGAAGTTTATTATAGATAAAAGGGAGAGTCCAGAGTGGACATGCCCTGAGCCATGTGATGATATAGGGGAAAGGAAAAGAGAGAGGAGGAAAAGGAACCAGGTGTAGTAGCCAGGAGGCCCAAAAGAGAACTGGGTACCACAATGGCTGGATTTTATATAGGGAAGGGCAGCTGGGAGAAGGGCAGACAAGCCTTTTTCTCTTACCTAGAGAAGTTTAGGGTAGGGAGCGGGGGATGCCAGCCGTACCCTGTAACAGGTAGGAACTCAGGGATGCTGGGAGAGCCTGGTGGCCAGGTCCATTTTGATATGTTAGATAGGCACCTCAGCCATCTAACTGAAACCATTTGTTCCTGGTTTGAAAATTAACAGTTATATACCATAGTCACCTGAATTTCTGATGCTAATCCTCGAATTTCCTGTGGATCTAGAGTAGACATGTCTACTATACATTTAAACATATAGTTATATGTTTAAATGTATAGTAGACATGTCTACTATATGTCACTATATGTTTAAATGCTTCTCTTCATAACTCAATGAGACCAAGGACATGGCCATTCCTAGGAATGGTTGAGGAGAAGGTTTTTATTGTACACACGAGGGAGAGTACAGCCAGAGGCAACTAACAGAATCTAGACTAAATGGATCCAGAACATTGAACTGAACAATGTAAGGAAAGGGGCGGGGGTGGAGAGCAAGAGAGGAAGAGAAGAAAGAAGGAATAGGAGAGAGGGCAAAAGGAAGAAGAGAGGTTCAGGAGCAGAGTGAACAGCAAAATCAAGAAGGGATCCAAGCATATAGCCAAAATGTCTGAGCAATGTAAGGGACAGAAGCTGGAGAGGTTTAGGGTAGCAGGCAGAGCATGTCAGCTAGGATTGAAGGACCCTAGAGGTTAGCATAGACCTTGATATGCTAATAGACACTACAGGCATAGGTAAATGGAGGAGCTATATGTCACTTCTGCCACATATAAGGAAAATGACTCCTGTTAGCAAGTACAAATGAATCATCTTAAGTCCCAGAGGGAATGCTGGCTTTTGCCTAAATGCCAGACTTTGGGAAAAGGAATTTCTTGGAACCTGACAATACTGTAAGGGCTTATATTCCCTCCATAAAGCCAACAGTCTAACATATATTTTATTTTGTATACATTTCTGTAAATCTGGGTTTCTACTTTGTCCTATGCATTATGGTTTTTGTGTAAACATCATTCATAGCCTCAGGCTGTCTGTCTCTTGTTTCACACATGTATCACTATTTAAATATCTGTCTCGTGTATGTCAGGTTTCTTTCTTCTTGCTGATTCTCACTGCACACCACTGCAAACCACACGGAGTAAGCTAAAAGTATGTAGTCCTATCACCCTGTTTTTCTAGGAAGTATAACCAGGAAGGGAGATTAGGATGCTGACTAGACAAAGGTTTCCCAGCAAGCCATCTTCCTGCCATCAACAATGGTGAGGCTCTGTACACCTGCATCCTGTGTGAGCTAACTCTCTAAGTTTGCTGGCCCATAAAGATAAATGGTTTCTCATTGTTTTAATAGTAGCTCCTCTCTGGATGCTAAGGTTTTGAGGACTTCTCTCTCTCTCTCTCTCTCTCTCTCTCTCTCTCTCTCTCTCTCTCTCTCTCTGTGTGTGTGTGTTTGTGTAATAATATATATGTATATATATTTTGATATTAAACAACATGAATTCCTTTTGCTATTGTGTCATTTGCTGTTAGTCTTGTTCATGTTCCCTTTATTAAAGAGAGAACATTACTTTTTTTTTTCTTTTTGGTTTTTCGAGACAGAGTTTCTCTGTGTAGCCCTGGCTGTCCTGGAACTCACTCTGTAGACCAGGCTGGCCTCGAACTCAGAAATTTGCCTGCCTCTGCCTCCCAAGTGATGGGATTAAAGGTGTGCACCACCATTGTCCGGCGAGAACATTACTTTTGATAAAGTTTAATTAATCAAAACTTATACCTTATGGCTTATGCTCCTGAAACTTTGTTAAAGACCTTTGTTGAGGATGGCACAATGATATTGTCTTATAATTTCTTTTATTAATGTAGAGTGTATTCCTCACCTTCTAGTAGTGTCACATAACACCTGATACAGTAAACTTGCAGTGAGCAAAGGTTTACTTGGGATCACAGTTTCAAAGGTGATCCCATGGTCACTTGGGCCTGTGGCAAGGCAGCACATTGCAGCAGGGAGTAGGGAATGTGAGGCAGAGAAAGGTGCTTGCTACATAGTAGGGCAGGAAGCAAAAAGAATAGAAGGAAAGGTCAGAGTCTCAATACCCCCTGGATGGTCAGAAGACTTTCATCTTGGCTGTCTCTCTTAAAGATTCCACATAGTGAAGAGCTGAGGACTAAGCCTTTAACTCAGGGCCATTGGAGAATGTTTCATATCCAAACTGCAATGGCATGTTTCATGTGTCATTAATCCTACAGAATTCCTCACATTGTGGGTATGAGGCAAGAGTGGGTCCACTGATTTGTCTGTGTGCAGTGAGTGGGTCTTTTTTTATGCCATTTAGCACACCAGCCATAATCTCCCCATTGAGGTAAGGTTTCAACCGCAGTGTACATTCAGGCCAGACGGACTCGTCCAAGGGCTCTCCTTCCCTTCTTGTTATCAGTATTATGACCTTGATAGCATCCGGAAGTTCGGGTGTTTTTTTTCGCCCCCGCATCTACTTCCCTTTTAAAGCTGATGAACCCTTAAAACTCCTCAAGTTGATTTAGATGAATGTTTTTTAATTCCTAAGCAAACCAACATTGAGTAGGCATTTTGCTAGAACTAAGCTATTCCATGTAACAGCTGTGTATCTTTAAAGTTCCACTAGTTGTTCTGATTGAGTCCCCCCACCCCAGTTATCTGAAAAAAAAAAGTCCTCTATTGTTTTGGATCAACTCTTTGCAGAGGGAAGACTGGGCATCTAGATGACATCTTAAGACAGAGTCCAGCTCAGCTGCGCCTCCAGGACTGGGCTTGGGCAGGCAGATAGGTTTCATTTCCATGCTTTAAGGTACCCAGCTTCCTCGATCCTGCTGCATCTTCTCAATGTAGCTTGAGGCTGCACAACGATTTGGGAGAACCTAGCACTGTTTAAACCCTTGCCCAGTCCAACCCAGAGGTGGAGATGAGGTCATTTAATTTGTGGACAGCTCCTGAGCAAGAAAAACCATCCTATGGGTTTCAAAGTTGCTGGATGAACTCTCTGAGTCCCTTCTCCTCTCTCTTTGGTTTCAGAGTGGAGAGCAGCCCAGCAATATGCAGGTAACTATCCGAAGCTACCAGATGTGACTGGTGACAGGTTGGGTTGGGGCTTGCACAGAAGGGATGCAGAGGAAACTGACTTTAGAGGAAAGGCTTTTCCAGGAATCAAGCTCATATCCTGGAAATGAACACTTTATAATACAATATACTTCATACATTCACATGCGCACACATGTTCCATGACAAGAAGGCTGCTTCTGGGATCTTTTGCAGAAAAAAAGCAGACTCTGGAAGGAACCTCTCAGATCATTTCAGAGAAGGGCTCCGCAGGCAGGCATGATGACACACACAGGAAATCTCAGCATGCTTGAGAGGCTGAGGTCGAGATCACGATCTTAATCATGATCGTGAATCAAGATCAACCTGGGCTTCATAGGGGCTATTTCTTGTCTCAAGAAATTGGTGGGTGGGTACCCTCCAGTTTCTCAGCCATCAAGTGGATGTGTTTGGGGGCGTGGGTGTTGAAGTATAGGTCACTGGATGATCTCAGAGGATTCCTGTAGTTTTAAGAGTCCTAAAATTGCTGTAAGCAGAGGCACAGCGTTGATGTTCAGACTGGGCCATAGAACCAGAGGACACACAAGCCGGCAAATATCTGTCTCCTAGTTGCTCAAGGCTTGACTCCATCCTCGCGTATCTACTCATCAACCTTCCTCATTTGGAACCTGAGAATGAGATGCAGGAAAGGAGTTGGCTTCAGGAGAGATCTGTATGATGCTCTTGGAAGAGGGATGTTTGATAGAGTTAGTGGGTGGGAAGAAGTATGATTCCACCAGTTGTTCCAACTTGAGAAACTAGAAGTTTTCGGAGGAGCAGAGGAGAGGGCGAATGAGAGAAGAGGAGAGGAAAAGGCAAGGGAGTGGAAGGGAGAGGAAGGCAGAGGAAAAGGGGGAGGTTTCTGAACCTTCTTCACCAGGTACTAACCTTAAGCTTCTGCTCAGTGGATGTGTCCTTAGATCCCGCCACAGCGCACCCTAGCCTGGAGGTCTCCAGCAATGGTAAGAGCGTGTCCTCCCGCCTGGGGGTGTCCAGTACTGCAGCCTACGATCCTCAGCGGTTCTCGGAGCAGACCTGCGTGCTGAGTAGGGAGCGCTTCTACAGCGGCCGCCACTACTGGGAGGTGCACGTGGGTCGGCGCAGCCGCTGGTTCCTGGGCGCCTGTCTGGAGTCAGTGGAGCGCTCGGGGCCCGCGCGCCTGAGCCCGGCGGCAGGCTACTGGGTGATGGGGCTGTGGAACCGCTGCGAGTACTTCGTGCTGGACCCGCATCGCGTGGCATTGGCGCTACGCGTGCCTCCTCGGAGGATCGGTGTCCTGCTGGACTATGAGGCGGGCAAGCTGTCCTTCTTCAACGTGTCCGATGGCTCGCACATCTTCAGCTTCACCGACACTTTCTCCGGGGCGCTCCGCGCCTACTTCAGGCCCCGAGCCCATGATGGCAGCGAACACCCGGATCCTATGACCATCTGTTCTTTGCCGGTTAGAGGGCCACAGGTCATGGAAGAGAACGACAGTGACAACTGGCTACAGCCCTATGAGCCCTTGGACTTGGCCTGGGCTGGTAATGAGGCACTGCCATGACCTCAAGGCCAAGCACTGTCCTGAACTCCTGGACAGCGCTTTGCTCTCCTGCAGCCAAAGCATGCAGGGTGTCAGCAGAAAAGGGACAGAGAGAGGGCCTCTACAGACGCATGTATATAATATTCTTTAAATAGGCAAATGAGAGATTGTTTGTGTATATAGCAGGATTCTGAAGTGTACAGTGTAAGAGATGGGAAAGAAATCAGAATTATCCATTAACTTGTGTACAGTTCTGTATGATGTGTGTGTGTGAAATTTTGTGTATTCTGCAAAAGTCTAGATCTAATGACATCTCATAAGCAATGAGTTCACCTATAGCTCATATATGAATATAGCTTATAGTGACTTCGTTGATCATGTATGTGGCAATTTGTACATGGAAATCAATAACGGCAGTGATGTGACTGCAGTGGGGTCCATGATGGAGTGCTTGTCTAACCTGAGGGATTGCACACATCTTCGACGTCACCGACACTTCCCCCCAGGGAAGTGCATTAGATCCCCAACCCAGGAGGAATAGGATAAAAATGACAAGAATGCAATAATGCCCCCAAAACATACATACAAGTACACAGAACGAGCAGGATAGATATATGGGAAAATTTGTGAGGAGGGAAAGGAAGGAAGAAATTATGTAATTTTGTTATAATCTCATAAAATGAAAAAAATAAAACAATGCAGTATCAGGCAATTGCTAAAACCCAAATGCTAACACTTTAAAAAAATAAAGTGTTAGTCAATGCTAGCACTTTATTTTTATTTTTTATTTTAAAGAGAAGCTTAAAAAATAATCAACTGAAGCCTATCTGAAAGAGAATGGGAAGAGTGGAATGAAGAAGCTATTAGCTTTACATCAAGGAAATAATTGGTATAGACAAAAACCGACCAAGCAACCAAACAGCCAACCAAACAAGAAACAACTGCTGGTAAGCCCACCAGGCAGTCTATTGAAAAGCAAGATAGCTCCACAGTCTTTAGGAGCAATCTTACATACTTCTTAAAATAGTAGAAATAGAAATATGACTGAGAAATAAAAAGTTTATGAAATGATTCTTAATAATACTTGTAGACTGGAGCCTAGCATAATCACCAGGAAGGGTCCATCTAGTAAATGATAGGAGCGGATGCAGAGATACAGCTGAACTCTAGGGAAGCACAGGAAACCCCCTGGAAGAGGGGAGGAAGGTTTGTTGAAGCCAGAGGGGTCAAGGACAAGGACACTGTAAGAACACAGCCCAGAGAACCAACTAAGCAGGGCTCATAGAGGTCCTCAGAGACTGAAGAGAGACTACAGGAGTCTGACCTAGGTCCTCTGCTATATTTTACGGTTGTGTAGCTTGGCGTTCTTGGGAGGCTCTTAACAGTGGGAGCAGTGGCTGTCTCTGACTCTCTTGCCTGCTTTTGGGACCCTTTTCCTCCTACTGGGTTGCCTTGTTCAGCTTTGACATGAAGAGATGTGCCTGGTCTTATGGCATTTTATTTTGCCATGTTTGGTTGATATCCGTGAAATATCAGAAAATATTCAGAAAATATTCCATTTTCTGAAATGGAGGAGTGGATCTGAAGGAGAGGGGAGGTGAGTGGAAGCTGGGAGGAGAGGAGAGAGGAAACTACCGTCAGGATGTAATGTTATGAGAGAAGTATAAACAACAACAAAAAACAAATAAAGATATTTTTACATAGGGGAAAGGACTTCAGACTCTTTCTGGCTTCAGTCTCTTTCCTCAGCTCATTAGCATCTTTACATTCTTGGGGAGTGCTTTTTTTCTTTCCTAAGAGGTTGTCTCTTATTTTTGCTCCATGCCTAACTTAAAAGGCATGGTGTTTTCTTCATCTCTTCCTCATGCATACCAGAGTTTTCATCTTATCTGTACCAGTTTGTCCTAAACTCTGATAAAATTGTCCTTGAGCTTCCTTTAGGAAAAAAAAAAAGGAGAAGAAAAAAGGAGAGAGTACGATTGTAATGATAATCTGCAAGATAAGCCACATGATGACATTTACGTTTTCAAGGATGAGTCAAGACCTTAGGTCAAAGAAAAATGAATAGGAGCCCAAAATACAAGAATATGTGAGTGTTTATGTGAGTGTTGATTTGACAAGTGAAACGTTAGTGCCATGGCGATGCAGGGAAATACTGCTCGTCATAAGTAAGTGCTGAGAGCTTTAGAGATGCTTGAGGTAAACACAATGACTAATTTACTCTCAGGTGCTCCCCCAAGCCCTGAAAGCAAAGGTGGTGATTGATAGTGTCTCTTGTTAACTCATCTGCAGGGGCTCAATATACCTTGAGGTAGGCTTCAAGTGTATCAGATTCAAAAAGCTGAAGTGGAAATTTCTGGTTTCTTTGGAGACTCAGTTGTGTCATGTGATGCTTTTCTGGAAACTGTCTTATGAAAGGATGTTTTTTTTTTTTTTTTGCTGAAGCAGACATGTGGGAGGATGTTTTGCCAAGAACAGACATATGGTGTTTTCTGTAAGCTGCCTGGAAAAGGGGCATGTGATGTTTAGAGCAGATACTTGAGAGGACATGTGATGTTTGGAAAGGGTATAAACATAACCCAACACACAGTGGGCAAAGCTGTGTGGCATTGGTTCACCTTGCCACTCTTTGCTGAACTTCATATGTCATGACTTTGCAAAGAACTTCTGGTGGTGTTCCTGTGGCTTCTTGCCACTTCTGCAGACTCCAGCAGATTGGCAGAGCCTTGAGGTTTCTTCTGCATCAACCTGCCACTGCTGATTGGTGAATGATGTTTGCAAGTGTATCGAGCTACTGCGGCTAATTTGTGTGCACTGAACTGCTGATAATCCTGACAACACAGATTGGAATTTCTCCAAAGAACTATTTCTAAACAAGTCCACAACCTCCTTTGTCCTATTAACCTTCCTTTCCACTACCTTTGGTGGGTGGTGGGCTAGAAGGGAGGTTAAAGCATTTAAGTAACCTTAATAAAATAGGTTTTGAAAAATATAAGCCTACAAAGAGTTGTGTTGAAAAAAACCCACACAAACCAAAATAGAACAGACCCAAAAGTTCAATGCTAGTCTCTGGTGGAGACATGTTTGGTGACTGTTAATATTTTAAGTGCCTCTTTGTAGGGAGGGGGAAAGGTGCCTTGTTGATGTTAGTGAGATAGGCTCTTACTATGCAGCCTAGAGGTTGGAGGCTACCTGTTTGTTTCTATACAAAATAAACTTATTCATACTATCCAATGTTATGACGTCATAAATTTTTATGGTGCAAATGTTTTGGAGGCCCATGTGCGTGCGTGTGTGTGTGTGTGTGTGTGTGTGTGTGTGTGTGTGTGTGTGTGTGTTGGTATGTTTGTCTGTGTACAAGTGAAGGCTTTGAGTACCTCTCCCCATTACTATTTACCTTATATCTTGAGACAGGGTCTCTCAAGGAGCCTAGAGATCACTGACTAGCCAGACTGGTTGGATGGTTAGCAAGCCCCAGGGATCCTCTTGTTTCTGCCTTCTGGCCCCCAGAGCTGGGGTTACAAGAGAGTGACACCAACATAGCTTTTACATAGGTGCAGAGGGTCCTAATCAGTTCCTTGTGCTTCTGAAGTAAGCACTTTACCTGAGTAAAAAAGCACTTTACCATCTCTCTAGTTCCATGGTGTTTTTTTTTTTTTTTTAAACAGAGATCATGTATTTCCTTTGAAACTAAAACAGCAAACTCCTGTTTTTTTTTCTCTTGTTCTCTCAAGTTAATTGGAAATAATCATAAGAAAATGAGTGTTGACCAAAGTACTATTGTTCAGGGCACTCTTAAGGGGTGGGGTAGGGACTTCAGACAATGGCCAGAGAGACCATTGTGCTGATGTACAGGTTGAAGAGACTTTATAGTATTTCTTAAAGTTTCTAGAACAATCTTTCTGAAGGGTAGTTTTCTTGTCCAAGTGATTTGGATTACCCCTTAAGTGTGGAGTCAATAATTTGTGTTTGTTTTCTTACTAGAAAGCCATATTTCTACCACCCAAAAGTAACAGATTAAAAAGAATTTATAAACTAACTTGCTTTGAATTGGAGAGATGAAGGCTCAGTGGTTACTTGCAGAGGACCAGGTTTGGTTCCCAGCTTTCCCATGGTAGCTCACAGTCATCAGTAATGTAACTCCAGTTCCAGAGAATCTGATCCCCTCTTCTGGCTCCCTAGAGGTCACTAGGCCTGCATGCCAGGAACATACACACATTCAGGCAAGCATTCATTAGCATAAACTTTTTTTTAATATCTTAGATTAAAATATCCTGTTTTACCAGGAGAAAAACATTTTAAATTAAATATAAAATAGACTGGTTTCCCTTAACAGACCTCAACAAAGCCCTACTACTTCCTTCTGCCTCCCTCTCCCCTGGGGATTTCAAGTCATCAAGAGTGGCAACTGTCATATATCTCTCTTCCTTGAAATTAGTGTTACCATAGACACAGGAGGTGGGGTCCCAAGCTGATCACGAGGGAGAGCCTACCAATGAATGACCTTTAAGCTCCTTAATTTTTAATGAGATGCTAGCATTAGGATCAAAATCTACAAAGATGCAGATTGACACAATCTTGAGAATGTGTTCACAGGTTTACATTTACAATTGTAAACCACAATGAGGGAGTTAAAAATTACATTGCTTATTAATTGGGGTTTAGGATTGTGTGGCAACAGCTAACTGTTCTCTAAGAAGGGATTAAGTGCCTTTTTAGTCTCTGGGTAGTTTAGAGGAAGGAATCAATGTACTGCTGAAGTTGGCTGTATTACATAGGTTGACTCACCTTGGGTTGGGGATGTCTGCAGCCCACTGTTATAGGTTCACCTGTGTGAGTGACTACTACCTGATTAACAAGGGCTTCCTTCTTGGGCTGGAGATGTGGCCCAGTGGTAGAATACTTGTCTAGCATGTAGGAGGCTCTGAATTTGAGATTTAGCATCATATTAAGAAACAAAAGACCTGTTCCCATAAAGACACCACATCCTGAACCTTCCTAGACCAGCAGGTAAGAACTCTCCTCCACGATCCTAAGCCCCAGAGCTGCAACCCACCCAAAACCTGCCCCTCCAGAATACCACTCCCCTTCCACCCCTTGCTTGGTCCTTTTGGCTGGGACAGACCCCTAGCGGGTCTGCTCCTGTGAAGACATCATATCCTGAAACAACTTAGAGCAGTGGTGGAACCACTGAACTCAGAGCAGCTGAGGAACCACTGCACTCAGAGAAGCAGGATTTCAGGATCCCAGAGGAAGCCTGAGTCCCAGGAGGTCCGTATCACAGGATCACAGGATCACAGGATCACAGGATCACAGGATCACAG